>CM042170.1:5147348-5167348 GCA_023376005.1 Doryteuthis pealeii
TATTTAACTTGGGAATTTCAACTCTGTAATAAATTGACAAAACATCGGGAATAAGTGCTATGAAAACACTTGTCTTAGCACTTTGTTCCCTGTTATACAATTAGGTAAGCAAGAAATAAAGAAAATTTTAAAAAATCTTTAGGTCAGGGACTGGGGTAGTGATAGAAATCTAATTGTTGCATAATTTTTCAGTAAGTTTAGAAACAAATTATTTATTCTGTACACTTCGCCTCTGTGTAAAAGAATGAAACTTGTCTAGTTTGTTGAACGAATACAGAGTTATCTAAGAAATTATCTCACCCTCTTGCTGACATGAAACACTCGACTTAGGCCCTTAGGTTAGACGGGCGGTGGGAGAGCTCCCCACCGATCATTCGGCTGGTCGCGTCAAGCCCTAGCAACTATGGTCAATGGGGTCATCTGTTGGTCGTGGGTGGCGATAGAATCCTGTTGGTTGGGCAGTTCATGACATGTATCACTCCACTTAGGACCTTACTTAAACTAGACGACTGGTGGGAGAGGTCCCCCCCCCACCCGATCAATCGGCGGTCACATCAAGCCCTGACACCTATATATATATATATATATATATATATATATATAATTGTCACAATTGTATTACCTTTATGGCAATCCTCCATCCGTTTTTATAATATATGTTAAAGGTCCAGTGATTCAATCCTATGTCCGTCGTCCACGAAGGTTCAAAGCAGTTATGCGTAGTGTGACCAGAACAGTCGGTATAAATATTATATCAGCAGCAGAGTACTGCCAGTGATTGGCCAAGAGGTTGATCACATAGTTCTCGGCGAGTCTATAAATAGAAGTGGGCATCAGGCACACACCTTATAACAGAAATTTCTACTCTCCCTCCAGCTATGGGTAAATAGCAGGGCAGACTGGGTTCTTTAACCATGGCTAAGTAACCAGTCTAGGAGAAGGAAAACTCTGAATTCAAACCTGTTGAACTCCGCTTAATAAATTGACCCTGTGTCGCATCCTGCTTGTGCGGAGGAGTTGGTAAATATATAAATATATATAACAGAAATTTCTCAACAGCTAGCAGGCGATAACTGAGGGTCTTAATGTCCAATTCTGGAGCTCGGGGAATGTGGAGTACACCTTCATCACCATTACTCCCAGGTCCACTCTAACCCGAAGTGGTAGCACCTGTTAGAGTCCCATCTATGGGTTAAATAAAAAAAAATGAATTTGAAAAAATATGTTAAAAAATTGAGTTTAATAAAAAAAGAAAGTTATAATACCCCATCTTTTATGAACAGAAAAAATCGGCATAAAATAACCCAATGGTTTGGCATGCCGTAAAATCTAACCAACCAATCAACCAATCCTCGCTGACGACTAATCGGTAGCTTCGATTGGAGAATTACGCCCAGTCTCGTGGTGGGAATGAAAGCGTCCTTCCAGACAGTGCCAAATCCTTTCAACTAAAAGAGGTAGGGTTCGTTGTTTGATACTTGAAGCACCCTGAAAGGGAAATGCCGACGAAGCTAGACAATTTTCATTTCCTCAGTGATAAAGTTTCGGCTCTGCATTTCAGTGGTTTGATATCCAGTGGGAACCGGTGTTTTCAACTTGACTTGAACCTAAGCCCGCTTCAAATTGTGTTTCAAACAAAGGTAGACTATGTAACATTTTTTTATTTTATTCACTAGCTAATTTGATAAGTTTAATCCCATGGTTTACTCTACGACGGGACGCCTTTTGATTTTTCACAGTTGGATATTTTTAGAATGTTCGCAATTTGTTTTTTATAAACCTAACGCTATTTTTTCAGCTAGCGCTCTCTAAGGTCCCATCTATGGGTTAAATATATTTTTTAAAAATGTGTTTAAAAAAGAATTGAGTTTTAAAAAGAAAACTTGAATACCTAATAAGAATAGATAAAACAAAATTTATTCGGCATGAAATAACCCAACAAGGGTTGACATGCCATAAAATCCAACCAACCAACCAGCTGATAGCACTCAAATAAGTTGACTTTGAGTGCACGGGATCTCGGGTGCGTTTGTTTCCTATAGATGGAATCGAAAACACGTGCCTTTTTTCTTTTTTTTTTTTTTGTCGATATCGTAAATAAGAGCACCTTAAGTCGAAATTCCTATCTTTCTCCAACTCAAAACGGTTCCTGAATACAAAGTACCAATTTCTTCAAATATTCATAGAATTGAGGCTTTGAAAAAAATAAAAAATAAAAAGCCATTTAAAATTCTATGTATTTTCATTGATTTTATTACCTTTTTTTTTAGGGTTTCTAATAAATTTTCCATATCAGACTATATGAAGAAATGTTCCATATTGGACGATATGATGTTAATTTTCATCTTTCAAACTGTCTCTCTGACATTCTATTGGACTGTCTTTGTAAAATATTTTTATGTGGATCTATCTTACTTTAGATCAGATTATATTATCATCATCATCATCATCATCATGTCGCGCAAGCAGCACGGATATCCATGACGATCTCTCGCCAATCTTCCCTATCATTCATCGACTCTGGGAGCTCTTCCGCGCAACAGCCAGCATCCTTACATAGTTGGTCAATGTAGGTCCTGGCTGGGCGGCCCACATTAGCGTGCCCATGTGCTGGCTTCCACAGTAGTACGTCGCTTACGAGCTCACCCTTGCTTCTCCAGCAGTGTCCTGTATGCCTAGCCCGTCTTACTCATATGGTTTGTGAGATGTGAGGCAGGTGGCCATACAGTTCTTCTTTGTGGGATGCTGCTTCCACGACTTATTTTATTTATTTTATTTTAAGTTTTATCATTCAAAATAAAATTTCACTCTGATGAAGGTCGAATCTTCTCTGTGTGCGGAATATTTTCACACAGATGAACTGACCGAAACACATGTGTAAGTGATATTGATTAAATTCATCTTTTATTATCCATTCTATTCTTTCTTTTTTTTTATTCATTCTTCCTCATATTGTCGGATTCATTTTCAATTTCCATTTTTACACACACACACACACACACACACATATATATATATATATATATATATATATATATATATATATATATATATATATATGAAAGAGAGAGAGATATTTACCGATATTAAAAAGGACAGATTGTCATCTATGTTGACATTAAACATTTTAGTAACATGAAGAGATGTGGATTTTTCACTAAATATTATTAAATAATGACTACGTTTATATTGGACCCAACTGTGACTTTCAAGAGAAAGAGATAGATAGATAGATAGATAGATAGATAGATAGATAGAGAGAGAGAGAGAGAGAGAGAGAGAGATGGACATTTTAATATATAGATTGATATATAGATAGATAGTAAAAGGGGGAAAATCGAACAGAGTAAGAGGGAGCGTGACAAAGTTCAATCAGAGAGAGAAAGAGAAAGAGAGAGAGAGAGAGAGAGAGAGAGTATATTGATATATAGATTGATATACAGATAGATAGTCAAAGAGCGTGACAAAGTTCGATCAGAGAGAGAGACAGACACAGAGACAGAGTGAAAGAGAGAGAGGGGGAGGGAGGGATGGGGCGAGCGAGAGAGAGAGAGAGAAGAGAGAGAAAGGGTGGGGGAAGGAGCGAGCGAGCGAGAGAGAGAGAGAGAGAAGAGAGGGGGTGATGGAGCGAGAGACAGAGTGAAAGAGAGAGAGAGGGGGGAGGGAGCGAGGGAGCGAGAGAGAGAGAGAGAACGAGAGAGAAAGGGTGGGGGAAGGAGCGAGAGAGAAGAGAGGGGGTGATGGAGCGAGAGAGAGAGAGAGAGAGAGTATCGACCATACGTACAACCCCAACCTTCAATATGAACTTTCTTCTCAACCAAAAGTAGGGGATTTTAGTATTTCTTGTGGAACATTATAAAATCATAGCATTTAAATTCTGTATAATTTCCTAGCATAAATTCGAGCACTTAAACTCGGAAGCCCAAAATAAAATTGAATGAATATACATAAGTGAACTTTTACATATTCATAATTTTGGTTAAACTGTCTCAATTCTGTAAAGTTTGGTAATAGATAATTCCCGTTTTTTATTTTATAACGCTTCAAATGAAATAATAAAATCCTGATAAATTTGGTTTTAGAAAAAAATCAACTTTTTATAAAATGAAAGCCTTAGAGGTGTTCTTAACTTAAATGATGCTTTAAATATATATAACAGAATTGTATAAATAGATAACCTACTTAAGTTTCACCAGAAATGTATCATCAGGACTTATGGTAATGAATACCCGTTTTTTTACTTTATAATGCTTCAAATGAAATAATAAAATCCACATAAATTTGGTTTATAAGAATATCAACTTTTTGTAAAATAAAAGCCTTAGAGGTGTTCTTATCTTAGACGATCCTTTGTATGTATATATATATATATATATATATATATATATATATGGTATTTGTGGGAAAAGTGACTTACCGGTGAAAATGGTCACAGTGGTTAGTTGTTTCAAGTTTCACAATGATAAGACAGCGATATAATAAATATAAAGTGCTAATCCAGTGGATTTAACCCTGAAGATCCTTATGGTGAAACTCGAGTAGGTTGTTACAGTGTACCTTTATGATAATATATATATATATATATATATTCCACTTGACCCAACGTCCACTACGCACCACCATAGACGAGGTCTTCTTATCTTAGACGATGCTTTATATATATATATATATATATATATATATATATATATATAACAGAATTGTATAAATAGATAACCTACTTAAGTTTCAACGTAAAAGGATCATCAGGGTTAATCGTAATGAATTAATCAAGAAATTTAGAGCCTCGCACAAAAAAAAAATTGTGTGAGGCTATCAACATATTTTTATCTAAGTCGAAGCTTTATATATATATATATATATATATATATATATATATATATATATATATATATATTAGAATCGTATACATATAAATTAATGACCTCATGAGCGTTCACCAGGTCAGTTGCCAGACGCCTGAGTTTCAACTAAACCATTCCCAGAGCAGCAATACATTCAGAATATTGCAGATGGTGATGCAAATTCCAAGTGTGGCTGAATCATAGCTTTATACAGCTTTAAATAGATAGCCGGCTGACAAATTTCTTGCTGATATATATATATATATATATATATATATATATATATATATATATATATATATATATATATATATATATATAAAAAAAATATAGAGAGATTTTAAATAATTTCATAACAAAATTAAAAAATCCTTCCTAATTTCTGTTGCTGTTTATTTTCATATTGGTTGAATAGGTGAATTCGTCTGGTGACGAACTTTGAATATGTCTTTCTTTTTCCTAATCTGTCAAAATAATGGATACATTTAAGAGATACATTTTTTGCTGACCGAGTTTTTTTTTGTGACGGAAGTGAAACTACAACATATTTTTTTTTTTGCAACATCAAGGATTTCATTTGGAATTCATATCACAGGACTATAAAAAAAATTTTAAATTTTTAAAAATAAAAAATAAAAATCTGTTTTCAAATGTCTTTAAAGTAATAAAGAATTCATCATTCGCATCTGATGAGTCGGGAGAGTTAGACATTTTGTCTAAGCTCCCTGAAATAGACTATAATGCTAAATCTCTAAGTCTTTTGTTATTTCTTTACTTATATATTTGCTCTGTGACTCTAACATTAAGAGCACACATTGAGCTCTCAAACGGCGACTTGGTTTTGTTTAAATAAAACTCTTGTGTCGTAAGGAAGATTTCTTCTCTGGACTTTTGGATTATATATATATATATATATATATATATATATATATATAAAGATAAACCTAATGAGTCCGAAAAACCTACTAAAGGTTTCGCTAAGTGCTCTTCAGGGCTAAGATCCGAATCTTAGCCCCGAAGAGCACTTAAGAAAACGTTCAGTAGGTTCATCTGACTTGTTAGGTTTATCTTTATTATTTGTTCTACTAAGGTTTTGAGCACTTTTTACTTATTAGCTTTAGTTTCCTGGCGGTTTTGTATGAATATATATATATATATATATATATATATATATATATATATATTGTGCTGGCTTCCTGCTCTATTGGTTAGCCATTTAAAACTTTTGATCTTCACTTAATGATTTTCGAAAAGAAATCTAGAAAGAAAAAACGGAAAAATATTCCCTTGTGAAATGACAAATAAATCTCTTGAAGGAAAAAAAGGAAGAGCGATGTTTCATAGCGTTTCACTCCTTTTTATTCCACATTATTCTTACCGTTTTTTTTTTCTCAAAGAATTCCATTTCTTTTGCTTCTAACATAAAATCCTTCAAGTTTTCCAATTCTAACAAAGATTGAGTTGATTCAATGAATTAAAAATTTTAAAAAATATATAATGACATCGCTGAGAAATAAAAGAAAAAATCAAACTAAAATTTCTTGAAACATCAATTTAATTTTTTTCTTTCTTTTCAAACTATTTTTTCGTGCATTAATCCCGAGAGGGAAGATTAATGACAGTGGGCGTGTCTATGTTGGATTCTTATCATAGAGAAATATGTTACGATTTTTGTGGCTCCTAGGCTTCAAGCAAGAGCGCTGTTCAGCGGAGATCCCTTGTGTTAAGCAGAGCGCGATCTTTAGTGAAGAAACCTTTGGTTGTTCCTTAGTGTTCCTTAGTGTTGGGTATGATCTTTGGTTGTTCTTTGGTCCCTCAGTGTTGGGTATGATCCTTTGGTCTCCCTTAGTGTTGGGTATGATCCTTTGGTTGTTCTTTGTGCCCTTAGTGTTGGGTATGATCCTTTGTTGTTCTTTGTGTCCTTAGTGTTGGGTATGATCCTTTGGTCTCCCTTAGTGTTGGGTATGATCCTTTGGTTGTTCTTTGTGCCCCTTAGTGTTGGGTATGATCCTTTGGTTGTATGATCCTTTGGTCTCCTTAGTGTTGGGTATGATCCTTTGGTTGTTCTTTGTGTCCTCAGTGTTGGGTATGATCCTTTGGTTGTTGTGTCCTTAGTGTTGGGTATATCCTTTGGTTGTTCTTTGTGTCCCTTAGTGTTGGTATGATCCTTTGGTCTCCCTTAGTGTCCTTTGTTGTTCTTTGTGTCCCTGTATGATCCTTTGGTCTCCCTTAGTGTTGGGTATGATCCTTTGGTTGTTCTTTGTGCCCCTTAGTGTTGGGTATGATCCATCCTTTGATGATCCTTTGTTGTGTAGTGTTGGGTATGATCCTTTGGTTGTTCTCCCCTTAGTGTTGGGTATGATCCTTTGGTCTCCCTTAGTGTTGGGTATGATCCTTTGGTTGTTCTTTCCCCTTAGTGTTGGGTATGATCCTTTGGTTGTTCTTTGTGTCCTTAGTGTTGGGTATGATCCTTTGGTCTCCCTTAGTGTTGGGTATGATCCTTTGGTTGTTCTTTGTGCCCCTTAGTGTTGGGTATGATCCTTTGGTTGTTCTTTGTGTCCCTTAGTGTTGGGTATGATCCTTTGGTCTCCCCTTAGTGTTGGGTATGATCCTTTGGTTGTTCTTTGTGCCCCTTAGTGTTGGGTATGATCCTTTTGGTTGTTCTTTGTGTCCCTTAGTGTTGGGTATGATCCTTGGTCTCCCTTAGTGTTGGGTATGATCCTTTGGCCTTTGGTTAGTGTTGGGTATGATCCTTTGGTCTCCCTTAGTGTTGGGTATGATCCTTTGGTTGTTGTTCTTCGTGTCCCTTAGTGTGGGTATGATCCTTTGGTTGTTCTTTGTGCCCCTTAGTGTTGGGTATGATCCTTTGGTTGTTCCTTGGTGTCCTAATTGTTGGTATGATCCTTTAGTTGTTCTTTGTGTCCCTTAGTGTTGGTATGATCCTTTGGTTGTTCTTTGTGTCCCTTAGTGTTGGGTATGATCCTTTGATTGTTCCTTGGTGTCCCTAAGTGTTGGGTATGATCCTTCGGCTGTTCTTTGTGTCCCCTTAGAGTTGGGTATGATCCTTTTGTTCTTTGTGTCCCTAAGTGTTGGTATGATCTTTGGTTGTTCTTTGTGGTTCCTTTGGTATGATCCTTAGTTTGGTATGATCCTCCCTTAGTGTTGGGTATGATCCTTTGGTTGTTCTTTGTGCCCCTTAGTGGGGTATGATCCTTTGGTTGTTCTTTGTGTCCCTCAGTGTTGGGTATGATCCTTTGGTCTCCCTTAGTGTTGGGTATGATCCTTTGGTCTCCCTTAGTGTTGGGTATGATCCTTGGTTGTTCTCGTGTCCCTTAGTGTTGGGTATGATCCTTTGGTTGTTCTTCGTGTCCCTTAGTGTTGGGTATGATCCTTTGGTTGTTCTTTGTGCCCCTTAGTGTTGGGTATGATCCTTTGGTTGTTCCTTGGTGTCCCTAATTGTTGGGTATGATCCTTTAGTTGTTCTTTGTGTCCCTTAGTGTTGGGTATGATCCTTTGGTTGTTCTTTGTGTCCCTTAGTGTTGGGTATGATCCTTTGATTGTTCCTTGGTGTCCCTAAGTGTTGGGTATGATCCTTCGGCTGTTCTTTGTGTCCCTTAGAGTTGGGTATGATCCTTTGGTTGTTCTTTGTGTCCCTTAGAGTTGGGTATGATCCTTTGGTTGTTCTTTGTGTCCCTAAGTGTTGGGTATGATCCTTTGGTTGTTCTTTGTGTCCCTAAGTGTTGGGTATGATCCTTTGGTTGTTCTTTGTGTCCCTAAGTGTTGGGTATGATCCTTTGGTTGTTCTTTGTGTCCCTTAGAGTAGGGTACAATTTTTGTGGCCAATTTTAGGCTTCAAGTGAGAGCACTTTACAGTGCCGATTCCTTGTGTTAAGCAGAGCGCGATCTTTAATGAAGAAACCTTTGGTTGCTCCTTGGTGTTACTTAATGTTGTGAGTGGTAGTAACTGTATGTGTTAAATAAGAATAATGAGTTTAAAAATTTGTATTCTTAAATGAGTTTGAATAAACAAAATTGAGTACCCATCAAGAATAAATAAAACAAAACATGTTCGGTATAAAATAACCCAAGAAGGGTTGAAATGCCTTAAAATCCAACCAGCCAACGATATTTTTGTAGCGAGTACGGTTTTATTCGGAACTATTTGTACTGAATTTTCAGTTTCAAAACTAAAGCTTTTAGGTTTTTTTAACCAACAGTATTTGTTTTAACCTAAAATACAGCTAGATATATGTAAGTTGGCAAATGAAAGTGAATCCGACAATCATGTTGAAAAATTAAATAAAGGAAAGAAAATGTTGAATGGATAAAATTATTTATTGGAGTGCCGACACGTGTTTCGACCGTGCGATTGTCCATATACACATTATCTTCTATTTATTATTATTTTAAAAACAAAATAAAATAAGATAGTAATGATGATAGAAAAAATATGAATATTTTTATAGATAAATACACATTCTGATATTAGTTGTGTCTTTTACACGGTAGTACCCACTTGTGAGAAGCGAACTCAGTTAGGTGCTACATATTGCTCGATGACAATTGTCCAGAATAGACACGCCCACTGTGATTTATCTTCCCTCGCGGGATTAATGAACGAAAAAATGGCGTCAATGGTTTGAAAAGAACGAAAGGGAGAAAATCGGAAAAAGGGGAAAATTTAAATTGATGTTTCAAGAAATTCACATTGGCGAGAAACTGACTATTACTAAGCGCCGTTGACTCTGTGTATACACTATTTTAACACACACACGCGTGTGCGCGCACACACACACACACACACACACCACACACACACAAACACACACAAATATATTACCAATTTAGATAGTATTAAAAACTATAAGATTGCTAGGAATACACATATACATACATATATATGTAAAAATGAAAATGGAATACATATATATACATATACATACACACACACATATATATACAGACATATTCTATGTATACACTATTTTAACGCACACACACACGCACACACACACATACACATATATATAGTTTTTATACTTATAAATAAAGAGTGCTCAATATCAGCGATAGAGAACATATACGTTGGTTAGGATAGCGTAAACATAGGTTCAATGGTGCTTCGTAGCTGTCAGTTTCTTGCCTATGCGATAATCATGAGGAGGGTTATATTTATTGTGTTGGATTATTTTGGTAATATATATATATATATATAATATATATATATATATATATATATATATATATATACCAACCCCTCCGTACGAGTAGGATGTGACACAAGGTCAATTTCTTTCTTAAGCGGAGTTCAGCAGGTTTGAATTCAGAGTTTTCCTTCTCCTAGACCGGTTGCCTAACCAAGGTTAAAGAGCCCAGTCTACCCTACTATTTATCCATAGCTGGAGGGAGAGTAGGATTCACACCTTTCCCAAGGGTATTAGCGCTAAGTGAAATGCAATTACCACGTCCAGGAATTGAACTCGTGGCGGCGAGTCCACTTCCCACGACTTTAACCATTTCACCACACGCTATTTTGGTATATACGGTGGCTGCAATCCACCACTTAAATTTATAGACTCAGCCAACCATCTGTCCGAATACGTGGTTAGTTAACTATTTAATCTCTGATATTGACAGCAGTCCATTTATTCGACATTGACGAACGGACCTGCAGCACTAACGAACACCAAGGAACAACTGAAGTCTCATATCATTATCTGCAACTGTGTGAGTGGCTGAGCAGCACAATTTTTCAATGGCAATCTCTGGTGCAGTGGCTGCGAGCACTTCGGCTGACCAGGTCAGATGCCTTCGTTAGGTCTACGAATGCGATGTAGAGTGGCATCTACTCTCCCGGCACTTTTCCTGCAGCTGGCGTAGTGAGAAGATCATGTCCACGGTTGCTCGGAAACCACACTGTGATTCTGGATAGGTGCGAGATGCAAGATTCTGCAGACGCGCCAGTGTAACACGCGCAAGACTTTTCAAACTATGCTGAAATTGTCGAACCAAAGAAAAAGACCAGAGAAATGAACCTAACGTGTGTAACGTGGCCGTCTTTTTCATACGACTAACTCGCAATATGTAACGTTGTGGGTCTTTATACCGCTACACTAAATCGTATAAGTAACGTGGCGGTGGCGTTTATCACACGCGTAAACTTTTGGTTGTTTACTATATCCAGAGGATTCCGTAGTTCTTGGTTGCTAGTAGCAGGTCAAGGAAGTATCACCTTACGCACGCTGCGGGCTCTTAGTCACGGTCAATTGACTATCTCCACGGGTGTCTAGTGGTAAGGGGGGTATCGTCCCATTCACAATAATACTGTCGTAGTATTTTTCGTAGTAACGATGACTATAACGCCGAGTCTATTTTTCATGAGTTTATTGGAGTAATTTCAATTTCAGCTTCTTAACTTCGAGAGAGAGAGAGAAGTGTCAGTTTAATTGATATCTTCCTATGGTCCTTAGATTTTCAGTCCTTGTGTGTGACAAACTTTCGTCAGTTGGTAAATATTAAGGCCAGCCCTTTTTTTCATCCTCAGCGACAACAGATAACTCGACTGTCCAACTCTGCCCGGCCAACTTGCCTTGGCTAACTTTCGCTGACTAACTGAATCGGGTTCTTAGTCGGTTTCCTTATCTCAAAGGAAGAATCCAGAAGGGTCTTTTTCTGGAACAACCCACTTCCTTCTAGAAGGAAAAGAATATTCGATTCGATCTAATGATCCTGGTCAAAGAGAGTTCACGGCCCTCTAGATCAAAGGACGACTAGCCGTCAGAGAATACTGGGTTTTCGTTAAATGTAGCCCCCCACCCATGTCGCTGAAATCTCGTTAAGGTTTTTTATTTCTTTTTATGCCGATTCTTCAAAGACAACCCAGTAATATCAGAGAATCAGTACTACATTTTTTAAGGTTTCTTTGTGTGTCTGGCACAAGGCCACAAATATAGGTGTTCCCGGGTAGGGCCTGACCATTATGCTACATATGGCAGGCCAACGGAATTGAAAAACACGACCCTTAGAACCAGTTAAGGCCTCAACATATAGAACGATTATGCAACATAATTAGTATAATGACTTCTGTTCATATTTTAAGGAATATTGTAACAACCACAAAAAGAGGGGGAAAATTGGGGGGAAAATTCAAAACAAAACAAAAGAGGGAAAAACAGTGCTGGCCGTCTAACAAAACCAGGTGGCTCAATAGGAGGGGATTTACCACTCCACAGAGGTGCAGTCGGTGTATTCTATGGCTCCAGGCGACAGGGCGGCTGAAAAGATCTACCTATCCTTGAATTATACAAGGACGGACGGACAAAATAATATTTGGTTAGATATAATTAAGTTACACGCATGAAAAGTAACAAAGAGGACGTCTATCATTAACACCTTGACTTCTATTCATATTTTATTGTAGATATTGTAGAGACCACACAAAAAGGAATATATTTTTGTTGGGGGGGGGGTTACAAAACAAATAATGAATGCATGAGATAAATAGATAGATAGATAGATAGATGATTATATAGAGAGAGAGATTAAAAGACTGAGATAGATAGATAGATAGATAGATAGATAGATAGATAGATAGATAGATAGATAGATATAGAGAGAGAGAGATTAAAAGACTGAAATAGATAGATAGATAGATAGATAGATAGATAGATAGATATTACCAGACTGAGATAGATGGATAGACAGGTAGATCGATATTACAAGTGTACGATAGATAGATGGATAGATTGATTGATTGATTTATAGATAGAGAGATAGATAGATAGATATAGAAAGAATGAATAAAAGAAAGAAAGAAAGAAAGGTTACATTTACCGTACTAATGAGCAAGCTGCGATAGATAGATAGATAGATAGATACATACATACATACATACATACATAGATATCAACAGACTAAGTTATATAGATTGATATTAACCGGGTAAAATTGATAGATAGGCATAGGTAGATAGAGAGATAGATAGATAGATAGATAGATAGATAGATATAGAAAGAAAGATAGAAAGAAAGAAAGGTTACCTTTACCGTACTAATGAGCAGGTTGCGATAGATAGATAGATGGATAGATAGATAGACTGATAGATACATAGTTATTGACAGACTGAGATACATAGATAGGTATTAACCGGGTAAAATTTATGAATAGACGTATATAGATAGATAGATAGATAGATAGATAGATATAGACATATGAAAATAGATAGATAGATATAGACAGACGAAGATAGATAGACAGATAGATATGGACAGACGGAGACAGGCTGACAGACAGATAGATAGATAGATAGATAGATAGATAGATAGATATAGACAGACGAAGATAGATAGATAGATAGATAGATAGATAGATATGGACAGACGGAGATAGATAGATAGATAGATAGATAGATATTAGCAGGATAATTACAAAACAAATAATGAATGTGTTTCTTAATTATTGTCTTATATCTTAGTTAAAAGAACATCATTAATGAATATAAAAGCAAAGAAAAGTTACGAAAAGAAATAAACGAAATAAAATGGTTATTGCAAAAGACCCTAATTATGAAGAACTTTTTTCTTGATAGTTTTAAACATCAAAAACTATTCTACAAAAAAAAAATAGAAAAAAAATAAAGTTACATTTTAAAACTCTGACAAAATAAATGTCTCATTTCAGACAATTACTCAGAATGAATTTTTCGCCTTTTTAAAGAATATTATTTTTCAAAAAAATATTTCACTGAATAATGCGTTTTATATTCTAAAGATAAAATATTTAAAAAATTATTAATAATGAGATTGTACTCGTAGCCTGTTTTTTTTAAAGGGACATAAAATTTAAAGAATTATGAATTAATGAAAATGAACAACAAAAATGGCGTTCTTAAATGTTACGCTTTAATTTTCAATAAAAATGATTTCCCTCCAAAAAGTAAAAATTTATAACCAAAAAACCTAAAAAGTAAGACATTTAAATAAGGGGAGAAAAATATGGAGTAATTAAAGGATTATTTTAAATATTTCGTGCTATACTAACATTTTTCTGTGGTTTTTAAATTCATTTTTTTTTAGTTGCGGATGAGTTATTTAATGTTGAAACTTCACGAAAAATGAATATTAGAAATAACTGTATAAAAAATATTCACCGATTTATCAAAATATTTTATTTTTGTCGATTTTATTTTTATCCATTTTTTTTTTTAAATGAGTAGCAAAAGGTGAAGAACACTTGCATAATTTTAGGTTTCTTTTACCAAAAAAATATCTTGAGTTCTCCTCGACATTTTTCTTTATTGGTTATTTTTTCCAAATAAAAATGGAATAATTTCACTAAAAATCAATTATCATTTATTCAGAAATTTATTAAAAAAAAAGTAAATAAAAACCAAACAAAAAAGAAAGAAAAGAAAGCATTTTTTCGAATTCATCATGAAAATTGAATTAATACACAGTTCCCTTAACTTTAAAAGAATTTCGTCTGCACTAATAACAAAAAAAAAATACATAAAATAGAAAAAAAATAAAACAAATAATTGGTCTCTTACTTTTTTTTCTGAGTATTTTGTATTTTTTTTCATTTTCTTTTTCATATCCTTCATCTTATTCTTAATTTACTTCTTTGTTTCTCTTTCTTTCTTCTTCTTCTTCTTCTTCTTCTTCTTCTTCTTCTTCTTCTTCTTCTTCTTCTTCTTCTTTGTCTCCGTCTTCTTCTCTTCTTCTTTCTTCTTCTTCTCTTCTTCTTCTTCTTCTTCTCTTCTTCTTCTTCTTCTTCTTGTCTCCCGTTTTTCTTCCTTCTCCTTCTTCTTCTTCTTCTTTTTCTCTTTCTTCTTCTTCTCCTTCTTCTTCTTCTTCATTGTCTTCCGTCTTTCTTCTTCTTCTTCTCTTCTTCTCCTCCTTCCTCTTCTTCTTCTTCATTGTCTCCCGTCTTTCTTCTTCTTCTTCTTCTTCTTCTCTTCTTCTTCTTCTTCTTCTTCTTCTTCTTCTTCTCTTCTTCATTGTCTCCCGTCTTTCTTCTTACTCTCCTCCGTCTTTTTCTTCTTCTTTTGTCTCCCGTCTTTCTTCTTCTTCTTCTTCTTCTCCTTCTTCTTCTTTCTTCTTAGTTGTTTGTTGTTGTTGTTGTGTTCTTCTTCTTCTTCTTCCTTCTTCTTATTTCTTTTGTAATTATGAATTAGCGGAAAAAGAGCTGCTAATTTGCGAGTCTAGATTTTTTTTTTCTGAAAATTTCTTTCGTCGACAAAAAATCGATCGTTTGTTCAGTAATTTAAAATTTCGATCTTGTTCCACAAAAGAAGAAAACAGATGAGGTTTATCGAGAATCGAACATCCAAGATGGGAGGAAGAGGAGGAGGAGGAAGGGAGAGGAGGAGGAGGGAGCAGGAGGAGGAGCAGGAGGAGGACGACGTATTTGAAGAGAATGTAACAATGCTACAGTTATTGAATCTGACAAAGAAAATGACCGCAAGTAGAGACGATTTGATTTCAGAATTTGTCTATTATCACACTTATTATTGTAGCTCGATTGTTTATAAAAGAATTAAGAGTCAATAGATATTTACAGCGGAAAATAGATAAATGAATAGATAGATATTAACAGGGTAAGACAGAGAGAGAGAGAGAGAGAGAAGAGAGAGAGAGAGAGATTAAAAGACTGAAATATATATTATATATATATATATATATATATATATATATGAAGTATATTAGGAAAAATGAAAAACACAGGTTTAAATGGGTTAAGTGGCGAGTTTATTGGCCGACGCTCCAGTGTTTCGATCTGTTAATTAGATCATCTTCAGGGCTTTTGTTGGTATATGGAAGGTGATAATAAATTATTTATCACAGAATAACGAGAAAAACGAATCGGCCAATAAACTCGCCACTTAACCCATTTAAACCAATGTTTTTTCATTTTTCCTAATATACTTCATACCGTCGGATTCACTTCCTTTCTTCACATATATATATATATATATATATATATATATATATATATATATACATATATATATATGTATATGTATATATAGATATGTATATAGATAGATAGATAGATAGATATTAACATAATATTAATAGATGGATAGATAGATAGATAGATATAAACAGTGTAAGACAGGTAGAATGAGAAATAGAGATATAGATTGATAGAGAGATATTAAAAAGACTAAAATAAATAAATAAATAGATATTACCAGACTGAGAACGATAGATAGATAGATAGATAGATAGATAGATATTAAAAGCGTGCGATAGATAGATAGATAGATAGATAGATAGATAGATAGATAGATAGATAGATAGATAGATAGACAAGCAGAGAGATAGATGGAGAAATAGATAGACAGATAGATAGATAGATAGATAAAGAAAGAAAAAAAAGAAAGAAATAAAAGTTACCTTTACCGTACTAATGACCAGGCTGCGATAGATAGATAGATAGATAGATAGATAGATAATAAATGTTAACAGGATAATATATATATATATATATATATATATATATATATATATATAATGAAAAAACTCAGATAGATAGATAGATATGATAACTGATCAAATGCTACACATTCATAGAACAATGTATTATGTGTGTGATCAGTTATCCCATATACATAACCTTTATACTGTCCATAAACACTCACATACATTCAAAACACCAACACATACGTACGCATAACATTTCATCCAATCATACACATCCTATGTCTATTGAATTTTCTAAAAAAAATGTTGCCATTTTTCGATTTTCCTGGCATTTGTAACATCTTCACCTGACGATTGTTGACGCATGAAACCAAAATGGCCGTGAATGTTCCTTTGTCGCCAAATGAATAGATATGTAAAACCTTTATATATTTATTAGATTATATTATATAACAGCTCTATTTTATATTGAGCACTCTACCAATAATACTGCGTTTGACACACCGTTCCAGTAAAAACTGAAACAGTGACAATCCCACACTATATATATATATATATATATATATATATATATATATATATATATATTGCGCAGTTGCACATGAGGCCATATAACCAAATAGAAAGAAGTAAACAGAAAAAGAAAAAATGTTTATAAAACATGTCACTTTCAATCGTAGGAGTTGGTCTCAATTTTTCTCTGAGATTTCTTGTTTATTGTTCTGATTTTCAGTTCTTCTTCTTCTTCTTCTTATTATTATTATTATTATTATTATTATTATTAACCGAGTTTCGCACACCAGTATAAGCTGTTGGTCTTTTTTAATCTCGATTAATAATAATAATAATAATAATAATAATAATAATAATAATAATAATAATAATAATAATAATAATAATGGATCGAGTTCGACGCCGACAAGTGTGCCATGTTAGTGATGAAGAAAGGAAGAACTGTAACGGCAAATGGAATAGAACTGCCGAATCGAGAAGAAATTAGGAAACTTAAAGAAAAAGAGAACTATGAATACCTGGGAATATTAGAAGCAGACGCCATCATACAAATAGAAGTGAAAGAAAAAGTAAGGAATACTTCAGATGAACAAGAAAGCTCTTAGAAACCAAGCTAAACAGCAGAAACCTTATCAAGGGAATAAACACTCGGGCCCATTCCTAAAATGGACAAGAGAGGAGCTTCGACAGATGGACCAAAGACAAGGAAACTGATAACCAGGCACAAGGCATTCCACCCGAGAGATGACACGGACAGACTCTATGTGTAAAGGAAAGAGGAGGAAGGGGTCTGGCCAACATTGAAGACGGTGCAGATACGGCAATCCGAGCACTTGACGAATACACTAACAACAGAAAGGAAAGACTAATTACAGCAGCCAAGAAAAGTAATTGCAACACAGTAACAAACAGAAATACATCAAAAAATTAAAAAAACAGCTACATGGGTACTTTAAGGTCCAAAACTCAGTAAATATCCCATCAGAAAACATGGACATGGCTAAGAAAAGGAAACCTCAAAAGAGAAACCGAATCCCTTATAATCGCAGCACAAGACAATGCCATTAGAACAAACTTTATAAAGGAAAAAAATAGATAAGACGCAGCAGAATAGCAAGTGCAGAATGTGTGGAAATAGAGACGAAACAATCAATCACATAATAAGCGAATGCAGCAAACTAGCACAAAGAGAGTACAAGTCTAGGCATGACTCTGTGGGAAAGGTGATCCACTGGGAACTGTGCAAGAAATTCAATTTTCACTATACAACCAAATGGTATATGCACAAAACTAAACCTGCCTTAGAGAACGAGATGCACAACATTCTTTAGGATTTCGAGGTACAGACGGATCACCTAATCCCGGCCAGGAGACAGGACCTAGTATTAATTGACAAGAAAAAGAGAACCTGTCATCTCGCGGATTTTGCTGTCCCAGCCGAACACCGAGTGAAAATGAAAGAAAGCAAAAAGATAGACAAAAACTTAGACCTTGCCAGAGAACAGAGGAAGCTGTGAACAGGAAGGTGAAAGTCGTACGAATTGTAATTGGTGCCCTTAGAGCGGTCCCTAAAACTTTGGAAAAGAATTTGGTTTGGTTTGGTTTGGTTTGTTTTACGACATATCAACCTCAGTGGGTCATTTAATGCCGATAAAGTTTTGAAATAAATCAATTCTTAATGGATAATACAATTTTTTTATAAATACTTTTTTCTATTTAACCCATAGATGGGACCCTAACAGGTACTACCACTCTGGGTCAGAGTGGACCAGGGAGCAATGGTGATGAAGGGGTGCTCCACATTCCCCAAACCTCCAAAACTGGAAACTCACCATCAGATATAGTTTAACGTCATTCCCAGGACATGTAGACCTGCAGCCACCGCCTTCTAGCACCCATATGAGGAAAAGTTTTTGGGTGAACTGGAAATCAGAGGAAGAACCGAGACCATCCAAACTACAGCACTGTTGGGATCGGCTCGAATACCCAGAAGAGTCCTGGAGACCTGAGGAGACTTGCTGTCACTCAACCTACAGTAAACCAACAGCAACGACAGGTGTGCAAAAACTAAAATAATAATAATAATAATAATAATCTTGAGTGCATTGCATGGGAGGAATACACGAGAAGAAGAACAATAAGAACAAGAAAGAAAGAAGAAAAACAAGGAAGAAATGACAAGAAACATGAAGAAAAAGCTCTGTCAAATTCTTAACGTATTTTTTTTTTTTTGGGGGGGGGGGGTATTTTTCTAATTCTAATCGAAAAAAGAAACCCTATTATATCATTTAGCATTTGTGTGATGTAAATGAGTTCGTTGTAAGACAAGAAAACCCATTAACGTAAGAAAGGGATTTTATTGTTGTTAATGTAAGAAAGGGATCACGTCATTGTGTTTTTCTAGATAGAATGACATTTTATCAAAGCTAATGACTTCCCTTACGAATAGGCAATCCTCTTTCGAGAAACATGAGATAAGAAAAGAACCAAGGATGTTTCGCCATTGGAAAAGTTGTGTTTTTATTTTTTTAATACCAGGAGAAAGTATCATATTGAAACCTGTAACTGTAGTAATTCCGCAAAGGTTACAATAGCAACGGATTTCTTTTATTTGCCTTTCTCTAAAAGTTATTCATGTGAAAATATCCTGCATAGAATAAGGCGCCTAATCTTTGTAATGTTTCTTATTCGTATTCCAGTGTTGATGAAAACATACACCTATTCACTCCCATATATATATATATATATATATATATATATATATATATATATATATATATATTAGTTAGTTAGGCAGCATTTCTTCCTTAAGACATATTTCCTTAAGACATTATATATATATATATATATATATATATATATATATATATATATATATATATATAAAGATAAATCTAATGAGTTAGACGAACTTACTATTAGTTTCGCTTAATGCTCTTCAGGGCTAAGATCTGACTCTTAGCCCTGAAGAGCATTAAGCGAAACTAATAGTCTGACTCATTAGATTTATCTTTATATTTTTACTTATTAGCTTATTTTCCTTTTGCCAAATATTGTACCAATAGATTACTTTTTGTTGGTACGACTATCTTGGTCTTCCAAAAAAAAATTTTCTCCCCGGTTGATGTTTGGTAGTATATTTTTACAATCAAACTATTTGCTGTTTTTTTTTCTCACCGCGAGGATTTACCAACACGCTTGGTATATTAAATTATAT
>CM042170.1:5169848-5174574 GCA_023376005.1 Doryteuthis pealeii
ACCCTTGAAAACCGAACGGCAATTTTCCAAGATCTTTGTGGACAGACAGGTCTAAGTGATGACCACCAAAGCGAGTGTCAGATCGAGTCAGGTAAAATTAAAAGACCATCACGACAAGTCGACAGACACAGCAATTTCGATTCTCAAAAGGAAAATGAAGAGAGAAAAAGCACAAGACGTTTACAGTGAGTTTGTTCAACGATAGAAAAACTAATAAACAAGCCATAAACGACTGAATAGAGGTCATTTTTCATCTCTTTTCAGTGACTGTGATGTGGGGTCTGCACTTCTTTCCAAGTAAAACTTGGATTAAGTTTTTCAAAAGTTTAAGTAGCTCTCACTCCATGACCATATGGTTAAAGTACCCATCTCTAAATAGCAGGTTGGGCTATTCCACTGTGTACTTTGGCCAAGCCTATTTCCAGGATTCTCATTGGCTACTGGTTTTATTGTGAATATATACCCAACACTTTACTATGTTTTGGTAGTTGATACAGAGCCTGTATTCAGTTACAGGCTTTTTTTCTGGTGACTACACGTAAATCACAGCCTTCCTGTGCAAGTGAGTATCTACTTCTATGTCCTGGATATGAGGCTAAACTGCATCTAGTGGTGAGGTTCCAATTCTGGATATCTGGGGAGTGTGGAGTACACATCTTTATTACTCCCGGGTCCACTCTGACCCGGAGCGGTAGTACCTGTTAGGGTCCCATCGATGGGTTAAATAGATGAGTTAAAAAGAAAAAAGAAGTTTTTCTAGAGCAATTATTTCCTCATAGCTTTCGAAATATATATACCGTCTCTATCATAGCAACACCAGATAATCAGGATTTACATTTTTGCATGACATCTTTGACGATTTGGACGGGCTCATTTTTAACCAGTGGGTGTTGCAAGATGATAACGGTTGTACAATTAAGGAACTCGAGTATTAATATATAGATCTTGGTTTTCTAAATAATTCCAGTTGGATACATGGCGCAACAGATATAAGGGCTGTGTTTATACTATCCTAGTGAAATCATCTCTAGGCTGCAGTTTCAATCCTGGCCAAGGAGATGATAACATAGAATGCTTAACATAGCTTAACACTTGTACCCTTCATGGTTAACGGAATGAGAACGTGGATTTAATTAAGTGTTCGGTTCGAACTTCGGTGAAGTTCTATCAAGAATCTCTTAAGACTTTGGCTACTCTCCCATCACTGCGATCCTATCGTGAACCGCTGACAGCGACTCTTACATGTGTCACTTGTAAACAATTTCAAACTGATTGTATCAAGAGTCTTTTAACTTTTCTGTCTGCTTTAAACCGCCCACACAGCGCAATTTTCACCACTGCAATCCTACCGTAAACATCTGGCAGCGGCTCTCGCTCGCGTCATTTGTTTACACTGAAATTTCACTTAAGAGACTCTAGATACAATCAGTTTGAAATTGTTTACAAGTGACACATGCAAGAGTCGCTGCCAGCGGTTCACGATAGGATGGTGAGAGTAGCCAAAGTGTTAAGAGACTCTTGATATAATCAGTTTCAAATTGTTTATACTTTTCTTTTTTTCTTTTTTTTTTTTTTGCCAATCATGGAATATCCCCCCCCCCCCAAATATTTTCAAAAAAATATCCTTTCCGTATTTTTTTGTTTCTCTTTCCGATGCAAATAAGGAATCAAAGAACGAAAGAGAAAGAGAAAGTCTGCGGCGATGATATTGATAAGATAAAAAGTGAAGCAGACTGGAAAACCTTTAATTCATCCTCCCCCCCCACCCGACTCCCCCCCCCCACCACTAAAAAAAGAAAGAAGAAAGAACTTGGCGGTGAACGTCACGTGCGCGGACGCGTTCTCAGTCTAAGTTGAGGCTTACGTCGCCCGAGATGGAATTGCTCTCTCCAAGACATTGTCAAAAGAATTATATCAGAAGATGTCACTTATTTTCATTGAATATATAGCAGACAAGGATTTTCCCGGAAGGGGGGGGGAACGGGGGTGGGAAACGGGGTCGTGAATGTTTCAGATTGGTTTGGTTGTTGTTGTTGTTGTTGTTGTTGTTGTTGTTGTAAATAGGCAAAGAAAAAAAAATCGTCAAAGTTATTGGATCAATTCTGTCACTCTCTCTCTCTCTCTCTCTCTCTCTCTCTCTCTCTCTCTCTCTCTCTCTCTCTCTCTCTCTCTACATATATATATATACATATATCTACATATATATATATATATATATATATATATATATATACTCATGAATATGAGATTTTTTGTACTTTTTGACACACCTTGTATTCTGAAAGAATTAACGTTTCATTTCTATCTTGGTAAATACAACTTCAAACTCGACACTTTTATGGCACACCTTGTATTCTGAAAAAAAATTAACGTTACATTCATTGTCCACTTCTATCTTGGTAAATACAGCTTCCACCTCGATACTTTTATGACCTCCTTGTATCTCTCTCTCTCTCTCTCTCTCTCTCTCTCTCTCTCTCTCTCTCTCTCTATCTATCTATCTATCTTTATATATATATATATATATATATATATATGTGTGTGTGTGTGTGTGTGTGTGTGTGTGTGTGTGTGAAGAAAAGGAAGTGAATCCGACGGTATGTAGTATATTAAGAAAGAATGAAAAAACACAGGTTTAAATAAGTTGAGTGGTAAGTTTATTGGCCGACGCTGCAGTGTTTCGATCTATTAATTAGATCATCTTCAGGGCATTTGTTGGTATATGGAAGGTGATAAAAAGAATTTTATCACTGAATAACGAGAAAAGCAAGTGATAGTCCTTGTTTATCAGTCTGTTTAAAATGTGAAGTCTGAAGAAAAGAACGCTGAAAAAAGAGGATGGTTCTATATATATATTGAATATCATCAATCTTTACATCTTCTCTCCCTCCCCCTTTTGAGGTAAAGAAAAGAAATTGTTCTTTTCTCCCATTTTATTTCGTCCCATTTACCGGTTATTCTATTTTCCTCGATATTTAGATCTGTTGAGCGAGGATCGAAACTAGTCAGCATGCAACTCGTTTTTATTTTCCCTTTACTAACCCCACTTCTATTGTAAAATACATAATTTTTTTCCCATACAATGAATCTTTTAGGAGGTCTTTTTAAAGCATTAATATATATATATATATATATATATATATATATATAAAGAAGATGATATTGAATTAATCGCAATATTGACGGTCAATACAAGTATTAACCGAATAAGTCAGGGGTATAAAGAATATAAAGGGTTCAATACGTTACTAGAGCGGATTTAGTATTAAAGTGTATATAGAAATAACCTACTCAAGTTTCACCATAAGAATCTTCAGGTTAATAGCAATGAATTAATCAAGATATTGATTAATTACAGGCAACTGTGGAAGAGAATCATTGCCTGTAATTAATCAATATCTTGATTAATTCATTGCAATTAAGCCTGAAGATCCTTAGGATGAAACTTAATTAGGTTACTTGTATATTTACCTTCATTGGCAATTCAGTCTCGAAAGACTATGATAAAAGTTTTTGTGTGCCCCTGAAGTTGCAGCGCCTCCTGTGACTATGAAGTCCTATATTTGAGAAACATTCTCGACCACAGATTTTGCATTTGTAGGTTGTCCCTGTAGATGATGATGTTCCGATGCTTTGTTGCCGTTGCTTTCTTATGGACCTCTTAGGCTTCATGATGTTGTATCAGAGTGACACTTCTGACATGTACAGTCCTCTATGGATATTCTGCCGCCACCGAGGGCGCTCCTGAGCCAAATTTTCCCAGCTGGAAGGGACAATGCCAAAGCACCTTAATACTATATATATATATGTGTGTGTATATATGTGAAAGAGTGTTTGTGCTTGTGTGTGTGTAAAGTCTAAACATTTCTTTCTTTTCGTTTCATTCTTAACACTTCATTTGTAATTCTTTTTAGCCAAATCGGATGGGGAGGCTCCTGTTCTTGAGATCTGTGGAATGTGGGATACTCTTTCATTTCCATTACTCTGAGGCACACTCTGACCTGGAGTGGCATTACCTATTACGCTCTCGGATTTTTTTAAATGAGATTTTGTCACAACACATTTATATACAATGTTAGTTTATCGCAGTATTAATGCTAAAAGGTTACATTTGGATGCCGACACTATAAGTTTCACGTTATAAATCACTTATTAATACATCAAATACACAAAGTAGAACCAAGAGAATTGAAGGCCGGTGACTTTATTAGTCGGAAAAAAGATAAATCGTTGACTCGCACCCTCAGGACAAAAAATAAAAAATAAACACAAAGACACACACAAAAAAAAAATCAGGAAAAAAAAAGAGTCGGTGACCGAACTTTGTGTGGGATGATGAATGAAAAATATTTTAATGCAGTCTGCTTTGAATACAATCATGGCTGACTGCGCTGATTTGGACGGACAGTACATGAAGAGAATAAACATACACATATAGGAGAGAATGTTCTTAACCATACACACTAAAAGCGCGGGGCAATGGTCGTCACATATTTACACTATGAGGGTTTTTAGTCATTTCCTTCTATCTAACAACAAATCGATCTACCTATAATTGTAGACATTTCAGTCTGTACTATCTCTCTATTGATATATCAGTTTATTGTATACTTATCGCAAGGTTCCTGGTTCGATACCGGCCCTCGCCAACTCAGCGCATGAGAAGCATGGGTACAGGTTTGGTTAGAGTAGGGAGGTTAAAAAATTACAATGAAGTGATTAAGGA
>CM042170.1:5174674-5184674 GCA_023376005.1 Doryteuthis pealeii
AAGAGAGAGATTCCCCTTTTCACTAAGCCGCCAGACCAAAGGGAGATTGTTTTTTGCATCTGAGTGGAGCGCCACACCTACCATCAGCTCGCTCGCTTTACCCGACAGATCTGTGCTAACTCATCAGCTGAGTTGGCCGAGGGCCGGTACGAACTTAGGACCTTGTAGTTTCTAAGCCGAACGCTCTACCGCTGAGCTAACCCGCCCCTAGTAAGATATTAATTTTTTCTTTTTATTAGGGCTGGATCACGCAAGGTCTTTTCCACGTGGGACATTTTAATGGTGCATCCCGCGGGGATCCAACTCACGATTAGTAATGAATCGGGATATCTGAGAAACTATAGAAATCTCCTCTACCCAGGCGACGCGGTAGCCACTATATAAATAACAAACTTCATCAAAATTGACCGTGTAGTAAGTAAAAAAGTAAAGTCGTCGGGGCGGCCTAATGTCGTATCAGCCAATCAACGAGGGAGTCTATCCCCTTTTCAATAGAGCACCAGACCAAGAGATCTGTTTTGCGTTGGGGTGGAGCGCCACACATTACCATCACTCCTTACTTTAACCGCACAGATCCTATGCTACTATAACGCTGAGTTGGGAGGACGCGTATCGAACTAGGAACCTTGTGGTTTCTAGCGAAGCCTCTACCGATTGAGCTATTTTCTATGAATACCAATTTATAAAATGATATGTTAATCAGATGGGGATCCCATACCATACACTGGTGATTGAAAAGTAAATCCGTATTTTAAACAATTTAATATTTTTTATATGCAGTGAGTGAGGGTTTTTCATATTTTCGATGAATACTACTTCATTAAAATCGATTTTTGTAGACATGGGGATTCCATAATAATCTTCATACAATGACTGTTATTTACACATAGCATTGCCAACCAACAAAGCTTCATCAGATGATGACTCTGGTCAGGATGGTTTGCGCGGGCCGAAGCATCATTACCACTAACCCAGAGTGCCCAGCCAGTATCTCACGATACAAAGACTTTGTTCGATTTGATGTCACATTGTAGGATTTGCTATCCCGCTGATGCCCGGTAGAGCTTTATCCGGATCTTTTTTATGTATTTTCCTTTGTCTGGTGGAAAAAGTCCAAGTTTAGGTAAAAAAAAAAAGATCCAAGGTTGAGTTGTAATAAATTCCGACATCCGACTTCGATAGAAATACATCCGTATACTTTCTGAACGCATTGTTCTCGTAAATCTTCATATTTTCTACTAAAATACTACTTTCTTAAATCGACGTGTAGTAGATTGAGCATTAATATTTTTATTGTTACGAATTTTTGTGTCATCCTTTAGCTTTCAAGCAATAGCGCTGTCCAGAGAGATTCCTTGGTGCTCCACATTCCCAAACTCCAAAACTGGAACCTCACCATCAGATAGAGTTCAACGTCATTCCAGGACATGTAGACCTCAGTCACCGCCTCTAGCACCATAATGAATAAAAGGGTTTGGGGCTTGCTTATACGGGGGAATAGGGTGGGCGGCAATCATATGGTGCTAGCGCTTGATGTGAAGCAGCCATTGATCGGAGGGGCCTCTCCGACCGACGCTAGCCCAAGATCGGGCAAAGTGGAGTATTGCATGTCATTGACTGCTCATGACCACCTGGACTCCCATCCTTAAGCTCACGGGTCGCCGACCTACGACCAACAGGCTGGCCCATTTGGGGGAAGTCTAACCCTCTGCTGAGGTGGCAGTCGGTGAATTTCTAACGCCCCAAGCCGAAGAAAGAAGGGAACTTTGTTAAAATCGTAAGTATGCCGGGAACGGCTTGAGATCTTTTACCAAGTCATTGATATCTGAGTATTTTTGCCAAGGATAAATAGTGAAAGAAGGGTTCCAGGGTGGTTGAAAGGGGAAGTTTCTTCTCTAGAAACAACGATTTGGAGGAACTTTGTAGGATAAATATGAGAATTTATTTCTGTCATTCCACAAGACTTCCGGGAAGATTAGTTGACGCGATTCCCGCAGAGGCGGGAGAAAATGCTGGGCCCAATAGAATTTTAAATAAAACTCATGTTAAGTGTAGGGTGCTTTTCATTTTTCATATGTTCGCGCATGTTCATTCTCGTAACCATGACCTTTACATCCTTGTGACCATGACCCTTTTGTCATAACTTAAGAGCAAGCTACACACTATTCTATAAAGATCCTTTCAATTCCTTATAAGTCCTTTCTCTTCTTCTTCTTCTTCTTCTTCTTCTTCTTCTTCTTGCTTCCTTCTTCTTCTTCTTCTTTCCTTTTTAAGCCTGATATAAATAATCTGCATCTTTTTCGAAGACAGGAAATGAAACAGATTGTATGAAAGCATAAATAACAATTATATATTCGCCATGCGGAAATCATGATATTTTCAATATTCTATTTTGGTTCTTATATATATACTATATATATATATATATATATATATATATATATATCTATATTGTATAAATATTATATATAATATATATATAAATATATATATATAATTATATATAAATTTATATATATATTATATATATACAAGGATAAAACATATACTCCACACAAAGGCAGAATTTAAATCTCTTTGTATATATTTGTATCTCCCACTCTCTCTGTCTCTCTCTTCTCTCTCTCTCTTCTTCTCATCTCTCTCTCTCTCTATATTATATATATATATATAATATATATATAAATGATCTCCTTTATATATATTACAATATATATGTCTTTCTCTCTATAATCTTCATACAATGACTGCTATTTACACCAGTAGCATTGCAAAAACCAACACAAGCCTTCATCGATGATGACTCTGGGTTTCAGGCATGGTTTCGGGGCCGAAGCATCATTACCACTAACCCAAGAGCGCCCACAGCAGTATCTACGATACCGACCAGAATTTGTCGGTTTGAAATGTCAACAAAATGGACGCCATATCCATCGTGATGCGGTTACGAGCTTTCTCCTGGATCTTATTTAGGTATTTCCTTTTCTGGCTAAGGAAGTCCAAGGTTTAGACAAAATGCCGGTTTTTAGCTTCTTCATCTATATCACTCTTTGACAATATATCATAGCCTCTCTATATTTTTACCTATCTATCCAATTTTATATATATATTATTTATATATTATATATTATATATACTATATATGTTTTGTGTGTATCAATAATCTCTTTCTGCACTCTCACTCTCTCTCTCTCTCTCTCTCTCTTCTCTCTCTCTTTCTCAGTTCACTCTCTCTCTATTCTATCTATCTATCTATATACGGGATATACACATATATATGTAATCTATTATATAGAGAGAGAGAGAGTGAGAGTGAGAGAGAGATTATGATATCACAACACAAACATATATATATATATGTATATTATATATATATAAAGAGAAAGAGATAGAGAGAGAGAGAGAGAGAGGGGGGAAAAGAGAGAGCATACGCTCCGCCCGTTCATTCTGTTTGTCAAAGGTTTTCATATCTATATTATTTTCTAATCTCAGTGCACATAGAATCCCCCCCTTCCGTTCCCTTGTTCAGCATCTTTTTTTTTCAAACCCAGACAAGAGTTTTTTTCGGTTACGCATACATTCTAGCCATCATGCAAATTACAGGGAACAAAATTCCTCAAAATCCTCCCCCTTCCTCCCCTCTATCTATCTCTACCGTCCCCATACATCAATCTATTCCGACACATCCACACCCACAATGACGTAAAGTTTGCCAAGTAGGCAGACGCACGATCTAGGCCGAAACCCACAGTAAATGTGGTTCGTCGACTGAGAGAGAGAAAGAGAGAGAGAGAGAGAGAGAGGAGCAAAAACACTAGGGCGAGTGACAGAGAGAGCGGGAGAGACAGAGAGATTAGAGAGACAGAACAATGAGAGAAAGAGAGAGAGGGAGAGAGAAAGAGAGAGAGATTACAGCAAGTCGATACGTAAGACGGTGAGACGGGGACAGAGATAAGAGAGAGAGAGCGAGAAAAAGAGCAAGAGAGAGAGAGAGATTTGATACAACGAGAGAGGGAGAGAGAGACAGAGACAGAGAGAAGAGGGTGCGTGTTTCAAGAGAGGTATGTGCGAAGATAGTCAGAGAGATGACAGAGACAGAGAAGAGCAAGAGAGAGAGAGAGAGAGAGGCAGAGAGAGAAAGAGAGAGAGAGAAACAGTTTGGGTCTGTTCGTCAAAATGCATTTGATTAACGTCAATTTTGGATTAGGCGACAACCCAACTTCTTCTTCTCCTCTTCTTCTTCTTCTCTTCTCTTCTTCTTCTCCGATTCTTCTTTCTTTTTCTTCGCTGTCTTCTTCTTCTTTGCATTTGGTTTGGCTTTGCAAGAAACGGACTGAAGTTCTGGAATAGCGCCGGAATTTCAAACAAGTGTACAAAGGCTGTTGTCTCTAAATAAGAAAGGGGACATTCTTATAAGATTTTCGTAATATCTGTGCACAGCAGATTCTCAGTGTGCACCTCTGTCTGTCTGCTGTCTGTCTGTCCTGTCTTCTCTCTCTCATCTACCCACATATACGCGCACCTTTCTCGCTCTTTTATTATATACATATTAGTATCCAATTGAACCCTTTAACCTTTCCGCAGCAGTGAAATCATTTGGATTGAAACGCCATGGTATCCCTTAACTATAACTATAATTATTCTATAACTATATATATATTATATATATATATATATATATATAATAGTTATAGTAGTAGTATATATATATCTTATATATATATATATATATATATAATATATATATATATATATATATGTATATATCCGATGTAATATATCAAGAAAAATGAAAAAACAGGTTTAAATGGGTTAAGTGGTGAGTTTATTGGCCGACGCTGCAGTGTTTCGATCTATTAAATAGATCATCTTCAAACTTCAGAAAAAATTTTAAACAGACTGAATAAGAAGGATTACCACTCACTTTTCATCACTCTGTGATATATAATTTCTTATCTTATGCCCTGAATATGATCTATTTAATAGATCGAAACACTGCAGCGTCGGCCAATAAACTCACCACTTAACCCATTTAAACCTGTGTTTTTTCATTTTTCTTGATATATTACATACGTCGGATTTACTTCCTCTCTTACATATATATATATATATATATAATATATATATATATTATATATATATATATATATATATATACTACTATAACTATTATATATATATATATATATATATATATATATATATAGTTATAGATATAGTTATAGTTATAGTTAAGGGATACCATGGTTTCAATCCAAATGATTTCACTGCTGCGGAAAGGTTAAAGGGTCAATTGGATACTATATGTATATATAAAAGAAGCCGAGAGAAGGTGCGCGTATATGTGGGTAAGAGAGAGAGAGAGAGACAGACAGACAGACAGACAGACAGACAGAGTTGTGCACACTGAGAATCTGCGTGCACAGATATTACGAAAATCCTTATAAGGAATGTCCCCTTCTTATTTAGAGACAAAGCCTTTGTACACTTGTTTGGAAATTTCCGGTCTATTCCACTTCTTCCGTTTCTTGCAAAGCCAAACCAAATGCAAGAAGAAGAAGAAGACAGCGAAGAAAAAGAAGAAGACATCGGAGAAGAAGAAGAAGAAGAAGAAGAAGAAGAAGAAGAAGAAGAAGAAGAAGTTGGGTTGTCGCTAATCCAAAATGACGTTAATCTAAATGGCATTTTGACGGAACAGACCAACTGTTTCTCTCTCTCTCTTTCTCTCTCTCCTCTCTCTCTCTCTCTCTCTTTCTCTCTCTCTGTCTCTGTCTCTCTCTGACTATCTTTCGCACATTACCTCTCTTGAACACGCACCCTCTTGCTCTCTGTCTCTGTCTCTCTCTCCCTCTCTCGTTGTATCAATCTCTCTCTCTCTCTTGCTCTTTTTCTCGCTCTCTCTCTCTCTATCTCTGTCCGTCTCACCGTCTTACGTTATCTCTTGCTGTATCTCTCTCTCTTTCTCTCTCCCTCTCTCTCTTTCTCTCTTGTTCTGTCTCTCTATCTCTCTGTCTCTCCCGCTCTCTCTGTCACTCGCCCTTGTTTTTGCTCTCTCTCTCTCTCTCTCTCTCTCTCTTTCTCTCTCTCTCAGTCGACGACCACATTTACTGTGGGGTTTGCGCGCGGATTAGATCGTGCGTCTGCCTACTTGGCAAAACTTTACGTCATTGTGGGTGTGGATGTGTCGGAATAGATTGATGGGGGGGGGGTTAGAGATAGAGAGGGGAGGGAAGGGGGAGGATTTTGAGGGAATTTTGTTCCCTGTAATTTGCATGATGGCTAGAAATGTATGCGTAACCGAAGAATAACTCTTGTCTGGGTTTGAAAAAAGATGCTGAACAAGTGGAACGGAAGTGGGGGGGATTCTATGTGACTGAGATTAGGAAAAAAAGAAAGAAACCTTTGACAAACAGAAATGAACGGGCGAGCGTATGCTCTCTCTTTCTCCCTCTCTCTCTCTCTCTCTCTATCTCTTTCTCTTTATATATATATATACATATATATATATATGTTTGTGTGTGTATCATAATCTCTCTCTCACTCTCACTCTCTCTCTCTCTATATATATAGATATACATATATATGTGTATATCCGTATATAGATAGATAGATAGATAGAGAGAGAGTGAGTGAGAAAGAGAGAGAGAGAGAGAGAGAGAGAGAGAGAGAGTGAGAGTGAGAGAGATTATGATACACACACAAACATATATATATATATATTATATATATATATATATATATATATATATAAAGATGGATAGATAGGTAAATATAGAGAGGGCTATGGATATACTTGTAAAGAGTGATATAGATGAAGAAGCTAAAACTCGGCATTTTTGTCTAAACTTGGACTTTCTCTACCAGACAAGAGGAAATACCTAAATAAGATCCAGGAGAAAGCTCTAACCGCATCAGCGTGGATATGGCAGTCCTATTTTGTGACATCAAACCGACAAAGTCTGGTGGTATCGTGAGATACTGCTGGGGCGCTCTGGGTTAGTGGTAATGATGCTTCGGCCCCGAAACCATGCCTGAACCCAGAGTCATCATCTGATGAAGGCTTTGTTGGTTGCAATGCTACTGTGTAAATAGCAGTCATTGTATGAAGATTATAGAGAGAAAGACATATATATATGTATATATATATATAAGGAGAGTCATATATATATATATATATATATATATATATATATAGAGAGAGAGAGAGAGAGAGAGAGAGAGAGAGAGGAAGAGAGAGACAGGAAGAGAGTGGGAGATACAAATATATACAAAGAGATTAAATTCTGCCTTTTGTGTGAGTATATGTTTTATCCTTGTATATATATATATATATATATATATATTTATATATATATTTAATATATATATTTTATATATATATTTATATATATATATTTTATACAATATATATATATATATAATATATATATATATATATATATATATATATATATAAGAAAAATAGAATATTGAAATATCCATTGATGTTCCTGCATGCGAATATATAATTGTTATTTATGCTTTCATGACAATCTTGTTCATTTCCTGGTTTCTGTCGAAAAGGATGAGATTATTTATATTCAGCTTAAAAGGGGGAAAGAAGAAGAAGAAGAAGAAGAAGAAGAAGAAGAAGAAGAAGAAGAAGAAGAAGAAGAAGAAAGGACTTATAAGAGAATGTGAAAGGGAGTCTTTTATAGAATAGTGTGTAGCTTGCTCTTAAGTATGACAAAAGGTCATGGTCACAAGGATGTAAAGGTCATGGTTACGAGAATGAACATGCGCGAACATATGAGAAAAATGAAAAGCACCCCTAACACTTAACATGGAGTTTTATTTAAAATTCTATATGGGCGCCAGCATTTTCCTCCCGCCTCTCGGGAATCGCGTCAACTAATCTTTCCCGGAAGTCTTGTGGAATGACAGAAATAAATTCTCATATTTATCCTACAAGTTCCTCCAAATCGTTGTTTCCTAGAGAAGACTTGCCCCTTCAACCAACCCTGGGAACCCTTCTTTCACTATTTATCTTGGCAAAAGTACTCAGATATCAATGACTTGGGGTAAAAGATCTCAGCCGTCCCCGGGATACTTACGATTTAAACGAAAGTTCCCTTCTTTCTTTCGGCTGGGGCGTTAGAATTCACCGACTGCACCTCAGCAGAGGGTTAAGACTCCCCCAAATGGGGCCACCTGTTGGTCGTAGGTGGCGACCCGTGATGCTTAAGGATGGAGTCCAGGTGGATGAGCAGTCAATGACATGCAATACTCCACTTTGGCCCTATCTTGGGCTAGGCGGTCGGTCGGAGAGGCCCCCTCCGATCAATCGGCTGCTCACATCAAGCCCTAGCACCTATATGATTGCCCCAACCCTATTGCCCTTATAGCAAGCCCCAACCCTTTTTATCATATGGGTGCTAGAAGGCGGTGACTGAGGGTCTACATGTCCTGGGAATGACGTTAAACTCTATCTGATGGTGAGGTTCCAGTTTTGGAGGTTTGGGGAATGTGGAGCACCAAGGATCTCTCTGGACAGCGCTATTGCTTGAAGCCTAAAGGATGACCACAAAAATCGTAACAATAAAAAATATCTAAGGCTCAATCTACTACACGTCGATTTTAAGAAAGTAGTATTTATGTAGAAAATATGAAGATTTACGAGAACAATGCGTCAGAAATGGATAACGGATGTATTTCCTATCGAAGTCGGATGTCGGGAATTTATTACCAACTCAACCTTGGCATCTTTTTTTTTTTTTTACTAAACTTGGACTTTCTCCACCAGACAAGAGGAAATACATAAAAAAGATCCAGGATAAAGCTCTAACCGCATCAGCGGGGATATGGCAATCCTACAATGTGACATCAAATCGACAAAGTCTTGTGGTATCGTGAGATACTGCTGGGCACTCTGGGTTAGTGGTAATGATGCTTCGGCCCCGAAACCATGCCTGAACCCAGAGTCATCATCTGATGAAGGCTTTGTTGGTTGCAATGCTACTGTGTAAATAACAGTCATTGTATGAAGATTATTATGAATCCCCATTCTACAAAATATCGATTTTAATGAAGTAGTATTCATCGAAAATATGAACCCTCACTCTACTGCATATAAAATATATAAATTGTTTAAAATACGGAGTTACTTTTCAATCACCATGTATGGTATGGGATCCCCACTCTATTACATATCGATTTTCATAAAGTGGTATTCATAGAAAATAGCTCAGTCGGTAGAGCGTTCGGCTAGAAACCACAAGGTTCCTAGTTCGATACCGGTCCTCGCCAACTCAGCGTTATGAGTAGCACAGGGATCTGTGCGGTAAAGTAAGGAGCTGATGGTAGGTGTGGCGCTCCACCCCAGACGCAAATAACAATCTCCTTGGTCTGGTGCTATTGAAAAGGGGATAGACTCCCTCGTTGATTGGCTGATACCGACATTAGGCCGCCCCGACGACTTTACTTTTTTACTCTACTACACGTCAATTTTGATGAAGTTGTATTTATATAGTGGCTACCCGGCGTCGCCTGGGTAGAGGAGAATTTTTCTATAGTTTCTCAGATCCATTATTACTAAATCGTGAGTTGGATCCCCGCGGGATGCACCATTAAAATCCCACGTGGAAAAGACCTTGCGTTGATCCAGCCACTCTAAAAAGAAAAAAATTAATATCTACTAGGGCCGGGTTAGCTCAGTCGGTAGAGCGTTCGGCTAGAAACTACAAGGTTCCTAAGTTCGATACCGGCCCTCGCCAACTCAGCGTATGAGTAGCACAGGGATCTGTGCGGTAAAGCGAGGAGCTGATGGTAGGTGTGGCGCTCCACCTCAGATGCAAAAACAATCTCCTTGGTCTGGCGCTAGTGAAAAGGGGATAGACTTCCTCGCTGTCTGGCTGATACCGACTTTAAACCACCCTGATGACAAGATTTACAATATTAAATGCAAAAACCCATGCTGTTATCATTTAAATCTTATTTTTTTTAATTATTTTCACGAATATAA
>CM042170.1:5187174-5193443 GCA_023376005.1 Doryteuthis pealeii
CGCTCCACCTCAGACGCCAAAACAATCTCCTTGGTCTAGCGCTATTGAAAAGGGGATAGGCACCCTCGTTGACTGGTTGATAACCAACTTTAGGCCGCCCCGACGACTTTACTTACTTACTTATACACTTGGGAAGGTTTGAATCCGACTATTTTTAAACATGTCTGTCTGTCTGTCGATACTACCAACGTTGTGTGTATGTGCATTGTGTGTATATGTATGTATGTACATATCTATAAGTCTCAGCTTGAATGCGCGTGGTGTAATGGTTAGAGTCGTAGGAAATAGACACGTCGCGACGAGTTCAATTCCTGGACGAAGCTGTTTGTAATTCACATAGCGCTAATACTCTTGGGGAAGGTATGAATCCAACTATTCTCCCTCCAGTTATTGGTAAACAGTAGGACAGACGGGGTTCTTTAATCTTGGTTAGGCAACTAGTCTAGGAACATGAAAACTCTGAACAACGTATCTTTGAGAATCTGTTTTACACCTAAAAAAATACGTGGTTCAAAATTAACTGACCTGAAAAATTATAAAATTTTTGAATAAAATAACTGATTCACTATATTTTTTATTCATTAATATATCAGGACTGAAAATTTCATTAAATTCGGTTAATTCCCTGATTTTGGTATTTTTTTTCTTTCGGCGGCCTGACATACGATGGTGGAATTTAGGTCCGTTATAAGAAATAAGAAATTTAATAGTAGTACAAATTATAAAAAAAAAAAAATAAGTAAAAGAAAAACTTTATTAGTTTAAATACTATTGAAGGGAGGCCATGCCTAATAGCGTGAAGCTAACCCCATGGACATGACCACCCTTGGACGCTCACAGGAAACAATACATGAAACACACAACGTAAACATATACATATATATCATGAGACAAATTAGCCGTGTGAGAATCTAAATGCAAATCTGTTGTTTATAAGAGGCAATAAAATGATTTTTCAAAAGTGTTTTAAGGACAAAATAATTTACTGAAACAAGCTTCATCTTTTCTTTATAAAAAAATAACGACTGAACAGTATTCCAAGAATTAATTGCATTAAAACGAATCGAATTATGCCCAAAACTAACGTTAAGTAAGTAAGTAAGTAAGTAATATATATATATATATATATATATATATATATATATATATATATTATATATATGTGTGTGTGTGTGTGTGTGTGTGTGTGTGCGTGTGTGTTGTGTGTGTGTGTGTGTGTGTGAAAAGGGTGTAAATATTCGCTAAATTACGTGATATTTTATAGGGACACTTTTATGAATTCTGTGTAAGTTCACACTGTTCAAGGGACGTGCACCAAAATGTATGCAAAAAACTGTAAACGAAATGAGTGCACTGGCACATTTACATTTAAGTATACAATTCAAGAACCTTCATATTGGCGCATAAATGAACAGGAAAAATGAACAGAAAAAAAAAACAAACGAAAAACCTCTGAGGAATATAGAACATAGCAATTTAAAACATGCCATGAAAAAGAAATAAAAACTAAAAACGGCGAACGGAGATTGATATTAGGAAGCTTGAAAAATACGGAACGAATCGCGGTGAAGAAGAATAGAAGATTCTAAACGAAACGAAATGGAGGAACGATCGAAAAACAGAAATCATGTGACGAAAAAAGAATTGCACAAAAATTCAAGGAAGAAAAAAAAGAGAGGTGATTGAAAATAAATAAAAGAAAAACGAAGAGAATGAAGAGAAAAAAAATCAAAATTAAGAGAAATAAAAACGAAAAGGAGAAAAAAACAAACAAAAGAAACTATATTTTTTTAAATAAATGAAAGAAAAAATAAATGAAGAAAGGAAAAATAAATGAAGAAAGTAAAGGAAAACGAAAAAACAAAAAAAAAAAACAAAAAAAAACAAAAACAAAGAAAAAACACCAAAAACGAACGATTTTTCTCAGGAAATAAATAGAAAAAATGTTTTAGAAATAAATAAAAAATAAAAATAAAATGAATAAAGAAAAAGAAAAGGAAGAAATGAAGTGATGAATCCCCACAAAAAAGAAACCCTCCAAAAACAAAAAAACAAAAAACAACCCCTCCCCCAAAGAACAAAACAGTTTTTAGCTGAAGAAGCTGGAATTTCAAAAAAGTAGATAAGAAGAAACAAAACAAAACAAAAATAAGAAATTCAGGATAAAAAAGGGAAATAAAATAAAACAGAATAAAACAATTTCGGATGATAGAAAAATATGTCTAAAAAAACGAGGAGTAAAGAAATCCTTAAGTGTGTATAACTAAATACACAAAGAGTAAGACCCCCATCCCCCACCCCCCAAAAAACAAGCAAACAATATTCTACCCTAACGATGTACATGAATGTCATATTAGTTGCGAAAAAGAAAATAAAAATTATAAAAAAAAAATTGGCTGAATTTAAGATGATAAAGAATAATAGAATTTAAGAATACTGGAATAAAAGAATAATTGTATGAAAAAAAATGGAATGAAAGAATAAGAATTAACAATAATATAAAGCTATTAAATATAGCTATTAAAAATAAATCAAATTGACTATATGATAATGAATAATCGAATATAAGAATAATGGAATAAAAGAATAATGATATGAAAGATTAGTGGAATGAAGCTTAGCTTTTTATATTTAATATGAAAGAATAATAGAATGTAAGAATAATGAAATAAAAGAATAATGGGATGAAAGAATAATGGATTGAAAGAATAAGAATTAATAATATAAATCTATCAAATATAAAGCTATTAAAAATAAATAAAATTGGTTAAATTTAAAATAGATAATGGAATAATAGAATAAAAGAATAATGATGAAAGAATAATGGAATGAAAGAATAACTCTTAATAGCTTTTTATAATATTTAAGATGATAAAGAATGTAAGAAAAATGGAATAAAAGAATTATGGGATGGAAGAATAATGGAATGAAAGAATAAAGAATTGAAATAATAAAGAAAATTCTATAATGTAGGATTAAGAAAAAGACGAAGGTTTTTTCGAATAAGCAAAGAAAAAGATTCTGTGGGGATTTAATCGGATAACAGAATAGGGAGAATAAGAGTAGAAGAGAATAAAAGAATGAAAATGAATGAAAGGTAGAAATAAGGACAGTGAAGAAAATGAAAATAAACAACATAGATAGATTAGAATGTTTGAAATCGAAATAAAGACGAAGGAGAGAGGAAGAAGACGAAAGAAATTTTAAAATAAATTATATTTAGAGTCCTGTGATATGAATTCAAAACAAAAACCTTGATGTTGCAAAAAAGTTATGCGTTAGTTTCAAATATGAGCAATTCCGCCATACTTATCTCGGTCACCGAATCATGTATCTCTTATTGTAACATTTTTTGAAAAAAGAAGACATATTCCAAGTTTGACACTAGACGAATCCTCTTATTCAAACAGGATGAGTATTAACCCGTTGACGGTAGGCCTGTAACAGATTTTTAGAAAATAATTTTTATTTTTGTAATTAATTTTGTATTTTTATTTTTTTTATTTTTCTTATATATAAAGTAAAAAAAGTATGAATGATTGTAAGGTTTTTATTTTTTGGATGAATGTGAAATTTAAATTTGTTGGGAAGTATATATCGGAAAATGTGATGAGTTGGGAGAGTTAGACACTTTGTCTAAGCTCCCAGAAAAAAGAAAAAAATAGTACAAGAAATAAAGTATATCTAATCTATCTATTTGTTTTTTTACAGTTCTTCCAGGCCATTGTCGTGTCAGTATTGCTGTATGGCTGCACCACCTGGACCCTAACGAAGCGACTAGAGAATAAACTAGATGGGAGCTGCACAAGAATGCTGCGGGTGATCCTGAACAAGACATGGAAACAGCACCCCACGAGAAAACAGCTATACGGCCACCTGCACATATCACCCAAACCATCCGAGTGAGACGGACAAGACACGTGGGACACTGCTGGAGAAGCAAGGACGAACTCATAAGCGACGTCCTCCTGTGGAAGCCAGCACATGGGCACGCCAGTGTGGGCCGACCAGCAAAGACGCACATAGATCAGCTCGTGCGGATACAGGATGCTGCATAGAGGACCTCCCGAGAATGAAGAGTGATAGGGACGGATGGAGAGAGATTGTCATGGATATCCGTGCCAACAGCGCGACATGATGATGATCTATCTATGTATATATCAATAAAAAAAACAATAAGGAAGTGAATCCAACAGTGTATCAGAGAAGTGTTACGATTTTATGGACCATTCTTTAGGCAAGCGCTTTGTCCAGCGGAAATCCTTGGTAAAGAATCCTTTGGTTGTTCTTGGTGCTCCTCAGTATGATTGCAAATTGACGCCTCTCCTTATCAGTGATTAAATAGTCAACCAGCACATTCAGGCTGTTGATTGGCTGGGGTTTAAAACACATGACCTCGCTTAGTCTATAAAATTAAGTGGTGTGTTGTAGCACACCTTATATAACAGAATATTCAAACAAGAAAATAAAAAAAACCCAACAAAAACACACACATATGTTATTAATTGATGTCGTATTTGTTGGCTACTATTGCAATATTTCAATCTGTATAAAATCATTATCAGAGCCGATCTGTTATGAAACGTAGAAAATAGAAAATAAGTCCGTTATCTCATGATCTAAAAATCTTATGCACGTATTCTTTAAGAATTCTATGAGAATTTTAAATATCTTTTCTCTTAAAGTCCGTTATGAGTTATTTCCCTTACAAACTGGTCATATTTATCAAAAAACTATTTTCTCACAGGTACAAACATTCCGGGTCAGAGACACAGTCAACAGAACTCCAGAATTAGAACTTTACTTTCAGATGCAGTTTAACAACATACCTAGGATACTAAGAAGTGAACCCGACAGTATAACAGAGAAGAAATTTGAGAAAAACACACAGATGTTATTAATTAATGTTGTATTTCTTGGCTAATATTGCAATATTTCAATCTGTATAAGATCGTCATCAGAGCCTGTCTATTATGAACAGAAGAAAACAATTTTTTTTAAATTTTAAGGGAAATAACTCATAACGGACTTTAGGAGGAAAGATATTTAAAATTCTTAAAGAAAAACATGTGCATAACGTTTTAGAGCAGGAGATAACAGGTTTTTACAAGAAAGAGAGATATTTAAAGTTTAAAAATAAATTATTGGCCGGGGAATTATAACTCTAATAAATAAATTATTGGCTAGGGAAATAACTCTTCACAAGCAACTTTTAAAAATATAAATATATATTTATATGAGTAAGGTGCAAATAACGGACATTTCTCTGAAAAAGAAGGGGGAAATATTCAGTTTTTATCAGAATATATCATTCAAAAGGAATTTTATGATTTTTTAAAAACTTGAGCGTTTTTTTTTTAAATTTAGTTATGAGTTATTTCCCTTACAAACTGGTCATATTTATCAAAAAACTATTTTCTCACAGGTACAAACATTCCGGGTCAGAGACACAGTCAACAGAACTCCAGAATTGGGACTTTACTATCAGATGCAATTTAACGGCATACCTAGGACACTAAGACACCCAGTCACCATATTCTAGCACATATATGACAAAAGGGCTGGTAGGAACGCGTGTGGTGTAATGGTTAAAGTCATGGGAAATGGACTCGTCGCCCCGATTCAAATCCTGGACGTGGTAATTGCATTTCACTTAGCGCTAATACTTCTTGGGAAAGGTGATGAATGCGCTACTCTCGCCTCCAGCTATGGGTAAATAGCAGGGCAGACTGAGTTCTTTACCATGGCTGGTAACCAGATCTAGAGAAGGAAAACTCTGAATTCAAACCTGTTGAACTCCGCCTTAAGATTTTGACCTTGTGTGTATCCTGCTGCTTCGTGCGGAGGTGTTGGTAAATATATATATGACAAAAGGGTTGGGGTTGCGATGAGGGCAAAGAAGTTGGGCAATTAATATCGCTGCTAGGGTTTGACATGAACAACCGATTAATTGGAGGGCGCCCGTCTAGCCTATTGGAATTTTGTACAAGGACATTTCCGACAACTCTTACTGGAAACTAATGGATTTGTCTCGAGATTGGCAGAAATATTGTCTGACTGTCAGATACACTGATAAGTTAACATTATATATATCTAGGTATCTAATTCTGGTATAGTTATCTATCTGAACAGACATGCAAGTATTCAGACAGATAGATAGATGAAGACAGAATTAGGTCTAATCAGTGTGTGTGTGTGTGTGGAGCGGGGTCCCAGTCAAGTCTGACTCAAGGATTCCAATTGACAGTCCTAACACTCGCCTAACTGGG
>CM042170.1:5193543-5198543 GCA_023376005.1 Doryteuthis pealeii
CGAGATTAGTATTGGTGTGTAGTTAGTAGTGTATTATATTATATATCTATATAACAATATAACTAGTATACTGTATATATAGTTATAGTATATTGAAGGTGTATTATATATTTTAGTAGTATATTAGTATTATATATCTATATGTACTATTATTGATAGATGATATGATATGGTTATGAGTAGGTCGATTATATAGGTAAATATGAATATATAGTTGATATATAGTGATAGTTATGTAGTATATAGGTGCTGTGTTGTAGGTATGTGGTACTATTAATTAAAAGTTATACGTAGTATGGATATATATATATGGTATATACTACTATAACACTATAAGCTAGTATATATATAATGTTATAGTAGTAGTTATATTATATATATTATATATTTATAATTATATATATATACTATATATATATATAATAGTTATAGTAGTATGTATATATATATATATATATATATATATGATATATACTATAATATTCTATATATAAAGTTATAGTAGTATGTTAGATATATTAATAATATTTTTATAAATAATTAAATATCTATACTATAACTATTATATATATATAATAAGTTATAAGTTATATATATTTATTATATATATATATATATATATATATATATATATATATATATATTATATATATATATTATATATTATATATATATCTATATATATATATATATATAATATATACTACTACTTATAATAGTATATATATATATAATAGTTATATATATATATATATATATATAATATATATATATCATTTGCTAGATATCATTTGATAGCTAGCCAAAAAAATATGTAGATCCATCCCATCAATGAGTGTTTAATTTATAATCAAAATCATCAATATATAGAATCAATCTCATTTATTAACTAAGTCTCTCTGAAAATCTGATTCAGATTTGCCTCAAAACAGCCCATATTACTAATGCGCTTTAACTCCATGCAATGTGTCTTATATATCACTAAGAAATAAAGGTTTACATAATATATGGTGTGGTTAGTTTGCATACTGGTTTTAACAAAGCTGGATTTAATAAATAATTACTTGGTATTATTGTTCTCTAAAATTATTGTTTTATTCTCCAACATATTAAAATCAATCCTATGAATTATTTTATATAGTTGGTTGGCACGATTCAGCCACTGAGGACGATGGCGTAATGACCAAAAATAAATAAATAAATAAATTTCAATCTTTTAAAGAGATTATTAAAAAATACATAGATTTAACAAAAATTACATATCTTATGAACAATAATATTGACAGATTTCATTTTAAATATCTTTAGAAATATTTAGTTTTGTCCATTTTGTAAAATTTTATGTTTAGCTTTTAAAAACTCATTTATTTTACTTTTTTTTTTTCTAAATTGTCTATTTGCCTATTTTTTTAAAAATCCATTGATTTTAATCTTTTAATTACCCACCTTTTAATGGGAGTGACAGTCTTTGGTGCACTGACTGCTCTCTTTGTTGTCGAGGCTACTCTCCTCTTCACCCCACCCCTCTCCGTGCCTTGCTTAGGTTAAGCGCCAGGCCGCTCGATTTTTTGCATCCATCTACCTCCTACGGGTTTGTGTATTTTATATATAAACCAATTAAACCAATTAAAGTATGATTAGAATAAGGGTAATCTTTTTTATATGCGTTCCTATTTAATTTCGTTAGTCTTTCTAATTAGATATGTTTCATTGCATTAGAATTTAAATACTTATGCCCAGGGGGTGCATATTTTTGCTAGTGCTAATAATAGAGGGAAATTAATGTTAAAAATGAATTAAAAGCGTTCGCTTTGAAAACAACTTTAGGTTTTATGAAGCTAATGTTACAATCATCAAACTGCCGATGTCAGTTTTTTCTATTTATTTCAGGCTTGTCAACAATTGGATGACAAGGCTAAAATAAAAGTAAGTAAACAAAAGAAAGCTGCCTTGGGCTGTCTGATGATTGGGACAATTGCTGTACTGAACTTAAAGTATCAGCAAGTGAACGCTTTTAATCTATCTATACATATATAAAGGGCAGTTGTGTATGTGTATGTCCCGAGGAAACTCTGAAAATAAAACAATTAAAGACAAAGTAAATATATATACACATTAAATATCATCAGAGCTTGGTTTCTGAGCTAAAATAAGATATTTGATTTATATTTGGGAAGATATTTAAAAATTCAAATTTGAAAAGTAACAGAAGGGAAAGTCATGTGTATGTTATTTTGTTTATCTTTTCTTTTTTCTTTTTTTTTTTTTTTTAATGTTTTTTTTTTTTTTTTTTTTTTTTCTTTGAAATATAATATTGATTGATTGATTTGATAGCATCATTTATATCATTTTTTTTAAATTGTAAATCATTGAATGGAAATTTCTTACTATGTAGTTATATAAGATATATATTTCTTACTATATGATTCTATATAAGATATATTTACTATATCTTCTAAATCATTTATAAATTATTTACTATATATCTAAATCATTTCCTCTTAAATATTTATTAAATATTTATTAATATATATATTGATATATTACAAAATATATTAAAACTATATATTTATATAAAAATATATATTAAATATATTAAATAAAATTTAATAAATATAGACATTGTAATAAATTGTAATAAATTAATAAATTGTAATGAATATATTAAATATATAAAACATACATATATTTATATAAAACAATATATATTAAAACTATATTTATTAATATTTATTTACTATATATTTACTATTCTTCTTAATCATTTATAAATTATTTACTATAAGATTCTATATAAGATATATATTTCTTACTATATTTTATATAAGATATATATCTTTATTTTTATAAATTTCTTACTATATTGTTATATATTTCCGTGGTGATTTTTATGTGACAACCAGCGACTTTACTTACTACATTATGCCAAATTCTTCTGGCAAAAATGCACAGACGAGTCGCAATTGATATATTTGTCCGTTAATCACTTAATAAGTAAAGTAAAGTAAAGTCGTTGGGGCGGCATAAAGTCGGTATCAGCCAGTCAACGAGGGAGTCTATCCCCTTTTCAATAGCGCTAGACCAAGGAGATTATTTTTAGCGTCTGAGGTGGAGCGCCACACCTACCATCAGCCCCTTACTTTACCGAAAACAGATCCCTGTGCTACTCATACGCTGAGTTGGCGAGGGCCGGTATCGAACTAGGAACCGTGTGGTTTCTAGCCGAACGCTCTACCGACTGAGCTAACAAGACTTAAATTCTTTGTTCTTCTAAAGGATAGATTGAATACGTACATTGACCAGCTCTGCACGGATACTGGATGCTGCACAGATGACTCCCGAGAACAATGAGTGATTGGCACGGTGAGAGAGAGATTGTCATGAATATGTTTGCTAATACGCGACATGATGATGCTGATGATGATGATGAATGAATTAAAAGCGTTCACTTTGAAAACAACTTTAGGTTTCATGAAGCTAATGTTACAATCATCAAACTGCCGATGTCAGTTTTCTCTATTTATTCCAGGCTTGTCAACAATTGGATGACAAGGCTAAAATAAAAGTAAGTAAACAAAAGAAAGCTGCCTTGGGCTGTCTGATGATTGGGACAATAGTTAAAACTTAAAGTAACGGCAAGCATTTTTAAGTGAATGCTTTTAATCTATACATATATAAAGGACAGTTGTGTGTATGTATGTCCGGATATATCTATCTATACATATATAAAGGGCAGTTGAGTGTATGTATGTATGTCCGGAGGAAACTATGAAAATAAAACAATTAATGACAAAGTAAATATATATATACACATTCACTGTCACCAGAGCTTGCTCTTTGAGTAAAAATAATAAAGGTCTTATTTATATTAGTGAAGATAATTAAGAAATGAAATTTAAATGACAGCATAGAATTTTTTTGCATTTGATATTTTAAATAGTAGACGTTAATTTTTCTTTTCAGAGTGTCTGTAGACTTTTTTCTCCTGGTGCAAGGTCTTTTTTTACATAGAGATTTTAATGGGCATCCTGTGAGGATACATCTCGTGATTCAATTTTAACGGATCTTCCCCCCCCCCTCAACCCAGGTGATACCGGGTAGCCATTTCTAGTTCGTTTTAAAACACAATGAGACACAAACATACGAATAGTTTTAGCTCAGTCGGTAGAGTATTCGCCTAGGAATCACATGGTTCCGGGTTCGATACCGGTCATCCACAACTCAACGCATATCATAGTTTGGGTTGTCTGATCTGTGGGGGAAAGCATCCGGGAATAGACGTGGCGCTCCACGTCAGTAAAAAATCTCGCTGGTCTAGCGCTAGCGAAAATGAGATAGACTCCTTCGTTGTTCGACTTGGGCACTCTGCAGATTTTACAACATTATATATATATATATATATATATATATATATATATATATATGTGTGTGTGTGTGTGTGTGTGTGTGTGTGTGTGTATATATATATATATATATATATATATATATATATATATATATATATATATATATATATATATAATTTTTAAAAAGTTTCATACTTTATTGATCAGTAATTTTAAACGAATTAAAAAGAAAAGAGAGCGAAAAAGGAGAAACTTAAGGGCCCTTTCGACTGGTGCTTTTTCCGTAGATCGTTTAAAAGTCAAACTGTATATATTGGGTAAAAGAGGGGGATACGACCATGTAAATGTTGGAGCAATATGAAGGGAAAAATCTATATATTTTACCTTCACTTTACCCCTACTTCAGCTACCACGTCCCCAGCAAAAATTACCAGGGAGTGTTTATGATGTCTTTGTCTAATGTCTTTGTCTAATGTCGGGCGGTAAAAAAAAAACTGTGACTGCCTCGAGGACATTAAGGTGGTGATTTGTCCTGGCCCTGTATAGAACAGAAAATTGCTGATCACTATAGTTGATTTTACAAGTATTTATATTACACAGGTGATCACCAATGGCAGAGTCTTGTGCCTGTGAGAGCCCGGGTGTGGTTTGAGG
>CM042170.1:5203543-5211043 GCA_023376005.1 Doryteuthis pealeii
TCCCCTTTTCACCAGCACTAGACCAAGGAGGGCCACACCTACCATCAGCTCCTCACTTTACTACACACATCCCCGTGCTACTTATACGGTATCGAGCCAAGGACCTTGTGGTTCCCAGGCAGAGGCTAAATCCAGGAAATTTGGTGGGGGGGAATAATTCCCTGATATAGTAAAGAAAAAGGTTGAATGTGGTATAAAAAATTGAATACCCATCAAGAATGAATAAAACAAGATGTCTTCGGTATGTATTAACCCAATAGGGGTTGACGTGACGTAAAATCCAACCAACCAAACTTGTCTTCTTAATAAAGCTGGATTCAATCAGTTGTGTTTGTACACCGTGGAATTTCTTCGTGCCTAGCAAGTTTATATTAAGAATTATCAGAGATTAGCAGGATCTGTGGAATTTGCATGAAACGAAAAAATTCAAAAGGAGCTATTTACGCCAGAAACGATGATTTGCAATTTCATTACATATAAGTTTTACTAAAATTACCAAAATATGTTCCGTAATTCACAATTTTAATATCATAAATAAAACAAACACGTAACTTTTTTTTTAAATTCCTTTTAATTCTTATTTGGCTATTTAAGCGACATAAGACCATTTGGAATGTTTCATTTTTAAAATTGCCTGAAATGGGACAAATAAGAAATCTCTGATTGAGTGACACCAGATAAACTGTATTCATATTTTTGCATTGCATCTGACGATTTGGACGGTGTCATTTTTAACCGGAGGGTGTTCAATGGTCCAATTAGAGATTTTTGAAAAATAATGAAAATTAAAAATGTTTTATAATTTGCTTGAAGCATTTTGTTTATATTGGTTTGGTGGTTGGTTTTGAAGGCTATCACAATGCAAGTGTAAAAAAAAAATAAGGTAACTATGGTGTTATTTGTTAACCTGTAATTTTTTTAAATAATGCTTGATATTTCGAGATAACAATATCATCTACAGAAGATCTCCGAAACTGAAGTTGTTGGTAGTGGCTGTCCATTTGGTTTTGTCTCATGTCTTCCAAATTCTGTCTGTGTGTGTGTGTGTGTGTGTGTGTGTGTGTGTGTGTGTGTGTGTGTGTGTGTGTGTGTGTGTGTGTGTGCCTGATTATTATTCCAGGTCTGGCTCACCCCCTAAGCATGAAAATGAAAATGAATAATGAAAATTATTTCTATTACTTTATTGATACACATAAAGTTAAGGAAAAATCTAACATTATCACCAGTTTATTAATATATATTTAGTTATTTCTTTTAATTTATTATTATACACATGCAGTTAATAAACATTATTTCTATCAATTGCAATTCCTCAGTGAATGCTCTACCGAGTGGGCTAAACTAGCCACAGATGTAAAACTTCCAAATTTGGTAGACATGCATATTGGAACTAAGGGAATATTTTCATGTAAATGGAAAGTTATTCCTCGGGAGGAAATGACTGTTTTCAGCCAGAGGATTAAGTGCACTCTGATGGATGTTTTTAAATGGCTTGAGTTGGAAATGTGTATGGAGAAAAAGGTTCATAACCGTTTATTGATCAGTGTTGATTTTGAAAGTTCATGACGTGATTGGTACACGCGAAAACGAAAGACAAAACACGACTGGTACACGCGAGGTCGAAAGTCAAGATGTGACTTGAAAAACGAGGAAATATTGAAAATAGTGATATATTTTACGGAAACCATATATATATATATATATATATATGTGTGTGTGTGTGTGTGTGTGTGTGTGTGTGAACACACATCACGCTATATAACTGTTTAACTAATCACTTTTTTATTATTGTCCCGTCTGAGGACACCATATATGTGTGTTTGTGCCTTTGTATGTGTGTGTGTGTGTGTGTGTGTGTGTGTGTGCGTTTGTGCGTTTGTGTTTTGTGTTTGTGTGTTTGTGTGTGTGTGTGAATACACATCACGCTATATAAATGCTTAACTAACCACTTTTTTATTATTGTCCCATCTGAGGACACCATATATGTGTGTTTGTGCCTTTGTATGTGTGTGTGTGTGTGTGTGGTGTGTGTGTGCGTTTGTGCGTTTGTGTTTGTGTGTGTGTGTGTGTGTGTGTGTGTGTGAATACACATCACGCTATATAAATGCTTAACTAACCACTTTTTTTCATTATTTGTCCCGTCTGAGGATTGTGCTATACACATGAAAGTAATGGTAATATAATATCCATTATTGCCGCAAGAAAAATAATTGTAGAGAATTTTAATTTTCAAGACTTCAAAGGAAAAAGAATTAATGAATCATTTTTTCTAATAAAACAGCCATTCACATTTAATTAAAAAATTTTAATTAGGTTATGACAAGTCTCAACCCATTTTATCATTTGTGCTAGAAGGTGGTGCTGTGGGTGTCCTGGAAATGACGTTAAACTCTATCTCATGGTGATATTTCAGGTCTGGAGGTCTGGGAAATGTGGAGCACCCCTCCATCACCATTTCTCCCAGGTCCACTCTGACCTGGATTGGTATTACCTGTTAGGGTCCCATCTATGAGCTAAATAGAAAAATCGGTTAAATCGAACTAAACGGACCTAAATTCCACCATCGTATATCACCCCGCCGAAAGAAAAAAAGATACCAAAAATCAGGGAATTAACCGAATTGAATGAAATTTTTAGTGTTGATATAATAATGAATACAAGATATAATTCACCAGTTATTTTATTAAAAACTTTTACTTTTCTTCAGGTCAGTTAACTTTGTATCACGTATCTTTGAGAATCTGTGTTACGCCTCAAAGATTCATTGCTCAAAGTTAACTGACCTGAAAAAATGTAAAAGTTCCGGTGTTCAAGGTACACACACTTCACGAGATCCAACTTTCCTTAACTGTAAAAAATGAATTTCTTGTCAAATGTCGCCACAAAATCCAGAACATTTATGTATTAAGATCAACCCATCCCTTTAGTATATATATATATATATATATATATATATATATATATATATATATATATTCTATTACTATTACGATCATCATAGTGCTAGTTTGGTTAACTAAACTAGCACTATGGTGATCGTAATAGTAACAGAATATAATACCAGGGAGTGGGGGTCGAAACACTAGTTTCAAATATAAAAGCAAATATATTTTTAAAAAAAGAAAGTCTCACCTTAATTTACAACAGTTCCGGTGTTGTGGACGGTAAAGAAGTCCCTTTAACTGATCAGAACCGGAAAACCAAGAAAAAAGATCTCTGCCTTTTTAACAACTATGGCACATGCCGAGGCAGAGAGGAGGATGCCCATTGGCTGGCGGTACTCGAAGCAAATCGCATTGGCCAATGGGATGCCACCACTCAACCCCGGCATTGTCAAAGAATCTCTTATAAACCAACACTGACACAAAATGCCATACTTAAAAAGTGATGCCACACAATGAAGTAGCAAAATATTGCTGGGATGCAAGCCCGAAATTTAACATTTTGGACTGAGTCTCCTGTGGGAACCAGTATATTGTTGAAAGACCCGAAACTGGTAATGAACACAGGGAAACATTATTGACGATCCATCCTAACGCATCTTGTAGATGTATTTTCAATATATATATATATATATATATATATATATATATATATATATATAAAGAACTACAACTAAATAGATTTAACATAAGACTTCAACTCAATTAGTATACACAAATAATTGCAGATAGGTGACAGATAGAATTACGAATTACTTTTGACTGAATGAAGACATGTAAATTCAAAGAAAACAAAGTTTTGACTTAAAGGAAAAGAATGTTTAGACTTAGAAATTAAGTTTATACGAACAAATAAAAAGGCAGAAAGAGTAATAAAAATAATTCCAAACTAGACAAAATTCTTATCCTGACAAGTATATATAATATATATATATATATATATATATATATATATATATATATATATGTATGTATTAATGATTTGAAGGCAATTACAATGCATATAAAAAATAAAAACAAAATGATGTTTTTATTTTTTATATGCATTGTAATTGCCTTCAAATCATTAATATATAATAACATATTTAACAATGCTTCAAGCAAATCACCAAATACTATTATATATATATATATATATATATATATATATATATATATATATATATATATATATATATATATGAGCTTGTGAGAAATGCATTGTAAACTTGACATCCAATTGTTATATTCCACCAGGGATATTAAAAGTGACTGCTAAGGGCCATAATTCTCTCTCTCTCTCTCTCTCTCTCTCTCTCTCTCTCTCTCTCTCTCACACACACACACACACACATATATATATATGTATATATTTCTATGTACCTGTGTGTATAAACAAACTCACACACAAATCTATATATATGTATGTAATGTATGTGCGTGCTAGCGAATTTGTATATATGTATATATATATATATATATATATATATATATATTAAGAGATCTTTTATATATATGTATATATATATATATATATATATATATATATATATATATTTTGTGTGTGTGTGTGTGTGTGTATGTGTGTGATGGAAAGCAAGACCTATATTTGAATTTAAAGTCTTAACTAAATGTGAAATTGGTTTGAAGTGGTTTCCTCTATTCATAGTTACCGGCCATTTTCATTTAAGCTATTTCGTTGTTGTAAATCGCAATAGAATATTATCACCGGCGAGAATTATGTTGCGAAAAGAATGAAGAAAGAGAGAATAGACGAGATTTGTTAGAACTGTCAAGATAAAGCGAGGAGATGGGTAATGACCCTAGGAAGTTGAATGTAAAACAATAATCGTCATGCAAATAAAATATGAACTATATATATATATGTATATATGTATATATATATATATATATATATAGATAGATAGATAGATAGATAGATAGATAGATAGATAGATAGATATTTAAAAATTTGTTTTGGGATGAAACAAAGAAATTACAGTGCTCAACCACAAAATTGTAGGAGCTTTATTTATTTGTTGAATTTTTTAAATATAAAAGTTTTTCATAAGCAACTACCCAGGTTTCAGGTTATTTCACCATCGTCAGGCTGCTAAATCTTCTGGTGTTTATTTGAAGATATTTCTTGCTGTTATGTTTTTGGACCGCAAATTACGTCGGTTGATTATTGCGGACGCTCTTTATCTATTCGATTATATTTTTGAATTATATATATATATATATAGTTAATTTTTTGTTATTAATATTGGAGAAATGATTATAAAGTGTTCAATTATTTCTTTAAGAGCTGTATCTATTTATTTATTTAAGTCACCAATGGTAAATATCACATTTATAATTTATCACAATAAATTGGTGACTGAAATAAATATATATATATATATATATATATATATATATATATATATATATATATATCCAAACTTGTTGGTAAACCTTTACGGTAAGAAAAAACCCGGCAAATAGTTTGATTGTAAAAATATACTACCAAACATCAGCAGGGGGAAAAAATTGAAAAAAAGAAAAGACCAAGATAGTCGTGCTAACCTAAAATAATCAGTTGATACTATAATACATAGCCAAAAGAAAAACAATTTATATGTATATATATATGAAAAATATATATGTTGCATATCGTACGGGCGGAAGTAGGATTTTCCGTTTAAACCGAAACAAAGAAATGATAACAAAAATGACAAAGGACTTTTTCCGGTTAACGCGAAGAAAGAAAAAAAGTATAACAATGAAATCGGAAATAGATTTTTCCGCTGATAAGTATAACAAAAGAAAATGCGTGGGCGGTGTATATACATAAAAGAAAGTCAGAGAGCCCAGCGAACAGCCGATAGCATCACCTCGCGTCTCCCGTCAACCCTCGGGCATTTCCATTGTGAACACTCGTCGCCGCACTCACCAACCGCTCGGCATTTTCATTGTGAAGCTCTACACCCTTACTACCCACACACCGAAGAAAATAATGACGGGTCCTATTTTTTGTATATACGTATCTGTTGTTTATTGAAGTCCACTAGCCGGTAGTCAAGCGGCTATACATGTATTCATACAAAAACCGCTAGGATATACTAAGGCTAGTAAGTAAAGAGTGCTCAATACCCAAGTAGAGCAAATAATAAAGATAAACCTAATGAGTCAGATCTTAGCCCTGAAGAGCACTAAGCGAAACTTTTAGTAGGCATATCTGACTCATTAGGTTTATCTTTATATATATATATATATTATATATAACTATTTACATATATCTTATTATAAAGGAGATTGTGTGTTTGTCTGTCTGTAATCGAAACTATATCACTACTCAAGTCACAATTCCCTTAGTTATTAACGTCCCATTCTTCATGATGTTATTTTCATTTAAATCTCAATTATTAATAAAATTGTTTACATTATTTACAATTGTTTATAATCTATTGGCTTATCTACATACTAATAACATGCAATTATATCTATATATACAATAAAATAGTGATTTATAGTGTGAAAAACAAGGCTAATTTGCATATCAATATTAACAATTTGACTTTAATAAAGAATTGCTCACTATTATTGATTTATTATTGTTTGTTGTTATCTTAATGAATATGAGCAAAAATCTCAGGGACAAATCTGAAAAGGAATCCATTAACAAGAAGATATAACTGTAATTTTATTCTTTATTTCCTTTTTTAACTAAATAGGTAAATTTGTATTTCAAAAAGATTCACCTGCATTCTTATTTAGTTTCATTAGCAATTCTAATTTAATATAATATTTTATTACATTAAAACTTAAATACTTGCACTCTGTTTCAAATCTTTTTATCTGCCTTCTTATTTAGTTTCATTAGCCTTTCTAATTTAATATAATATTTTATTACATTAAAACCTAAATAATTGCACTCTGTTTCAAATCTTTTTATCTGCATTCTTATTTAGTTTCATTAGCCTTTCTAATTTAATATAATATTTTATTACATTAAAACTTAAATACTTGCACTCTGTTTCAAATCTTTTTATCTGCATTTTTATTTAGTTTCATTAGCAATTCTAATTTAACATAATATTTTATTACATTAAAACCTAGATACTTGCACCCGGCGGAGGGTGTATATATTTGCTAGTATGTATAAATATATATATTCCCCAATTCCTTTTCATAAGTGGGATGGGACACAAATTAAAGAGAAAGGTATGCATCGAAAAATCCTCCCTACAGCTATGGGTAAACTGTAGGGAAAACCAATTTTCTCGAAAACATCTTGAGAAAATAAATTGCATTGACAGAAAAAACTTATTTTTGTTTCTGGTTTTGATTTTAACTTTGATAAGATAGAGTTACCTTTCTTTGGTCGCTTGCGTTCTGCGAAAATGAAGAATTTTGTTTTTTGTTTTTTGAAACCAAAATGTCTGATCGCGTAACTTAATTTACAGAATGGTAACAGGAGATGCCATTTAGAATCATCTTTCACGAATCTGTTCTTCATTCGAATAAAATTGGTAAAATATTCTTAAAATGAATCCTATGATATTTTTCTGAATTTTAGAAATGACGTTTGATAATT
>CM042170.1:5213543-5233543 GCA_023376005.1 Doryteuthis pealeii
ACTATCTGGGAGTAATGGTGACAAAGGAATAACCTCATTTGGAATTTGCTAATGTGGTCTGGAGTCCAAGACTACTAAGGTAATGAATGAATTAAAGAACCTTTTATATGAAGAAAGACTTAGAAAAAACTTACCAAGTTTGGCTTATCAACGAACCAGAGGAGTATAATTGAAGTCTATAAATATACCCATGGATTTTATTCAACAAACTTTAATCTATTGAACATTGCTCAAAAAATCAATACCAAGGGTCATAAATTAAAACTTTGAAAAAAAAGAATTTTGTAAAATAAATGTAAGACAAAATTATTTTAGTAACTTTTGGAAGATTCAATGAACGACCATCATCAGTAGTGAATCTCTTAACTCATTTAAGGCATTTTTGGAAGTAAAAAAAGCCCTTCAAAAATTATAATTGAGCAGAGTGACTCAGATTACAATAATGATAGGAGTTTATTTGAATCAAATGACTTCTGAGATGAATAGATAGTGAACTTTGACATATGCCATCTGTTGTAAGGGGATAATATTCCCCCTACAAGAATCACATAAATATAATACGACTATTATAATCGACTTAAAGCCACGAGTGATACCCGTGAATGAATAACTTAGTTAAAGAAAAAAAACAAAAACTTTCCAGTCCCTAATTTTTACATTTCCAGGAAAAGCGAAACAAAAGACCACATTAAAAATTATTTTTAAGTTTCAACACCCAAAAAATTTGATTTTGAATTTAAAAGTCATCAATTCTTATTCACTTAAAAATTTGATATTGAATTTTAAATATCTGGAAGGTAGCATGTTGTACACAATATTTCAGTCATAAATAAAAAATTATCTAAAAATGTATGATCATAAATGTGCACTTCTGCACAACATGTCTTTTGAGATTTTTATATATTTAAAGATTATTACTAACAGTTGTTCTTTTTCATTTTTGGAAGAACAGATACATTGAAATATTGAAATTTCCCCCTTTTTTTACTTAACAATTTGGTTTTTCTGTCTTACTTCAGTACTGTATGGGGAAATCCATACTAATAATATGCAGTACAATTTTTCCATGTTGACTACCATAGATTTTCCCCCATTTACATGTGGAATTTTAACTCAAGATTTTGCACATACTCAATATTATTAAAGTTATTGATTTTCAAAAGTATTTTTTTCCTTACTGATAACAAATTCAATTTGATGTAGTCGTGTAGTAGCCTGATATACTGAATACGATAGACGAGTGAAGATTCCTTAACAAGTTGTATGGATATTTGGTTGATCACCAAAGATCCTGTTGTCTAGATTTATCTTGATAAAAGATTTCCTTGTTAACGAATCTCGAACTGTCGGCTTTCATCATTTGATGCAGTCAGTTCGTCTAATTAGGAATCGTACAACATGAAACGTATTTTTAGTTCTCAGCAAGAAAATCACAGAAGATGATTTCTTTCAAGTACCACTAGATAGACTTCATCACTTTGAATGAAAACCGGCTTCTGGTACAGTCATATATATATATATATATATATATATATATGTGTGTGTGTGTGTGTGCGTATATATATATATATATATAATATATATATATATATACTAGCAAATTTTGCACCCTCCGGGTGCAAGTATTTAAGTTTTAATATAGTAAAATATCATATTAAATTAGAAAGGCTAATGAAACTGAATAAGAATGCAGATAGAAGGATTTGGAACAGAGGGGGTATGATTGAAAAATTAGACAACTTTGAAACTAACTCTTCCATCACCTTCCATTACTCCCGTCTTTCATTGGTAAATTTTCCTAATTTAACTATTTAGTTAAAATAGGAAGTAAAGAATAATATTATAGTTATTTCTTCTTGTTAATGGGATTTTTTTAAAGATTTATCACCGAGATTTTTGCTCATATTCATTAATATAAAACCAACAATAGAAATCAATAATACTAAGCGTATATTTATTAAAATCAAAATTTTTAATATCAATATGCAAATTAGCCTTCCCAATTCAAACTGTAAACCGTTATTTTCTTGTATATATAAATACAATTGCATGTTATTAGTGTGTAGATATGGTCAACAGTCTTAATGATGTAAAACAATTTTATTAATAATTGAGGTTTAAAATGAAAATAAAATCATGGAGAATGTGATGTAAATAACGAAGGGAATTGTGACTTGAATGGTAATATAGTTTCGGTTACAGACATACAAACCCACAATCTCCATTATAATGAGATATATATATATGTGTGTGTGTGTGTGTGTGTGTGTGGTGTGTGTGTATATATGTGTGGTGTGTGTCTATATCATGTCTATAATATATATTATTTGGGATTTAGTATGAAGCATTATGTGTGAAATATATTCGTTCTGAAGAAGAGGTATAACATCCCCGAAATATTTACGAAATAAAACGAATGTTAACATTCAAAAGTTTTCTATATTTCACACCTAATTCTTCATACTAAATCCCAAATAATATATATTATAGACATATTACATACATACATATACACAACACACACACACACAACATATATATATATATATATATATATAATATATATATATATATATGTGAAGTAAATACACAAGCGATATATTTTTGATATGGCTTTTTGAGCCGACAATTTTTGGGAGAATATGTGCTTAATTGAAGTCGTACCTAATTTTGAATATATATATATATATATATATATATATATATATATATATATACCGTTCGTTGATTTAAACATTCCTGAATAAGGTTTCCTTTATAAACCAAAAATCCAGATATTCATATTTGTCTATGAAAAAACAAATATCTGGATTTGTACACTCTGAAGGCTTTCATCTACAACACTACAGATTTATCAACACCACAAGTGATTTAAAACTTTACATCTTTCTTCAATTATGCTGTGTACTTTGAAATTACTTTTTTTAATAGCTGGAATATATCATGACAATTTTGATACTCATTATACACTTTTATATAATTTACATCAAACTCTTTTGAGTTTTATTATGAACTATAATACTTCTGATTTTTTTTTTTTAAATTTTATTTTATTTTTAACACAGAACACGCATTATTTAAATTCCAGCATTGAATAATAGCGTTTTGTTTTGTACCCTTTCTTCGAACGGTTGTTTCATTCCGTCTTTCTCTCATATGTTGCTCTTGGTGATGACCTATTGAAGCGTCGAAACAGATTTCTGTCAGCAATTATAGACAATTTGTTTTTTTCAAAAATGCTAAATTCATATATATATATATATATATATATGTGTGTGTGTGTGTGTTGTGTGTGTGTGTGTGAAAAAGTATCGAGATTTCTTGTATTTTTTTGACGCACCTTGTATTCTGAAAAAAAATAACGTTCTATTTTTTTTTGTGTCAAAAGAGTACAAAGTTTAAAGCTGTATTAACCAAAATAGAAATGAAGAATAAATGGAACGTTAGTTTTTTAAGAATAAAAAGGGTTGTCAAAGAGTACAAAAAATCTCTATTCTTTTTTGACACACAATATATATATATATATATATATATATATATATATATATATATATATATATATATATATATATATATATTTAATATACCAAACTTATTGGTAAATCCTCGCATTGAGAAAAAAAACAGCAAATAGTTTGATTGTAAAAATATACTACCAAACATCAACCGGGGAGAAATTATTTTGGAAAAAAAAAAGACAAAGATAATCGTACCAACTAAAAATAATCTATTACTACAATATTTTGGCCAAAAGAAAAAACTTTATATGTATATATATATATATATAAGATATATATATTCATACAAAACCGCCAGGAGACTAAAGCTAAAATAGTAAAAAGTGCTCAATACCTAAGTAGAGGCAAATAATAAAGATAAATCTAATGAGTCAGACGAACCTACTAAAAGTTTCGCTTAATGCACTTCAGGGCTAAGATCTGACTCTTAGCCCTGAAGAGCATTAAGCGAAACTTTTAGTAGGTTCGTCTGACTCATTAGATTATCTTTATATATATATATATATATATATATATAATATATATAGAGAGAGGAGAGAGAGGAGAGAGAGAGATTGCTAAAATCACGTAGAGCAGTTATTTGCCGAGAGAAATGAATGCGAGGTTTATTCAATAGAATAAGGTGAAATATTGCTAAGGATTTGGCAATACGTAAGCATTGTTGACAGATGCACATTTTTAAAGGGAGTCAATACTGATTGGACATTTCATGTCCCAGAACTGCCAGCATGGCTTCTTTACTGGCAAGTGAAGTGATGCAAACTATCAGAGCAAAGAGAGTATAAATGTCTGCTTCAATTGGAATCAGAATATATATATATAATATATATATATTATACTATATAGGGTCATCCACAGACACGTATTTCGACTTATCAAGTCTCTCATGTGCTAGAACATTTTGTAAGCTACCTACAGCCGGAAATTGAAATCCGATCGGTTGGTGTCAGTCCGGCACCGTAACCATTAGGCGGTCTTCACTTACAGAATGGGAAGTGATTTTAACTGTTTAAATACACACATCGTTTTTGTGTGTAAAGGCGTCAAAAGTGCTCCATTCCTTAGAAGAGCGTTGATTTCTCATATATATATGTGTGTGTGTGTTGTGGATGCGTGTGTGTGTGTTGAGAAATCTTTTTAAAGAAACAAACACAGGATGTCAGGAACGATGGAAACTCTTTATGTGATACTTAAGTATTTTGGGGTCTTTTTTAATTAAAACCTTCTTAGGACATTGTATGAGTGAAAGATGATGTTCAGTGTATGTTGAATGTGGTGATAAATTAATTTCCTCATTCGTAACTCTATATATATATATATATAGTGTGTGTTGTGTGTGTGTGTGTGTGTGTGTTGTGTGAGAGAGGAGAGAGAGAGAGAGAGAGAGAGAGAGAGGGGAGAGAGGAAAAGTATTCGAAGGTGAATAACGAACACAAATAAATAAATATTTCGTCTCTGTTGTTTCAGAAATTTTCATCAGAATTACTAAAATTCATTCTAATTTTTTTCTTGTATAGATACGAGGAAGAGAGGACAATAGTCTGAATAATCCAAATAATACGAATTATAAAATCTCCTCACAAATAATTCAGAGAAATAATAGAAATCTATTCTCTGAAAGTTTTGAGTAGTGGAATTGCTCTTTTTTGTTTTGTTTTTTTTTTTTGTTTTTTGTTTTTTTGTTTGTTTTTTTTTTATCGTCAAACGCCATTTTCTTTGTTGTCCCTTTCAACTTCCTTTTTTATTTATCTATTGAGTCACATATATATATATATATATATTATATATATATAGTCATTATTATTAATGTCAAAAATAAAATCAAGCGATATAAATCAGAAACGCCTGACTTGCTGACCCTTCCTCTGTAGAGGTGGGTGGGGGAAGTTACACGCCATTTTCTTCGGTAGTTTTGACCTGTTTATGGACACGTGACGTATTCAAGTTCGGTCTGGAGTTTTTAGGCGGGAAAAAATGGCTGTTTGTTATAACAAAAAATGAAGTTGTGTTTATACACTTTCTCTATTAATGTAAAGAATTATTGCCTGTCCATATTGTGAACAGTTTATCTATGTCTTCTAATAATCTCTATTAGATATACTAGCAAAATAGAATATAATGACAAGACTCAGATACAATAAAAATAGATTCATTGAATAGAATGAGTTCAGAGGTGAATAGATGAGAAATTTTGAATATCCCATCGATGGGGATTAATAAAGTAAATTATAAATCAAATAAATAGAAAAATAAATTAAATTAAATAAATAAATAAAATAAAAGTTCTTGGCGTCTGGACTCTGGCGTCCTTAGTAACGGTTGGTCCATAAAGTCTCTATCTATACTTTCAACTAGTTGTGTTTTTATCTCTCTCCATTTTTACTGACGTAAGACTCATTCCCCATACATCACACAGGGAAAAATATCAAGAAAATGTTACCGCCATGGGGGAAATTTGTAGGCAAAGAGTTAAGGGCAAAAATAATGTTAGTAAGCAAGAATTACATTCAAGTAAGAGCCAATTAACGATTAAAGCCAAATTAAGGCTAACAACTAGGTATATATATATATATATATATATATATATATATATATATATATTTGTGAATAACAAGGCCTTAAATACCATGGGTATCGTGATTATGACCATTTCACTCGTGGGTATCTAGGGTCCACGGAGCTACTTCAGGCCAAGTATATCTTTTTATTTAGACAGGCAGATGTGCTTGTCTAAATAAAGAGGCATGTGTGCCTGTCTAAATAAAAGATATACGTGGTCTGAAGAAGGCTCCGTGGGCCTAGATACCCACGAGTGGAAATGGTTCATAACCACATATCACATGGTATTTAGGGCCTTTTTATTCACAAATAACTTTGTTTGTTTACAATAATAAACATTGAGCTTTCATACGGAACCTGAACTCTACAACAAACTACGGTTAGGGAATAGGCCACCTTGAATCACCTACCACACCAAACAATATATATATTATATATATATATATATATATATATATATATATATATATAAGGATAAAAGGTTGCTTACCGGTGAAAATGGGCACGATCATTGAGGTGCAAAATTCAGGGGTGCAAAAGTCAGCGTATAACAAATACAAAGTGCTCAATACGGAGTAGAGCAAATTATTATAAAAAATGTATATAAAAAGAAACCCTACTCAGTTTCACATAAGGATTCTTCAGGGTTAAATCCACTGGNTGATTCGGAAGTTGGTCTAAACAAACGACGCCATAAAAATTTATGAGCCAAGACAAAAAAGATGATGTTTTTGAAAAGAGCAACACTATGATTTCTGCCCCCCCCCCCCACAAATAAAAAAAATAATATTCGTCTGCAAGGACTGTCCTTTCAGGATGGGAGTCAGTGTTCGATGAATTACCACAATATATATATATATATATATATATATATATATATATATATATAATATATATATATGAGTATAGATCAGGATATGAAAACAACACAATATGCTGTTAAAGTAAAAAGATTTTATATCATATCACTTTTCACTTTAACAGCATATTGTGTTGTTTTCATATTCTTTTATCTATACTCCATACCGTCGATTCATTTCCTTTCTCTAACTATTATATATTATGTACGGGCATGGCCCCTAACTGAAAACAACAGTTGGAATGTTAATTTCATAGTTTTAAGGGTCGCAGGCGATTTTAAGTTTTTTTTTTACGTGCGTCAAAACAAACTGAAAATGCCCTGTTTTGAGTCTTTTTCATCAGTTTGAAGGCTATATTTTGAGTATATGAATTTAAGCAACATTTTTTAAGTTAACCAACATTTTCAAAGTTGCATCATTAAGACCGTTAGTGGCTTGCTAAAAATACCATATTTCAATGTTATTTATATTTTCGATAGTTTACACAGTTTTTTTGTTTTATTATACACTTAGAGGATATTCACCTTGATTCTTTTATTTAGCAGTAAATAACTAATAATAAATAAGATGCAAAATATTTTTATTTAATCTATTAATATTAATCATTTGTTTAAGTTTCAAGTATTCCTATCCAATTCTAATAACTTGCAAACAGATCTATTTGACCTATAGTTGAAGATCCCTATCAGGTACTATCTGGGAGTAATGGTGACAAAGGATAACCTATTTGGAATTTGCTAATGTGGTCTGGAGTCCAAGACTACTAAGGTAATGAATAAAAAAGAACCTTTTATATGAAAAAACTTATGAAAAAACTTACAAGTTTGGCTTATCAACGAACCAGAGGAGTATAATTGAAGTCTATAAATATACCCATGGATTTTATTCAAAAACTTTAATCTATTGAACATTGCTCAAAAAATCAATACCAAGGGTCATAAATTAAAACTTTGAAAAAAAATTTTGTAAAATAAATGTAAGCAAAATTTTTTTAATTTTTAGTACAGGTAGTATTCAATGAACGACCATCATCAGTAGTGAATCTCTTAACTCATTTAAGGCATTTTTGGAAGTAAAAAAAGCCCTTCAAAAATTATAATTGAGCAGAGTGACTCAGATTACAATAATGATAGGATTTATTTGAATCAAAGACTTCTGAGATGAATAGATAGTGAACTTTGACATATGCCATCTGTTGTAAGGGATAATTCCCCTACAAGAATCACATAAATATAATACGACTATTATAATCGACTTAAACCACGAGTGATACCCGTGAATGAATAACTTAGTTAAAGAAAAAAAAAAAACTTTCCAGTCCCTAATTTTTACATTTCCAGGAAAAGCGAAACAAAAGACCACATAAAAATTATTTTTAAGTTTCAACACCCAAAAAATTTGATTTTGAATTTAAAAGTCATCAATTCTTATTCACTTAAATTTTATAAATTTTAATATCTGGAAGGTAGCATGTTGTACACAATATTTCAGTCATAAATAAAAAATTATCTAAAAATGTATGATCATAAATGTGCACTTTGCAAACATGTCTTTTGAAGATTTTTATTATATTTAAAGATTTTACTAACAGTTGTTCTTTTTCATTTTTGGAAGAACAGATACATTGAAATATTGAAATTCCCCCTTTTTTACTTAACAATTTGGTTTTTCTGTCTTTACTTCAGTACTGTATGGGGAAATCCATACTAATAATATGCAGTACAATTTTTCCATGTTGACTACCATAGATTCCCCATTTACATGTGGAATTTTAACTCAAGATTTTGCACATACTCAATATTATTAAAGTTATTGATTTTCAAAAGTATTTTTTTCCTTACTGATAACAAATTCAATTTGATGTAGTCGTGTAGTAGCCTGATATACTGAATACGATAGACGAGTGAAATTCCTTAACAAGTTGTATGGATATTTGGTTGATCACCAAAGATCCTGTTGTCTAGATTTATCTTGATAAAGATTTCCTTGTTAACGAATCTCGAACTGTCGGCTTTCATCATTTGATGCAGTCAGTTCGTCTAATTAGGAATCGTACAACATGAAACGTATTTTTAGTTCTCAGCAAGAAAATCACAGAAGATGATTTCTTTCAAGTACCACTAGATAGAATCATCACTTTGATGAAAACCGGCTTCTGGTACAGTCATATTATATGATACATATATATATATATAATAATATATATATAATATATATATATATGTGTGTGTGGTTGTGTGTATTGTGTTAATAATATATATATAATTATATATATTATATAATTGAACTTTTGAAGCTCACCCATTATTACTTCTTTAACTGGAACATTTATTTTGTTTATTTTATATAATATATAGATATATATAATAATATATATATATATATGATTATATATATATAATATCAAAGCAATGGCAATACTTGACTCATGACTTTGTTGCCAATCATAATTTTTAAATATATAATGTATTATATATATAATATATATATATATATTATATATATTAAATATATATATATTATTTGGGACTTAGTATTGAAGCATTATTGTGTGAAAATATATTCGTTCTGAAGGAAAGAGGTATAACATCCCCCGAAATATTTACGAAATAAAACGAATGTGTTAACATTCAAAAGTTCTTATATTTCACACCTAATTCTTCATACTAAATCCCAAATAATATATATTATAGACATATATACATACATACATAACAACACACACACACACACACACACTACATACATATATATATATATATATGTGAAGTAAATACACAAGCGATATATTTTTGATATGGCTTTTTGAGCCGACATTTTTGGGAGAATATGTGCTTAATTGAAGTCGTACCTAATTTTGAATATTATATATCATATATATATATATATATATATATTATATTATATATAATATATATATACCGTTCGTTGATTTAAACATTCCTGAATAAGGTTTCCTTTATAAACCAAAAATCCAGATATTCATATTTGTTTAATGAAAAAACAAAATATCTGGATTTTACACCTCTGAAGGCTTTCATCTACAACACTACGAATTTATCAACACCACAAGTGATTTAAAACTTTACATCTTTCTTCAATTATGCTGTGTACTTGTAAATTACTTTTTTTATTAGCTGGAATATATCATAACAATTTTGATAATACTCATTATACACTTTTTATAAATTTACATCAAACTCTTTTGAGTTTTATTATGAACTATAATTGCTTCTGATTTTTTTTTAAATTTATTTTATTTTTTTAACACAGAACACGCATTTATTTAAATTCCAACATTGAATTAATAGCGTTTTGTTTTGTACCCTTTTCTTCGAACGGTTGTTTCATCCGTCTTTCTCTCATATGTTGTCTTGTGAGACGTCTATTGAAGCGTCGAAACAGATTTCTGTCAGCAATTATAGACATCATTTGTTTTTTCAAAAATGCTAAATTCATATATATATATATATATATATATATATATATATATATGTGTGTTGTGTGTTGTGTGTGTGTGTGGTGTGAAAAAGTATCGAGATTTCTTGTATTTTTTGACGCACCTTGTATTCTGAAAAAAAATAACGTTCTATTTTTTTTTGTGTCAAAAGAGTACAAAGTTTAAAGCTGTATTAACCAAAATAGAAATGAAGAATAAATGGAACGTTAGTTTTTTAAGAATAAAAAGGGTTGTCAAAGAGTACAAAAATCTCTATTCTTTTTTGACACACAATATATATATATATATATATATATATATATATATATATATATATATATATATTAATATACCAAACTTATTGGTAAATCCTCGCTGAGAAAAAAAAACAGCAAATAGTTTGATTGTAAAAATATACTACCAAACATCAACCGGGAAAAAATTATTTTGGAAAAAAAAAAGACAAGAATAATAGTGCCAACAGAAAAATAATCTATTAGCTACAATATTTTGGCCAAAAGAAAAACAATTTATATGTATATAATATATATATAAGATATAATATATTCATACAAAACCGCCATGAGACTAAAGCTAATAAGTAAAAAGTGCTCATACCTAAGTAGAGCAAATAATAAAGATAAATCTAATGAGTCAGACGAACCTACTAAAAGTTTCGCTTAATGCACTTCAGGGCTAAGATCTGACTCTTAGCCCTGAAGAGCATTAAGCGAAACTTTTAGTAGGTTCGTCTGACTCATTAGATTTATCTTTATATATATATATATATATATATATATATAGTAAGAGAGAGAGAGGGAGAGAGAGAGATTGCTAAAATCACGTAGAGCAGTTATTTGCGAGAGAAATGAATGCGAGTTTATTCAATAGATAAGGTGAAATATTGCCTAAGGATTTGGCAATACGTAGCATTGTTGACAGTGCACGTTTTTTAAAGGGAGTCAATACTGATTGGACATTTCATGTCCCAGAACTTCCAGCATGGCCTTCTTTACTGGCAAGTGAATATGCAAACTATCAGAGCAAAGAGAGTATAAATGTCTGCTTCAATTGGAATCAGAATATATATATAATATATATATATATTAATATATTACTAGCAAATATATGCACCCTCGCGGTGGCAAGTATTTAATTTTTGATATAATAAAAATATCATGTTAAATTAAGAAAGGCTAATGAACTGAATAGAATTCAGATAAAAATATTTTGAACAAGAGGGGGTAATGATTGAAAAAAACAGAACAATTTGAAACTAACTCTTCCATCATTTTTCCCTTATCCCGATCTTTCATTGGTAAATTTCCTAATTTAACTATTTAGTTAAATAGGAAGTAAAGAAAAATTATTACAGTTATTTCTCTTTTTGTTAAGGGATTTCTTTAGATTTATCCCGAGATTTGCTCATATTCATTAATATAAAAACCAAAACAATTAAAATCAATAATACTAAGCATATATTTATTAAAATCAAATTTTAAGATCAATATGCAAATTAGCTTCCCATTCCCACTGTAAAACTGCTGTTTGTTGTATATATAGAATACAATTGCATGATTTTAGTATGTAGATATGGTCAACAGTCTAACGAAAGTAAACAATTTTATTAATAAATTGAGGTTTAAATAAAAAAAAAATCATGGAGAATGTGAATGTAAATAACTAAGGAAATATGACTTGAGTAATAAATATAGTTTCGGTTACGACACAGAAAAAACACGCAATTCTCCATTATAATAAGATATATAATTGTGTGTGTTGTGTGGAGAACATTTTTAAACGAAAACAACAACAGGATGTCATGACGATGGAACTCTTTATGTTGATACTTAAGTATTTCGGGTTTTTTTAATTAAAACTTCTTTATGACATTGAATACTTTATATGAGTAAAGATGAAAGATGTTCAGTGTATGTTGAATGTGTGATTAAATTAATTTTCCTTATCGTACTTCCATATATATAATTATATATATATATATATCCTGGACGTGGTAATTGCATTTCACTTAGCGCTATACCCTTGGGAAAGGTATGCATCCTATCTCCCTCCAGCTATGGGTAAAATAGTAGGGCAGATAGGCTCTAAAACCATGGCTAGGTAACCAGTCTAGGAGAAGGAAAAACTCTCAATTCAACCTGTTAAACTCCGCTTAAGAAATTGACCTTGTGTGCATCCTGCTCGTGTGGAGGGGTTAGTATATATAATATATATATATATATATATATATATATATAATATATATTATTATAATATATTGTGTGTGTGTGTGTGTGTGTGTGAGAGAGAGAGAGAGAGAGAGAGAGAGAGAGGAAAGTATTCGAAAGGTGAATAACGAACACAAAAATAAATATTTTGTCTCTGTTGGTTTCAGAAATTTCATCAAGAATTACTAAATTCATTCTAATTTTTTCTCTTGTATAGCTACGAGGAAGATGAGGACAATAGTCCGAATAATCCAAATAATATGAATTATAAAATCTCTCACAATAATTCAGAGAAATAATAGAAAGTTTTGGTAGTGGAATTGCTCTTTTGTTTTGTTTTTGTTTGTTTGTTTTTGTTTTTTTTTGTTGTCTTTTTATCGTCAAAACGCCAGTTCTTTGTTGTCCCTTTCAACTTTTCCTTTTTTTATTTATCTATTGAGTCATATATATATATATATATTTTATTAGTCATTATTATTAATGTCAAAAAATAAAATCAAGCGATATAAATCAGAAACGCCTGACTTGCTGACCCCCTTCCTCTTGTAGAGGTGGGTGGGGGAAGTTACACGCCATTTTCTTCGCGTAGTTTTGACCTGTTTATGGACACGTGACGTATTCAAGTTCAGTCCTGAGTTTTTAGGCGGGAAAAATGGCTGTTTGTTATAACAAAAAATGAAGTTGTGTTTATTCATCACACTTTCTCTATTAATGTAAAGAATTATTGCCTGTCCATATTGAACAGTTTATCTATGTCTTTTCACTTGAATAGAATGAGTTAAGAGGTGAATAGATGAGAAATTTTGAAATATCCCATCGGTGGGGATTAATAAAAGTAAATTAAATTAAATCAAATAAATTAGATAAAATAAAATTAAATTAAATAAATAAATAAATAAAAAGTTCTTGGCGTCTGGACTCTGGCGTCCTTAGTAACGGTTGGTCCATAAAGTCTCTATCTATACTTCAACTAGTTGTGTTTTTATCTCTCTCCATTTTTACTGACGTAAGACTCATTCCCATACATCACACAGGGGAAAAATATCAAGAAAATTTGTACCGCTATGGGGGAAATTTGTTAGGCAAAGAGTTAAGGCAAAAATAATGTTAGTAAGCGAAGAATTACATTCAAGTAAGAGCCAAATTAACGATTAAAGCCAAATTAAGGCTACAACTAGGTATATATATATATATATATATATATATATATATATATATATATATATATATTTGTGAATAAAAAGGACTTAAATACCATGGGTATCGTGATTATGGACCATTTCCACTCGTGGGTATCTAGGGCCCACGGAGCTTCTTCAGGCCAAGTATATCTTTTATTTAGACAGGCAGATGTGCCTGTCTAAATAAAAGAAAATGTGGTCTGAAGAGCTCTGTGGCCCTAGATACCCACGAGTGGAAATGGTCATAACCACGATACACATGGTATTTAAGCCTTTTTATTCACAAATAACTTTGCTTGATTACAATAATTAAACATTGAGCTTTCATACGGAACCTGAACTCTACAACAAACTACTGGTTAGGGAATAGGACAATCTAGAATAACCTTGTACAAGAAACTACCACACCAAAGAATATATATATATATATATATATATATATATATATATATGGATCGATTTTCAGTGATTGTTTATAGTGGTGAAGGCTTGTGTTGGACCATTCCACCACTTTTTAGTCGATAGGAAAAGAATTGGTGCATCAAGGAATGCCACGAAACCCAATCAAAGACTGACTTCAGAATTTTGAATTCAGAGTTATAGAGTTACCTACCCAGGGTATAAATACATAGGTTAATATATATATATATATATATATATATATATATATATAAAAGATGGCTATAGGAATCACTGTTTACTATAGGAATGCAATGGAAAGGATTTTACTATAAAAACACATCTACAAGGGTTATTGACAAGAAAAGTATTGGCTAGCTCGTTAACCACAACGCCACGGTTACTGCCACCCACCAATTCATTTTCACATTCCCATAATTCTTTCCCTCATTTAAAAATATTTTGATGTTGAACTAGGTAAATAGTGTCTTGGGAGCATTGCGTGTCGCAAAACTCTTCAGCCATCGACATAATCGTTGACCTCGGTGTCCACACGCGACATCGTTTGAATTAGGTATTATCGTATAGAGTCACCATTCTTTACGAACCCAGAGAGAGAGAGAGAGAGAGAGAGAGAGAGAGAGAGAGAGAGAGAGTGTTCTAGAATTATTTAAACATCATCTTAGGATTGCACATGACGTTCGCACGCAGAACTTCTTAAAATGACATTGTTGTTTTTGAGGCCATTCACCGTTATTCTTGCCCTACTTAAATAAACTATCTATAGTTATGTGTACAAAGGTGAACCTGTTTCTCTGGTTAGTTGTATTCAGTATTGCGTGTTTCAATCTGCTTCGTATTCACTGCACCCATTGCTGTCTTCTTCGTTAGCATATAACTACAGATCTTTTGAGAAAAATAACAAAAATCACACACAAGCGTTTTACTCATCAACTATGTATGATAGACATAAGAACATTTCTAATCTTATATATAGATAATATACACACAAACACACACACACACACACACACACGTATATATATATATATATATATATATATATAATATATATATATATATATATATATATATATATATTAATGAAATGAATCAATTACAATGCATAAAAATAAAAACAAAAACATGTTTTTTTTGTCTTATCGATTTCAAAGTAAACTTTATATATATATATATATATATATATATATATATATATATATATATATATATATGGGGGGTGTAATTCTTTATCTACAAATGTATTCATTCGAGAATGTGTCGATAACTTTCATTTGGGTACATTTTATCGAAACAAATTCATACATATTATTGTTTTTCTTTCTTCCCAATTTTCTTTGGTGCATTTTGGCATTTTATAATTTTATCGATCTGAAAATATCATCGGTTATTTTTGTCCTAATGATTAAAACTCAGAAAATGTCCAAGACATGAAAAACAATGATCGTCCATTTAGAAAAAGGTTTTTTTTAAGTTCAACATCGTTTTGTTTTTTAACGGATTAATCTATTACTAGCAGGACCTGTGGATATACCAAAATATGATAATTTGATTATCACAACGTTTGATACGTTTACATAAGAGCTATTGCGAAATAGTTCAATATGTAAAAAGCATAATAATCTTGATTTAATTAGGGTGTTCTATAAAAAACAGAACCCACACATTTTGTAATAAAACTGTTAATTTTAACTAGGGGTTTAGGATCAGGGTTTAGGGTTAGTTTAATGGAAAAATAAATATATAATCTGGGATTTGTTTTTTCTGGGTCACTCTGTACAGGACGACCCAGAAAAAACAGAACACTAACCCTAACTCCAACCCCAACCCAACCCTAACCCCAACCTCAACCCTAGCCCTAAACCCTAACCCTAAAAAGGTTTGGAATTGATGAGGTTAAATAAAAAGAAAACATTGACTAAAAATGACCAGCCAGAAAAATACAAGATTCCAACAGACCAGACAATAAGGTGCCGACTTGCCCTCTCCCGGCTTATTGAGGGCATTAAACCACCCAGAAAGTCACCTCCACAACCAGAAAAAAAAGAACCCTAACCCTAACCCTAATCTTAACCCGAGCCCTAAACCCTAACCCTAACCTCCCCTAGTTAAAATTAAGTTTTATTACAAAATTTGTGGGTTCTGTTTTTTTTCTGGGACACCCTAATTACTAAACAAAAGTTCATAATTATCATCATCATCATCATCATCATCATGCTGACGGCACATATTCCTATAACTCTCTCTCTCTCTCTCTCTCTCTCTCTCTCTCTCTCTCTCTCTCTCTCTCTCTCTCTCATCTTTTCATTATGATATGACGTCAAGTAACTGATAATAATAATAATCCTTAGTAAACAATTATAGTTTCAAATAACTATTCTTAATACAAATTATTTGCACACAGTTATATGGTTTCACGTAAAACTAATAATAACATTTTTTTGTAAACAATTTTACTTACAAGTAACTATACTTAATACAAATAATTTAAACACAGTTATAGGATTTCAAGTAACTAATAATAATTTGTAGTAAAAAAAAAAAGAATGCGCAGTCTCAAATAATCATCTATTAATAATGGAGATTGTCTGTATTTCTGTCTGTAACAAAAACTACGTCATAGCTCTACGTCACAGCTTAAGTCACAATATTCTTATGCTATATACACCCAAAATTTTAGTAAGCAATTCTAAAAATTGTTTTTTACTCTCGTCCCTTATTTTTCTTTTTTCTTTTTTACAGTAACAAGAAGTTAACTAAAAAGTTTACAAATAAATAAATACCTACGATTTTGTGTAAAATTTATGTGGAAAATATTCAAAATAATTGTTTGATTATTACATGCACAACATTTTATTTGAGAGGGACAGGGCTCAGTTTTCATTTCAAATTGTTTTATTTTTTACTCCTTTAATAAATATGAGGATTTGCTTACTTATGATACAAACCCTCTGACATTGAATTTTTAACTCCCACCCTCTCAGGCAATATCTTTCAAAAGTTCATTTTTACGACGCCTGGAGGGTGTTTTCTGTTGCTAGTTTTTTTTTTAATAGAAAGCAACAAACGAACCGCTATATTGAACAAAAACCTTTGGTCATATGCCAACATTATATTACACATTAATGACCCATAACCAATAGTCTAAGGTGGTTACGTTAAACCAACAGACAAGTATTGTTTCAGCAATATTATCAAAGGATTTTTTAAATTATCCAAAAATAAAACAAAAAAAACTATAAAGTAAATTGATGTATATGTCATGTATGTATTATCGGACAATACTATTCGATAAACTTTTCGTGTACCACATTGAAACTGTTCTGAAATTGTCTACATATGAAATAATGTAACTATATATACTAGCTATATACTGTGGAACGGTTTAGCTCAGTCGGCAGAGCGTTCGGCTAGGAATCACAAGATTCCTGGTTCGATACCGGTCCTCGCCGACTCAGCGTATGAGTAGCACAGGGATCTGTGTGGTAAAGTAAGGAACTGATGGTAGGTGTAGCGCTCCACCTCAGACGCTAAGATAATCACCTTGGTCTAGCGCTATTGAAAAGGGGATAGACTCCCTCGCTGATTGGCTGATACCGACTTTAGGCCACCCCGACAACTTTACTTTACTTTTAACTTATTAGTACAAACACCTTTTTTTTTTTAGATATACTGTTGATAAAATAATAACAAATTAGAATTTAAAGTTTACCACAAAATCACGAATAAAAATGATCATATTCATTTTTATTCACACCATAACACCAAAATAAAGTAAAATAAAAGGTTCCTGGTTCGATACTGACCCTTGCCAACTCAGCGTATCTGTGCGGTAAACTGATGGTAGGTGTAGCGCTCCTCCTCAGACGCGAAAATAATCTCCTTCGTCTAGCACTAGTGAAAAGGGGATAGACTCCCTGGCTGATACTGATATTAGGCTGCCGCGATTATTATATATACTAGCAGGACTTGTGGATATAGCACAGTATGATAATTTGATTATTACAACGTTTGATATGTTTACTTAAGAGCTATTGCACAATTCTCATTATGTAATATAAAATATAATAATCTTGATTTAACTCTCTGTCACTCTTTTTTCTTTTTGTTCTTCTTTTTTCTTTCTTTTTTCTTTCTTTTCATTTTTTCATTATGTTCGATTCAAACAGATTAGTGTTATCGCTTCCGCGCGTCCACCCACTCCGTCTATCTTCCCCTACTTTCTTTCTTTCTTTCTTTCTTTCTTATTATATGTTTTCTATGGAACATGTCCTTTTCCTTCTCTTACTTTTTTTACAATAAAAACGGAATGGTCCATTATTTAGCTGAGGTGATGACATATAAGGAATAAGAATTTGGCGGATAATAACACCAGATAATCAAGATTTACATTTTTGCATTTCATCTTGGACGATATGGACGATCTCATTTTTAAGCGGAGGCTCTTGCAAGATGATAACGTTCGTACTTTTAAGGAACACGAATATTAAAATGTAGAAGTTACTAGGGCGATTCAAATGTTTTACAATATTTTGGTAACTTGAGACACAATTCGAATGCCCTGAAGGCTTGAGCCCGTGAAAAGGAAGAACCCCATTGGACTGTTTGATGCAGAGCTCACCTGATATTATCCGCGACGTGTGATACACTTTGTTGTCATATCAATGTTTAATAGGTTTTAATTCAGAGTTTTCTTTCTCCTAGACTGGTTGCTATACCAAAATTAAAAGCCCAGTCTACCCTATTATTTACCCATACTTGGAAGTAGAATAATTGAATTCATACATTTCCCAATTTTACGTGAAATTCAAACAGCCTCGTCCAGGATTCGAACTCGTGTCGCCGATTCCATATCCGGGACGTTAACCATCGCACCACTCGCCTCTTTGTTTTTTATTTATAAACGAAAAAAAGTATCAACCACGCTAGTTATTATCCATATCTAAGGGAATAGTAGATTCATGCCTTTCCTATAGGTATTAGTGCAAATGGAATACAAACTGTACTAGCCGTGGTTTCGGTTCTGAGATCCTATCCTCTGTGCTGTTATTTACTAGATCACTAGCACTTTAAAGGAATAGACAGTTTTTTTAAAATGCCTCGAACAGTAGCGAAGCTTTGAAAAAATAAAAACAACAAAATAAAAACAGAAACAAAACAAAAACAGATCCCCGGAGAGGACGCAAAATGAAAAATAAATAAATTGAAGAAAGACAAACAAAAATGAAAGAAAATAAACAATAGGACTTAGAGTAATAAAAAAAAAGAAAAAAAATGAAATATTTTTTTAAAAAGCCAACCTAAAAAAAATACCAACCACAAATGAAAGAGAAGAAAATAATCATAAAAATAAAATAAATAAAAAAGAAGGAAAATTAAAACAAAGAAACGGGGAGATGAAAAACATGAAACAAAATATTTTCATTAAAAGCCGAAGGGAAAATGAATGAAAAATTGGAGTTGGTCTCCATTAATTTCGTGATACCATGGATGTTATGGCGGGAGTTGGTCTTTTGGCTTTGGAAGAGATTGTATGGAAGACCAACAGCGACAATTCTATCAATTTCGTCGATAAAAAATACTAGAACTAGGTTGAAGACAATGTTTGACTCCCTTAGGGATTATATTTTGAATTCAACGTTTTCTTTCTCCACGACTGTTTGCCCTACTGTATTTTATATAACAGAAAATGAAGAGAAAGTTTAAAGGAAAGCAAATTTTAAAAATCCATAACGAACAAGATATGACAGAGTGAACACTGAAGATATATATATATATATATATATATATATATA
>CM042170.1:5238543-5261043 GCA_023376005.1 Doryteuthis pealeii
ATTTATTTTCTTTTAAAATTTTAGTTTGCTTTGCTAACTCCCTTTCCTAATCTAATTATCTACCAGAGCTGAATGGTACATTTAGGTCTAAAATGTTGGTAGGTGGTCAAACTAGATACTGCACTTCTGGAATTGCTAATTAATTAATTATTATTATTTAACTTTCAAATTAGGTACGACTTCAATTAAGCCATTTCTCCGATATATTTCATTATATATATATATATATATATATTATGTGGTGGTGTGGTGTGTGTGTTGTGTGTGTTGTGTGTTGGTGTATATGGTGAAATAAGAGGAAATTAATCCGAAATTTGTGAAGAAAGGTGACAACACGGGATGTTGTCGAGTTTGGTTTAGATAGTGAGTTCTTACTTCATGGAATGACATCCTTTTGAAGCAAGAACAATCCACTCTCCTGAAAAGGTCTAACAGACCGAAACGTTATAAGTCGACATACTTAATACAATAAACATCGTTCCTGTACAACATCCCGTGTTTGTCTACCTTTTTCCACACACACACACATACACACACACATTATATACATATATGTATGTATGTTTGTGGTGTGTATGTGTATGTGCGTGTGTATGTGTGTACTATTCATTATATATTTTAATTATATAAGGAAGACTGTTAATATAACATCAAAGTCGAGATCAAAGACATTTTTTTTATAAAATGTTTGACATGAAAACTGTGCATTCATATGTGTAATTATATATATATATATATATATATATATATACTGTTAATGATAAATATTGATAGATATGAATAGACGCGTAAACATATTTATCTATGTACAGATTGATTTTTTTTTCTTTTTCTGTAAAGTATCAAAGTTCAGATGAAAGTCGTAAATTTGTTTTTAAAGCTACATGCATATAAGTACATGTTTTTTTTATGAAGTGTTGTGTATAGACATAGATATAAACTGATGCATGTGTTTTGCATTATCATACATGCATTTATATACATAATCGTGTATTATATACGTGTATATATATACATATACGTATTCATATACATATACATATAATGTATCCATATATAAAATATATATAACATATGTATGTATCCATATATTATATACATATGATATAGTCCCATATATATAGTATCATCCATATATTATGCATATATAATATATATATATTATATATATATATATATACATACATGTGTTTCCATATATATATCCATATACATGTATCAATATGTGTATATATACATGTATCCATTATAATATATATGCTCGTATAAATATATATATAGAGGTCAGTCGTTGATTGGGTTCGTGGTATTCTTGATGCACCAATTCTTTCCTATCGACTGTGCCAAAAAGTGTGGAATGGTCCAACACCAAGCATTCACCACTAAAAACAAATTACTGTATTGGTTGTTCATTGGATGAACACTCATGCGTCGAAATCGACGAGAGAGTCCATTTTTAAAACATTAATTATATATATATATATATATATATATAATATATATAATATATATATATATCATATATCCTATATATCATATATATATGTATCCATATATAGACATATATATTATCCATATATATTATATATATATATAATATATATATGAGGACGTATATCTATTTTACCAAAGTTTCATTAATAATTTGCCTTCTTCAATTTCCCTCTGAAAACATAACTTTCTGTTTTTCATCGATAATCAACCAATCCGGATCGATAAATAGAAATTTATATTGTTGGCTTTCTTCATTTTGATCGATTATGGAGGATCGATTTTGATAATTGGGGGCGACAAAGATTAAAACAGTCACCCTCAAAATAACAAACACAACACACACAACAACAAACACAAAACACATAACACAACCACGTGAACATACGCACCCAACACACACAGGCCTCCTAAGACACAACACACACACACACACACATAATAACATTACTCCTAAGACACATACCAGACACACAACATACCACTACGTGTACACATACGCACTTCAACACACAAGCCTCCTAAGACACATACACCATATCATATACACATGTGCACACAACACAATACTCTAACACACAGGCACTCTAAGACCATACTCACACATAATTCATACCACACGTGTACACACATACACACACTCTCAACACACACATGTACTCCTAAGAAACCACAACACACCAACACATATATACACACATAACACCACGCAATGCATGTGCATGCATAAAACACTTGCAACACACACACTTGCAACACACTCACAAGCATACCCTGCATCCACACACACACGCATACATTGCTCCCCACACACACATGCATACTTGCATTTCCCAACAATGCGCGCATACAACACCAATTATAAGACACAACAACTCCAGCATAACACACATACACAATACCATAGTACTTAACGTGAATCATGGACAACACACACGACACCGCATTCTCAGTTACATATCGCAACATGTACAACACGCAACACTCCCTAAATCACGATCCTAAACACACACTCCTGAACGCACACATATATGTACTACACCACATGTACACTTCTAACACGATAACCCCAACATACACAAGGCATCCTAGACACACGCCACACGCGCATTATCAACACATACGGCGCACTTCTAAACCACACTCACACCTGATAAATACTTAACAACGCACATTACACACAGAAGTGGTGCCACGGTACACCAGTGATAATTGATCTTCAGTCCAATATCATACACACCGCACCTCTACGGCACACACTCCTACCCGCACACCACCGCGCCTACCCAAACAACAGTTGCTTTTAACATAACCAACACATACGCATCACACTGCTCACACCTTAACCCCGCGTGTGCACACGTACACACCAACCACATACACATAAACCATCCTAACACACGCGACGTCCCAACATACACGCACATCTACAAAACAGGCAACTTCTAAAACCGCACGCTCACGACACCCACCGCTCACACACACTGCATAACACACCGCTACACCACACTCATACCACACACCACACAGAAGCGTGTGCAAACGTAACACAAAGAGTCGATTTTCTGGCTTTTAAGTTTCGCTGATCTTAAAAAAAAACTTGTCATGCAGCTTCGAAGATGAAACGAATATTAATTTTTCTTCTTTCTTGATTTTTGCATTTTTACAAAATTCTTCGTACACTTAACTCGTTCTTCTTCTTCTTCTTTACTTTACTTCTTCTTCTTCTTCTTCTTCTTCTTCTTCTTCTTACTTCTTCTTCTTCTTCTTCTTTAAAATGTCCGTTTTATCAAAAGGGAGACAAGCTTCTTAAAGCACCGTAAATAACTCTCTGACATCTCGATTAAAGAAGAACCATCAAATGAACTGGATAAACGTATAGGGTTCACTCTATATTGTTGGGTAGCAGTGTGTGTGTGTGTGTGTGTTTGTGTGTGTGTGTTTGGGTGTGTGTGTGTTGTGTGTAATGAGGGTGTGGTTGGGTAGGTTGTAGGTGAATGGGGCATTTTAAGTAAACTGTCTGATAATATTATCCATCTCCTAAAGGGTAATGTTTACAAGTTTCAGTTTAGTGAGGAACTAGAACTTAGTTCCCAGTAATTGACCAGCCATATATATATATATATTATATATATATTATATATATTATATAATATATATATATGTATTGGGACATATGACTATTAGGTCCTTTTGCATCTCGTTTATAAGGACATTTTTTATTTACATCGTCACCATCCGGTTGTTTGTTAAGAGATATTCTTAGAGTTAAAAAAAAATTATAACCCTAACCACTAAGCCTAACCTAAGCCTAACCCTAACAACAACTGGATGTTGATGGTGTAAATGAATAAAAATTTCCTTATGAAACGAGATCGCAAAGAGGGGCCTAAAGGTCATATGGTCCTATATATGTTTGAGATACGTCTGTGCAACTAAACAGCGCTGGGTAGCATTGTCAGTTTGTTATTATTAAATGGTTCATTGGGGGGGGGGGTTTAAGATCTTTCACATAATACCCTCGCCAGTTAGACCCCATTAGAGGTGATCAAACCTAATGCGCCACCAGTATTTGTTCAACGCTAACAGAAAACTGGCTTTAGATAGAGTTTTGCCTGTTGCAAGTTTTTGTGATATAGGCGTGTGATAGATGCTACTCCTAAATATAGACTCGTTGACTACCACGTGACTGGGGGTAGATTTCTATTGTCAATCACTGGCACTGCTGCTGCTGCTTCTGCTGTATTAATAGAGACCCATTCTAAACTTATGTCATTGACACTTGATTCTCTTGGACGTCGGACTTACAAAGAATAATACACCCGGATTCTTATTGGCTGGCTTACTTACTTACTACATCTGGAACTAAGGATGCCGACAGATACTTAACATTGCCAACGAGACTCGGCTTCTGTACATCTAGTTGGTTAATGCTAAACCAATCAGCGTTCAGAGTAGGTGTTAAAACAGGTTCCCGTGGCTCACACATTTTTTGAATAATTCATTGGCATGGCTGGGTCTACCGGTAAGTAGACTATTTCTTTTTAATACAAAGAATAAATAAATAAAATCAAGTTAGCTGAGGCACAAAAAAAAAACTCATTAAAATACTTATTAGCGCTATGTAAACTTAGCTTTATCCAGAATTTGAACTCGGGTTGACGAGTCCATTTCCTACTACTCTAACCATTACACCATGGCCTCCTCCAACCCCGTTGAATGACCGCAATAAAACATCTTTTATATTCCATTATTGAAATAATCGAAACGTCATTTTGAGTAATCTTTCTTCGATTTCTCATATTTCTAAATCGATCTTGTTTTGTCAATCAACGGAAAGGAAGAACTGATCGTGAAATTGGGGGTTGGGTTGGTGATGATCGATTTCTTCTGTCAAAAGATTCGACGTAAGGGAGAAGAGATAATTGTGTGGAATTATAGCAATCCTCATTCACACACAATCGGTTTTAGATCTGTTCAGGCCAAAAGAATGAATGAAACAAGTGATAGATCGATATCAAATGTGTTGAGGCATAACGTGTTAATACAGTGTGCACAGTGATTGGGATTGGGTCTAATAAATAAACATGAGGAATTGTTTTTATTATTGAGGAGGTCCAACTGAGACAACGGGCAAGTGAAGATTTATGGAAATACTGCGTAGTGTAATGGTTATCAAGCTAGCCGCTACTACCAGTCTGGGTCAGAGTGGACCTGGGAGTAATGGTGTTCAAGGGATACTCAACATTTCTCAAAGCTCTTAAAGTGGAAACCCAGGACAATAACGCTCTCATCCACTGTCTTGTAGCACACATATGATAAATGGATACACAGGTGCTAGAGGTATAACGTGTTAATAAAGTGTGTACAGTGATTGTGATTAGATCCAATAAATAAACACGAGGAATTGTTTTTATTATTGAGGAGGACCAACCTAGATGACGGGCAATGGAATATTTGTGGAAACACTGCGTAGTGTAACGGTAACAAGCTAGACTGGCAATCCTTAACTAGTGAGTTCGAGTCTCGCTGGATACCACAAATATGTTGAGACATAACGTGTTAATACAGTGTGCTCAGTGATTGGGATTGGGTCTAAGAAATAAACATGAGGAATTGTTTTTATTATTGTGGAGGTCCAACCGAGACGACGGACAATGGAATATTTGTGGAAATACTGCGTAATGTAATGGTTAACAAGCTAGCCGCTACTACTAGTCCGGCTCAGAGTGGACCTGGGAGTAATGGTGTTCAAGGGATACTCCACATTTCTCAAAACTCTTGAAGTGGAAACACAGGACAATAAGAACCTCATCCACTGTCTTCGTCTTCTAGCACACATGATAAATGGATATACAGGCGCTAGAGGTATAACGTGTTAATAAAGTATGTACAGTGATTGGATTGGATCCAATAAATAAACACGAGGAATTGTTTTTATTATTGAGGAGGACCAACCTAGACGACGGGCAATGGAATATTTGTGGAAGCACTGAGTAGTACAATGGTTAGCAAGTTAGCAGCTACTACCACTCCGGGTCAGAGTGGACCTGGAAGTAATGGTGTTCAAGGGGTACTCCACATTTCCAAAGTTCCAAAACGGGAACCTCACCGTCAGATGGAGTTTAAAGTCATTCCCAGGACAATAAGGCCCTAAGCCGCTGCCTTCTACCATATGAAAAAAAGGGTTGGGAAATTGCCATAAGGGCAATAGTTTTGGGACAATTATATAGGGGTATTTGCCTCATACCCCACTTGTATGGGCTGGGCAAAAGGCCTCGTTTTAACATGGACCCACCCACAAGCCGAAGCTCATGGGTGGGAAAGAACAAAAATTGCGTCGATCCCTTCGGCATTCCCATCAAGGGGGGCGCCTCAGGCACTGGGAAATAAACCCAGTCCCGCCCCCAAGGGGGCAGATATTGCCTGGTGGGAAAGCCCCCTAGGATCGACGCTATTATTTGTACTTTAATCTGATCCAGTGGCCGAAGCACACTGGACCCCCCCCCCGAGGGGATTAGGTAAGTCTCAAAGCATAGCAACTGGAACAGATACTACACCTTGATCCCCAACTATGCCTGGGACAATTATATAGGTGCTAGAGGCATAAGGTGTTAATACAGTGTGCAATGTGATTGGGATTGGGTCTAATAAATAAACATGAGGAATTGTTTTTATTATTGAGGAGGTCCAACCGAGACGACGGGCAACGGAATATTTGTGGAAATACTGTGTATTGTAATGGTTAACAAGCTAGACTGGTAATCCTTAACTAGTGGGTTCGAGTCTCACTGGATACCACAAATGTGTTGAGACATAACGTCTTAATACAGTGTGTACAGTGATTGGGATTGGATCCAATAAACACGAGGGATTGTTTTTATTATTGATGAGGTCCAACTGAGACGACGGGCAACGGAATATTTGTGGAAACACTGCATACTGTAATGGTTAGTAAGCTAGACTGGCAAGTCTTAATTAGTGAGTTCGAGTCTCACTGGTTACCACTATACACACAACCTTTTTCAAAAACTTATTATTAACTTGTCAAACAATGTCGATAGACAAAGACAGACAGACAAACAGACAGACAGACACACACACACACACACACACACACACACACACACACACACATATATATATATATATTTAATATACCAAACTTGGTAAATCCTCGCAGTGAGAAAAAAAACCGGCAAATAGTTTGATTGTAAAATATACTACCAAACATCACCTGGGAAAAAATTGGTGGGGGGGGGGCGAAGAAAAGACCAAGATAATCGTACCAATCAAAAATAATCTATTGATACAATACTTGGCCAAAAGAAAAAACAATTTATATGTATAATATATATATATATATATATATATATATATATATAATATATATATATTCATACAAACACCGCTAGGATATATATATATATATATATATATATATATATATATTATTATATATATATATATATAATGAAACGGGAAAAGAAAAGCGGAAAGATTTACAGCAACCAAAATATATAGTTTTACCCATGAAATTTTAACTTTTGTATTTATATACCTAAGTAAACCAACCTGCTCTATACGGACGTATGTATTTGTGTGTGTATTTGTGTGTGTGTGTGTGCGTGTGTGTGTGTCTGCGTGTGTCTGCGAGTGCGTGTGTATTAAAGTAATTGGATGATAATTTTCTCATCAAATTATTAACAAAATGAAAAAAAATCCAGTTTTTTACCTCGCAATTTCAATTACACGCGAGACTGAAAAGAGAAAATGAAGAAGCCGAAAATATTTCTAGACTCGCTACCGATGTCGCCGCTAAAGGGTGAAATCAATATTTCCATTTTACACGAAATTTATTGAACTTTTGAAGATGACATATTAGTGTCGGTTCAAAATAAAAGTATAATTTGGAATTTGCTAATGTGGTTTGGCGTCCAAGACTAATCAAGGACATAAAACTCATTGAGGGAGTTCAAAGGAGAGCTACTAAAGTAATGAATGATTTAAAAAAACCTTTCGTATGAAGAAAGACTGAGGAACATTGACTTACCAAGTTTGGTTTATCGACGTACAAGAGGGGATATGACTGAAGTCTACAAATATACACATGGATTTTATTCAACGAACTTTGATCTACGTTTCGTAGATCAAAGTTCATTGCTCAAAATATCAATACCAGGGGTCATAAATTAAAACTCTTTAAACAATTTTGTAAAGCAAATGCAAGACAAAATTATTTTAGTAACAGAATGGTGAATATATGGAATAAACTACCATCATCAATAGTGAATGCCCATCTCTAAACTCTTTTAAGGCAAGGTTGGATAATCTGTGGAAAGATTATAAATATTCTGTGGAATTAAGATGAATGTTTATAAGGAACACTGACGGTCTCAGACCTAATATACTAGCTGAAAAAGATATTATTATTTTCACTCCTTTTGAGTTTTTCACATCAGCGTTAGCTGATAGTATTTCACTGAAGGCTGAGTGACAACAAGTCTCCTCAGGTCTCCAGGACTCTTCTGAGTATTCTAGCTAATTGCAGCAGTGCAGTAGTCTGGATGGTCTCAATTCTTCCTCTGATTTCTAGATCCCCAGTCTTTTTTCCAAGTTTATTGGGACCGTTCCAACAATAATTGGTATCAGTTTTACTCTCATATTCCATAGCTTCTTCAATTCTCTGGCAAGGTCCAGGTATTTATCCATCTTTTCATTTTCATTCAGTTTCACCCTGTGATCTGCTGGAACCACATTCACCAGTTGACACGTTCTCTTTTTTTTTGTTTATCAACACTAGGTCTGGTATTCTGGCTGGTATAGGGTGATCGGTCTTTATCTCAAAGTCCCAGATAATTTTATGCGTTTCATTCTAATAACAGATTCTGGTTTATGCGTATACCATTTTGTTGTATGGTCAAATTTAATTTTTGCATAATTCCCAGTGGATCATATTATTATTATTATTATTATTATTATTATTATTAGTAGTAGTAGTAGTAGTATTTTGAACTTACAATTCCGAAAACGGCGATGGCAGTAAGGCCATGGGGAGATTTTTGGGCCACCGACAAATTTTGGTAAACATCCAGATTAAAGGCAAGGATCTGGATCTGAAATAAAGAAAAGCAAAATGGATTAAACAGGATAAGTGGAGATTAAGATTAAAAGATTAAAAGATTAAAAGATCAAGTGACATTTATGAAGCATTTATCTTATTAATTACATTTAAACCGATATAAACGCCTAATTCATTTAATTATGATTAATTAATTAACAAATTAGGTATGACTTTAATTAAGCACATAATCTCCCAATATATATATATATATAATATATATATATATATATATATATATATATATATACTTCACCTACCTTGGATCCACCATCACTGACAACCTGTCACTTGATGCTGAACTCAGTTGCCGGATCGGAAAAGCTGCCTCAACTTTTGGGAAGCTCACAACAAGAGTGTGGGACAACAGCAAGCTCACTATCCGTACAAAGGTACAAGTGTATAGGGCATGTGTTATCAGCACCCTCATGTATGGAAGTGAAACATGGACCTTATACTCCCACCAAGAGCGCGGCTAAATTCCTTCTACCTTCGCTGCCTTAGACGTGTACTGGGCATCACCTGGAGGACAGGATCACTAACACAGCAGTCCTAGAGAGAGCTCAACTCCCAGCCTGTACTCTCTACTGAGACAACGTCGTCTCCGATGGTTGGGTCATGTACGTCGGATGGATGATGGACGAATCCCGAAAGACATCCTGTATGGAGAGCTAACATCTGGTAAAAGACAGATTGGTCGCCCCCTACTGCGATTCAAGATGTCTGCAAAAATGATCTCAGGTGCTTTTGGCATTGTCCCTTCCAGCTGGGAAAATTTGGCTCAAGACCGCCCTCGGTGGCGGCAGAATCTCCATAGAGGCCTGTACATGTCAGAATCACCCTGATACAACATCATGAAGCTAAGAGGTCCATAAGAAAGCAACGGCAACAAAGCATCGGAACATCATCATCTACAGGGACAACCTACAAATGCAAAATCTGTGGTCGAGAATGTTTCTCAAACATAGGACTTCATAGTCACAGGAGGCGCTGCAACTTCAAGGGCACACAAAAACTTTATCATAGTCTTTCGAGACTGAATTGCCAATGATATATATATATATATGCAGAATGATAACATTTAAAATAGAAGCCACGTTCACATACCTTGTGAAAACAACAAACTCTTTTTGTTATACTTACTTCAGCAGAGAAGGAGTGACCAGCTATGGTGTGTTCGGATCCCTGGGATTCGGAACTCCCAAAATGGATCTTAACTTCATGAATTTGGTATCGATAGGAGAGAGGTCCACCCGTCAGGAAGACTTGATCTTTCTCTCCGGGATCGAGGCGAAATGTCACATCACGGCCCGTGTTAATCAGTGTGCCGTCTGACTGTAAAGAAAGAAAAAAATGATAATATACAAAATTTGGTATTCACAAATTGATAAAGAAATGAAAAATGGACTTTTAAAGGAAGAAAAGTGAAAAAGATGAAGCGATAACGGAAGCGAATTCCTGTCAGAAAACTTTCAAAATTTACTAATTGAGAACAAGATTAAACACGAGAGATCTGTCCCTTATTCTCCGCACCAGAACGGAACAGTGGAGAGATCGTGGGGGACTTTATTTTCAATGACTAGATGCTTGCTCATTGAATCTAAACTGTTAAAAAGTCTCTGAGTTTACGCAATACTTGCATCTGCCTATATAAGAAATCGTTGCACAGAATAGGTTACAAGGTAGGAGTTAGACGGCTTTGGTTGGGACCCATAAATTTTCATGGTCATTCAAGCAGATATGTGCGTCCCAGGACGCACTAAATCAAAAAGCTATCAGCATCACTGCATATAGCCGTACAGCTGTTTTAGCGTCGTCAAATTAGCTTAAAAAATATATTGTGTGTCTGGTCACCATTTCAAATCTTTTTTGTTGACCAGTGTTATCAATCTTTTAATTTATTTCTCGATTTGATACAAGGTGACCCCTACATTACCACATTATCCGATCATTCTTGATTGTTCTAAGATTAAGTATTTTTCAATGATTTATTAAAGCGAATATCCTTATTATTTTGTTTCAATACATCGATTCAGCCGGTATGTTCTCCTACCATTTTATTTTTACTGAGAATTCTGTGGTCGAGCGTTGCCATTATTCGATCTATTATTCAGGCAAATAGCCTCTTTTTTTTTATCTTGCACAAAGTTTAAAATTATTTGTTCAGCTGATGTTGTAAATATGGGTTATCCAGCTCGCTATTCAGTAATAATAGATCTGCAAGACTAGCTTGCTAACTAATATATAAACATGGGACGCCCTGTTCACCTCAAAGGAGTTTCGGAATGACAGCCCACAAAAGAGCTTTTTACGTGAATTTTTACCTCAAAATCAAATGTTGTCAGGCCTTTTTACTATTTTCGAAATTTGAAGATGAATCCTTATTTCATACGTTATATTGGGACGTATAGTCTTGTTTAATTAGTATATGTTATAATAAAAAGGTGTTAAATGTATATTCTGCACCTTGTTTGTTTCATTGGTTTTTCAATACATAGTTTTAAAGCATTACATCATTTCACTGTATTTTCTTTCGGAATATACAGTCAGTTGGTGCTTAAAATATTGTAAAAATAATTTCCCCAATAAGCCAGGTCAACCAAGGAAAAACATATTGCGTGGAATCTTATATCACCAAAAAATCATACACTGTAGTGCAAACCAATTTTCGGAGAAAGTTTCAATGTCGCCGAGCTCCATCAAAAAACAGGATTTCTTTTACTGGTTCCAGAAATTCAAAGAGTTTGGAATTGTGCAAAATCTTAATTCTAAAAGTCTAAGAGACACTTATTCTGGTCGGAGGGTGAGTGCTAGGACAGAAAGAAACATTAATGCTTGTACGGGAAGAAATCACTTCAACTCAACCACGATAATTGAAACTTTGAGGAATGATTGTTCAAAGAGTGAAGCTTAAGTCCAACAAGTTTCTTGACATTTTATAGACATTAATAAGAACAAATAAATTATTTGGGTTCTGTTTTTTGGTCAACCTGTATTAATATCATTTAATTTTCAAATTTTTAATTAAAATATTTTCTAATTACATAACTTATTATAGACTTATCTAAAAGCCGTAAGCACTTAATAAGTTTGTAAGTAGTTAAACTTTTCGAATATTTTGCTTTCGTCTGACACGTTCAGAACCCGTGGCCGTCAAAATCTTGTTAAGTTTCTGACTGCCATCCTTGGCCAGTTGTAAAGGACTTAAAGTAAGTAAGTAAGTCCTGAGTTATAGAATCCTTTGGTAAGTGAATAAGTCCTGAGTTCTGGAAATCCTACGTAGTGTCAAAGGTCCAGTGATATAATCCTATGTTCCGTCGTCTACGAAGGTTCAAGTAGTTATGAGTAGGTATGACCAGAACAGCCAGTATAAATAATAATATCAGCAGCAGAATACTGCCAGTGGTTGGTCAATAGTTGGTCACATGGTTATCGGCGAGTCTATAAGTAAGAGTGGGCATCTAACACACACCTTATATCCCAAAAAATCTCAACAAATCTAAATGTCAATTTGAACAAAAATGATGCACTTTTCGAATCAGGTATTCAATATGCACCCCATCTGGGAGTTGTGTTGAAAAGAACAGCTTTTGCTTTTTACTGTAAACTTTCGGTTGTTACTTTACAAACAACAGATGATTTTTTTTACATTAGAATTTCAGAGTAAAATTTAAAAAAGTTAGTTCATGTTTATTAACGAACCAAAGAAACGTTTTTATATTAAAATAGTTTTTGATTTTAATTTAAAAAATATCTATTGCATGTTGTTGTTGTTAATTCAATAACAATTTTTTAAAATTATAAAACTTTAAACGAAAAGACACATTTTTATATTAAAATAGTTTTAATATTTTTATATTAAATAGTTAATCAGAAGAGAAATACAGATATGTTTATATAAATAAAAATAGTTTTTCTTTTCTTTTTTTTAATTCTAAAACTTTAAACCAAAGATGGTATTACACAATTGATAAAATTTATTTTCCATGTGCCTCTCGTGCTACAACGGGAAGTTTACGGTGAAAAGCAAAAGCTGTCCTTTTCAAAACAGTTCCCAGCTGGGGTGCTTATTAGATACCTGGTCCCACTCATCTTCCGATCGTGGTGGAATAATTAGCACGCCAGTCTCGCTGATGGTGGACTCTCTCGTCGATTTCGATGCATGAGGGTTCATCCAATGTACAACCTACACAGTGTACGTTGTACAATGTTATGGTATGAATAAAGATGGATATGGTCATTTTTATTCGTAGCTTTGTGATAAACTTTAAATTCTAATTGGTTGTTATCATTTATCAACAGTATATCTAAAAAAAGGTAAGGTGTTTGTACTAATAATCCACCTTAATTACCTTCCCTTGGAAACTCTGAGATGTATAAAAGTAGCACTCTGAAACGTCAGTCAGATCGTAGTCAGAGTAAAGTGTAATAAAGCTTTCCTAGAAGTCTAATCACCAGTTCTGTTTTACTACAGTGTTATTGTATTCTATCTCGTCTGTGAAGTCTATAGACTACCACCCAACAATTCCCTACTATAGTTGTAGAAAAAAAGTATGAGAGAAAAACTTTTTAGTTTTATTTTTAGTTGTAGAAAAAAGTATGAGAGAGAAACTCTTTTTCTACCACTATAAATACTGTATTATCTGCGTTATTCGGACTATTGTCTTCATCTTCATTGTTATCTGTACACGTTCGCGAATACGCAGATATACAGTATTATAGTGGTAGAAAAGAGTTTCTCTCTCATACTTTTTTCACAACTAAAATAAACTAACGTTTTTCTCTCATACTTTTTTTCTACAACTATAGTAGGGATTGTTGGGTGGGTAGTCTATAGACTCAAATGAGATAGATACAATCACTGTGTAAAGACGAAGGTGGATTAGACTTTCTAGGAAAGTTTAATTAAACTTTACTCCTGATACGATTGACTGCGTTTCGGTGCTACTTTATAGATTCAAGTTTTTCAGGAAGCTAATAATGTGGATTATTAGTAAAAGGGGCCGGGTTAGCTCAGTCGGTAGAGCGTTCGCTAGAAACACAAGGTTCTAGTTCGAATTTCCGGTCCCGCAACTCAAAAGCGTTGAGTAGTACAGGGATCTGTGCGGTAAGTAAGGAGCTGATGGTAGGTGTGCGCTCCACTCAGATGTAAAAAACATCCTTGGGTCTAGGTATTGAAAAGGGGATAGACTCCTGCTGACTGGTTGATAACGCTTTAGGCCGCCCAGTTTGATTTACTTACTTTTACTTATTAGTACAAACACTTACCTTTTTTGATATACTGTTGATAATGATACAACATTGAATTTACAGTTATCAAGGCTACGAAAATAAAATGACCTATCATCTTTAATATCCACATACATTGTACACGTACACTGTGTAGGTTGTATTGGATGACTCATGATCGAATCGACAGAGAGTTCCACCAATCAGCGAGACTGGAGTGCTAATTAATTCACACGATGGAAATAGTGGCCGGTTCAATAAGCACCCAGCTGGGAACTGTTTTGAAAGGACAGCTTTTGCTTTCACCGTAAACTTCGTTGTGCGAGAGCACAAATGGAATAAATGTTATCAATTGGGTATACATTTTGGTTTTAAAGTTTTAGAATTAAAAAAAAGAAAGAAAACTATCTTTTTATTTATATAAACATTCTGTATTCTCTTCTGATTAATATTTTACTATTTAAAAATATTAAAAACTATTTTATATAAAAATGTGTTTTCGTTTAAAGTTTTTATAATTTTAAAAATTGTTATGAATTAACAACAACAACATGCAATAGATTTTTTAAATTCAATAAAAACTATTTTTAATATAAAGTTTCTTTGGTTTCTTATAACATGAACTAACTTTTTTACTTTTCTCTGAAATTCCTAATGTAAAAAAATCTCTGTTGTTTGTAACTAACAACCGAAAGTTTACAGTAAAAGCAAAAGCTGTTTTTTCAACACAACTCCAGTGGGTGCTATTGAATCTATTCGAAGTGCATCATTTTTGTTCAATTGACATTTAGATTTGTTTGAGATTTTTTTGGGATTAAGGTGTGTGTTTAGATGCCACTTTTTATAGACTCGCCGTAACCATGTGACCAATTTATTGACACCACTGCGTATTCTGCTGCTGATATTATTATTTATACTGGCTGTTCTGGTCATACTACTCATAACATACTTGAACCTTGTAGACGACGGAATAGATTATATCACTGGAACTTTGGACACTTACTAGGATTCCAGAACTCAGGCTTATTCACTTACAAAGGATTCTATAATCAGGACTTCTTACTTACTTTAAGTCTTAACTGCCAGATGGCAGTAGAAACTTAACAAGATTTTTTGAGGCCACGGTTCTGAAGTGTCAGACGAAAGCAAAATATTTCGAAAAGTTTAACTAAACTTTACAACTTATTAAGTGCTTTTACGCTTTTAGATAATCTTAATAAAGTTATGTAATTAGAAAAATATTTTTTAAATTTGGAAATTAATGATATTAATACAGGTTGACCAAAAAAACGAACCAATAAATTTTATTTTTTCTTATTAATGTATATAAAAATGTAAAGAACTTTGGACTTAAGCTTCATCTTTGTACAATCATTCTCAAAGTTTCAATTATGTGGTTTGAGTTGAAAGGATTTCTCCGTAAGCTATAATGTTTCTTTTCTGTTCTAGCATCCCTCCGACCAGAATAAGGTGTCTTTAGACTTTTAGAATTAAGATTTTGCACATTCAAACTCTTGAATTTCTGGAACAGTAAAAGAAATCCTTTTTTTGATGGAGCTCGGCGACATTGAAATTTCTCGAAAATTGGTTTGCACTACGTGTATGATTTTTTTGGTGATATAAGAATTCCCACGCAATATGTTTCCTGGTTGAAATGGCTTATTGGGGAAAATTATTTTTACAATATTTTAAAGCACATTTGATGATATTCCGAAAGAAATACGTGAATGATGTATCTTAAACTATGATATTGAAACACAATGAAAAAAGGTGCGAATATAATTTAACCTTTTTTATTATAATACTAATTAAACAAGACTATACGTCCCATATAACGTATGAAATAAGGATTCATCTTCAAATTTGAAAATAGTAAAAGGTGACAACATCTTTGATTTTGAGGTAAAATCACGTAAAAGCTTCTTTTGTGGGCTGTCATTCCGAACTCTTGAGGTGAACAGGGGTCATGTTTTTATAGTTAGCAAGCTAGTCTTGCAGATTATTATTATGAATAGCGGCTGGATACCATATTTACAACATCAGCTGAACAATAATTTAAACTTTGTGCAAGATAAAAAAGGCTATTTGGCCTGATAATAGATCGAGTAATGACGCTCGACCAGAATTCTCAGTAAATAAATGGTAGGGGAACATACCGGCTGATCGATGTAATTGTGAAAACAAAATAATAGGATATTCGCTTTAATAAATCATTGAAAATACTTAATCTTAGAACAATCAAGAATGATCGGATATGTGGTATGTAGGGTCACCTGTATCAAATCGTGAAAATAATTTAAAGATTGATAACACTGTCCAAAAAGATATTGAAATGGTGACAGACACACAATATATTTTTACGCTAATTTGACGACGCTAAAACAGCTGTACGGCTATATGCAGTGAATGCTGCATGCTTTTTGATTTAGTGCGTCTGGGAGCACATATCATGCTTTGATGACCAGGAAAATTTATGGGTCCACCAAAGCCGCTAACTCTACTTGTAACTAATTTGTGCACGATTTCTAAATATAAGCAGTGCAATATTGCGTAAACTCATAGACTTTTAAAGTTTTAGATTAATGACAAGCATCTAGTCATTGAAATAAAGTCTCCCGATTCCCACTGTTCGTTCTGGTGCGGAGAATAAGCGGGTAAGATCTTCGTGTTTAATTTGTTCACCCCCCCTCCCCCCCCCCCCCCCCCCCCCACCCCCCCCCCCCTCAATTAGTAAATTTTGAAAGTTTTTGAAGGAATTTCCGCTTCGTTATCGTTCTCTTTTTCACTTTTTCTTCTTTAAAAGTCATTTTTTTCATTTCTTTATCATTTTGATACCAAATTTTTGTATATTATCATTTTGTTTCTTTCTTTACAGTCAGACGGCACACTGATTAACAGGGACGTGATGTGACATTTCGCCTCGATCCCGAGAGAAGATCAAGTCTTCCTGACGTGGACCTCTTCTCTTCGATAACAAATTCATGAAGTTTAAGATCATTTTGGAGTTCGAATCCCAGGGATCCGAACACCATAGCTGGTCATTCCTTCTCTGCTGAAGTAAGTATAAAAAAGAGTTTGTTGTTTTCAAAGGTATGTGAACGTGGCTTCTATTTTAAATGTTTCATTCTGCATATATATATTAATATCATTGGCAATTCAGTCTCGAAGACATGATAAAGGTTTTTGTGTGCCTTGAGTTGCAGCGCCTCCTGTTGACTATGAAGTCCTATGTTTGAGAAACATTCTCGACCACAGATTTTTGGCATTTGTAGGTTGTCCTGTTAGATGATTGATGTTCGATGCTTTTTGCCGTTTGCTTTCTTATGGACTCTTAGCTTCATGATGTTGTATCAGGGTGAATTCTGACATGTAAGGCCTTTATGGAGATTCTGCCGCCACGAGGGCGGTCTTGAGCCAAATTTTTCCAGCTGGAAGGGAAATGCCAAGCACTGAGATCATTTTTGCAGACATCCTTGAATCGCAGTAGGGGGCGACCAATCTGTCTTTTACCAGATGTTAGCTTCCATACAGGATGTTTCGGGATTCGTCCATCATCATCGACGTACATGACCAACCATCGGAGACGACGTTGTCTCAGTAGAGAGTACATGCTGGGGAGTTGAGCTCTCTCTAGGACTGCCTGTGTTAGTGATCCTGTCACCAGGTGATGCCAGTAACGTCTAAGGCACGAAGGTAGAAGGAATTTAGCCGCTGTCTTGGGTGGAGTATAGGTCATGTTTCATTCCATACATGAGGGTGCTGATAACAATGCTATACCTTGTACTTTGTACGGATAGTGAGCTTGCTGTTTGTCCCACACTCTTGTTGTGAGCTTCCCAAAAGTTGAGGCAGCTTTTCCGATCCGGCAACTGGGTTAGCATCAAGTGACAGTTGTCAGTGATGGTGATCAAGGTAGGTTGAAGTTATATATATATTATATAATATATATATATATATATATATATAATATATATATTATTGGGAGATTTGTGCTTAATTAAAGTCATACTAATTGGTTAATTAATTAATCATAATTAAATGAATTAGGCGTTATATCGGTTTAAATGTAATTAATAAGATAAATGCTTCATAAATTTGTCAATTGATCTTTTAATCTTTTAATCTTTTAATCTTAATCTCACTTATCCTGTTTAATCCATTTTGCTTTTCTTTATTTCAGATCCAGATCCTTGCCTTTAATCTGGATGTTTACCAAATTTGTCGGTGGCCCAAAATCTCCCATGGCCTTACTGCCATCGCCGTTTTCGGAATTGTAAGTTCAAAATACTACTACTATACTACTAATAATAATAATAATAATAAAATAATATAATATGATCCATGGGATTATGCAAATTAAATTTTGACCATACAACAAATGGTATATGCATAACCAGAATCTGTTATTAGAATGAACGCATAAAATTATCTGGGCTTTGAGATAAAGACCGATCACCTATACAGCCAGAATACCAGCCTAGTGTTGATAACAAAAAAGAGACGTAGGTCACTGTGAATGTGGTTTCCAGTATCACAGGGTGAAGCTGAATGAAAATGAAAAGATGGATAAATCTGGACCTTGCCAGAGAATTGAAGGAGCTATGGATATGAGGTAAACTGATACAATTTTGTTGGACGGTCCAATAAACTTTGGGAAAAAAGACTGGGGATTCTAGAAAATCAGAGGATAATTGAGAAACATCCACTACTGCATGCTGCAATTAGCTTAGAATACTCAGAAGAGTCCTGGGACCTGAGGAGACTTGTTGTCACTCAGCTTCAGTGAAATACTATCAGCTAACGCTTGATGTGAAACTCAAAGGAGTGAAATAATAATTCTTTTTTCAGCTAGTATTAGGTCTGAGACCGTCATTTGTTCCTTATAACTTCATCTTAATTCCACAGATATTTTATATCTTTCCACAGATTTCATTGCCTTAAAAGAGTTTAAGAGATGAGGATTCACTATTGATGATGGTGTTTATCCATATATTCACATTCTGTTACTATAATTTTGTTTGCATTGCTTTACAAAATTGTTTAAGAGTTTTAATTTATGACCTGGTATTGATATTTGAGCAATGAACTTTGATCTACGAAACGTAGATCAAAGTTCGTTGAATAAATCATGTGTATATTTTGTAGACTTCAGTCATATCCCCTCTTGTACGTCGATAAACCAACTTGGTAAGTCAATGTTCAGTCTTTCTTCATACGAAAGTTTTTTATCATTCATTACTTAGTTAGCTCTCTTTGAACTCCTCAATGAGTTTTATGTCCTTGATTAGTTTGGACGCCAAAACATTAGCAATTCAAATTATACTTTTATTTTGAACCGACACTAATTATGTATCTTCAAAGTTCAATAATTTCGTGTAAATGGAAATTGATTTCACCCTTTAGCGGCGACATCGGTAGCGAGTCTAGAAATATTTTCGGCTTCTTCATTTTCTCTTTTCAGTCTCGCGTGTAATTGAAATTGCGAGGTAAACTGGATTTTTTTTCATTTTGGTTAATATTTGATGAGAAAATTATCATCCAATTACTTTAATACACACGCACTCGCAGACACACGCAGACACACACACGCACACACACACACACAAAACCACAAATACATACGTCCGTATAGAGAGGTTGGTTTTACTTAGGTTTAAATACAAATTAAAATTTCATGGTAAAACTATATATTTTGGTTGCTGGTAAATCTTTCGTTCTTTCCCGTTTTTCTTAATATATATATATATATATATATATATATATATATATATATATATATATATATATATAGGTGTTTGTATAATATATATATTATTATAATATATATATTATATTTAATATATTATACATATAAATTGTTTTTTTTTTTGGCCAAGTATGTATCAATAGATTATTTTTGATTGGTACGATTATCTTGGTTTTTTTCGCCCCGCCACCAATTTTTTCCCAGGTGATGTTTGGTAGTATATTTTACAATCAAACTATTTGCCGGTTTTCTCACTGCGAGGATTTACCAAGTTTGGTATATTAAATATATATTATATATGTTGTGTGTGTGTGTGTGTGTGTGTGTGTGTGTGTGGTGTGTGTTGTCTGTCTGTTTGTCTGTCTGTCTTTGTCTATCGACATTGTTTGACAAGTTAATATAAGTTTTTGAAAAGGTTGTGTGTATAGTGGTAACAGTGAGACTCGAACTCACTAATTAAGACTTGCCAGTCTAGCTTACTAACCATTACAGTATGCAGTGTTTCACAAATATTCCGTTGCCCGTCGTCTCAGTTGGACCTCATCAATAATAAACAATCCCTCGTGTTTATTGGATCCAATCCCAATCATGTACACACTGTATTAAGACGTTATGTCTCAACACATTTGTGGTATCCAGTGAGACTCGAACCCACTAGTTAGGATTACCAGTCTAGCTTGTTAACCATTACAATACGCAGTATTTCCACAAATATTCCGTTGCCCGTCGTCTCGGTTGGACCTCCTCAATAATAAAACAATTCCTCATGTTTATTTATTAGACCCAATCCCAATCACATTGCACACTTGTATTAACACCTTATGCTCTAGCACTATATAATTGTCCCAGGCATAGTGGGGATCAAGGTGTAGTATCTGTTCCAGTTGCTATGCTTTGAGACTTACCTAATCCCTCGGGGGGGGTCCAGTGTGCTTCGGCCACTGGATCAGATTAAAGTACAATAATAGCGTCGATCCTAGGGGGCTTTCCACCAGGCAATATCTGCCCTTGGGGGGCGGGACTGGGTTTATTTCCCATGCTGAGGCGCCCCTTGATGGGGAATGCCGAAGGGATCGACGCAATTTTTGTTCTTTCCACCATGAGCTTCGGCTTGTGGGTGGGTCCATGTTAAACGAGGCCTTTTGCCAGCCCATACAGTGGGGTATGAGGCAAATACCCTATATAATTGTCCAAAACTATTGCCCTTATGGCAATTTCCCAACCCTTTTTTTCATATGGTAGAAGGCAGCGGCTTAGGGCCTTATTGTCCTGGGAATGACTTTAAACTCCATCTGACGGTGAGGTTCCCGTTTTTGGAACTTTGAGAAAATGTGGAGTACCCCTTGAACCCATTACTTCCAGGTCCACTCTGACCCGGAGTGGTAGTAGCTGCCTAACTTGCTAACCATTGTACTACTCAGTGCTTCCACAAATATTCCATTGCCCGTCGTCTAGGTTGGTCTCCTCAAATAATAAAAACAATTCCTCGTGTTTATTTATTGGATCTAATCAACAATCACTGTACATACTTTATTAACACGTTATACCTCTAGCGCCTGTATATCCATTTATCATGTGTGCTAGAAGACGAAGACAGTGGATGAGGTTCTTATTGTCCTGTGTTTCCACTTCAAGAGTTTTGAGAATGTGGAGTATCCTTGAAACCATTACTCCCAGGTCACTTGAGCGGACTAGTAGTAGCGGCTAGTTGTTAACCATTACATTACGCAGTATTTCCACAAATATTCCATTGTCGTCGTCTCGGTTGGACCTCCACAATAATAAAAACAATTCTCATGTTTATTTTAGACCAATCCCAATCTGAGCACACTGTATTAACGTTATGTCTCAACATTTTGTGGTATCCAGCGAGACTCGAACTCACTAGTTAAGGATTGCAGTCTAGCTTGTTACCGTTACACTACGCAGTGTTTCACAAATATTCCATTGCCCGTCATCTAGGTTGGTCCTCCTCAATTAATAAAAACAATTCCTCGTGTTTATTTATTGGATCTAATCACAATCACTGTACACCTTTAAACACGTTATACTCTAGCACCTGTGTATCCATTTATCATATGTGTGCTACAAGACAGTGGATGAGAGCGTTATTGTCCTGGTTTCACTTTAAGAGCTTTGAGAAATGTTGAGTATCCCTTGAACACCATTACTCAGTCACTCTGACCCAGACTGGTAGTAGCGGCTAGCTTGATAACCATTACACTAGCAGTATTTCCATAAATCTTCACTTGCCCGTTGTCTCAGTTGGACCTCTCAATAATAAACAATTCCTCATGTTTTTATTAGACCCAATCCCAATCACTGTGCACACTGTATTAACACGTTATGCTCAACACATTTGATATCGATCTATCACTGTTTCATTCATTCTTTTTGGCTGAACAGATTAAAA
>CM042170.1:5266043-5308543 GCA_023376005.1 Doryteuthis pealeii
ACCACCTACCAACATTTTAGACCGTAAATGTACCATTCAGCTCTGGGTAGATAATTGAGATTAGGGAAAAGGGAGTTAGCAAAGCAAATAAAATTTTAAAAGAAAATAAATACGGCCGGACGAAACCTTAAAATAATTTTGTAAGCTTTCTAAGAAAATAAATGTTTGACCTCATTTAAACTACGGGTTGTGAAATTTAACATAGAAATACATTTCAGATTCTCCCGGCTCTCCCCCTCTTTACCTCCAGAGAAACTAACATTATATAACGAGGAGGTAGTCAAAAGATACATAGAGGGGAAGAAAGAGATAGACACAGAATTAAGTAATAGATTGGTCGTTTTTTGACTTAATTTCAAATTACGACTAATTAGAACCAATTAAAACATGATTTTTTTTTCAAACACTAAATTAAAAAGCTATCACCATCACTGTATATATATTAGACAAAACATGACCCATTGGGTCACCCATTCAACTCTAGGTAGATAATTGAGATTAGGGAAAAGGGAGTTAGCAAAGTGAATAACATTTTTTTTTTAAATAATACGGCCGTACAAAACGTTAAATCATTTAGTTAGCTTTCTAAGAAAGGAAATGTTTGACCTCATTTAAGCTACAGGTTGCTGGTTGTGAAATTTAACATAGAAATACATTTCAAAATACCTATTCAAATGTAAGGCTAAACAAATCGAGAAAAATCAACCTCTGTATGTACATTTCGGCCTATTACAGAGATTGATATTTCTCGATTTGTTTAGCCTTACATTTGAATAGGTATTCCCGCCTAATTAATTAATTATTTATTAATTAACATTCAAAATTAGGTACGACTTCAATTAAGCACATATTCTCCCAAAAATTGTTGGCTAAAAAAGCCATATCAAAAACACATCGTTTGTGTATTTACTTCTCATATATATATATATATATATATATATATATAATGTCATCATTATTATATCGTGCTAGTAGCATCTTTGCTGGGCAGCTCACAACGGCGTGCCCATGTGCTGGTTTCTACGGGAAACTGTCTCTTATGAGCTCATACCCGCCTCTCCAGCAGTACCCAGAATGCCCTGTTCGTCTCATTCGGATGGTCTGTGTTATAGGTGGCAAATAGATATATCAATATTTATAATATCGAGTTGCACATTTATAAGTCCGGAGACTTTTTTTTTAGTTTTGAAATATTATAATAATGACAGAATCGACATGATTAGATATAGTAAGCTTATGACTCTCACCCTGTCAACTGTTAGCTTTGGGAGAAAAAAAGAAAGAAAGAAAGAAAGAAAGGTTGCTTTTCTCGGATAAGCTAATCAGACCTGCATGGCGTGTCATCTCCAAACACTTTTCTGGTCTGCCTTCGTTGACTCTTCTCCCCCGTTTCAACTATTCGCCCCTTCTTTTATAATTACCATAAATCAGCTGATTGTTTTCTTTCTGGCAACTTGCGAAAGTATGTTGGTGAAAGTGGTTCCCACGTAGTGTGTAAATGCGTTAACAACTCTTGTTTACTTTGAACTTAATGGTCAATTTTGTCCCAGTTCACTTGTTGCAATACATCGGAAATCGGTCAATTTTACAGATAGTGTCTCTTCAAAAGATGCTTTTACAGTTTCTGATATTTTGTTTTCGTAAAATATCTTAACCTTCTTTGGCAACCGGAGATGAAAATAAAGGGAGTTATATTATGATCAGAATGAATTAATAAATATCACAAAATAAATCCTGTGAGCAGAACCGCACACTTTTATGGATCGAAGCATTAAACCCCGAGTAAATATGTGTTGGAGGGGCTTAGTGTTACCGCCTTAGGAAATTGATACAGCTGTTGCATAGCGCGTCGTCACTGTACTAAATTGCAATAGTTTTATCTTCGTTGTAAGGGATGACAATAACACCAAAGTTATCCTCCAGAAGTTTATTGAAATAAATTTAAGCTTCTTAACTTCGAGAGAGAGGGTCAGTTTAATTAATATATTCAGTCTTTAGACTTTCGGTCCTTCGATTAAATTTCTGGGCGACAAGCTTTTTCAGTTGGTAAATATTAACGCTAGCTTTTCCGACACCAACTACACGAGGTCCCGCTCGGCCGACTACTGACCCCGATCACCTCACTCTCTCTTCGGGTGACTGCCTCCGGGGCTAACTGACGACTGACCTGTCTCGAGCCCTCGGTTCTTTTATATTCATAGCTACTCCCACGTATTTTTATCTCTTGATCTGATAACGGGCAGGTGTTAAACTTCTTTGTTTAATAAAACCGGAAATTCATATTTCCGTTTGTACAATATATAACACAGCGAGATGAGTTCAAATACTGGACGTGGCTGTTTGCATTTCACATGGCGCTAGTACTCTTGGAAAAAGGTACGAACCCAACTACTCTCCTTCCAGTTGTGGGTAAATAGTAGCGTAGACTGGGTTCTTTAACCTTGGTATGACAACCGCTCTAGGAATCCAAATCAAAGGGGCTCTTTTCTCGTTAGTCAAAACTACTTTTAGACCCCTCCCCCCTCCTTCCTCCTAGTCATTTATTTCGCTGTTCTAAATTGTTGATCTGGAGACATTTCTTAGTATGTTGAAAAGGAATTGTCTACTTAGCGCTAGTTCTAGCCCTGCCAATGAATTATAAAAAGAAAATATCTGCGCCTCGAAGACCTGTTTATAACACCTACTCTGAACGCTGATTTTAAACACTTATTAATGGAATGCAGGGTTTTTTGCTCACATCAGAAACCGTTATTTTAATGCAAACAATATGAAAGATCTATTTGAAAATGTCAACATAGAAGAAATTCTGTCCTTTTTGAAGGAAATAAAATTATACCATAGAATATAGACATGTACTTAATCAGTACCATTCAACAAGATCCCCAATGGTGCTAATACATTATTAAAACCAATCACTACAAAAGTATAAATATAAATACACAACATATATTACTACCTAACCGTTAGGCATGACATAACTGCAGACGGGTTGATATGCTGTTAAAATCAATCAACCGACATCTGAAAACTGATTCGCTACCGCATTAGCGAACCAGGTGCACAGAATTGGTCTGCGTTGGCAGAACTTTATTTAAACCAGTTTATCTGCTAGCGTTGAACCAGATGGGTGACGCACTAGGGCTTCATCATCCTGAGTGGGATCTAACTGGTGAATGGGTTATTATGTTGAAAGCATTAATAGCACAAGTGTATCTCAAACAACAATTGGTGAAAGATCTGAGAGACTGAGGGAACCAAGCAATGATTTACAAAATTCCCTTATATTTCTTTAATCTTAGTTCATTTGAACCCAGATTTGAGCTGTGTTTTGAATCATTATCTTGTTTGAATTCTATATTTGTTTTTGTTGTACCGGCCGTTCCTACAGTGGAGAATATACACCGGTTCTCACTATAAATAGTGAGACACCGAGTGAAAAGGTTGTACTGTTACCGTTTAACGGCAAGCTAGCCGTTCCTGTACCATTATTGTAAATACACTTGTCTTATTTTACCCTACCTCGACTTGACTTCTTTTTCAACTGTTGGATTAACATCACAACAGTTTTCATGCAGACAATAGGTAAATTTCTCCAAATATGAAAATTCAGCCGATAAAGCACCCACTTAGGAACCCCAAGGTTCCTGATTCAATACCGGTCCCCGCCAACCCAGCGAATGAGTAGCAGAGATTGGGTAATTTGATCTGTGTGTAAGGTGGGTAGCTCACCTCAGCAAAACAATCTCCCAGTATATATATATATTTATATATATATATATGAGAGAGAGAGAGAGAGAGAGAGAGAGAGAGAGAGAGAGACTGCAAGTCTACCAATTTGCTTGTCCGTCTGCATATGTGCGTGTGTGTGTGTTGTTTTTTGTTTTGTTTTGTTTTTGTTTTTTGGGGTTTTTTCACGTAAATATTTACTGATATCAATTTCTATTCCGATCCAAATACGTAGAACGTTCAATTCAACCTTGCAGTCCATATTTAAATCATCTGCAGACGCCAGTAAAACTTTTTTCTTTTGGTCAGACAGAAAACATGAATAAAAATGAGTGCCTTATCGTATTCAAATTAATCTTCTTATTATTTTCCTTTTTCTTTTCTCTTCTCTCTCTCTCTCTCTCTCTCTCTCTCTCTCTCTCTCACTCTCTCTCTCTCTATCCACTTTCTATATCTATCTCTTTCTCTCTCTCCAGCTCCTCTTCTCTCTCTCTCTCTTTCTCTATCTATCTATGTATCTATATATATATATATATATATATATATATATATATATATTTCTCTTTGTCTATCTTTCTTTCTTTCTCTCTCTCTCTTTCCCACTCTCTCTCCCTTTCTATCTCACTTTCTATCTCTCTCTCTCTCTCTCTCTCTCTTCTCTCTCTCCACTTTTTCTCTCTTTCTCTTTCTCCCTCTCTTCTCTCTTTCTATCTCTCTCCTCCCTCACTCTCTTTTTCTTTCTCTCCTTCCTTCTTTTTCCTCTCCTTCCTTCCCTCACATTTTCTTTGCTCTCTCTCTCTCCCTCCTTCTCTCTCTCTCTCTCTCTCTCTCTCTCTCATTTTCTCTCTCCCCTCTCTCTCCTCCTCCCTCTCCCACCAGAAGACATTAGCTTGTCACAAAGCACCTTGTTTCTTGTTTTGCCAATTTCAACAATGGCCGATAATTTTTCTGACCAATCAAGATGGCAATTGAACGTCGTCATGTAGGTCACTTGCTTATCATCCGGCAATTTACGTTATTCTCTTTTCGCTCTCATTCAATCGGCTATTTTAGTGACCATATTGATCATTCTGTGGAGGCGCCGGGTAATGGTTATCTTCGAAGGAAATTGCCGATAGAATAAACCGACTGCACCTGGATGGAACCCTGCTGGCTTAGTAGTCCATGACATGTAACACTCCTCTTAGGCTAACGGGCGGCTGGAGAGAGCCCCCTCCGATCAATAGCTGGTCACGTCAGGCACTAGCACCTATATTATTGTCCCAATCCTATTGCTTTCATGGCAAGCCCTAACCCTTTTTATCATATGTGTGCCAGAAGGCGGTGACTGAGGGTCTTTGTATCCTGGGTATGACTCTAGTATTTTCATAGGGCTATAAAAGGCTTATATAGGGTTGTGGTAGGCCGAGCAACCTTCAACATAGAAGTGGTTCAAAAGAAATAACATACAAAGATGATAGTGGGTTGCAGATAGGTCTATGGGGTTGTTTATTTCTCCTCGCTCAGTATTCTTGTCAGTGTAGCTTAATCGTAATTAACCCAATAACGTTTCTCTATCAAGACCTTAAGTAGTAGTTATGCAACAGTTTGATACTTTTTGACATCCAAAAGCATTATCATCACCAAGTCATGAATGGATGTCAAAAATGTCTCTATGATGTTCAATTCTTCGCTCGTATGACATGGACATACAAAAACATACCAAAATACACTTTTCAGTGAAACCGATTTTAAGACAGATAGGATTTCTCAAGTAGTACTTAGCAATGTACGAGACCGCTCCCTATAACGGAGCATTTCGTTTTCTGTGAGACACCCATCGAAAAAGGTGAGTACCCTTACTTTTGCTTATGGTCTCGGGATGGGGGAAGGGACATATTCGTTTCCGCTCTTCTGCATAATTGTGCGATTTTCGTTGTTTTTTCTAGTATAGGGGTTATTCACCGGTGACTGGCTGATATACATTGAGTGCTTTTAGAATCTTAGTCCGCTAAAAACTTTCTTTTCTTTTTTCTTGTTTTTTCTCTTTCTCTTTACCCAGAAACTTGATTGCCGTTTTCTTCTCAAATGGTGATGTTCTTCTTATGGTGATGTTCCAATTACAGAGCTTTATGAAATGTAGAGTACTCCTCTATCGCCATTACTCCCAGGTCCACTCTGACCCGGAGTGGTAGTACCTGTTAAGGTCCCATTTATGGGTTGGATAAAAAAATTAAGTTTTAAAATTGTTTAACAAAAATTAGTTCAAATTTTTAAAAAAACAATTGAACACCCATTAAGAATGATTAAAACAAAATATCCCCGGCATAAAATAACCCAGCAAGTGTTGACATGCCATAAAATCCAACCAACAACAAACCAACCAATCATTCTCATTGTGTATATCACCTTCTGTTCATCTGTCTCCATCTCATAGCACCTGCCATTGTATATGTAGCCTGTATCACGATATAAAAAAGTTTTACTGCTCATAAAATAGAGATTGGAACAATATTAACTGAAAATACAAACATTATTAAAAACAAAAACAAAAAAGAAATTCCCATAAAAATCGCCTCATAAATTATTCAGTTAAATTCATACAGATTGTACATGTGTTCACATTAAGAGACTCGGAAATAAAACAGAAAATATCAATTATTAAATGGAGATTCGCTTCCGGTTTTTGTCTGTAACAAAAACTGCGTCACTGCTTACGTCACATTATCCAACACATAATCCAACGTCATAACATAGAATAAATATACTCAAAATGTGAGCATAAAACGTTAGACAATCCTCATTGTTTCAATAAATAGATGCCCGGTGTTATATATTTATATATAGATTGTTTTATTCTAATATAATATTTAAAGTTATCGGAACTGTTTCCATTTCAAATTGTCTTTCTTTCTTTCTTTCTTTCTTTTTTTAACTCCTTTAATAAATTTGACGATTTTCATACTTATGGTACACACTCTATGGCATTGAATTTTCAGCTCCCATCTCCTCAGGCAATATCTTTCAAAAATTATTTTTACATCGCCCGGGGGTGTCTTTTTATTTTGCTAGTCTATTATAATGGAGATTCGCTTCCGGCTTTTGTCTGTAAGTAAAATCATCAAATTCATTAAAGGAGCAAAAATAAAACAATTTGAAATGTAAACTTTAAATATGTATTAAAATAAAACAAACTATATATAGATATATAATACCAGCCATGTATTTATTAAAACTTGTTTTAAAAAACAATGAGGACTGTCTAATATCGCATGTTCAAATTTTGAGTGTATTTATTCTATGTTATGATGATTTTGGGTAATGTGACGTAAGCAGTGCGTAATTTTTGTTACAGACAAAAACCGGAAGCGAATCTCCATTATTAGTAGATATTGATATTTTGATTTTATAAGTCATATTTTTTAGCAAGGATCGAACTCACAGATTATTTTTGGCAACAACCCACGAGATTGTGTGTATTTGATAAAAACCCTCCACCACTAACAGGATGCAAGATAAGGTTAATCTTGATATAAATTCAGATTTTTCCTTCTCCTAGTTCGGTGTGGCACAAGGCCAGAAGTATGGGATTCCCAATGAGAATCGAACTTACTAACAATGCTCTGAAAATCTACCTTGCTAACCACGTGAGGTTCCCATCAAATGTATATATATATATATATATTATATATATATATATATATATAAACGATTCGGTTAACCTAATCTTATTTATTGTTACCCTTATTTTGTCTTCTTTTTTTTCTCTGTCTTTGCAGGTCAGTGATATGTTTAACCCGGAGTTTGAAGTAATAGCCAAAGAGTTGAGAAATATCAGATTCAAAGGTAAACTATAAATCTAACACTCTTCTTATTACCGTTCAGTCTTCCTTAATGAAATTTTCTGGCGATAGGAGAAATGGCTTACCTAATGGAGCGAGGCGGCTGCGAACGTGTCTTGCGTGCAAGATTTTCGGGAAGAAAGAGACGTGGCCGCTCTCTCATGAAGTCACAAGAAATGGAGTCTCTGGCGAGACGAAACTTGTGATGTATGCAGATTTCGGATCCTCATGCCGGGTTTATAAGATGTTGGATTACCGAAAGAAAGGGGGGTTGTTCTCTGAGAGTGACCTCAGCGCAGAAAGGAGTACACATAGTTTGAGTTGAGATTCAAAAGAAAAAAATCATAGTAATGTGTTCACTGGTTTTGCATATTTTTTCTTCCCTTTCTTTCTTTATAATAAAAACGAAAGGGTCCATTATTTAGCTCAGAAAAGTAAAAAAAAATTTATTTAACTCTCTCTCTCTCTCTCTCTCTCTCTCTCTCTCTCTCTCTCTCTCTCTCTCTCTCTCCTCAACACACACACACACACACACAAAAGAACAATTGTTTATATACCCGACGAGAAAGGGGTACGTATCAAGAACAAAGGGGGTTTTCAATTTTAACTGATGTTAATTATTTAACCCTCTCTCTCTCTCTCTCTCTCTCTCTCTCTCTCTCTCTCTCTCTCTCTCTCTCTCTCTATTTTCCTTTCTTTCCTTCTTTTCATCTTTTCATTATTTTATATTTAAACAGATTAACGTTATCGTTTCCTCGCGCTCACTCCTTCTCTCTATCTTTCCTCTAATCTCTCTCTCTCTCTCTCCTCTCTCTCTCTCTCTCTCTCTCTCTCTCTCTCTCTTATACTTTTTTCTGTGTAGCATGTCCTTCTTATTAACATAATTCTTATTTCTTATGTGTGTCGTCACCTAAGCTAAATGATGAACCATCCCCTTTTTATTATGAAGAAGAAAGGGAAGAAAACTACATGCTACACAGAAAGATATAATAAGAAAGAAAGAAAGCCAGTAGAAGAAAAATAGAGAGAAAAACCCATTGAGGTAGATATGCCGTAAAATAAAACAAACCAAATGATAATTAATTCATTATGCTGTGGGAATCCACAGGTCCTGCTAGAATTATTATTTATATAAGATTTCAATCTTATTTAGGAAGCGCGTGGTGTAATGGTTAAAGTCATGGGAAATGGACTCGTCGCCCCGAGTTCAAATCCTGGATGTGGTAACTGCATTTCACTTAGCGCTAATACTCTTGGGAAAGGTATGAATCCTACTCTCTCCTCCAGCTATGGATAAATAGTAGGGCAGGCTGGGCTCTTTAACCTTGGTTAGGCAACTGGTCTAGAAGAAGGAAAACTCTGAATTCAAACCTGTTAAACTTCGCTTAAGAAATTGACCTTGTGTCACATTCTACTCGTGCGGAGGGTTGGTAAATATATATATAAGATTTCAATAACAAAGACATTAAGATACGTCCTTTTACATATATCAAAAAAGTTCCAGTATGTCTGAAAACTTCACAGAACAAATTAATTCGGTATTAGTAATTTCACGTACACATACACATTATGAAAGCACTCTCACGTAGAGACACGTGCGTATCGTAAATAACTCTCCTACATTCACATATTTCCTATTTAATAAACATACCAATAAAAACTAATTAAATTTCGACCAAAATTTGTTTCGAATTTCCTTCTCATCAACCTGCACTCATTTGCACCTAAATTCATTCCAAAAATGGTAACATTGAACCATCAGGAATTCCGCTACAAAAATGATAAACTTAACGTTTCTAGCTTTATCATAATTACTCCCAAAAAAGATAGCATTAGCTACAACATTCTTGCTACTGGCTATTACAAAAAGGGGGAGGTATTGTATGCATGGACAGGAAAGACGCGCGGTGTAATGATTATCGTTGTAGGAAATGGATTCAGTGACCAGAGTTCAATTCCAGGACCAAGCTGATTGCATTACCCTTGAGAAAGGTCTGGATGCAACATTTCTCCCTCCAGTTATGGGTAAATAAAAAGTCGTCGGGCGGCCAAAATTCGGTATCAGCCAGTCAGCGATGGAGTCTATCTCCTTTTCAATAGCGCTAGACCAAGGAGATTGTTTTTAGCATTAAGGTGAAGCGCCACACCTACCATCAGCTCTTACTTTACCACACAGAACCCTGTGCTACTCATACGCTGAGTTGGCGGGGACCGGTATCGAACTAGGAACCTCATGGTTTCTAGTCGAACGCTCTACCGACTGAGCTAAAGTAGAGCATAACTTGAGCCTCACATTTTAGTGTTATACCTAGGATACACTTTTATGGGGCGGTCTTACCTCTCTGCAGTGAATTCAGACAGTTAATTCTCAGCCCCACAGACAGAACAACATGAAATACGAGCAGCCTTGCCCAGAAATTGAATAAAAGAAAGAGAGAGGATAGACAAATTGAAAGTTATCCGTCCATTTCGGTAATGTTAACTGGAATAGGTCAAACATAACATCCATTTTCATTTCAACATTAATCTACACTGAAAATACGAATTTGTTCGAACCAATACATCTGAATGTTTTAACACGAAAATATCATAAAATGTGCTTGCGCATTATTTGAAAAGAAATTAATTGTTAAGAACACATTCTATGATATTTTCGTGTTAAAATATGCAGTTGTATTAATTACGGTGGAATGAATGTCGACCAAAACAGATGGCTTCCTCAATGTGAAAGAAACAAGGGGAGGTTACTCTCATTTATGTAGCTAATGTTCAGATTACCTAAAATGAAGAAAATAAAAAATTTTGTGTTTTTTTTTTTGGGGGGGGGGTCAAAAGCAAGGTTATATTAGTCAAATCCTGCTCGTGCGGAGGGGTTGGTAAATATATATAATTGGAGATTGACTTTGGGTGGTAGAGAAATAGTGACAGAGATTCTTGAGACTTACTTGTTCTGCATTTCGGCATTACTGCTTCGCCATGTACTTGTATGTCTTCTTGTTGCTGTCTCTAACTAAGGGCTTCTTATGGGCTAACACTTTAGTCATGCAAATTAATCAACTCACAAGACTTTTATTTTCTTGATCAAGATTTATTTCTGCCCATGTTCTTCCGCTCAGGAGTTAACAACCCCAGCAGAGAGATAGGCATCCTCTCTGCTCAACATCAGGTTGAAAAAACTAAAATCTAAACAAAATCACGTGATGTGTGAGATTCCTGCCTCTGGGGTCAGGTGGCTATATCCGTTCTGGTAGTTTTCCATTCCCTGATCTCAAAAACAATGGCGACTTAGAATTCTCGTTACAGGGTCCGTCAATTTCTAACTTCTTGCTATGGTCGTCATCTTGTTGTCTTCTTGTTGCTGTCTCTAACTAAGGGCGTCTTCTGGGCTACTCTTTAGTCATGCAAATTAGTCAACACAAGACTTTTATTTTCTTGATCAAGATTTATTTTTGCCCATGTTCTATTTGATTAATTAAAAGAGTCTTAGAGACCTGAGGAGACTTTCTGTCACGACGATAACCATTATGCAACAAGCGCTTCCACAGCACTGGTTGAACGCTGTGTAGATTGCATTTTTTCTACTTTTCAAATAAAAAAAAAGCAATGAGTGCTCTGTGTTGAACCTTGAGATCAATCGACTAATGATCTACCTGTATTTTTTAACGATGGCAGGCACCTGCTGACCGCCTTCCTTTTTGTGATTCGATCTATTCATGTGTGTATGTGCGCATGCGTATAAACTCGTATTAATTAAATTTGTAGATCTTTGCGAGGGAGAAGTCACTGATGTGTTCTTTAATATAGGTTTCGTGATATAAATCCTTTATTATGAAGAATTCAGATTTTAGCAATACCTAGGAGCAGCTGGTTGCCAGAAAATATTATTTGTGCTTGGTATTTCTCAAATTTTGGCTCCTTTCCTTCCACTAAGGACGATGGCGTTGTGTCCAAAAAATAAATTTTCTGCATCTGCGCAAGTGACTGTGCAGGCCACTTCCTGAGTGACAGTCTTTGGTGCACTGACTGCACACAAACCATGATGCTTTCTGGGGCTGCTGTCTTTTCTCCTTCGTTCTGGCTCTCTTTGCTGTCGAAGCTACTCTCCCAAATATCTTGACCATAATTAGATTCTTTTACCTTTATGAATCTTAACGCGTCCCATTGGGGTATAAGGGTTAGAAAGCTAGTCTCGCAAACCTATTACTACTGAATTGGAAAGTCATAGGAAATGGACTCGTCGCCCGAGTTCGATTCCTGGATGTGGTAATTGCATTTCACTTAGCGCTAATACCCTTGGGAAAGGTATGAATTCTACTCTCCCTCCAGCTATGGATAAATAGTAGGGCAGACAGGGCTCTTTAACCTTGGTTAGGCAACCGCTCTAGGAAAGGAAACTCTGAGTTCAAACCTGTTAAACCCCGCTTAAGAAATTGACCTTGTGTCACATCCTGCTCGTGCGGAGGGGTTGGTAAATATATATATATATATATATATATATATATATACTACTGAATAGGAAGTTCGATCTTCGCTGGATGCCCCATATGGCGACCTTATGTCATATCGTACCCATGGCGAATGGATTAAATAAATAACTACTTTTATGGCCATGTCGGCTGGGGCTCTAGAATACTCACCCTGCACCTCTGCAGAGGGATAAGAAACCCCCAATAGGGCCACCTGTTGACCGTAGATGGCGACCCTGGATGCCTCGGTACGCATTCCTGGATGCTGAACAGTCCATGACATGCAACACTCCACTTTGGTCCTTACTAAGGTCCCCCCGATCAATCGGCTGGTCACGTCAAACTCTAGCACCTATATAAATGTCCCCGACCTTATGCCTTATGGCAAGCCCTGAACCTTTTTTATCATATATGCGCTAGAAGTCGGTGGATGAGGACTTCATGCCCTGGGTATGGCGTTCAACTGGCGTTCAACTCTATCTGATGGTGAGGTCCCAGTTCTGGAGGTCTGGGGAATTGGAGCACCCCTTCATCACCATTGCTCCCAGGTCAATTCCGACCGGAGCGTTAGTACCTGTTAGGGTCTCATCTATGAGTTAAATAGAAAAAATGTGTTTAAAACAAATTGACTGCCCATCAAGAATGAATAAAACAAAAACGTCTTCGGCAAAAAATGACCCAAAAAGGGTTGACATGCCGTAAAACCCTACCAACCGACCAACTGATTAGGTTTTGTGCTACAACCTGCTTTTATGAATCTTTTTTCGGGGATAATTAGTATCGTGAGTAATATGTTTTTACTTCCCTTCTTTTATAATTAAAACGGAATAGTCCATTATTTACCTGAGGTGACGACACTCATAAGAATTGGACGGATAAGTAACATCAGATAATCAGGATTTACATTTTGGGATTTACCTTGGACGATTTGATTGGTCACATTTTTAACCGTTATAACTTTCGCACTTTTAAGGAACACGAGTATTGATATATAGATAAATATCCAGACGTTGGCATTGAGCGCAAAAAAAAAGAGTCGCTGTGATACCAATCATTATTGGACTTTGCCGTTCCAGCAGACAATTGAGAAACGTAGAAAAATAGGAATTAAAGTCTCCAGTCTCGTTCCCAGGTTTTTCGGGATTTTTCCAAGAGTTCTGACAATTATGGGTATCACTGTAACTTTCAGAATTTGTTTTTAATTCTACCTAATTTCATTTTAATTAATTGTATAATATATCATACTCACTTTCTATAAAGTTTGATATACTTTCGTATTAAAAACTTTTCCTAAACATGATTTTATTTACAAACCACATCGGTGGATGTTAATTTTATTTTGTCTTAATATATATATTAATAAATTAAATTTTTTCTAATATTTTATTTTCCATATATATATATATATATATATATATATATATATATATGACAATCCTTACTTATCTCTGTGTAAAAAAATATCTATCAGAAAGTAACACAATAATACCATTTCTTTTCTTCCTCGCCTCTCTCTCTCTCTCTCTCTCTCTCTCTCTCTCTCTCTCTCTCTCTCTCTCTCTCTCTAACTATGCATCTATGTATCTATGTATCTATCTTTAGTTCATCTAACTCTATTAATCTGTTTTTGCTTCTTCTTCTTCTTCTTCTTCTTCTTCTTCTTCTTCTTCTTCTTCTTCTTCTTCTTCTTCTTCTTCTTCTTCTTCTTCAATTTTCCTTTCTTCTTTTTTTTCTTCTTCTTCTTTAATTTTCCATTCTTCTTCTTCTTCTTCTTCTTCTTCTTCTTCTTCTTCTTCTTCTTCTTCTTCTTCTTCTCTCGCTTGAACATTAAAAAAAGTTTTCTTCTTTTAACCTAAAATGTTTTTTCTTCTTCTTTCTTTCTTTGTGATTGATCAGGTCAGAAAGCCCGCGTATCCGAGATCTCAGTGGCGGACTTTCTTCCACGCACTGACATGTACATGACTTACGAAGGTTCCTTGACACATCCCGGTTGTGAAGAGACTGTCACGTGGATGATTATTAATAAACCAATGTACATCACCAAAGCACAGGTACGTCAAAACGGTTCACAACGGAAATGAAACTCACGTGTCGCTGCTGTCAACCCAGCGCCAACTTCTTTCCTTCCCTTCTTCCTTTCTTCCTCTACACCATCGGTTGCTCTTATAAGAATTACCAATGTGTTAACTCAGTTGCTAATACCTGTTTCCTACAAAGCATTGAGTTTTCTAAAAGAGAATATTCCAACACAGAACATATACATTGAATAAATCCCGACAAAGGGTTATAACAAACAGACTTTATTGTCTAATCAAACTCCAATAAAAAGAATACAAAACAGGATAATAAAAGAATTACCAAGGTTTTAACTCGGTAGCTAACACACGTTTCTTACAATGCATTGCGTTATCTAAAAGAAAGTAATCCAACACAGAACATATACATTGAACAAATCCTGACAAAGAGTTATAACAAATAGACTTTATTGTCTAAGTGTTAGATACCCTACCTATGATCATTAATACGGGAGTATTATGATAACTGAATAGTCTTATACCACTAGCAGTTTAAAAGGTTTGAATTCAGGGTTTTCCTTCTCCTTCACTGGTCTCTTAACCTACGATTTACACATAGTTGTAGGGAGAATAATTGGATTCATACTTTTCCCAAAGATATCAACGTGATTTGAAATGCAAGGAAAACTCTGAATTCAAACCTGTTAAACTCTGCTTAATAAATTGACCTTGTGTCACATCCTACTCGTGCGGAGGGGTTGGTAAATATATATATTACAACAAGTGGTGTAATGGTTAAAGTCATGGGAAATGGACTCGTCACCCGAGTTCAAATCCTGGACGTAGAAATTGTATTTTTACTTCGTGCTAATACCCTTAGGAAAGGTATGAATTCTATTCCCCTCCAGCTATGGGTAAATATTAGGACAGACTGGGCTCTTTAACCTTGGTTAGGTAACTAGTCTACGAGACGGAAAACTCAGAATTCAAACCTGTTAAACTTTGCTTAATAAATTGACCTTGTGTCACATCCTGCTCGCGCGGAGAGTTTGGTAAAGATATATTACAGGAAGTCATACAATATTACATTCTATGAGTAATTGTAAAGTCACAGGGGTAACACTGCTTCACACCGCTGTGTGAAGAGCACTTGAATAATTAATAATAACCGTCTGGAAATTGAACAACAAGCCACAATCTTAGAAAAATTATTGGCCCATTTTTTTTTTTTTTTACCGGAGTGAAAGATACTTAGATTATGTTGTGTGTGATTATTGTATTGAAGAGGCTAGAGGTAAGTTATGTCACGTGACGAGTGAGGGGCCACCAAATTCGTTAAAGGCAAAAACAGAACAAAATAAAAAAAAACATTAGTTGAATTAGAAGACCCACCTAATGTATGTCAAACATCATTATCTGTCTCGACTTGGTGATGGAACCAATTTTTATGATATACGTCTCACTTTTTCTTTTCAATTTTATTTTGCAAATGAAATAAGTGATAACTCAATAACCTCATTACACACTCGTTCAACACACAGACGGGCACACACACATACACACACACACACACACACACACACACATATATATATATATATATATATATATATATATATATAATATACCAAGCGTGTTGGTAGATCCTAGCGGAGAGAAAAAAAACAGCAGAAAGTTTGATTGTAAAAATATACTACCGAACATCAACCAGGAAGAAAAAATTTTTGAAAAAAAGAAAGGACCAAGATATTCGTACCAGAGTCGGATTTTAGCCCTGAAGAGCTTTATGCGAAACTAATAGTAGGTTCGTCTGACTCATTAGATTATCTTTATATATATATATATTATATATTATATATATATATATATAATGTATATATATATAGAAAGAGACAGACAGACAGACACACACACACACACACATACACATAGGGGACGATAGTCGACTGATGCTGAATCGATCGGATTTCTTTCCCGGCTGTAGGTAGCTTACAAATGTCTAGCCACACTGAAGAGACTTGCTAAGTCGAAACACAGTGTCTGTGGATGACTATATATATATATATATATATATATATATATATATCGTCACTGGAATAATATTTGCCTCAGACTATCCAACTATTGGGTATTTAACCTTGGTATGGCAACCAGACGAGGAGAAGGAACATTTTAACCTGTTAAACTCCACTTAAGAAATTGTCCTTGTGTCACATCCTGCTCTTGCGGAGGGGTTGATAAATATATATAGCAGTAATACCTTCTGGACGAGGCTGTTTGCATTTTGCTTCAGGGTACTGCTCAACTAGTACTGAGTCACTTCACGAGAGGCAAGCCTCCCTGGAAGCCCTCGTGCTTGCACCCAAGCGCTAAGTTGTATTGGGGATTTATGTGAGTAGTAAGTACCCCAATCCTACTACCATCGATCGATGGCAGGGGAAAGCCCGAGACGATGGGGCTGCCGAGCTGCTGCAGGGTGCTGTCTCAGGTAGTATTGAGTCACTTCACGAGAGGCAAGCCTCCCTGGAAGCCCTAACGCTTGCACCCAAGCGTTAAGTTGTGTTGTAGATTTATGTGAGTAGTAAGTACCCTAATCCTACTACCATCGATGTGGACGGCCTCGGGCTCCCCCTGGAGCTCATCCACCCTTTGACAGCTCTTGTTTTTAGTGATGCTGGGTGTCCAGACACCCACCTCACCAGACAAGCCGAGGAGGTGCATGTGGGGGTGCCAGTTTAGTAAACCAGCTAATCAATATTAAATCGATCATAATTTAGAGATCCTAAAAGAAAAGAAAAGAAAGAACGAATGAAAAATGTCTTGGGTATTGAAAAGGCCTAAATGAAAGAAATGAAAGAATACAAACTGCTGAATGAGAAACACATAACCAAAGCGAATGAATGAATGAAATAGAAAGAAAAAAAGAAAGAATGAAAGATCTTTTTGAGATTGAGAAAGACTAGATGAACGAAATGAAAAAGAAACGAATAGATGAATGAGAAACAAACAAATAAATAAATAAAAATGAATGGAATAGAAAAAAGAAGAAAGAAAGAAGAAAATAAAGAAAGACGATAGTAATAGCAATGATTGGAAAGAAAGAAAAAGAAAGAAAGAAAGAAAAGAAGAAAGAAAGAAATGTCTTTTTGAGAGTCAGAAAGACTTATTGAACGAAATGAAAGAAAGAGACAGACAGACAGACACACACACACACACACACACACATAGGGGACGATAGTCGACTGATGCTGAATCGATCGGATTTCTTTCCCGGCTGTAGGTAGCTTACAAATGTCTAGCCACACTGAAGAGACTTGCTCTAAGTCGAAACACAGTGTCTGTGGATGACTATATATATATATATATATATATATATATATATATATATATATCGTCACTGGAATAATTTTGCCTCAGACTATCCAACTATTGGGTATTTAACCTTGTATGGAGACGAGGAAGGAACATTTTAAACCTGTTAAACTCCACTTAAGAAATTGTCCTGTGTCACATCCTGCTCTTGCGGAGGGGTTGATAAATATATATAGCAGTAATACCTTCTGGACGAGGCTGTTTGCATTTTGCTTCAGGGTACTGCCTCAACTAGTACTGAGTCACTTCACGAGAGGCAAGCCTCCTGGAAGCCCTCGTGCTTGCACCCAAGCGCTAAGTTTGTATTGGGGATTTATGTGAGTAGTAAGTACCCAATCCTACTACCATCGATCGATGGCAGGGGAAAGCCCGAGACGATGGGGCTGCCGAGCTGCCTGCAGGGTGCTGTCTCGGTAGTATTGAGTCATTCACGAGAGGCAAGCCTCCTGGAAGCCCTAACGCTTGCACCCAAGCGGTTAAGTTGTGTTGTAGATTTATGTGAGTAGTAAGTACCCTAATCCTACTACATCGATGTGGACGGCCTCGGCCTCCCCTGGAGCTCATCCACCCTTTGACAGCTCTTGTTTTTAGTGATGCTGGGTGTCCAGAACACCCACCTCACCAGACAAGCCGAGAGGTGCATGTGGGGGTGCCAGTTTAGTAAACCAGCTAATCAATATTAAATCGATCATAATTTAGAGATCCTAAAAAGAAAAGAAAAGAAAGAACGAATGAAAAATGTCTTGGGTATTGAAAAGGCCTAAATGAAAGAAATGAAAGAATACAAACTGCTGAATGAGAAACACATAACCAAAGCGAATGAAATGAATGAAATAGAAAGAAAAAAGAAAGAATGAAAGATCTTTTTGAGATTGAGAAAGACTAGATGAACGAAATGAAAAAGAAACGAATAGATGAATGAGAAACAAACAAATAAATAAATAAAAAAATGAATAGAAAAAAGAAAAGAAAGAAGATAAAATAAAGAAAGACGATAGTAATAGCAATGATTGGAAAAAGAAAGAAAGAAAGAAAGAAAGAGAAAGAAAGAAAGAAATGTCTTTTTGAGAGTCAGAAAGACTTATTGAACGAAATGAAGAAAAAATGAATGAGAACAAATAACCAGACAAATAAAAAACGAATGAATGAATGGAATTGAAAGAAAGAAAGAAAGAAAGAAAGAAAGAAAGAAAGAATATAAAATAAAGAAAGTTAGAAATAACGATGGTTTGAAAGAAACAAAGAAAGAAAGAAAGAAAGAAGTTAGAAATAACTATGGTTTGAAAGAAAGAAAGAAAGAAAGAAAAAAAGAAAGGAAGAAAGAAAGAATATAAAATAAAGAAAGTTAGAAATAACAATGATTGGAAAGAAAGAAAGAAAGAAGTTAGAAATAACGATAGTTTGAAAGAAAGAAAGAAAGAAAGAAAGAAAGAAAAAAGAAAAAAAGAAAAAAAAGAAAGACAGAAAGAAAGAAAGAAAGACAAAATGGACGAAATGAATAAAAACAAATTATGATCGTTAAAGATTCTTGAAAAATAATTTGCCAATTCAAAAATATAAATGACGAAATATCTCCAAGAATAAAGACAATAATTATTAAACTAAACCGATCATTTTGTAGATATGTCTATATTTATCGACAAGTTACGTCTGGCTTTGTTTCCAAGAAAAGAAACATTGCAAATAAATTAGTCGCATGACAAATAAAAGATAAAAATTCCGAGATATATTTCGAGATAAAAATTATTGAAGAAATTGACATCTAAAATCAAAAGATCACACAATCTTATCTCGGGATTATCTGCAAAAAATATTCAAAGAGGAGATGAGGTTGAAATATTAAAGATGAAAGAAGCTGCGAACATATATATATATATATATATATATATATATATATATATATATATATATACTTACTAGTAAGACCAGTAGATATACGACAGTATGATCATTTAATCATTACAACATTTGATAGGTTTACTTAAGAGCTATTGCGATACACTTCAATATGTAAAAAGTAATAATAATTCTCTCTCTCTCTCTCTCTCTCTCTCTCTCTCTCCTCTCTCTCTCTTCCTCTCTCTCTCTCTCTCTCTCTCACACACACACACACACACACATACACACACCACACACACACACTTTTTTCTTTCGTTCCTTCGTTTTATCTTTTCGTTAGGTTCGAGTGGAATAGATCAGCATTATCGCTTCTGTGAACTGAGATAGATCGATAGATAGATAGATGTGAACATTGAAATAGATAGATAGATACATAGATAGATATAGTGATTGATTTAGAACACTGAGATAGATAGATAGATAGATAGATAGATAGATTGAGGACACTGAGATAGATAGATAGATAGATAGATAGATTGAGAACACCGATATAGATAGATAGATAGATGGATTTGAACACCGATGTAGATAGATAAATAAATAGATTGAGAACACAGAGATAGATAGATAGATAGATAGATAGATAGATGTGAACACCGATGTAGATAGATAGATAGATAGATAGATAGATAGATAGATGAACAATTGAAATAGCTAGCTAGCTAGATAGATAGATAGTTCTACAATTGAGATAGATATATAGATAGATTGAGAACACAGAGATAGATAGATAGATAGCTGTGAACACCGATGTAGATAGATAGATAGATAGATAGATAGATAGATAGATAGATGTGAACAATTGAAATAGCTAGCTAGCTAGATAGATAGATAGATGTTCTACAATTGAGATAGATAGATAGATAGATAGATTGAGAACACTGAGATAGATAGATAGATAGATAGATAGATAGATTGAGAACACTGAGATAGATAGATGGATAGATAGATAGATATGAACACTGAGATAGGTAGATAGATGGATAGATAGATAGATGTGAATATCGGGATAGATAGATAGATAGATAGATAGATTGAGAACACTGAGATAGATAGACAGATGTGAACATTGAGATAGATAGATAGATAGATTGAGAACACTGAGATAGATAGATAGATAGATAGATAGATTGAGAACACAAAGATAGATAGATAGATAATAGATTGAGACACTGAGAAGATAGATAGATAGATAGATAGATAGATAGATTGAGAACACTAAGATAGATAGATAGATAGATAGATTGAGAACACTAAGATAAATAAATAGATAGATAGATAGATAGATAGATAGATAGATTGAGAACACTAAGATAGATAGATAGATAAATAGATAGATAGATAGATTATTATTTGAGATATTAAACGATTTTCATTACCTACTTTCCTTGGAAGAAAGTATTTGAATGACGTCGTTAAATCAAGAAAATCTCTTTAACTTTTTTACAACTTCTCACGTTAAGGATGTTGTAACATTGAAATAGTTTTAAAAGATATTCACCTGCTGCTTTTTTATTCATTATCATCAAAAATATTCGAAACAACATGGATGACGACCTTTGATGCTTAAGGATAGAATCCTGATGGCTGAGCAGACCATGGCATAACAGGCTCAACTTTGGCCCTTACTTAGGCTACACGGGAGGTTGCAGAGGCCCCCTCCGATCACTCGGCATGTCACGTCAATCCCTAGCACCTATAGGATTGTCCCAATCCTATTGCCCTTATAGCAAGCCTCTGATCCTTTTTATCATATATGTACTAGTCTACTTGATTTTTTATGATTAATAATAATTAATTTTTGATAATGATAATTGAAATAGATCACTAATTAAGATCGAGACTATTCTAGTAGTGACCACCCCAAGCGGAATTTTACTGGTTTGAATTCAGAATTTTCCTTCTCCTAGACTGGTTGCCGAACCAAGGTTAAAGAACACTGTCTGCCTTACTATTTACCCATATCTGGATGAAGAGTAGTTGGATTCATTCTTTCCCATGGGTATTAGCGCTATGTGAACTGTAGCTTCGTCCAGAAGTAAGAAAGGGAATAATATGGACAGGCTACACCGTAAAATTTAATAAGAAGAAGAAAGAAAGAAAGAAAGAAAGAAAAAAGGGAGTAGGAGAAAGAGAGTAGGAGAAAGGGGGTGCGATAACACTAATCTATTTCAATCGAGCATGATGAAAAGATGAAAAGAAGGAAAGAAACAACAAAGTGAGAGAAGAAGAGTTGAATCAATATTATAATACTTTTTACATATTGAAGTTTTTATCCATAGATCTTAAAGTAAACATATCAAACGTTGTAATAAAGAAAGAAAGAAAGAAGTTAGAAATAACGATGGTTTGAAAGAAAGAAAGAAAGAAAGAACGTTGTAATAATTAGATTATCATACTATGGTATATCCATAGGACCTGCTAGTGTTTAATTTACCGAGAAGCTCTAAAAAAATTAAAATGTGTAGTACACACGAAGAGGTGTTCGGGATGTGTACTGGGTTTCAGGAGTGGGCGGGGACAGTAAACAATATTCATAAACATATTGTATATTATCTATCTACTATTATTTCTGATAAGTTTGGTTAGATTTTAAAAGCAGAAATTTTCTAGGTTAGTAATTAGCAAAAACTGGCATTAGGGACACTGTCAGTGAATGTTTAATTGTTACGGAGAAGCTCTAAAAAAAAAAAGGAAACATGTGATGTTCATACAAAGATGTGATTTGTGAAGTGTAGTGGGTTTTTGTGGAGTAGTCGGGGGCAGTAAACAATATCTATAAACATCTACATATCAATACTCTTATTCCTTAATCTTCCGACCGTTATCATCTTGCAACTCCTTCGGGTTAAAACTGAGACTATCCAATCGTCCAAGATGAAATTCAAAAATGTAAATTCTAATTATCTGGTGTTGCTTATCCGCTGAATCTTATTTCTCTCTGGTAAGTTTTGTTAGATTTTAAAAACAGAAATGTTCTAGGCTAATAATTAGCAAAATCTGGACCCCATCGTAACACCGTCAGTCTATGTTTAATTGTTACCGAGAAGATCTATAAAAAGGAAATGTGTATGGTACATACGAAGAGGTGTTCGTGAAGTGTAGTGGGTCTTTTTAAGGAGTAACGGGGGCAGTAAACAATATTTATAAACATACTGTATTATTATCTATCTACATATCTAATATTTCTGGTACATTTGGTTAGATATCAAAAACAGAAATTTTCTAGGCTCTTAATTAGCAAAAACTGGTCCTAGAGGGAACCCCATCGTGACACCATCAGCATATGATTAATTGTTAGCTAGAAGATCTTTTTAAAAAAATAAAGGGGGGGGTGTATGATACATACGAAGAGGTGTTCGTGAAGTGTAGCTTTTTAGGAGTAACGGGAACAGTAAACAATATTTATAAACATACTGTATTGTTATCTATCTACATATCTATTATTTCTGGTACATTTGGTTAGATATCAAAAACAGAAATTTTCTAGGCTCTTAATTAGCAAAAACTGGTCCTAGAGGGAACTCCATCGTGACACCGTCAGCATATGTTTAATTGTTATCGATAAGATCTAAAGAAAAGAAGTGAAAAAAAAGGAAATGTATATGGTACATACGAAGAGGTGTTCGTGAAGTGTAGTGTGTCTTTTTAGGGAGTAACGGAGGCAGTAAACAATATTTATAAACATACTGTATTATTATATCAATCATCTATTTAATGGAAACGTTGGTGAAATATCTACCTAAGCTAAAATAGCGTCATTATATTGATAGATAAGCGCATAAGAATAATTCTCCCCGAATTAAGTGAAATAATTCGATATCTTATATAGTTCATTGCCGTCACTTACTTTTCAACTGAGATCTTGTCCCTGTCAATGTAGATCACCTGACACACCCTACCCTTCGTCCGTTACCACAATAAGAAGGTCGACAACTGGAAGCGACGTGGGCTGTGCCGTGCAAAGGCGTGTTGGAGTAATTGGCTCGCTGAATCCATTTTGCAAATTGGCATTCCGTGATATTGGATGCACTTGGGTCAGAGAGTGCAATGCTCATTCACTCTTTTCCTATCGATCTCTTCTTCTTCTTCTTCTTCTTCTTCTTCTTCTTCTTCTTCTTCAGAAATTGTATACCATCTCTCTGTCTTCTGTGCCTGTGCGTGTGCATATATGTGTACATGTACATGTGCGTGTGCGCTTGCGTATGTGTGTGTGTACACTGCTTTAGCTGTTGTTATATTTCGTCTGTCTCTATTTGTACTTATTGGTTAAATTCTGTTTGCATTTCTCTCTCTCTCTCTCTCTCTCTCTATATATAATATATATATATATTATATAATATATTATATATATATATATTATCATTATTATTATTATTATTATTATATTAAAGCTGAGTTATTCAACTTTTGCTTCCTAAAGGCTTTTTTACTGTTTAGTTTAATGACCCGAAAATTATACTAAATTATTCCTGACTTTTAGGATTGAATTATGTTTGAAAAAAGTATGTTTTATTTGGTTCTAATTAGTTGTAATTTGCAATTAAGTCAAAAACCGACCAATCTCTTACTATACTCTGTGTCTATCACTTTCTTTCCCTCCATGTATCTCTTGACCACCTTCTCATTATATAATGTTAGTTTCTCTGGAGAGTAGAGAGAGAGAAAGAGAGCGGGAGAATTTGAAATGTATTTCTATATTAAATTTCACAATCAGCAACCCGTAGCTTAAATGATTCATACCTTGGAAATCAACTCACTTTTTCTTATTCAGGAATTCATATGTTGCATTAATTTCTGCGGCAGTATAGATTATTGGCAACAACCGGTAGGAGAACTCTAAGGGGACAGTGTTTTCATATCACTGAATGGAAAACCACTGGACAGTTAGACTCTCGCAAGTCTCGTGAGACTTAACTAATTAAGTCAGTTCCTGCCGAGATGTGACGTAGCACAGACGTGTGACTGCGGGTTGGGTTCACTCCGCGCGATGGGTTAGTAAACGGGCAAATAAAAACCTTTGATCAAAGTAGTAAGCCTTGTTAATTAATTACGCATGCCTTTAGTTAGAAGACCAACGAATATACAAACAAGTAAAGAAGACTAACGATCACGTCATGACCGAAATAGAAAGAGAAGACGAGAACAGGTAAATAAACGACTATCTGTGTCTGTCTGTCTGTCTGTCTGTCTGTCTCTCTCTCTCTCTCTCTCTAGTGTTACTATTCTCTATGTTGGTCCACTCACACCCTCTCAATTATAAGAACACTTGTTTATTTACCGACGAGAAAGGGATGTGGAACACATTGAGTTCAAGTTATTTCAGAAGACATAAGTAAGTAAAGTCGACGGGGCTGCCTAAAGTCGGTATCAGCCAGTCAGCGAGGGAGTCTATCCCCTTTTCAATAGCGCTAGACCAAGGAGATTGTTTTTAGCATCTGAGGTGGAGCGGCACACCTACCATCAGCTCCTTACTTTACCGCACAGATCCATGTGCTACTCATACGCTGAGTTGGCGGGGACCGGTATCGAACTAGGAACCTTGTGGTTTCTAGCCGAACGATCTACCGACTGAGCTAATCCTCTGTATTAAGATGAATGGCATAGTTCAAAGACTCCAGAACCAGTCTCAGTGAAGAATGTTGCAGAATTGTATGTTGGCGTAGGGCTGTTGACAAACTATGTAGCGAGAGCTCTGAGCGAATGGAAAAATACCAGTGACGGTTACTGGCCCCAACTGGCCTCGGAGGCGAGAATATTGCGAGTCACGCGAGAACTAGTTAGATAATCAGTTCCAGCCGAGATGTGGCGCAGTACAGACGTGTGACTGTGGGCTGGGCTTGCTCCGCGCGTTAGTTAGTTAGTAAACGGGCAAATAAAATCTTTGATCAAATCAACAAGCCTTGTTGATTAATGACGCATGTCCATAGTTAGAAGACCAATAAGAAAGAAGAACCTAGGCGATCACAAAAATGGCCGAAATAGAAAGAGAAGAAACAACCAAGTAAGCAAAACGACTATCTATCCATCTATCTGTCTGTCACTCTCTCTATGTTGGTCCACCCCCCCCTCTCCTCTCTCTCTCTCTCTCTCTCTCTCTCTCTCTCTCTCTCTCTCGTGCAATCTCAAACGTCATTCGGGCGGAGGTCCAGTGAACTTCGGCCACTGGACCGGTGATTGTGTTAAATTAATAGCGTCGATCCCAGGGGCTATCCCCCCCCCCAGGCAATACCTGCCCCGTTGACTTAAAGGGGAAGGGCTGGGTTTATTGCCCAGCGTCTGAGGCGCCCCCTTGAGGGGGAATGCCGAAGGGGTCGACGCAATTTTTGTTTTCTCCCACCCATTAGCTTCGGCTTGTGGGTGGGCACACGTTAAAACGAGGCCTTGTGCCCAGTCCATACAGGTGGGGTATGAGACAAATAAACTCTCTCGTGAAGTATTCAGATTTTGGATCCCCCTGTTGGTTCATAAAAAGTGGATTAGCGACAGAAGGGAGAGTTGTTTTCTGAGAGTGACCTCAGCACAGAAAGGAGTTTTATGATAGGCCACATACTATAAGGGAGGCATGATTTTGTAGGCCCCATACTATATATATATATGTGTGTGTGTGTGTGTGTGTGTGTAATATACATACATATATATATATATATATATGTATATATATATATACTAGAAAAAACGTGACCCATTGGGTCACCCATTGAGCCCAGGTTAGATTGTTGACCAAAGGAAAAACAAGAAAAGGGTTACTTAGTTAATTTCTAATTACAGGTAATTAAGATTTTAATCATAGATATCTATGACAATCTCTCGCCAACCTTACCCTATCATTAATTGCTCTCAGGATGTCCTCTGCACAGATTCCAGTATCTGTGCAGAGTTGGTCAATGTACATCTTTACTCAATGAGTTGGGATTCAAAAGAAAAAGTCATAGGAATGTCTTCACTGGCTTTGTATAATTTTTCTGCATTGTCTTGCGAACACGTACCATCAAAAGGGTGGCTAATCGTTGGCTTATCGACTGACATACGGACCGAGCTAGTGGGACACGAGATAAAAGAGAGAAACGACCAGGACGCATCATCACCATCAGCGATCAACTTAAGGATTACATTTAATGATAACAAATAAAAATGTGCAATTCTAATGGCACATTCTTAAACAATGAAATGCCAGAATGTTGAAGAAAAAGAACAAGAAAAAACACTTAGCTTTCAAAATCCATGGTCTCCAGGACTGTCGCTGAGTAATCTCTCGTCGCCGCTATGTGTTGTGTGTGTAATTGTGTTCAAGGGAAACACACACTTCTAATTCGACGTCTTTCTTCGGCAAGTGTGTCTCGTTAAATGAATAACTCAATAGACTGGCCTCTCTTCTCTCTCTCTCTCTCTCTCTCTCTCTCTCTCTCTCTCTCTCTCTCTCTCTCTCTCTCTCTCTTAAAAAGCTTTGCTGTTGCTCGCTTCCCCCCTCCTCTCTCTCCCCACACACCCCTCTTAGTCATGAACCCTAACACCCTTTATCTGAATTTATAAAATTTATTTATAATAAAAACGGAAGGGTCCATTATTTAGCTCAGAAAAGTAAAAAAATATTTTAATTTAACCCTCTCTCTCTCTCTCTCTCTCTCTCTGTCTCACTCTTTCTCTCTCTCTCTCTCTCTCTATATATATATATATATATATATATATATATATATATATATACTTTTTCTTTCCTTCTTTTCATCTTTTCATTATTTTCTATTCAAAACAGATTAACGTTATCGCTTCCTTGCGCTCACACCTTCTCTCTATCTTTCCCCTAATCTTTCTTTCTTCTCTCTCTTTCTTTTCTTTCTATACTCTCCTCTCTCTCTCTCTCTCTCTCTCTCTCTCTCTCTCTCTCTCTCTCTCTCTCTCTCTTACACACACACACACACACAAGAATAATTGTTTTATATACACGACGAGAAAGGAGTACGTATCAAGAACAAAGTTTCAATTTTAACTGATGTTTTATTTTGTGGTCTTCTGTGCCTTTGTATTTCATTTCTTTTCTTTCATACAATCGAAACTCAATAAAACCGTAAACTAAAAATGATAGAAAAAGTATTGGCGTTTTTCGGAATTTTTTATGAGGCTTGATAATTAGTATTATTTGTATTATTCGGACTATTGTCCTTATCTTAATTGTTATCTGTACAACGTTTCGGCCGATGTGCCCTCCGATCTTCTTCGGGTATTTCTTGTCGGACTAGGGAACCTTCTCGAACTCGGCCTTCTTTTCGAATTCGGGAACCTTTTTGTCGTAATCGGGAACCTTCTTGTCGTAATCGGGAGCCATCACGGTACTTTGAATACAACCCTTTATTCAGTCCACGGAGGTATCCTCTTGTCATTCCGCTAACCATAGCTGGAGTGCAGGTGTTAAGCTGTGTTAATTATTATTCTGTTAGGTTTCCGAGTCCGAGGAGGCTCCCGAGTCCGACAAGAAATACCTGAAGAAGGGCACATCGGCCGAAACGTTGTACAGATAACAATGAAGATGAGTACAATAGTCCGAATAATACAAATAATACTAGGTATTGGCAGTACGTGAAAATGCAGACAGCCTCGTTCAGGATTTGAACACGTGTCACCGTGTCCATTTTAAAAGATGATAACCTGTAATCTCGATTGTTGATAACGAGTAGAATCTGGTAGAAGTGGCATAAGTAAGTTTCATTTTAAATAGTCTGCTAAATCGTGATAGTCTGCAAGAGATTGATTGTCTGGTTGGCCGGTCTGCCGGTTGGTGAGGTCGACAGGTTGTTAGGTCGGTAGGTGTGTCGACCGGTTGCTAGGTTAGTAATATGTAGACTGGCGATATTGAACTGTAAAAATATTTTCTAAAATAGACCGTGGAACAAAGGGATATAGATATAAATACAGCGGCGCCTTCACGTGCATGTTTCGTGAGTATGTGCGTGCGTGCGTGCGCCGGGAGGGTGGAGCGTATGACCTGTATAGAATAACAAGGAAATACACAGAAAGAGAGAGAGAGAGAGAGATGGGGCGATATGTAATTAGGGCCATTCAATGAATGAAAAAGAGCAGGTAATGTTATACATCGGAAGAAGTAGCAATATATATATATATATATATATATATATATATATATATATATAATATGAACAAAAAGTAATGGAAAAACAGGAATATTGTTCATGTTATTTATTTTAAATAAATTTCTTCTAGTTTCGACCTTAGCTCATCAGAAGATGAAGGTATGATAAAATGTGCTGCAACACTCCACTAAGACACTTACTTAGGCTAGACGGACGGTCGGAGAGACCCCCTCCGATTAATCTGCAAGTCATTCAAGCTATATGATTGCCCAACCCTATTTTCCTTATGGCAAGCCCCAACCCTTTTTATCATATGGGTGCTAGAAGGCCGTGGCTGATGGTCTTCACGTCCTGGTTATGGCGTTAAACTGATAGTGAGGTTGCAGTTCTGTAGGTCTGGAGAATGTGGAGTACTCCTTCATCACCATTGGTCCCTGGTCTACTCTGACCCAGAGGGGTAGTACCTGTTAGGGTCCCATCAATGGGTTAAATAGAAAAATCTGTTTATAAAGAAAATGAGTATCCATTAAGAATGAATTCATTTCAAAACTTTAAATGACCACTGAGGTTGATATGACGTAAAACAAAACAAACAAACAAGCGGCATAAAATAACCCAACAAGGGTTGATATGCTGTAAAACCAACCAACCAACCAACCAACCAACCCATTCACTCTATAACCAAAGTGTTAAGACGAATGTGCCTGGCGTATTCCTGAAAAAATTGACCGACAAACACTTTCAAAAAACATTGTCGCTTCCCACTGTGGAAACCTTTTAAAAAATAAATTCCTTGAAAGTCAACTATCTTGGCGCTAAAAGCATGCGTAATGCTTTTTGCATCAACACAATTCAATTATTCTTACAGTACAAACTATATAACCGTGCGCAAATTATGTACAAATTGCATTTTACCCAACCTTTCTGCACGAGCGGGATGTTACACAAGGTCAATTGTTTTTAACATTTTCTAGCAAATGTATGTTATCGATTTTATTGTTTTTCTCATGGATTCTGATGCGTAGAATTTACTGATAGAGAAAAAAAAGTGCTCAATTAGGACTTTTAGGTGACTTTTGAGACCTGAGAGTGGGCAAAAATGGCCAATTTCGTGCAGAACTAAAGTGCCAAACTAAAATGATTTTCTGATAGAGTTCAATGAGGAGTATCACATAGTAAAAGATGGTTGAATACTGTTGGGAATTGGGGGAGATATGGGGCTTCAAAGATGCCCCCAAAATGCCATTTTTCAGTCAATTTAAGTCTACGTATGTTGGTGAAATTTTATTGTTTTTTCTCATGGATTCTAATGCCTTGAATTTACTGATGGAGAAAAAACTGCTCAATTCGGAGTTTTAGGTGACTTTTGAGGCCTGATAATCCCCCCTGAGAGTGGGCAAAAATGTCCAATTTCGTGCACAAATAAAGTGCCAAACTATTATGATTTTCTGATAGAGTTCGATGAGGAGTATCACATAGTAACAGATTGTTGAATTCTGTTGAGAATTGGGGGAGATATGGGGCTCCAAAGATGCCCCCAAAATACCATTTTTCAGCCATTATAAGTCTATGAAGAAATGCTGTAGAAACAAATCTACAAGTGAAAGCGTCTATAATGGTTTCGTCCCCAAATTGTTTAACTGTACAGTCTTTGAAATTTAAATTCTTTTATACATTGTATTGTATTGTATTGTATTGGCATTTCAGTCTCAGAAGTCTATTATAAAGTTTTTATGCCCCTGAAGTTACAGCGCCTCCTGTGACTGTGAAGTCCGATGTTTGAAAACCATTCTCGACCACAGATTTCGCATTTGAAGGCTGTCCCTGAAGATGTTGATGTGCCGGTGCTTTGTTGTCGCTGCTTTCTTCTAGACCTCTTAGCTTCATGGTGTTGTGTCAGGGTGACTTCTGACATGTACAGTCCTCTAAATTCTTTTATACATTACTATTGGGTAATTCCCTGTCAAATCATCCAGAAAGAAAAAGTAAAATTATCACACACCCCTTTTCAATTTTTCTGAATTTTTTGTGTGGACTATGTTAACGTTAGCCAATCCCCAAAATTTTAGCTTCCAATTCCAAAAATTTGCGGAATTATGTTGATCTTTAGTACTCCAAATTTGGTGGAGTCGCGAAAAATGGCGACTTTTTGTAATCTTGGTTGTTCCTCGTTGTTCCTTAGTGTTGGGTAGAATCCTTTGGTTGTTCCTTAGTGTTGGGTAGAATCCTTTGGTTGTTCCTTAGTGTTGGGTTGAATCCTTTGGTTGTTCCTTAGTGTTGGGTAGAATCCTTTGGTTGTTCCTTAGTGTTGTAGAATCCTTTGGTTGTTCTTAGTGTTGGGTAGAATCCTTTGGTTGTTCCTTAGTGTTGGGTAGAATCCTTTGGTTGTTCCTTAGTGTTGGGTAGAATCCTTTGGTTGTTCTTAGTGTTGGGTAGAATCTTTGGTTGTTCTCGTTGTTCTTAGTGTTGGGTAGAATCCTTTGGTTGTTCCTCGTTGTTCCTTAGTGTTGGGTTGAATCCTTTGGTTGTTCCTCGTTGTTCCTTAGTGTTGGGTAGAATCCTTTGGTTGACGAGAGTCCTTGGTTGCAGATCCGTTCGTCCGTGTCGAATACGTGCAAAATAAACGGCTTTTTTAAGATCGGCGATAAAATAGTTAACTAACCATGTATTCGAGCGTGTTGATTGGCTGGCTTTAATCCATTCCCCCGCGCAGAGTCTATAAGTTTAAGTGGTGGATTCCAGCACACCTTATATCACAAAAGATCCAAACAAACTATCAATAGCTGTTTAAGTAATAAGTCCTACTTCCATCCAGCTTTTTTTTGAATAAGTCGAGGATGTTTGAGCTCGAAGAGTATCGAGTTTTATTCAACAATATTATGTATTTAAATTTACCAACCACTCCGCACGAGCAGGATGTGACACAATGTCAATTTCTTAAGCAGAGTTTAACAGGTTTGAATTCAGAGTTTTCCTTCTCTTAGACTTGTTACCTAGCCAAGGTTAAAGAGCCCAGTCTGCCCTACTATTTACCCATAGCTGGAGGGAGAGTAGTTGGATACATAACTTTTACGTTAGCGCTATGTGAAATACAAACAGTCTCGTCCAGGATTTGAATTCAGATCGACAAGTCTATTTCGTACGACTCTAACCATTACACCACGCGCCTCCAATTTAAACTTTATGTATATATATTTATCAATATAGGAAGCGCGTGGTGTAATGGTTAAAGTCATGGGAAATGGACTCGTCGCCCCGAGTTCAAATCCTGGACGTGGTAATGGCATTTCACTTTGCGCTAATACCCTTGGGAAAGGTATGAATTCTACTCTCCCTCCAGCTATGGGTAAATAGTAGGGCAGACTGGGCTCTTTAACCTTGGTTAGGTAACCGGTCTAGGAGAAGGAAAAGTCTGAATTCAAACCTGTTAAACTCCGCTTAAGAAATTGACCTTGTGTCGTATCCTGCTCGTGCGGAGGGGTTGGTAAATATGTATATATATTTATCAACCCCTCCGCACGAGCAGGATGCGACACAAGGTCAATTTCTTAAGCGGAGTTTAACAGAGTTTTCCTTCTCCTATACTGGTTACCTAGCCATGGTTAAAGAGTCCAGTCTGCCCTGCTATTTACCCATAACTGGAGGGAGAATTGGATTCATACCTTTCCCAAGGGTATTAGCGCAATGTAAAATTCCAACAGCTTCGTCCAGGAATTGAACTCGCGTTGACGAGTCCATTTCCTACTACTCTAACCATTAGACCACGCGCCTCCATTACATAAACTTTGTGTATAAGAATTGCAAACTTACTACCTTAGCACTCAAGAATAAACAGAAAGAATGAGTAAGTAAAAGTAAAGTCGTCGGGGTGACCTAAAGTCGGTATCAGCCAGACAGCGAGGGAGTCTATCCCCTTTTCACCAAGGAGATTATTTTAGCATTTGAGGTGGAGCGCCACGGTTACCATCAGCTCTCACTTTACCGCACAGATCCCTGTGCTACTCATACGCTGAGTTGGCGAGGGCCGATATCGAACAAAGAACCTCATGATTCCTAGCCGAACACTTTACCGACTGAGCTACACCGGCCCTAAGTCATCGCAATTATTGAAGTAATAATAACCAAAAAAAACATATTCAGGTATTAGTCAAGCACATTCATACGTTTTCCAAACTTATTAGTGTTACTAGTACAAAATAAAAAACGCACTCCGGGCGATGTAAAAATAGATTTTTGAAACATATTGCCTGAGGGTTAAAAAATTCAATGTCAGCGAGTTTGTACCCTAAGTAAGTAAAATCATCAAATTCATTAAAGGATTAAAAAATAAAACAATTTGAAATGTAAACTTTAAATATGTATTAAAATAAAACAAACTATATATAGATATATAATACCAGTCATGTATTTATTAAAACTTGTTTAAAAAAAACAATGAGGACTGTCTAATGTTGCATGTTCAAATTTTGAGTGTATTTATTCTATGTTATGACGATTTTGGGTAATGTGACGTAGGCAGTGACGTAATTTTTACAGACAAAAACTGGAAGCGAATCTCCATTATTAATATAGATGTGAATTGCAAACCGCCTAGTCCATGATTTGAACTCGATTCGCCGTGCCCATTTCCTACAACGATAACCATTACACTTCGTACGCCTTATTGAACCGGACATGTGAGTGACTTCTTTTTCCTTGTCCATCGTCTTCCGCGGGCCATATTTCGCCACGAGATTTAAAATTTGAGATGGCGAAAAATATCAACTTTCATGCTGATAATATTTAATCCCCAAAGAGGATTAACGACATAACAAGAAAAAGCTGAAAACCGAACAGCGTTTTTCCCCCGTTCTTTCTATTCGTCTATTGTTTCCTTCTGATATTTATATATTTGCTTTTTGGCTTGGAGTGAAAAGTCCAAGAAAAATCAATGGTTTCAAATGCAGATTATATACGTTTCCAGATTTTTCCCCTCGCCGAATATTTTCGATCTTACAACCAAACACTCTTTATCAGTGGGAGTTGATATATATATATATATATATATATATATATATATATATATATATAATTCCTTGCTTCTACTCGTTCTCGTTAAAAACGAGACATGAAAACTATTCCATCGTTTCCCACCTGAGGATGGCAAAGTGTATTGCCGAAAGCGCTAGTGTTGAAACATTCGGTGGACTGGTATACCAGTTCCACCCTGACACCAGAAGGATGGCCCGAAAATTAGTACGGATCAATGAAAGACTTGTCAGACAGGAATTGTCTGTTCCATTCAACGAAACCTGTATAAAAGAAAAAATGCTGCCTAAATACACTTATATATATATATATATATATATATATATATATATATATATATATATCATGTCGCGCTGTGAGCACGGATATCCATGACAGTCTCTCTCCATCCGTCCCTATCGTTCATCATTCTCAGGAGGTCCTCTATGCAGCATCCTGTATCCACACAGAGCTGATCAATGTACGTTTTTGCTGATCGGCCCACACTGGCTTGTCCATGTGCTGGCTTCCACAGGAAGACGTCGCTTATGAGTTCGTCCTTGCTTCTCCAGCAGTGTCCCGCGTGTCTTGTCCGTCTATCTCGGATGGTTTGGGTGATATGTGGCAGGTGGCTGTACAGCTGATTTCTCGTGGGGTGCTGTTTCCACGTCTTGTTCATGATCACCATGAGCATTCTTGTGCAGCTCCCATCTAGTTTATTCTCTAGTCGGTTAGTTAGGGTCCAGGTGGTGCAGCCATACAGCAGCACTGATACGTCAACGGCCTATATATATATATATATATATATATATATATATATATATATATATCATCGTCATCATGTCGCGCAATTTGCACGGATATCCATGACGATCTCTCGCCAACCTTCCCTATCATTCATCGACTCTGGGAGCTCCTCCGCGCAGCAGCCAGCATCCTTACATAGTTGGTCGATGTAGGTCCTGGCTGGGCGGCCCACATTAGCGTGCCCATGTGTTGGCTTCCACAGTAGTACGTCGCTTACGAGCTCATCCTTGCTTTCTCTAGCAGTGTTCTGCATGCCTAGCCCGTCTTACTCGTATGATTTGTGAGATGAGAGGCAGGTGGGCATACAATTCCTTCTTTGTGGGGTGCTGTTTCCACGACTTATTCAGGACCGCTCGAAGCATTCTTGTACAGCTCCCATCCAGCTTATTCTCAAGGCGCTTCGTTAGGGTCCAGGTGGTACAGCCATATAGCAGTACCGATACAACCACAGCCTGGAAGAATCGTCTCTTTAGCTTGTCAGGATTTCCATACGACTGATAATTTGTTCGTGGCCAACCATGCCTTTCCTATATATATATATATATATATATATATATATATATATATATATAATGGCTATCAACTATTTTACGGGGATATCTCAACTGGCAAACGTCGTCAGTGCAAACCCAAATTGAGGTTTAAGGACACTCTGAAGAATACTGCTATTGCTGTGGAAGACTGTGAGAAGCTAGCTTGTAATAGACTTGGCTGGAGAGCTACTATCTACCGACCTGTGAAATAGTCTGAGTCCAACTGAATTAAACACCAAAAATTGAAGCGGGCTATTGGAAAATTATTTGGTGGTGATCCATGACAGTTTAACTAGTGTATGAATTAACTTTTTTGTGAATTGGGTTACGGTTTAGGGGTTTGGGGATTAAGGTTGTTTTTAATTACGTATTGCTTAAAAAACAACAACAACAAACCCAAATTACTATACATTTAATTAACCATTGAAATTAATTATTGAATCCAACGGTAGACACATTAGTCTCAGTTGTTTGTGTTAGTATTGCAATGTATAATTTCAATTAAACTTGGTTTAAAAAAAATATTTTTCAACACTAAATGTATAGTAATTTGGGGGTTTTGTTGTTGTTTTTTAAGCAATACGTAATTAAAAACAACCTTAACCGTAACCCAATTCGCAAAATAGTTCATTCATACTGTAGTGTTTCTCATAGAAAACAACAAGGCAGGTGTTAATTAATGCCTTTATTCCCTTTTTCCAAGGTACACATTGCCTAAGCTCCCGGGCCGGAAGTGTCCGGTGAACCGGGAGGTGTTGTACCCTGTGATAATACATACATTACACATACACTATAGTTAAATTGTCATGGATCACTACCAAATAAGTTTCCGTTTTAATTTCGACAACGATTTGCAAGTTTAACCATGAGGGTTAAACGAGAGGGTTAAAGTTTTGTATGAGAACTATTATCAGTTTGGGGTTTCTTTTGTTTCGTTGGTTTTTCAATATCAATTTATTTCAATTTCAGATCGAAGAACTTCGACTGTTGCATAGAGTAGAAGAGAAGAAAACGCCTTCTCTGATGGAAAATAACTGGCGACCGATAATGCCATTGAACCACCGGACTATAAGAACAAATATTAACCCAGCTAAAGAGGTAAGTCATTTGCAAAAAGAAATAGGCGGGAAAATTAAGTCTTCTTTCTGGTTAAATAAAAAAAGTAAAAGTAAAGTCGTCTGGGCGGTCTAAAGTCGGAGGGGGGCCTCTCCGACCGACCGTCCAGCCTAAGTAAGGGCCTAAGTTGAGTGTTGTATGTCATAGACTGCTTATCCACCAGGATTCCGTCTTTAAACATCACAGGTCACCACCTACGGCCAACAGATGGTCCCATTGGACGGGGGTCTTATCCCTCTACAGAGGTGCAGTCGGTGTATTCTATTATTGAACAAATCTTTTGACTTCAAACACACGAGGTGAGCCAATGAAAACACAAGTCATGCGAATGAGTGCTGAGGCAAATCGAAGACGAATCTACCAAAGCAGCGTCAGTTAGTGTCAGTCGCTATCTTGAACGAGTGTCTGATATTGGTTTTGTGCAAATTTTTCGCTTCGTTTGTGTTTATCCTCGATTTTACAACTACTTTAACCCTTATTCATGCATCCTAAAAAAAGTAGCAGTGATACTACCGGAAAGGAAAAAGGGAAAACTTTACACTATTGGGAGGGGGATATTGTTTCAGTTTTCAAACAAATCGGTTCTCGAGCATAATTTTCAAAAGAATTATATTCGAGAACCGAAGTTCCACTATATATCTAAAGAAAGACATCCAAGAATACATATATATATATATGTGAATAAAAGGAAGTGAATCCGACGGTATGTAGTATAACAAAAAATTGAAAAAACACAGGTTTAAATGAGTTAAATGGTGAGTTTATTGGCCAGCGCTGCAGTGTTTTGATCTATTAATTAGATCATCTTCAGGGCTTTTGTTGGTATGTGGAAGGTGATAAAAAAAAATTTTATCTCAGAATTTTTTTTAATATACTATATATATATATATATATATATATATATATATATATATATAACTGTAGGCATATAAATATGCATTAATCTGATGGCCAAGAACGCATAAATCGATTTTACACTAATTCTTTTGGGAAATATAGTTTCAGTTTTTGAATAAATTGGTTCTTGAACATAATTCTGGAACGAATTATGTTCGAAATCCGAAATTCCACTGTATATTTAAAGAAAGACATTCAAGAATATTACTTTAGGCACATAAATAGGCATTCATCTGATGGACTTTATACTATTTCTTTTGGGAAATATTGTTTCAGTTTTCGAACAACTCGGATCTCGAATATGATTTTTGAAAGAATTATGCTTGAGAATCGAGGTTCCTCTGTATTATGAAATTTGTGAACTTTATTTTCATTTTTCTTGTTTTTTGTTTTTACAGGAAGAAGAGTGCAGTACAAAAGCGGAATTATTTTACCAAAGTAAGTAAAATTTCTGACGGGAACGGAAATTATCAATCACATGTCTTTTTTTTTATGAAAATTAGAATAGTTTTCTTTGCACCGACTTAAGTAAAACAACATACGAGGGGGAGTAAAAAAGTAATGCCATTTTCTTTATTTCATGTGAAGTTTTTTTAAATAAAACTAAGACCTACATTGAGACCCAAACGAGAATCAAAGAGTCTGTCAATGGAATGGCGCCATTCTTCGTCACTACCACCAAACAAGTTCAAGAGGCAAAAGTCAGCTGAAAAAATCATGGCGACTGTCTTTTGGGATGCTCAATGTGTTATTCTGGTCGATTTCTTGCCAAATAGAAAAACAATAAACTCTGAGGCCTACATTGAGACCACAACGAGGCTCAGAGCCAGAATTCAACGAGTAAGACCCAACTTTCCAATCGACAATGTCTTTCTTCTGCATGAAAATGCTCGATCTCACACAACTATCCGGACAAATGAGAATATCACCCCATTCGGGTGGACAACTTTACTGCATCCTCCACACTCGTGAAATCTCGTCATTGGAATAATGTTTGCCTCTCAAATCCTCTTTCATGGCGCCGAGGAAGTGAAATCTCGTGAAGAAGCGGCTCAAAGGACAATCAACGAGGCAGGGATACATGCTCTCATTTGAAGGAGGAAGATTGATATTTAGAGAAATTGTGACTATGTGGAGAAATAGGGATGTGATCCACAGAGGACCAGCTTCATTTTGATGTATGATACATGTTCCTGTGTTGGTACTTATACCTGTCCTAAACAAAATGGCATTACTTTTTTACTCGCCTTCGTAGTATCATTTATTTTTACAAGTGTTTTTCTAATGTCTTTTTTATTTTATTTTCCAGTCAATGATAGGTTCCGCGGGTACTAGTTCCAAGATGCCCTGCATTAACTGCCGTTTGATTCGCAGGTGAGTATCATTTGCAATCGATACTCCTTTGACTACCAATCGATACTCCTTGGACGACCGATCGATATTCCTTGGACTACCAATCGATATTCCTTGGATGACCAATCGATACTCCTTGGACTATCAATCGATACTCCTTGGATGACCAATCGATACTCCTTGGATTACCAATCGATACGCCTTGGAATATCAATCGATACTCCTTGGACTACTATCAAATCTTTTAAATGCTTTTCTGTTTTGTATTTTTATTACTGGTCGACACTTATGTAAATTAAGATACATTTTTCTTTTCTTTTTTTCATCTGAGTCTCTCTTTATTTTTTGACAAAAATAAATGAATAATTCAAGAAATCTTCTGCCTCATTTATTAAAAAAGACAGAAATTGGGGGGAATAATGTCTTGAAATGAAATAAGGGGGCAACGAAACGTGCAACATTAAAGAATGTGTCATATTAAATAACGATTTCATACAAATGAACGGAATGGTTTTAATTTTTTACGGTGGAAAATTCATTATGAATGCCAAGAAATATAACGGATAATATCAGTTTCTCTCAACAAGCACACACACACACACACACACACACACACACACACATACAAACACATACGCAAACGCACATGCACACGCACAAATACACGCATACACACATACACACACACTCAGACTGGCTGTTTGCCTGCCTGATATCTTATCCCCTCGTCCACTGACAGCTGTAGCGGGACTGGTGTTTTAAAACTATTAAATACATAGGTTTGTTTATGTATTTTAAGGTCACTGAGAGTTTCCGGGGAAACGATCATTGCATATATGCTAGTAGTAAGAGTTAATTTAAATTACCAATTAGGGAGCTCATACCAAATTTATGGGAGCATATATTAATAAGTCATCCACAGACACGTGTTTCGGTGTTTCACTCCTCTTCAGTGTGGCTAGACATAACAACTATCCTTGGCTAGGGTCGAACTCAGACTGGCTGTTTGCCTGCTTGATATCTTATCCCCTTATCCACTGACAGCTGTAACAGGACTGGTGTTTTACTTTGTCATTAATTGGTTTATTTTCGTAGTTTCCTCTGTACATACATACATACATACATACATACACACCAGCTTCCCCTTATATAGGTATGAATTAAGCAGAATATTTATCGATTAAACCTATATATACATAAACATATAAACAATAGTATAAACAATAGGTTAGAATTAAACACAGAATATATAATTAATTAAAATACACATTCCATATATACACATATATAGTATATTAAGAGAAATTGAAAAAACACAGGTTTAAATGAGTTGAGTGGTAAGTTTATTGGCCGACGCTGCAGTGTTTCGATTTATTATTTAGATCATCTTCAGGGCATTTGTTGGTATATGGAAGGTGATAAAAAATGTTTATCACAGAATAAGGTGAAAAGCGAGTAATAGTCCTTGTTTATCAGTTTGTTTAAAATTTGAAGTCTGAGAAAAAAGAACGTTGGGAAAATGGACGGTTTGAAATATGACGTCAAATATTCTTCTTTTTTTGCGGTGTGAGTATTAGAGTGTGTAAGTGTGTGTATCGAAAAAAGCATTGTGCATTTTGTATGTGTTTATGAATGTTGGTTGCGCGTGTGTGTATAAATCTTTTGCGATAAATGGAATTGAAACAAACCTTAAGGTTGTGTGTGTGTGTGTGTGTGTGTGTGTGTGTGTGTGTGTGTGTACACATATATATACATAAAACAAATGAATAAAAATAAATAAATACATAAATAGATGAAAAGAACAAGATTGAAATTGAATGAACAACGGCTATCACGACCCTTCCGTGTGGCGTTATAAAACAAAAACCACGAGACGCATGTTTATAACATAAAAAAAAAAATAACGACACAAAAAACGCGTCCATTTCTGAAAAAAACGTCTCTGATGATAAAGTTACTTTGAAATCGATAAGACTAAACATCTTTTTATTTTTATTTTATACGTATTGTAATTACTTTCCTATCATTAATATATAATAATAAACATTATAAAGAAAGAAAAATATAACGACACAAAAAAAAGAAGCACGTTCAATTCTGAAAACTGTCTCTGATGATAAAGTTTACTTTGAAATCGATAAGACAAAAAAAACATCTTTTTGTTTTATTTTTTATATGCATTGTAATTGCCTTTAAATCATTAATATATAATAACATACTTAACAATGCTTCAAGTAAATTACCAATTACTAATAATAAACATATTTTTTAAGAGATAAATTAAAAATTAAGATAAAGAATTGACAATTTCTTGTTTGTCTAAGATTCGGAACACACTTTCGGCTTTTTCATTCATCATTTTCAATCTGCGGACAGATACTTTCAAAAAAATCAATTATTGATTATTTTTTATACAAATATATAATCGATAAGTTGATAAAGAAACAAATGGCGACAAAAGGCGAAACTGGTTGTCCCAAATTCTCTCGTATTTCGACATGTTGTCAATTTAGTTAGATATGTTTCGGCGCTTGGAGATATTTTTTGTTTACTCGGATAAACTTTCTTATCAATCAAATCTTTTTCGTTTAGTTTTTTCTGTTTTTTTCTTTATCTATCTCAATCTGTTTATATCTATCTTGGGAGGAGAGGGGGTGATTTATCGGTCGATCGTTAGATCAATTGCTCTCTCTCTCTCTCTCTCTCTCTCTCTCTCTCTCTCTCTCTCTCTCTCTCTCTCTCTTTTACACTTTCTCTTTCTTTTTGTTATCCTTTTTCTTTTAATATAATCCATTAGACTCTCTCTCTCTCTCTCTCTCTCTATATATATATATATATATATATATATATTATATATATAAGGTTCCTACTTCGATACCCGGCCCCGCCAACTCAGCGTATGAGTAGCACAGAGATCTGTGCGGTAAAGTAAGGAGCTGATGGTAGGTGTGGCACTCCACCTCAGACGCTAAAATAATCTCCTTGGTCTAGCGCTAGTGAAAAGGGGATAGACTCCCTCGCTGATTGGCTGATACCGACATTAGGCCGCCCCGACGACTTTACTTACTTTATATATATATATATATATATATATATATATCACTCTTTCTCTCTATATATCTATATATCTATCTGTCTCTGTCGCTTCTTCTCTCTCTCACTATATATATATATATATATATATATCTGTGTGTGTGTTGTTGTTGTTGTTGTTGATTTTGAGTCTCCGTATGATTCTAGTGAGTATATATATTTGAGATATATTTTTGTATCTATATCCGTTTTTTTTTGGGGGGGGGGAGTACATATACCAGGTTTGGGAATAGGCGTGAAGCATTAAAGTGCTATATCTTATTATAATGGAGATTGTGTGTTTTTCTGTCTGTAACCGAAACTATATTACTACTCAAGTCACAATTTCCTTAGTTATTAACGTCACATTCTCCAAGATTCTATTTAAATTTAAACCTCAATTAATGATAAAACTGTTTGACATTATTAATACTGTTGGCCTCACCTAAATACTAATAACATGCAATTGTATTTATATATACAACAAAATACCAGTTTTCAGTGTAAACGTAAAGCTAATTTGCATATTGATATTAAAAAAACTGATTTTAATAAAAATGTGCTTGGTATTATTGATTTCTAATTGTTTGGTTTTATCTTAATAAATATGAGTAAAATTCTCTTCAATAAATCCTAAAAGAAATTCATTAACAAGAAGAAATAACTGTAATTTTATTCTTTACATCCTATTTTAACTAAATAGTTAAATTAGGAAAATTTAGCATTGAAAAACGGAAGTGATGAAAGAGTAAGTTTCAGTTGTTCTATTCTACGATTATACCCCCTCCGTTTCAAATATTTTATTTGAATTCTTAATTAGTTTCATTAGCCTTTCTGATTTAATCTAATATTTTATTACATTTAAACTTAAATACTTGTACCCGGAGGGTGCATATATTTGCTAGTTATGATAATGTTTTTACCATAATATGTTAATCTAGGAATAAATATCAGAAAATTCGGTAGTTTTTGGTTTTTTTTAGTTTCTTTTATTTAGACGTAGAGGTAAATTTTCAGGATCGTGACATCCCTTCTTCAAGACCGTGGATTATAGTAATCTTCTCCTTACTACAATCCACGGTCTTGAAGAAGGGATGTGTGTGTGTATGTGATCGTGTGGGTAAGTGTTTGTGTGCTGTTATTGTGTGTGAGTGTTAGTGCGTGTCTGTGTCTGTGTATCTGTGTGTGATTATGTGCGTACACCCATTTGATTACTGGACACACCACGCAATCATGTATATGTGTGCTAGTGAGTCTCTCTCTCTCTCTCTCTCTCTCTCTCTCTCTCTCTCTCTCTCTCTCTCTCTCTCTGTGTATGTCTTAGTGTGTG
>CM042170.1:5313543-5323543 GCA_023376005.1 Doryteuthis pealeii
AATTAGATGTATAATCTAAAATAAATATTCTTTTTTCGGTCAATTCTCATCAGAGAAATACATTGAAAGTAGGTAATACGATGGTTGGAATAATTGAGAAAAAAGGGATTTTTTTTTTCAATAGGAACGAGAAATTAAGAGAAATTACGAATCGTGCGGAGGGGTGGAACCAGAAATTTTTGAAACCCTCTGCACGGTTCGTAATTTCTCTTAATTTCTCGTTCCTATTGAAAAAGGGGGAAAAATTACCTTTTTTCTCAACAATTCCAACCTTCGTATAACCTGCTTTCAATGTATTTCTCTGATGAGAATTGACCGAAAAAAGAATATTTATTTTAGATTATGCATCTAATTATAAGGGTACCCTAACTTTCTTTTTAGAAATTTTTCCATCGCTTTTAAGATGAATTCGCTTTTACGTGTCCTAATATATATATATATATATATATATATATATATATATATATATACCTGTCTATTTATGTCTGAAGTCACCCTGGCGCAACACCATGGACCAAAGAGGTCCAAGAGAAAGCAACAGCAACCCAACACCGGCATACCATCAACATAATCAGGACCGGCCTTCATATACTATATCTGTGGTCAATTCATTTAAAATCCAAACAACTAAATGGTTTCTCCTCCAAAGTAGTCCTCTCTCGAGTCTAATGCACTTTCCCGTCCTTCTCTGTCACGCTTCTATGCTCTGCTGGAAGGATTCTTCTGGGATACCAACCAACTCCGTTGTTACGAACTTCTTGGTGACCTCTACGCATTCAAAACAGGTCCTCTTTCAGCTTGGGAAAAGAAAAAAAGGCCACGATTTGTCCTGCCATAACTCTCGTCCCTTCTCGCGCATTATATTACTATATATGCATTCTTGTACTATAAGCAAACTGATATTAAAATGACTTTATTCAGCATTAAATAACCTGAAAAGGGTTGATATGCCGTAAAACAAAACCAACCAACCAACCAACCAACTATCTACATTACATACCAAATAAGATTTCAACACCCTATCATTTAACAAATATAGTCTCATTGTATTTTATATGTTAGTATATTTTGAAAATATTTTTTTCTTTGAGATAAATTACTGGCTTGATATTAGCAAAAAAAACTATCAAGTGCAACCTCTTTCCCGTAATAGGGGAAGGTGCACTTAATGTAAGGGTTATTATCATAGGAAATAGAATTAGTGACCCGAGTTCAAATCCTCCATGAGGCTCTTTGCATTTTACTTCGAGTTAATGCCACAGGATTTCCTTGAAGAAATAACAACAATGAAGTTTGAGTCGTAATAGAAATTGTCCTTTATATGTGTATTATAAATTGTATCAAATGAGAACAAGTTACAAAGGTGTAGTTTGGTTAATGAATTTTCCTTTTCAGAAATTTTTATTAGTGTTAAAGCTTACTTGTATTTGATCACCCGGTTCGAGGAGAGTTAGTATTCGCGAACTTGTCTGTTCGCTGGCCGCTGCTTTTCTGCATCCTACTGCTAGAAAAATTATTTCCTTTCCCCGCACTCAGAATGTCCGTTAATTCGCGGGAGTTTTTAATTTTGGCGTCGGTCAGTCTGGCTTTGTCTATTTTTAGAATACGATCCTTTTTTTTCCCCTCAAAAACCTGGTCTAACAATAATCTACAGCTTATGAACCATTACAAGTCCATTTCCTACTATTATAACCATTGCACCACGTGCCTCCTTGTAGAATTGCTGATTGATCATCTGACCCTGTAGCAAAAGGTGAACAAATATGATAACAACGGAGTTGAGAGACATCCCGGAAGAATCCTTCCAGCAGGGCATAGAAGTGTGTCAGAGAAGGAAGAAGAAGTGCATTAGACTTGTTAGAAGACTACTTTGGAGGAGAAAGTACTTAGTTTGTTGTTTGGATTTTAAATTAATTGTTTGTGACAACAGTTTTTTTTTTGTTTTTTTTGTTTTTTTCAGATACACCTCGTATGTCAATTAAATCTGTGTTGTTTTTCTTGTTCGTGAATGACTGATACGTGTTGTTGTTCGTGAATGGCTGAATCACCATTTTCCTCGGAGATGGATGGGTAGACGTGGTCCACATGAGTGGCCGGCCAGAAGCCCTGATTTAACACCCAGCGACTTTTTTCTATGAGGTTGGTTGAAGGAGAAGGTCTACTCTACGAAACCAAAGACATTGGAAAAACTTGAAGGACGTATACGAGAATTTATTTCTGCCGTTCCACAAGAGTTCCTGAGAAGATCAGTTGATGCGATACCCGAGCGACTTGAGAGGCTGGAGGCGAATGCTGGTGTCCATATAGAATTTTAAATAAAACTGTATTTTATGTGTGTTCTTCTCATATTCATTTTTTTCTAAAAATAATGATTCAGAAATAAATAATAAGATTTTTAAAATTGGGAATGGAGTTACTTTACAATCACCTTGTATATTATTTCACATCTATTAATAATGGAGATTCGCTTCCGGTTTTTGTCTGTAACAAAAATTACGTCACTGCTTACATCACATTACCCAAAATCGTCATAACATAGAATAAATACATTCAAAATTTGAACATGCAACATCAGACAGTCCTCAGTTTAAAACAAGTTTTAATAAATACATGACTGGTATTATATATCTATATATAGTTTGTTTTATTTTAATACATATTTAAAGTTTACATTTCAAATTGTTTTATTTTTTAATCCTTTAATGAATTTGATGATTTTATTTACTTAGGGTAGAAACTCGCTGACATTGAATTTTTTACTCCCACCTCTCAGGCAATATGTTTCGAAAATCTATTTTTACATTGCCCGGAGGGTGTTTTTTATTTTGTACTAGTTTATTATAAAGAATGTTTTTGTATTATTTTTGGTTTATCTCTTTTTTAAATGCTGTTGTAGCAAAATTCAAACCTATGAATGTACTTTCTCGTATCCCTTATCAACCAAAACCATCATTTTATCTTATAAATAGCTCAGTGTCAATTTATGTATGTGCATGCGTGCGTACCTCTATCTGTGTGTGTGTGTGTGTGTGTGTGTGTGTGTGTGTGTGTCTGTGTGCGAGTGTGCGCGCGTGCGTGTATGCTTGAGGTCCGATGATGTTTCAAATTCGTATTCGATAGGAGAGTAGACAAAAAAGTTTTACAAATAACTATACTCATGGTTTGAAGATCGAGACTTTAAGGACTGTATGTATCTCCTTGGTAAAGTGTGTTCATTATTGTGGGGTTTGTGGGAAGCAGCTATAATTCCTTGGGTGAATCCCTTGTTGAAGTCAGAATCATGGTGCCTGTCATTTTTATCTATAATTTGGCTTATGTTGCGGTTTTTTATGCCTGAGGAAAATTTTAAACCGAAGCTGAGGGCTTCTGTTTCAGTATCGTTTAGTTTTGGGATTCACCCAAGGAATTATAGCTGCTTCTCACAATCACCACAATAATGAACACACTTTACCAAGGAGATATATACAGGCCTTATAGTCTCGATCTTCAAACCATGACATCGTCATTTCACCTTCCGATAAGGGCGGTGGAGTTGTCATCATGGATACTACGTCCAAATAACTATACAAAAATATAGATATGAACCTAAAATGAACGTGATTCCGGCATGTCAACCCTTCTCGGGTTATTGTATGCCAAGAGGTTTGCAAATCATGTTCATTGTACGTTTATATTTTATTTCTCTGAATGTTTGAGAGGAGGCTTGAAGATTAGTATTATTAGAGTTATTCGGACTATTGTCCCCATCTTCATTGTTATTTGTACAACGTTTCGGCCGATATACCCTCCGGCTCCCGAATACGACAAGAAAGTTCCCGAGTTCGAAAAGAAAGTTCCCGAGTCCGAGAAGGTTCCCGAGTCCGACAAGAAATACCTGAAGAAGGCCGGAGGGTATTTCGGCCGAAACGTTGTAAATAACAATGAAGATGGGGACAATAGTCCGAATAACTCTAATAATACGTTATATTTGTTCACAATCTTGTATCTCTGTTTCTTATAAGTTTTCATCTTTTTTTTTCTTTTTTTTTTAGATGCATACGAATGCAAATATTTTGTACTCTCTCGACCCAAAAACTTAAATACTTACGCCCGGAGGGTGCATATTCTTGCTAGTTACATTAAATAAGTATGATTGCCTAAAATAGGACACACACACACACACACACACACCACACACACACACATATATATATATATATATATATATATATATATCTTATACAGTGAAACACGTGTGATATATATATATATATATATCTTATACAGTGAACACACGTGTGATATATATATAATATATCTTATACAGTGAACACACGTGTGATCGGCTGCAATTAATCGGTACCTCGATTAATTCAGTGGATTTAACCCTGAAGATCCTTATGGTGAAAATCGCGTAGGTTTCTTTTGTATCCATTTTTAATAAATTTGCTCTTCTTCGTTTTGAGCACTTTGTATTTGTTATATCGCTGACTTAAACCCTGAATTTTGCACCTCCAACGATCGTGCCCATTTTCACCGGTAAGCCACCTTTTATCTTTATAAATACACAATATATATATATATATATATATATATATATATAAGAGTTGTCAAATATAGATCCGTTAAAAGTGGTCAATGCACTAAGTCGAGCAAAATTATAAGGACCTAAAGAGTCAGAAACTACTTACCTAACGGACCATTAGGATAATTCCGAATTATTCTGATGAACCGTTAGGTCAAACCTAGGTAGGTAATTTTCTTTTTTTTCTTTTTTTTCTTTTTTTTTTTTTTTTTTTTTTTGATGCATACGAATGCAAATATTCTGTACTCTCTCGACCAAAAACCTGGGAACGACTAATCTGGTTTAAAAATAATCTACATAACGTGGATATTTGAATCGTTCAGCTGGCGACACTCTATGTATATATGTATGCGTGTTTGTTTCTGTGTGTGTGTGTGTGTGCGCGCGCGTGTGTGTGAGTGCGCATGTATTTGTGCGTGCGTGTGTGCATATGTGTATACGTAAGTATGTGTGTATGTGTATTTGTGTATGCATGTGAATGTGTGTGTGCATGTGTATGCATGTGTGCATGTGTGCATGTGTATGTATGTGTGCATGTGTGTGTGTACATGTATGCGTGTGAGTGTGTACATGTGTGTGTGTGTGTGTTTGTGTGTACAATTTTGCATAGACGATAAACAGACAGTTACCTAGCAGCGTTGACTTTATGTAGGGTAGGGATGGAGGGTGTGTACATTGTATTTTTTTTATTTTTTGTTAATTATTGAATTATATCACTAAATTACTAAAAATCAAACCCCAAATTGCGTGTGTTTCTCAATTATAAGCATACCAAGTGGTATGCGAGATTTCAAATCTGAATGACCTCACGTTTGAGTTATAAGTCGACACGTACATACCAAACTTTATTTATATATATATATATATATATATATATATATAATATATATATATATATATAGTCCAGAGAAGAAATCTTCCTTACGACACAAGAGTTTTATTTAACAAACCTGTCGCTCAATGTGTGCTCTTAATGTTAGAGTCACAGAGCAAATATATAAGTAAAGAAATAACAAAAGACTTAGAGATTTAGCATTATAGTCTATTTCGACAATAAATAGACTATAATGCTAAATCTCTAATTTTTTGTTATTTCTTTACTTTTGTAAAGGTTTGATAAAAAACTGAAACGTTATAACATCGACATCACCATCAAAATAAACTCATCTTTTTGGAATACTTCGTGTTTTTTTCTATTTTCTAAACGTATGTTACGTTGCAATACTCACGGTACTAAAACTCCGATAAAAAATCATAACACGAGAAACATGTCGTCACAACTCCCAGCCTTTATTAACGTGCTCGTCTAGTGGCTTCTACCAGGGAGGAGGGGAGGCAGAGAGAACGAGAGAGAGAGAACACTACTAGATTACTAGGCTCTAATGAGGTCTGTCCCCCACGACGGACGCCGGCAAAAAGAGGACGAAGCCTTTCTTCCTTCCCCCACGTCACCACGTGACTTCCGGTCAACACCCGACTTCCGGTCAACACCCGACTTCCGCTTGCCCCTCAATTCTTCGTTCGGGGTCACGCTACGGTCAAAACCATCGCTCTCCTCTTTTGGGTCATCACTATTTTTTAAGCCTTTGTTATTTATTCCTCCTCCTTCCATTAGCAGTTCTAGCTCACAAGGGTCATATTGCTACAATTCCTCCCTTACCATCATTCTAAAATTTTTACCCGTAAAAATTTTCAAAAGTATCTCTTTTTTTTCAAGAATATGCGTAATTATTCATTAGATTTTTTTTTTTCCTTCTATCCGATATAGACCTTCCTCTCTCCGATAGAGCCACACGAGCATTCAATTTTACAATAATACAAAAAACACATACATATATAAAGTAAAAAGAACATTTACAAAATCATTAAAGCAGGTGATATTCTCCTCTTTGTTCCACAATTGTGCTCTGACCTTACCTACTTATTTGTTCATTTTTTCTTTCTTTCTTTTTTTTTTTTTTTTTTTGGAAATACTCTCTCCAATTTGAATTTAAAAAAAAAATTACTCATTTATTTTTCATTCTTATCAATTGCAGACCTATACTGATTTATAGCTTTTTTTTTTCAAGCAACGGCGTTATCGTCGCCTTCTTCAGCTGGTCAATAATTCTTTTCTCTATTATTCCTTTTCTTTTTGTATCTATTCATTTTAATCCCTTTCAGTTTTTCATTTATTTATCTTTTTTTTTTTTTTCGTCATTATTCCATCTCATATTCCGTGTAATTCGTATTTTCATTTACTCATTTTTCTCATCCTTTTTCTTTTCTTTTTTTTTTTTTTCATTCATCTATCTCTAATTTATTTCCGAGCGCCAAAACTAGGTTTTTCTGGAAGGTATCTGCTGTGTGAACAAACACTTGAACCACAGGCCTTTAAAGCTATCTTCATAGTCGCTGTTTGGTGGAGTATCATGTTTCCTTGTGGGCAGTACTGGTTGACCCCGGGTGAGCTCGCTGCTACTACCATAATCATTTGTACTCCCAGCGTTTTTAATGCTTTCTTCCATTGCAACTCTAAGCATAGCTATTTTCCTTTCCATTAGGGGAACATATTCTTTTATTTCTCTGTAGTCACTATCTGACGGTGTGGTATTTACCTTAGCCCTTACTGTTTTAGGGGAATCTTTTGTGATGCTATTCACTGTTGGAGTTATTTTGTGGCTTTCCATTTTAGCCATTACTCCAAAATTATTTTTATTATTATTAACGTCCACCTGTCTGTTCAATTTCTCTTTCTTTTTCTTTTTTCTATTGGGACATAGTTGTTCATTGTTCCTATCACCTTCACCCGTGTGATTTGTACCCTCGGTATCCACATCACTATGTGAAGTATTAGTATCCTTATCGGAGTTTTCTCTCTTAATAGCTGTATATTTATCTTTATTTTCTGAGATATGTTCCGAGGACGTAGAATGGACTTGTGTGCCCTCCTTAGTTTTGCCATTCATATTAGACAAAGCGTGGTGCTGATTTTTGAGGGCTATCCCATGCTTGTCTCTATTTTTAATTTGTTCGGATGTGCTTTTAGGGGTAGGTGCCATCCACTTTTTATTAATTTTTACGGGACAATTTCTAATGAGGTGATACTTGCTATTACACCCCCAACAACGTCCAGTCTGGTCTCTATTACCTATCTGAGGATGCACATTGCAATTCCTCACTGTAGGTACGTTTCTACTCTGCTTGTTAAATTTTTTTCCTATTGTTACTTGTTCTTAATCTATCCTCTAAAAGAGTTCTTTGATAGGCCCTATCCAACCCCTTTTCAACACTTTTTAAAGCACTCGTTACAGAATTTAATGCATCAACCAAGCCTGCGGTGAGATTCTGCAAAAACTCTTTAATAGTCTGAGACTCCATTTCGCATAAACAATTTCAGTCACAGAATAATAGAAGACTTATACTAATATTAATGATATCAATAACAGTGAAGAGAAAAAAAACACAACTGTAGAACAAGAGAAAAAAAATTATCACCTACCTTGTCACTTCTACGTATATTTTTCCTTTTTTTTAAAAAAGTTCTTTTTTTTTTTTAATGTTCATTAATTCCGTCTTTTCTTTTTTTTTTTTTTAAATTCACACGTGGACGTATATTTTTTTCTCCACGTGGGTTTCTCCTTCTTCTTTTATAAGTCCTTTTCTTCTTCTTTAAATCTTTTTGTTTTCTTCACACGTGGCTCCTTTTTTTTTTAAATTCTTTTTGTTTTCTTCACACGTGGGTCCGTTTTTTTTTTTTTTTAAAGTTCTCAATTGTCTGTTGACTCGTTGTTGTCGTTCATCTCCTTTAATAAGATTTTAAAAGGTTGCTCCCTTTTCTTTTTTCAAGGTGGGTCTTTTTTTTTTCTTTTTAAGCCCTTTTTTCTCTTCAAATGCTCGCTGTTGTTGCTCTTTCTTTTTTCTTTTACTTCTGTTTTTTTTTTTTCTTTCTCTCTCGTTTCTCAACAGGTCACTCCCTTTTTTTTTCGTCACACGTGGGTCCTTTTTCTTTGTTTGTTTGACTCGCTCTTTCTTTCGTTTACGTTAGTTTCTGTTACAATTACGGCCGATGTCTTTTCTTTTTTCGTATCCCTCGTTGCGTCGTGGTAAACTGGTTCCTTATGAGTCCGTGTCTGAACTCCGAGGTCAACGGGCACCAAAACGATATATGTTACGTTGCAATACTCACGGTACTAAAACTCCGATAAAAAATCATAACACGAGAAACATGTCGTCACAACTCCCAGCCTTTATTAACGTGCTCGTCTAGTGGCTTCTACCAGGGAGGAGGGGAGGCAGAGAGAACGAGAGAGAGAGAACACTACTAGATTACTGGGCTCTAATGAGGTCTGTCCCCCACGACGGACGCCGGCAAAAAGAGGACGAAGCCTTTCTTCCTTCCCCCACGTCACCACGTGACTTCCGGTCAACACCCGACTTCCGGTCAACACCCGACTTCCGCTTGCCCCTCAATTCTTCGTTCGGGGTCACGCTACGGTCAAAACCATCGCTCTCCTCTTTTGGGTCATCACTATTTTTTAAGCCTTTGTTATTTATTCCTCCTCCTTCCATTAGCAGTTCTAGCTCACAAGGGTCATATTGCTAACATATATATATATATATATATATATTATATATATATATAGAGAGAAGAGAGAGAGAGAGAGAGAGAGAGAGAGAGAGAGAAAAGAGAGGGAGGAGAGAGGTGAGAGAGGGATTGGATATATATAATCATTTGTAATATAGTAAAATTGATATAAAATTTGTAAATCTCAAGTAGTTAAAGTAGGTTTTATATAAGCACACAGTTCTTATATCAAAGAACTCAATGAATGCAAAAATTTGATTGAAATTTTCATAAGAGACTTTAGTAATTTTAAACGAAAAGTCTTGAAATGGTTCTAATTCAAATTCTATGCGTTTAATCGTTACATTGTCAATTCTAAATAGCGGAGTTATCGTTTGGTTCTGTAAGTAAAAGTTTTGCCAGCGTGCTGCACTTGGAGAAAGGAATGAACCACATTTATTATTCATCGTCTTTCACAGTGTGTAATAATGACTTTCGAGGTTTTCCTAAATGGATAGGTATAAGCTTTTGCTTGTAAAGAGTATAGAAAAGTTTTCATATTAATAAGAATATTTTTAAAAATCGTTACTACTACTGAATGTATAACCAAAATGAAACTATTTCACTATAGATTATTATTATTAATAATGTACATGAAGATTTAGAAAGGAGAAGAATTGAATGGAAAGTTCTGAACAAGCAAGAGTGATGACGTCACGATGACGTCACGAGAAAATAAATGACGTTATGAGCAGATGTGAAAATTTAACCGAACATATCATAATGAAGATTATGAGTACGTCTGTCTGTCTGTCTGTCTGTCTGTCTGTCTGTTCTCTCTCTCTCTCTCTCTCTCTCTCTCTCTCTCTCTCTCTCTCTCTCTCTCTCTC
>CM042170.1:5327240-5332240 GCA_023376005.1 Doryteuthis pealeii
TGTGTGTGTGTGTTTTGTGTGTACAATTTTGCATAGACGATAAACAGACAGTTACCTAGCAGCGTTGGACTTTTGTAGGGTAGGGATGGAGGTGGTGTACATTGTATTTGTTTTTTATTTTTTGTTAATTATTGATTATATCACGAAATTACTAAAAATCAAACCCCAAATGGCGGTGTTTCTCATATAGAAGGCAACCAAGTGGTAGCCGAGATTTCAATCTGAATGACCATCACGTTTGAGTTATAAGTCCGAACACGTACATATCCAAACTTTATTTATAATATATATATATATATATATATATATATTAGTATATATATATATAATATAATCCAAAAGGTCCAAGAGAGAATTTCCTACGACACAAGAGTTTATTTAACAAACCTGTCGGTAGTTTGAGAGCTCATGTGTGCTCTTAATTTAGAGTCACAGAGGCAAAATATATAGTAAAGATAATAACAAAAAGAATTAGAGATTTAGCATTATAGTCATTTCGACAATAAATAGACTATAATGCTAAATCTCTAATTTTTGTTATTCTTTTACTTTGTAAAGGTTTGATAAAAACACTGAAACGTTATAACATCGACACACCATCAAAATAAACTCATCTTTGTTGGAATCTTCGTGTTTTTTTCCTATTTTCTAACGTATGTTACGTTGAAAATACTCACGGTACTAAAAACTCCGATAAAAAAATCATAACACGAGAAACATGTCGTCACAACTCCAGCCTTTATTAACGTGCTCGGTCTAGTGCTCTACAGTGAGAGGAGGGAGGCAGAGGAGAACGAGAGAGAGAGAAACTACTAGATTACTAGGCTCTAATGAGGTCCTGTCCCCACAGACGGACGCCGCAAAAAGAGGACGAAGCCTTTCTTCTTCCCCACATCAACGTGACTCCGGTCAACACCCGACTTGGGTCACACCGACTTCCGCTTGCCTCAATTCTTCGTTCGGGTCACGCTACGGTCAAAACCATCGCTTCCTCTTTTGGGTCATCACTAATTTTTTAGCCTTTGTTAATTTTTTTTTTTTTTTTTTTTTTTTGTTTTTTTTTTTTTTTTTTTTTTTTTTTTTTTTTTTTTTTTTTTTTTTTTTTTTTTTTTTTTTTATTCCTCCCCTTCATTAGCAGTCTAGCTCACAAGGGGTCATATTGCAAACACTCCTCCCTTACATCATTCTAAATTTTTACGCCGTAAAAAATTTTCAAAGAATCTCTTTTTTTTAAGGAATATTGCGTAATTATTCATTAGATTTTTTTTTTTTTCCCTTCTATCCGAATATAGACCTTTCCTCTCTCGCGATAGAGCCACACGAGCATTCAATTTTACAATAATACAAAAAACACATACATATATTAAAGTAAAAAGACATTTTACAAAATCATTAAAGCAGGTGATATTCTCTCTTGTTCCACACTTGTGCTCTTGACTTACTACTTATTTGTTCATTTTTTCTTTCTTTCTTTTTTTTTTTTTATTTTATTATGGAAATACTCTCTCCAATTTGAATTTTAAAAAAATTACTCATTTATTTTTTCATTTTATCAATTGCAGACCTATACTGGATTATAGGCTATTTTTTTCAAGCACGCGTTATCGTCGCTTCTTCAGCGATCAATTAATTCTTTTCTCTATTATTCTTTTCTTTTTTGTATTATTTCATTTTACTCCCTTTAGTTTTTTCATTATTTATCTTTTTTTTTTTTCGTCATTATTCCATCTCATATCCGTGTAATTCGTATTTTCATTTACTCTTTTTCTCATCCTTTTTCTTTCTTTTTTTTTTTTTCATTCACTATCTTACATTTATTCCGAGCGCCAAAACTAGGTTTTTTCTGGAAGGATCTGCGTGTGAACAAACAGTTTGAACCACAGCCTTTAAAGCTATCTTCATAGTCGCTGTTTGGTGAGTATTCATGTTCCTTGTTGGGCAGTAATGTTGCCGGTGAAGCTCGCTGCTTACTACATAACATTTGTACTCCAGCGTTTTTAATGCTTTCTTCATTGCAATCTAAGCAATAGCTATTTTCCTTTCCATTAGGGAACATATTCTTTTATTTCTCTGTAGATGCACTATCTGACGTGTGGTATTTACTTAGCCTTACGTTTTAGGGGAATCTTTTGTGATGCTATTTCAGCTGGTTGGAGTTTATTTTTTTTTTTTTTTTTTTTTTTTTTTTTTTTTTTGTGGCTTTTCCATTTTAGCCATTACTCCAAAATTATTTTTTATTATTATTAAACGTCCACCTGTCTGTTCAATTTCTCTTTCTTTTTCTTTTTTTCTAATTGGGACATAGTTTGTTCATTGTCTATCCACCTTCACCCGTGTGATTTGTGACCTCGGTATCCACATCAAATATGGTGAAGTAATTACTATCCTTAATCGAGTTTTCTCTCTAAATAGCTGTATTTTATCTTTTTTTCTGAGATATGTTCCGAGGACGTAGAATGGACTTGTGTGCCCTCCTTAGTTTGCCATTCATATTAGACAAAGCGTGGTGCTGTTTTTGAAGGCTATCCCATGCTTGTTCTATTTTTAATTTGGTCGGATGTGCTTTTAGGGGTAGGTCATCCACTTTTTATTAAATTTTTACGGGACAATTTCTATGAGGTGATACTTGCCTATTACACCCCCAACAACGTCAGTCCTGGTCTCTATTACCTATTGAGGATGCACATTGCATTCTCACTGTAGGTACGTTTCTCTCTGCTTGTTAATTTTCTATTGTTACTTGTTCTTAATCTACTCTAAAAGAGTTCTTTGATAGGCTATCAACCCCTTTTCAACACTTTTTTAAGGCACTCGTTACAGAATTTAATGCATCAAACCAGCCTGCGGTGAGATTCTGCAAAATCTTTTAATAGTCTGAGACTCCATTTCGGCATAAACAATTTCAGTCCGAATAATAGAAGACTTATACTAATATTAATGATATACAATAACCAGTGAAGAGAAAAAAAATACACAACCGGTAGAACAAGAAAAAAAATTATCACCTACCTTGTCACTCTCTAGTAATATTTTTTCCTTTTTTTAAAAAAAAGTCTTTTTTTTATAAGTTCATTAAAAATTCCGTCTTTTCTTTTTTTTTTTAAAATTCACACGTGGACGTATATATATTTTTTTTTTTTTCACGTGGGTTTCTCCTCTTCTTTTATAAGTCTTTTCTTCCTTCTTTAAATCTTTTTGTTGTTCCTTTCACACGTGGCTCCGTTTTTTTTAAATTGATTTTGTTTTTCTTCAGCACTGGATGGTCCGTTTTTTATGTTTTTAAAAGTTCTCATTGTCTGTGTACTCGTTGTTGTCGTGTATCTCCTTTAATAAGATTTTGAAAAGGTTTGCCTCCCTGCTTTCTATTTTTTCAAGGTGGTCTTTTTCTTTGTTTTCTCTTTTTAAGGCCCTTTTTTTCTCTTCAGAATGCTCGCTGTTGGTGTGCCTCTTTCTTTTTTCTTTTACTTCTGTTTTTTTTTCTTTTCTTTTTCTCTCGTTCTCAACAGGTCACTCCCTTTTTTTTCGTCACACGTGGTCCTTTTTCTTTGTTTGTTTGACTCGCTCTTTCTTTCGTTTACGTTAGTTTTCTGTTACAATACGGCCGATGTCTTTTTTTTTCGTATCCCTTCGTTGCGTCGTGGTTAACTGGTTCCTTATGAGTCCGTGTCTGAACTCCGAGGTCAACGGGCACAAAACGATTATATGTTACTGTTGCAATACTCTACGGTACTAAAACTCCGATAAATCATAACACGAGAACATGTCGTCAACAGAACTCCCAGCCTTATAAACGGCTGTCTAGTGGCTTCTACAGGGAGGAGCGGGAGGCAGAGGAACGAGAGAGAGAGAAAACCACTAAGATTACTAGGCTCTAATGAGGTCTGTCCCCCACGACGGACGCCGGCAAAAAGAGGACGAAGCCTTTCTCCTTCCACATCACCAGGTGACTTCCGGTCAACACCCGACTTCCGGTCTCCCCGACTCCGCTTGCCCCTCAATTCTTCGTTCGGGGTCACGCTACGGTCAAACCATCGCTCTCCTCTTTTGGGTCATCACTATTTTTTAAGCCTTTGTTATTTATTCCTCTCCTTCCATTAGCAGTTCTTAGCTCACAAGGGTCATATTGCAACACGTATATATATATATTATATATATATATATATATATAATGATGAGATAGAGTAAGAGAGGAGAGAGGAGAGAGATGAGAGAGAGAGAAGAGAGGAGGGAGGAGGTGTAGAGAGGGATTGGATATATATAATCATTGTTAATGATAGTTAAAAAAATTGATATAAATTGTAAATCTCAAGTAGTTAAAGTAGGATTTTATATAAGCCACAGTTCCTATATCAAAGAACTCAATGAATGCAAAAATTTGATTGAAATTTTCATAACAGACTTTAGTAATTTTAACGAAAAGTCTTGAAATGGTTTTAATTCAATTCTATGCGTTTAATCGTTACATTGTCAATTCTAAATAGCGGAGTTATCGTTTGGTTCTGTAAGTAAAAGTTTGCCAGCGTGCTGGCACTTGGAGAAAGGAATGAACCACATTTATTTATTTCATCGTCTTTCACAGTGTGTAATAATGATTCGAGGTTTTTCTAAATGGATATAAAGCTTTTGCTTGTAAAGAGTATAGAAAGTTTTTCATATTAATAAGAATAATTTTTAAAAATCGTTACTACTACTGAATGTATACCAAAATGAAACTATTTCACTATAGATTATTATTATTAATAATGTACATGAAGATTTAGAAAGAGAAGAATTGAATGGAAAGTTCTGAAAGCAAGAGTGATGACGTCACGATGACGTCACGAGAAAATAAATGACGTTATGAGCAGATGTGAAAATTTAACCGAAATATCATAATGAAGATTATGAGTTACGTCTGTCTGTCTGTCTGTCTGTCTGTCTGTCTGTCTCTCTCTCTCTCTCTCTCTCTCTCTCTCTCTCTCTCTCTCTTCTCTCTCTCTCTCTCTCTAGCTAGCTAGCTA
>CM042170.1:5337240-5339740 GCA_023376005.1 Doryteuthis pealeii
CAGGTAATTGGAATAAGATGCGATATCATTCATGTTCACATCGTATATGTAAATGCATATGGAGATCCACTACTCGACGAAGAACGAACAAGAAAAGAAAAGAAAAAATCTCGAAGAAAACAGGATTCCTTGGAAAGTGTTGACATAAAGTGACATTGCAAATTTATTGCAGGAATTTCTTTTTTTCTTAAATAAATATCAAAAGAATTTAGGAGAATATGTCAAGATTTCCAGGAATTTTTATATTTTGTCTTTTTTTTTCTTAATTTGTTCTCGTGATAATTTCTAATTTGAGGTGAGTGTTTCTTTCTCAAGGATAAAGAAATCCGAGCGAGGAAAATTGGTGTCGTTCTAGGATGAAGATAAGTTTGCCTTACGTTTAAGAATTACTTCTACCCAAAGGTCTCTCTCTCTCTCTCTCTCTCTCTCTCTCTCTCTCTCTCTCCTCTCTCTCCATCTCTCTCTCTCTGTGTGTGTGTGGTGTGTGTGTGTCTCTGTCTGTCTCTCTCTGTCTGTCTGTCTCTCTCTCTCACGTACACACAGGCACACACACCTTTTCTCTTGTCCACACATATACACACACACACACACACACACTCTCTCTCTCTCTCTCTCTCTCTCTCTCTCTCTCTCTTCCCCAAACACACACACACTCTCTCTCTCTCTCTCTCTCTCTCTCTCTCTCTTCTCTCTCTCTCTCTCTTACACTCACACACACTCTCACTCTGTCTCTCTTACACACACTCTCTCTCTCTCTCTCTCTCTCTCTCTCTCTCTCTCTCTCTCTCTCTCTCTCTCTCGTTCACACACACATACACACACCGCCTCCAACTATTTCTTTCTCTCTCACAAACGCACACACAAGCTGATTCCCCCTCTCTCTCTCTCTCTCTCCTCTCTCTCTCTCTCTCTCTCTCTCTCTCTCTCTCTCTCTCTCACGTACATAAATCATTTACGTACATAATGACGTAAATAATTAAGGTAATTGTGACTTGAATAGTAATATATATATTTACCAACCCCTCCGCACGAGCAGGATGTGACACAAGGTCAATTTCTTAAGCGGAGTTTAACAGGTTTGAATTCAGAGTTTTCCTCCTCCTAGACCGGTTGCCTAACCAAGGTTAAAGAGCCCAGTCTGCCCTACTATTTATCCATAGCTGGAGAGAGAGTAGGATTCATACATTTCCCAAGGGTATTAGCGAAAAGTGAAATGCAATTACCACATCCAGGATTTGAACTCGGGGCGACGAGTCCATTTCCCATGACTTTAACCAATTTGAACTTGAATAGTAATATAGTTTCGGTTACAGACAGACAATCACGCAATCTCCATGATAATAAGATCATTATATATATATATATATGTGTGTGTGTGTGTGTGTGTGTGTGTGTGTGTGAGAGAGAGAGAGTCAGACATATAGCGAGATGAGAGTAATGAGAGAGAGACGAGAGTAATGAGAGGGAGAGAGAGAGAGATAAGAGTAATGAGACAGGGGGAGGGAGAGAGATGTGAGTTATGAGAGAGGAGGAGAGAGAGGTGGGAGTAATGAGAGAGGGGTAGAGAGAGATGGGGGTAATGAGAGAGGGGGGAGAAAGAGAGATGAGAGTTATGAGAGAGGGGAAGAGAGAAAAAGATATAAATGGGAGTTATGAGAGAGGAGGGGAGAGAGAGATATAAGAGTAATAAGAAAGGAAGAGAAAAAGATGGGAGTAATGAGAGAGGGAGAGAAAGAGAGAGAGATATGTGAGTTATGAGAGAGGGGGAGAGAGAAATGGGAGTAATGAAAGAGGGGTAGAGAGAGATGTGAGTTATGCGAGAGGGGGAGAGAGAGGAGATAAATGGGAGTTATGAGAGAGGAGGGGAGAGAGAGATAGATGTGGGTAATGAGAGAGGGGGAGAATTTATCCAAGAATGAATTCGGAAGAATATCTTCCAAAGAGAAAAATTGCACTGATTGTCAGTTGAAAGATCCGGATAATAATCTTCGATTATTTCCAGGAATTCGACTGCGAGAAAATGGAGGCATTTTACGGAATTTCCCGCCATTATTGTATTCGGAATTATGTCACAATTCTGAATTGACCGTGATAAAAGATTCCATGTGAAAATGGACAGAGACAGATAAAATTTTCTTTTCTTAAAAAAAAGGAGGAAAAAGAGAAAGAAATATAGAGAAAGAAATCATTATATATATATATATATATATATATATATATATATATATATATATATATATATTATATAACCTGTTGGGAAATCCTCGCGGTGAGAAAAAAAACAGCAAATAGTTTGATTGTAAAAATATACTACCAAACATCACCCGGGGAGAAAAAAAATTTTGGAAAAAAGAAAAGACCAAGATAATCGTATCAACCAAAAATAATTTATTGGTACAATATTTGACCAAAAGAAAAATAATTTTATATATATTATATATATAATATATATATATATATATATATATATATATATATTCATACAAAACCGCCAGGAAAC
>CM042170.1:5342240-5344740 GCA_023376005.1 Doryteuthis pealeii
CCACCCCCCGCCACTTCAGTCCAAGCGCCATCTTTATTTTAGCATCTTCCGTACAAATTTTCTTACCATTAACTTCTCGGCATAACCCCCCCCCCTTGCACTTTTCTGAAACATTCATTTATTTCTTAGACATATATGTCCTGGTTTTCTGGCGCTTTTTACCTCCCCTCCTTCTTTCCATTTCCGTTTTTGTTTTTTGTTTTTTTGGTGGGAGGGGTGTTTGGGGTTTTTTTTGTTTTGTTTTGTTTGTTTTTTGTTTTTTGGGTTTTTTTTTCTTTTTTGTATTTCCAGAATTTTTTGTCGGAATTGTTTTGTGATTTGTAATATTTCATATTTGTCCGACAACTGATTCCGTCTGTATGGTGTTTCGGTTAGTTTTCATTCATCATCTTCAGTTGATTATTGAATACAGGACTATATATATATATATATATATATATATATATATATATATATATATATATAGTGTGTGTGTGTGATTAAATTGGGTAAATCCGACAAAATGTATATTGAAAATTGAGAAAATACGAACAAAATACAATAGAATGAAGTTGTTTTGTGTTTTATCCGTATTTCCTAAATTTTAAATCACACACGCGCGCACACGCACACACACACACACACACACACACATGTACACGCACACACACACGCACATACATATACACACACACACACACATATATATATATATATCCACATACAGTTCTGTTCCACCGTCTCACGACTCATCAATATGACTAGACAAAGTAGGCTGCTTCAGGTCGGGATCTTGATATATATATATATATATATATATATATATATATATATATATACTATAGTGTGGGATGGTCACTGTTTCAGCTTTTGCTTGAACGGTGTACCAAACGCAGTATTATTGGTAAAGTGCTCAATATAAAATAGAGCTGTTATATATAATATAATAAAATAAATATATAAAGGTTTTACATATCTATTTATTAGGTGACTGTTATGTCTTGGAAATACATAAACGAGAAGGTTGAGTGGTTGTAATAATAATTTATTACAAATAATACAAATAACAAAATAAAACGGCTTTCGGCCGGCAAGGTAAAAAAGTCTCTTGGTAAGATTACTTGGAAAGTTGTCGCACGTGTGGTTGGAGATCAACTCGCATTACTCTGAGCTAATCCACTGTTGCTTTTATACACGTATCTCATTTGCATACGTGAGGGTTACTTCTCTTTACAACAGTGACAAAGGAACATTCACGAACATATTGGTTTCATGCGATGCAATCATCAGGTGAAGGTGTTTCAAAGATGATTTACCGGGGAATAGATTATCGAGCTTATCGCAACATCGGGCGATACAAATATTAATTGCATAAGTCAGGATTATGAAGAATTTGAAGCGCTCGATACGTTAGTAGAGCGGATTTAGTAGAAAGGTATATATAGATAACCAACTTAAGATTCACCAAAAAGGATCATCAGGGTTAATTGTAATGAATTAAGATATATTAGCGATTTCAAACTATAGGCGAGAAACTGTCAGTTACCAAGCGCTGTTGAATTCATGTCTTCGCTATCTTAACTTTGATATACATGCTCTATCAATGATATTGAGTATTCTTTACTTATAAATATAACCAACAAAATTATCAATATATGTGCTGGATACTAATGGAGAAGCAAGGACGAACTCGGAAGTGACGTTCTCCTGTGGACACTTACACATGGACATGACAGTGTAGGACGACCAGAAAAAACTATTATCTGCTTTATTCGGACTACTGGCCCCATCTTCATTGTTATTTGTGCAACGTTTCGGCCGATATGCTCTCTGGCCTTCTTCAGGTATTTCTTCTCGGACTCGGGAACCTTCTTTTCGAACTCGGGAACTTTCTTGTCGTAATCGGGAGCCATCACGGAACTTTGAACCTAATCCTTTATTTAGTCCACTGGGGTATCCTGTTCTCATTCCGCTAACCAGAGCTGGGGTAGGAGTTGTGTTAATTATTTTTCTATATTACTGCCTCTACTCAGGATTGAACCTGGATTCCAAAGATAACTGTCACTTAGAACTGTCTTAACCTAACTACCTTATCCACTAGGTCGCGTGTCCAATTGGACAATTGAGTGGGAATTTTGGGAACTTATAAACCTAATTTCTTGTTTTTGGCTAGAATATCTACCTATTCATTTTTATGTATGATTTTTTACCTAGACTCTCTCTCTCTCTCTCTCTCTCTCTCTCTCTCTCTCTCTCTCTCTCTCTCTTTTCTCAATCTGATAGAAAGTTCCCGAGTTCGAAAAGAAGGTTCACGAGTCCGAGAAGGTTCCCTATTCCGACAAGAAATACCTGAAGAAGGCCGGAGAGCATATCGGCCAAAACGTTGTACAAATAACAATAAAGATGAGAACAATAGTCCGAATAACGCAGATAATACTAATCATCAAGCCTCATCTCAAACATTTAGAGAAACAGAAAAAACTACATCAATCAGTTTTGCACGGATTCTGGATGCTGTGTG
>CM042170.1:5354740-5449740 GCA_023376005.1 Doryteuthis pealeii
GGTTCCCGAGTCCGAGAAGGTTCCCGAGTTCGACAAGAAATACCTGAAGAAGGCCGGAAGGCATATCGGCCGAAACGTTGAACAAATAACAATGAAGATGGGGACAATAGTCCGAATAACGCAGATAATACTAAAATTGTATTATGCATTAAGAATGAATTTATTTCACAACTTTGTCGGCATTGAATAACCCACCGAGGTTGATATGCCGTAAAACAAAACAAACTAAACAAACAAACCAAAAATAAATCTGTATATGTGAACTTGAATTTTTTTATCAATTTCTTTATCTATGAAATATTCTGCAGCTGAATCGGCTTTGTCATACGAAGAAAACCCAAATGGTGAAAGGTGAAAAGGTCGTGGAGTTTATATTATAAATCGAGAGAATCTGCCTGCCTTGAAAATCAGCATTCCAAATACTGTTTCTTCTTCTTCTTCTTCTTCTTCTGCTTCTTCTTCTTCTTCTTCTTCTTCAGTCAAGATCAAACACTAACCTCAAGTATAGGGAGGAAATTTCAATCAATAATATGATAATTTCAGAGAACTCTGCCTGATAAATACACAAAACACAAAATATTACGATAACAAAAGATATAAATTTTAATATTAAATGGGGATCTCAGAATTCAAATGAAAATTGAGCATAAAACACATTCAAACTTCATTCCAGGGTTCAAATATCTGTGTTTAAAGCTATTCAATCATTCCATTAAAGGCTGAATTCTTGCTATATTAAATCTTTTATCATTAGTATTTAATGTAATCACTCTGAACCTGTAATACTGCATTTATGGAATGTAATAAAATAGCACTCAGCTTAGAATAATGGGCTTGCAATGTATAGTAAAATAGCCCTCATCCCAAAATATCAGGTTTCAATGTATAGTAAAATAATGTTCAGCTCAAAATCTATATACAACTACAGGTCTACAGGTAGTATACTAAAAAAAGGATTCTCTGGTCGATTTCGACGCATACGGGTTCATCCAATCAACAACTTACACAGTGGTTTATTTTTAGTGGTGAAGGCTTGTGTTGGACCATTCCGCACTTTTTGGCACAGTCGATAGGAAAGAATTGGTGCACAAGGAATGCCACAAACCCAATCAACGACTGACCTCAGGATTTTCAAATTCAGAGTTTCCTTCTCCTAGACTGGATACCTAGCCACGGTTAAAGAACCCAGTTTGCCCTACTATTTTCCCCATAGCTGGAGGGAGAATATATGGATTAATACCTTTCCCAAGTGTATTAGCGCTATGTGAAATGCAAACAGCCTTGTCTAGGATTTGAACTTCGGGTCAACGAGTCCATTTTCTACGACTCTAACCATTATGGCAGGCGCTTCCATATATATTACACTATACGTAAGATACGACCAGGATGAGTTTAGTATGCAACAACAAAAAAATGTCGAAATAAAATATAATTTACTAACATAACAATCTTATTATAATGGAGATGTGGGTTTGTCTGTCTGTAACCGAAACTATATTACTACTCAAGTCACAATTCCCTTTGTTATTTACATCATATTCTCCATGATTTTATTTTTATTTAAACCTTAATTATTGATAAAATTGTTTTGTTAGCTCAGTCGGTAGAGCGTTCGGCTAGAAACCACAAGGTTCCTAGTTCGATACCGGTCCTCGCCAACTCAGCATATGAGTAGCATATGGATCTGTGCGGTAAAGTAAGGAACTGATGGTAGGTTGGCGCTCCACCTCAGATGCCAAAAAACAATCTCCTTGGTCTAGCGCTATTGAAAAGGGGATAGACTCCCTCGTTGACTGGCTGATACCGACTTTAGGCCACCCCGACGACTTTTACTTACTTTGTTAATACTATTGGCCTTATCTACGTACTAATAACATGCAATTGTATTTATATATACAACAAAATAGCGGTTTACAGTGTGAACGGGACGGCTAATTTGTATATTGATCTTAAAAATTTGATTTTAATAAATGTGAGCTTAGTATTATTGATTTCTAATTGTTTGGTTTTATCTTAATGAATATAAGCAAAAATCTCGGGGATAAATCTTAAGAGAAATCCATTAACAAGAAGAATAACTGTAATTTTATTCTTTACTTCCTTATTTAACTAAATAGTTAAATAGATAAATTAGGAAGATTTAGCAATGAAAGACGGGAGTGATGGAAGAATAAGTTTCAGTTGTTCTATTTTTCGATTATACACCCCTCCGTTTCAAATCATTTTATTTGCATTCTTATTTAGTTTCATTAGCCTTTCTAATTATTATAACATTTTATTACATTAAAACCTAAATACTTGCACTCTGTTTCAAATCTTTTTATCTGCATTCTTATTTAGTTTCATTAGCCTTTCTAATTTAATATAATATTTTATTACATTAAAACTTGAATACTTGCACTCTGTTTCAAATATTTTTATCTGCATTCTTATTTAGTTTCATTAGCCTTTCTAATTTCATATAATATTTTATTACATTAAAACTTAAATACTTGCACTCTGTTTCAAATCTTTTTATCTGCATTCTTATTTAGTTTCATTAGCCTTTCTAATTTAATATAATATTTTATTACATTAAAACCTAAATACTTGCACTCTGTTTCAAATCTTTTTATCTGCATTCTTATTTAGTTTCATTAGCATTTCTAATTATTATAATATTTTATTACATTAAAACTTAACTACGTGCAACAGGAAGGTGCACATATTTGCTAGTTAGTATAATATAATGTAATATATTTACAATTAAAGACTATTTATTTATTAACATTAGTTAAATATATAGGTCACGCCATTATCATTGCATTTATATAGGAATCATATGTGGAACCCACACAGAAAGAACTGGTTAAAAAATACCAAAAGGAACAAATAGAATACATTCACGGTCAAATCATTAAAATCAGAATCTCTGTAGAAGATAAAAATAATTCCAATTAGCATAGCAGACTGGGAATTAAAAAATTAGCATAGCATGACCAAAACTAAAAGCTGCCAGCTAAGAAGAAAGACTTCAGAAGTGGAAAGAACATTTCACGAATATGCTTGGAAATCTGCATAAAGATTACTGATAAACCTACTGAATAAATCATTAATGGCCAACGAAACATTAGGACACTTTAAAGAGGATAATTGTTATCTAAAAATAATCAAAAGCAGAAATGTAGAATACCTGCTGAAGTATGGACGTCAAGGAATTTGACGACATACTTCTTTAATTTAAGAGGTCGAGTTTTTGTGTCGTTTCATTCGTAGCAAAAATGTCAAGACTAGTAGCACATTGCTTACAGGGTGGCAACTTGAAGATGCCGGTTTCAAGTTGGAATTGCTATCGGTGCCGATATGATGCACAAGAACCCGTAATCGACGATGGCACCCAGTACGCATCCATAAGATCTATCTTACGACTTTGATATAAACTGTATATTAAAGAAGTATGTCGTCAAATTTCCTCCTACTGTACGGCTGCACCACTTGGACCCTAACGAAGCACCTAGAGTATAAACTTGATGGGAGCTGTACAAGAATGTTTTTCGTAGATATCGACTGCTATTCGTCGAATCATCGAAGGAATACGTGCAAAAGATATTGAGACAACACTATTATTCGCCCAGACATTTGATTTAGTATAATGTTCATGTTATTAAACTAAGCAGTAAAAAGGCCTGTAAGAAACAAATGTTGATTCATTCAGCTTTAGTATAATAATAATAATAATAATAATAATAATAATAATAATAATAATAATAATAATTTTGACCACACAACAAAATGGTATATGTATAAACCAAAATCTGTTCTTGAGAACGAAACGCACAAAATTCTCTGGGACTTTGAGATAAAAACGGATCACCTTATCCCAGCAAGAAGGCCAGACCTAGTGTTGATAAACAAAAAAGAAAGAACTTGTCAACTGGTGGATTTTGCAGTGCCAGCAGATCACAGGGTGAAGTTAAAGGAAAATGAAAAAATAGACAAATATCTGGACCTTGCCAGAGAACTGAAAAAGTTATGGAATATGAAAGTGAAAGTGATACCAATTGTGGTTAGTGCACTTGGAACAGTCCCAAAGGGATTGGAAAAGGGTTTGGAAAGTTTGGATATCAGAGGAAGGATTGAAACCATTCAGAACACTGCACTGCTGCAATCTGCCAGAATACTTAGAAGAGTCCTGGAGACCTGAGGAGACTTGCTGTCACTCAGACTCCAGTGAAAGACCATCAGCTAATGCTGATGTGAAAACTCAAAAGGAGTAAATAATAATAATAATCGATCACAGAGTGAAAATGAAAGAAAACAAAAAGATTGACAAATACTTGGACCTTGCCAGAGAACTGAGAAAACTGTGGAACATGAGGTATGAAGGTCGTACCAATTGTAATTGGGGCCCTTGAAACAATCCCCAAGGGGTTGGAAAGGAGTCTGGATGAATTGAAAATCAGAGGAAGAATCGAGACCATCCAGACTACAGCATTATTGAGATCACAGACAAAACTGCGACAATGTTGACACAGCCAGTCGCACAAATATAAACAATACATGTCACACTTGTCACACACAACTATGTACAGACACATACAGTCTGCAACACCGTTGAAAGAACAATTGAATATACCAATTGTGAATTAATGTATATAAAGTTTGTTTCTTTATCAATTGTCTTATTTTGTTTCTATGGAAATTTCATTTCCGTAGTCTTATACATATAAATTGTGGGGACCCATAACTCGGATCTTCTTCAACTTCTCAAACCAACACACACCAAACAACCACGGTCCCTATAAGTTTTAATAACTGACACTGATTCGTCGGGAAGAAATCTAAATATCATCATCATCATCATCATCACTTTATTCTAGAGGTTGCTCTGCTGTGAATACGTTTTCATTTAAATTTTAGAATTGATAAATGTATGATTCAGTTTTTGGTTGTGTAATGTAACTAATTTATAAAAAGTGACGATAGAATGAAAGAAAACTAATCAATTAAAAGTAATTTGCTGAAGCATTGTTAAGTATGTTATAATATATCAATAATTTGAAGGCAATTACAATGCGTATAAAAATAAAAACAAAAATAAAAACAAAAACAAATAAAAACAAAATAAAAACAAAAAAACAACATCTTTTTGTTTTTATTTTTATACGCATTGTAATTGCCTTCAAATTATTACTAATCAATTAGTTATAATGTCCAAATATATTATTAAAAAAATATTTGAGAAGTTCAAAGGAGAGCTACTAAAGTAATGAATGATTTTTTTTTAAAATTTTGTATGAAGAAAGAATTAGGAACATTGACTTACCAAGTTTGGTTTATCGACGTACAAGAGGGGATATGATTGAAATCTACAAATATACACATGGTTTTTATTCAACGAACTTTGACCTACTAAACATTGCTCAGTAATATCAATACCAGGGGTCATAAATTAAAACTCTTTAAAACAATTGTGTAAATCAAATGCAAGACAAAATTATTTTAGTAACAGAGTGGTGAATACATGGAATAAACTACCATCATCAATAGTGAATGCCCCATCTCTAAACTCCTTTAAGGCAATGTTAGATAATCTGTGGAAAGATTATAAATATTCTGTGGAATTAAGATGAATGAACCGGATAATTTTCTAAGTAATGACTTAGTATAAGATGTGTCTTGTATTTTTCTTAAGGAGCTAGTATGTGCTAAGGAACAGCTGACAGGTCTCAGACCTAATGTACTAGCTGAAAAAGCGGCTTAGCTCAGTCGGTAGAGCATCAGCCTAGGAACCACAAGGTTCCGGGTTCGATACCGGCCCTCGCCAACTCAGCGTATGAGTAACCCATGGATCTGTACGGTAAAGTGAGTAGCTGATGATAGTTGTGGCGCTCCGTCTCAGACGCCAAAATAATTCCTTTGTCTAGTGCTACTGAAAAGGGGATAGACTCCCTTGCTGTCTGACTAATACCGACTTTAGGCCACCCAAACGACTTTACTTTTACTTTTCTTATGTCCCTTAATAAGTATACAGCCGAAACTAATACTCAAATCCTATCTAGGAAAAAAAAAATGGTCAAGGGAAGTCACTGTGTAAATTTTCTGCACAAGTTATTCCCCTTGGATTACGTCTGCCTAGCTAATACTATGGTAATGACTAATTATGGAATTAAGGGCTAGCGTGCTTTGCGTTCCCTGGAAGGGCGTGTTTCAGATATTTTCTATGAATATTATTATTCTAAGGACTGGCATTTTTGTCGTCTGCTACGAATTTTAAAAGCGAATTAAAAATAATTAAATCTATTATTTAAGGTCAAACTTTGTCTAAATCGATAAGTAGTAATATAATAACCATCATTAAAAAAAGAAAAATATCATTACATATGCAGTTTATTTTTGATAGATTTAAAACTATTTGTTTTGGTCAATTTCGACGCGATCCGCCATTCTGTCTATTTTTCAATGGTTTTACAGTTTCTATTCATAAGTTCTGGCTTTTATATCATTATTTATACTGTAATTAGAAAACTATAAGACCAACTTGAAAGAAAAGTTACGCCCCCAACATAAGGGGGGTAAAAAATAAGTGACCTGAAAAAAATGAGAAAGTTTTTAAATAAAATAAATAATGCATTATAAAGATCATTCATTGATAAATAAACACTGAAAATTTTATTAAAATCCGATAATTCCCTGATTTTTGGTAAAGTCATTTTGTCAAAAACGCATTTTAGGCTCAGTTTGTCAGTACTTATAATTATTCTATAAAAATTGACATGTAATAGAGTTGGGGTTCATATATTTATATGAATATATGGGTTATCTGAAAAAAAAAGGTTATGAGGAAATCAAAAATTGCTACCTGGTGAAAAATAAGTTATTTGATAGTCAGTAGCAAACGATGAGCAATTCAAGAATGAATGCATTTAAAATTTTGGTAGAGTTCTTCATTTTATACTATACGACGACACAATTATTTTTTTCTATTCGCACCTTCGGTCTTTTGTTTTATTTATACTGTAATTAGTTTCGAAAGTACATAACCCCACCGATATTTTGCCCCCTCCCTCCCCAAATAAGGGGAGGGGGTCAAAGTTAAATGACCTGAAAAAAAACAGAAAGTTTTGAAATAAAATAACTGATGCCTTATAAAATTCATTCATTGATAAATCAACACTGAAAATTTCATTAAAATTGGATAATTCCCTGATTTGCGGTAATTTTTTTTTTTTCAAATGAGGGGGCGGGGTTTAATTTGTTTTGATAAACACGGATTTTTCGACCAAATTGGGTATACCTAGTATACGTGTAAATAAATATCTACGTGTTCACATTATGTAATTGCGTCACGGCTATCTTTCCGAACTGAATTGCGTGATACTTAAAAATAACTATGACGATTGAATTTTACGTAGGAACTTATTTTTATCTAACACCGGCGGTGTTACCAATTGTGTTAATATAACACTAAAATGGCGGTTTTGTTTACCGAATCTTACCAGAAAAAAACTTATTTAAACTCTTACCATGACTGGAAAACACCAAAACAATCATCACGAATACAAATATTATTCTTAATATTATGATTGTAACAATTTTCTCGCCTCTCACCGCTTCAGTTATTTCTTTTCTTTTTTAAACCGCTGTTTATATTTTTTTCATATTTATTGTTATTTTTTTGTTAAGTTTTTAAAAGAAAACATGTCTTTTTCGGTTTAAATGTCGACAGTCCTAAAAAAATGAAACAGGGTTCATTGATTCCCTTTAGCGAGGGTTTATCTAAAGAACAAGGGGAGAAATTGAATCTTTGTGGAGGCAGAGGTTCGAGTTCTGCTACAAGCCATTCGGAATATATTCAAACGAAGAGAAGAAATCGATTACGTCTTCACGATCGGAAATCAATTAATAATAAAGATGGTTGGGCCGAACAGGTAAGACATCGATTATTTTCTCAATATTATTTAATTTCAAATCTGGAAAAAAAAAAGGCATGAAATTTTTCTTTTCGGTTCAGATGCAGAATAGCGCGCAAGAGATAATAATATTAATATATTATATTTAATATTATATTTATATTATTATAAGGGAAGTGCGGTGGTGTACTGGTCAGAGTCGCAGGACCCGTGTTCAATTCCTGGACGAAGCCACGGTTCACATAGCGCTAATACCCTTGGGAAAGGTATGAATCCAATTATTCTCCAAAATAGAATATAAGTAGGACAGACTCTTTAACTTTGGTTAGGCAACCAGTCTAGAAGAAGGAAAACTCTGAATTCAAACCTGGTCACTACAAGAATAGGCTCAGGCCTACTTAGTGATCTATTTCAATTTTTTTTTTTAATTATTAATGATTTTTGTACGTATCATTAGATTATGTACAAAAATCATTAGATTTCACAGAAATAGGCGAAACCATTGAGACATTAAGGTTAGTGTTTGTTTTTTTTTTTTTTGCGATTCTAATAATATTATTTTTTGCGCGCTATTCTGCATTTGTAACTTGTATTGTTTGTTGAAATCAAGGGAATCGAAATCTTTCTCTCTTGTTGGTTTGAGCGTTAAGCATTGTTAAAATTAAATTTACATTAAAAATTAAAATATCCTAACCACTTTTAACGTCTTTATTAATGTTTAGATTATAGGTTTTTTTTTAAATCATCAGGAGTTTTTTTTTTTGTTTCTTCTTTTGAATGGTCCAAAAATTTTGAAGATAATATTTATTATAAACTTTTCTTTATCTCAACTAAACTTTATTCAAGTTTCAGTGTGATAAATATAGGGGGGGGGTAAATTTGACACGGCAGATAGGAGGTCCCTATTGGTCCCTCATATAAAATATAACTCCTAATTAAAAAAAAAGTGAAGTTGACGGAGTGGTCTATTCTCGCTATTAGCCGAACAGCGAAGGAGTCTATCCCCTTTTACATAGATATTTATTATTTTAAATACTTTTTATTTATTCTGATTCAAGTTTTTTGTTTGTTTTTGTTTGTTTTGTTTTTGTTTGTTTTTTTGTGTTTGTTTTTTTTTTTATCATTATTATTATACATTATTTCCGCTAAAAAATTCGGACCATATCACCTTTAGGCACCCCTAATCTCGATTAAGAAAGGACATGTTTTTCATTTTACACCGTCAATATATCCGGTTGTTTTAACAGACGATTTTTAGATTTTTTTTTAATTATAAAACTAACCCCTAACTCTAAACGGATATTGACGGTGTAAATGAAAAACATGTCCTTTCTTAATCGAGATCAAAAAGGGGTGCCTAAAGGTGATATGGTCCAAAAATTCTTTCGAAGAAATTGTATATTCCCTCTTTCACTTTCTTTTTTTAACTCTGATGCAATTTTGTCCCAAAATGATAATGATGAAACTTTTCAAGCTGTTTAATTTTAGGATTTAACCATAAAGAGACCTTCTTTTTTTTTCTTTTTTTTTTAATTAAAAGAAAAATTGGTTTTGATGATTTCCCTGTCTAATTCTAATTTCAAAAAAATCTAATTGGACCATTCGTTGTTGTTTTTCTGACATTCCATTACTCGATAATGGAAATTGTAACAGATGTTTAACAGAGTTGTCTCCCTTGAAAACATTTTTGTTTACAATTTGTTATTCAGACAAGTATAAACTAAGTATACTAGGCATAGGCAAATTTGTCATCTGCTAGGAATTTTAAAAGCGAATTAGAAATAATTAAATCTATTATTTAAGATCAAATCTAACAAATAGTACTTAGACATGCCAGGTAACGCTGATACTTTGAATTGGATAAATATCTATCATTGCAGTAACATATTAAGTTTCTAAAACACTCCACACAAAGTGTAGCAAAATTGAGCCACCACAAACAGCACGTCCGAACATGTTTGGCCTGTGCAAGGGGGAGGTGTGTGGCGAGTGACCACGGATATTTTAAACTGCTACCTCCTCGTCGCTGAAATTTGCAGAGACCATGAGACGAGTCAGAATTGCTTTAAGGGTAACGAATAAATAAAAAGACAGTGGCTGATACAGAGAGGAAAAAGAAAGCAAGTGTTTAACGAGACGTGAAATTTCGACGACTTCGTGTTTTGTCAGGAAGTGAGAGTAACGTGCTCAGTTGGTAGAGATGGCTGAATGAAAATTTTCATTTCGTTTGCTAAGAAACTTGCAAAAGTTAATCATTTATCGTAAATCTTTAGACCATTCAAAAGACAAAGAGAAGATGAAAATCTAATAAAATCTTTCTTTTTATTATTTTTGTTTTGGCCAAGCAACTTACAAAGTTTTTCTTTCTTTCTTTTTTAAAAATGTTTTCCAGGGTGGTTATATGAATGCTAAGCATAAAAAACTTGCAGACCAATTCAAATCAAATATACACAAAGAAATATCCAAAGCTGGTGAAAGTACAAACATCTTTCAAGGAGTTTCAATCTATGTCAATGGATATACAAGTAAGATACATTTTTTATCTACATCTTACTAATAAAATATCATCAGTGATAGTGAATATTATATTTTACTTTATCATTAATGAATTGCAAATCGACGTCAGAATTAAAATGGAACATTTGGACAACAATTTGCAACACATCAAACTAAATTTTGGAATTAAAATTAATTTAAAAAATCCGATTCAAAATACTTGACATTTTTTTTGTAAGTCAGGTTAGTAATTGTTTTATTTCATAAATTTAAAAAAAAATCTCTTTTTTTTTTATTTATTTATTTACTTTTTTTTTTTTTCCTACTTGATTGTTTTTGTTTTTTTTGGTAAATCAAGATACATTTTTTATCTACATCTTACTAATAAAATATCATGTAATTAGTGTGATTATACAAGTAAGATACATTTTTTTATCTACATGTTACTATTACAGTATCATCAGTGATAGTGAATATGTATATATAATTACTTTATCATTAATTGTTTTTATTTTCATAGCTTCTTCTGGACATGACGATAGCTATAGCATAATCTTTACAGATCACTGCCATCCCTCACAATTCTACAACCCCACCACCAGAACCTTCCTCTCATGAGCCCTCAAGTGACTCATCAATCCCACTGCAGATCCACAAAGTTTGATGCAAATATGACATAGGAAAGACGTCTTTCCCATTGTATCAGATGGATAGAGATAAAATTTGATGCTTATGCACCACCATATGTCTCTTAAGACCAGAAGCTAACTTACAGACTTTGTTACAGATTGTACAAGACACATTGTTTGTTCGTGGAGTTGCATGAATTGTCCCTGATGAGATTTCCTATGATTGAGATATCCGGCCTTAGAAATCAGAATCCAACCACACGTTTGACTTTTCCAACCCTCCGTGTTCTCACCAATATGACAGGTGTATCCCTTTCGAAGTTGACACTTGAGGTTTTCATGCTCAATTCTAGTACAGCCATCATCCATATGAATTCTCCAGTCAATCCTCTTCAATGACAGCTTTTCCCGGACATACACCTATACATACATACACACACACTGCCCTTTGTATATGTATGGATCAGGGATCACCAACTTCTTTTTTGCGGTGGGCCAGATAATTGAAAAAATAATGAGCACAGGCCACATTATTATTGTGTTCATTACTTGCTAGCCAGAATGAAAGCTCTGAGAAAAAGATTTAAAACAAAATTTATTATATTCATGGATGAGTGGCGTAAGATGCATCAAAATTAATTTGTAAAATAAATAATTTTGTGAAAAATAAGTATGCAGTGAATTTTAACTTTTAACTTGCAATTATTTCTTTTAAAGGAGATCGCTTCAAATTAAAAATTCTGATCAATTGTAATTTTATTAAAATCTTATAGATATTGAAAATATAGGGTTTGCCCTTTCCAAAAATGTTTGTCTCATAACCTTTGACCTATTAGTTGCTTCACAGTAGTTTTTGTTAGATTACCCGTGTTTTTCAAGCAGTCATAACAAGTGAAAATTCGGGATTACGTAAGTGTTATAGGTGATATACCCTTTGTTAATACTCTTTTGTTAATACATTTTCCTACATTTGTTACCCGTCGTTTTGTTCTTATTTGACGCCTTAAAACCCCACAACAGTAAGTAACCAGCCCAATGTTCACATGCAAAAAATTTTGTAACCTACCTACAGTAGTCAAGTCCATGAAGATTTAGTAAGCTTAACATGATATTTAAATTTTAAAATGCTATCAGAACGTTGCACGTTCCATACATTTTAACAAACAAATTAAAGTACTGTTGGCAGAATTTCTTCACGGGATGGATCCAGTGTGCGGGCTATTGTTACAATTCAAGAGAGGTCAGGAATTGTGAACAGACCCTGTAGCTAAGAATTTAAATTGAGGTCTGTCAATTTAAAATCAGGAAGTCTGTGGAAAATTACCAGTGATGGTTATGACCTTTTGATCCCTTGAAAGCGTGCCATGACAGACACGTGAGGGTTTAGGGTTAGATGTGAGCCAGCCCTCAGAGAGTGTAGACGTAATTGTTGGCTCTGAGGGGATTCTTCTTAATCCCCATGGTGGAACCAATCAATATGGGCTAGAAAAAAAACTTGATCAGAGAAATACTGGTCTTGTTGTGTTTATTAAATTAAGACAATGATCAGCTTAGGCCAGCCCAAGAAGAATAAACAAGAAAGAAGAAACCAGCAGTTAGAAGTCAACTAGACAAGAAAATGGTGAACCAATCAGAGAAGCAGTAAGTAGAAATGAAACAACTATGACGTTGAACGAGAAAGGAAAAAGAGCAAGACATTGTCTTGCCTGCCGGGATCGAACCCGCGTCCTCCCGCATGTGAAAACAAATGCGATTTAGGCACTGGACGGACGCAAGGTTCGACTGATGTGCCCAGATGTTTGGGTAATATGCCCATAAGTAACCAAAGCGAGTAAAGGTGAGCAGCAGAGAAGCATTCGGCTTATGTGGGACGGCAGTCAGAAAAGATTATTTTGATGACGACGACAGAGGATTTTCAGCTGCTGGTCGAAGACTGTTGACTCAAATATCTATTTTCCCTCCTCTATTTTTCCCCCTTCTATAACAACCAAGTAAGATCGCCTATCTATAATCTATATCTCTGTCTCTCTATTATATACCCAATGTTTATAAGGGTAGATACAGTATATAGCACTGTAGTTTGGTGACCCCTGGTAATAGATAAATCGATGTCATCAAGCTGAATCTATTTCTATAATTGCAGGAAAGCTGATTCATTCTGTCTTTACCTTTTCTGGTGATCAAGTTTATAATAATTTCTTTTTTTCTATTTTAGACCCAAGCAGTGATGAACTAAAAAGACTAATGATGCTGCATGGAGGACTTTATCAAATGTATTTGTCAAAGGAGAGAGTGACTCACATCATCGCTACAAATCTGCCCGACAGTAAAATTATCTCCCTTCGTAATTACAAAGTCGTCCACCCTGATTGGATCCTTAAAAGGTCAGAAAAAATTATTTTTTTTTTTTGGGGGGGGGGGTTCTGTTGTGTCTCAATACAAAGTATAAATACAACACTCCACTTAGGCTAGCCAGACGGTCGGAGTGACCTGATCAATCAGCTGGTCATAGTATTATCCTTCATCTTCCTTATTCTAGCTGCACTAGCATTTATTTGATAATTTTGACTAGTATTATCCTTCATCTTCTGCTATTTATTGATAGACTAGGTACTTGTCATCTTCTGCTATTTATTGATAATTTTGACTAGTATTATCCTTCATGCTATTTATTGATAATTTTTGACTAGTATTATCCTTCATCTTTCTGCGATAATTTTGACTAGTATTATCCTTCATCTCTGCTATTTATTGATAATTTTGACTAGTATTATCCTTCATCTTCTGCTATTTATTGATAATTTTGACTAGTATTATCCTTCATCTTCTGCTATTTATTTTTGATAATTTTGACTAGTATATCCTTCATCTTCTGCTATTTATTGATAATTTTGACTAGTATTATCCTTCATCTTCTGCTATTTATTGATAATTTTGACTAGTATTATCCTTCATCTTCTGCTATTTATTGATAATTTGACTAGTATATCCTTCATCTTCTGCTATTTATTGATAATTTTGACTAGTATTATCTTCATCTTCTGCTATTAGATAATTTTATTCATCTTCTGCTATTTATTGATAATTTGACTAGTATTATCCTTCCTATTTCATCTTCTGCTATTTATTGATAATTTTGACTAGTATTATCCTTCATCTTCTGCTTTTTTTGATAATTTGACTAGTATTATCCTTCATCTTCTGCTATTTATTGATTAATTTTGACTAGTATTATCCTTCTCCTGCTATTTATTGATAATTTTGACTAGTATTATCCTTCATCTTCTGCTATTTATTGATAATTTTGACTAGTATTATCCTTCATCTTCTGCTATTTATTGATATTTTTGACTAGTATTATCCTTCATCTTCTGCTATTTATTGATAATTTTGACTAGTATTATCCTTCATCTTCTGCTATTTATTGATAATTTTGACTAGTATTATCCTTCATCTTCTGCTTGACTAGTATTATCCTTCATCTTCTGCTATTTATTGATAATTTGACTAGTATTATCCTTCATCTTCTGCATCCTTCATCTTCTGCTATTTATTGATAATTTTGACTAGTATTATCTTCATCTTCTGCTATTTATTGATAATTTTGACTAGTATTATCCTTCATCTTCTGCTATTTATTGATAATTTTGACTAGTATTATCCTTCATCTTCTGCTATTTATTGATAATTTTGACTAGTATTATCCTTCATCTTCTGCTTTTTATTGATAATTTTGACTAGTATTATCCTTCATCTCTGCTATTTATTGATAATTTTGACTAGTATTATCCTTCATCTTCTGCTATTTATTGATAATTTGACTAGTATTATCCTTCATCTTCTGCTATTTATTGATAATTTTGACTAGTATTATCCTTCATCTTCTGCTATTTATTGATAATTTTGACTAGTATTATCCTTCATCTTCTGCTATTTATTGATAATTTTGACTAGTATTACCCTTCATCTTCTGCTATTTATTGATAATTTGACTAGTATTATCCTTCATCTTCTGCTATTTATTGATAATTTTGACTAGTATTATCCTTCATCTTCTGCTATTTATTGATAATTTTGACTAGTATTATTCATCTTCTGCTATTTATTGATAATTTTGACTAGTATTATCCTTCATCTTCTGCTATTTATTGATAATTTTGACTAGTATTATCCTTCATCTTCTGCTATTTATGATAATTTTTGACTAGTATTATCCTTCATCTTCTGCTATTTATTGATAATTTTGACTAGTATTATCCTTCATCTTCTGCTATTTATTGATAATTTTGACTAGTATTATCCTTCATCTTCTGCTATTTATTGATAATTTTGACTAGTATTATCCTTCATCTTCTGCTATTTATTGATAATTTTGACTAGTATTATCCCTCATCTTCTGCTATTTATTGATAATTTTGACTAGTATTATCCTTCATCTTCTGCTATTTATTGATAATTTTGACTAGTATTATCTTCATCTTCTGCTATTTATTGATAATTTTGACTAGTATTATCCTTCATCTTCTGCTATTTATTGATAATTTTGACTAGTATTATCCTCATCTTCTGCTATTTATTGATAATTTTGACTAGTATTATCCTTCATCTTCTGCTATTTATTGATAATTTTGACTAGTATTATCCTTCATCTTCTGCTATTTATTGATAATTTTGACTAGTATTATCCTTCATCTTCTGCTATTTATTGATAATTTTGACTAGTATTATCCTTTCATCTTCTGCTATTTATTGATAATTTTTGACTAGTATTATCCTTCATCTTCTGCTATTTATTGATAATTTTGACTAGTATTATCCTTCATCTTCTGCTATTTATTGATAATTTTGACTAGTATTATCCTTCATCTTCTGCTATTTATTGATAATTTTGACTAGTATTATCCTTCATCTTCTGCTATTTATTGATAATTTTGACTAGTATATCCTTCATCTTCTGCTATTTATTGATAATTTTGACTAGTATTATCCTTCATCTCTGCTATTTATTGATTAATTTTGACTAGTATTATCCTTCATCTTCTTATTTATTGATAATTTTGACTATTTCACTTGACTAGTATTATCCTTCATCTTCTGCTATTTATTGATAATTTTGACTAGTATTATCCTTCATTCTTCTCTATTTATTGATAATTTTGACTAGTATTATCCTTCATCTTCTGCTATTTATTTTTGATAATTTTGGACTAGTATTATCCTTCATCTTCTGCTATTTATTGATAATTTTGACTAGTATTATCCTTCATCTTCTGCTATTTATTGATAATTTTGACTAGTATTATCCTTCATCTTCTGCTATTTATTGATAATTTTTGACTAGTATTATCCTTCATCTTCCTGCTATTTATTGATAATTTTGACTAGTATTATCCTTCATCTTCTGCTATTTATTGATAATTTTGACTAGTATTATCCTTCATCTTCTGCTATTTATTGATAATTTTGATAGTATTATCCTTCATCTTCTGCTATTTTATATGATAATTTTTTGACTAGTATTATCCTTCATCTTCTGCTATTTATTGATAATTTTGACTATATTATCCATTATCTTCTTAATTCTAGCTGCAATTTTTATTATCTTTCATTTTCCTAATTGTGGCTGCTTCATTTAAAGATAAATAAATAAACAAATATCACAAGGACTGATGAGGACAAGAATCTGGGAAAAATCCAATACAAATTAGAAATAGAACACTCCACTTTATTTTTCTGTTTTGTCTCAATACAAATTATAAATGCCACATTCCACTTTGGCCCTTACTTAGGCTAAGCAGGCGGTCAGAGAAGCCCAATCGATTAGCTGGTCAATGTTGCAGATTGACTATTGTTCAGTTTGTTTTGCGCAGGAAGTTCGAAAAGACAAAGGAAAATTGAACTGAGAAGACAATGGCTAAGGTAGACAGAGGGTCTGGTGTGACAAAGGACTTCCTCTATACAAGCAGAAAAATTGAACAAAGAAACTGGAAAGGGAAGTAAGGACTTCCGGCTGAGGGACAAAGAGAAAGATTAAAATGCGTGGGCGTCGTCAATACTTAAGCAGTTGTCAGTCCACCCAGAGTCAAGGCAGACCCCAGGAGACGAGCAGAGAGCACAAGGAGTGTGACCGTCGACACGGTCGAGCGCTGCTGCGGGCAGTGAGGCTCACTCACCACCTACCACACACCTAAGAAAATAAAGAAGAGTCATCTTTTGTATACGCGTATCTGTTGTTATTGAAGTTCAGTAGCTAACTACTACCATACATCGCTTTTGGGTTAGTAACGATATCCGCTACTAACATACACGAATTCGAAGCCAGTATGCAACAGTCAAGTCAAGCCCTAGCACCTATATGATTGTTCCAAACCTATTGCAATTATCAGAGATACTGATAGGTACGCATCCTGCATCCCTGACACACAAAAATCTAAAATGACGCAATAAAATCATATCCATGCATCCCAGTGTTTTTCTTTTTTCTTCCATTTCCATTTCAAGCTAACTGTGAATACATTTCAATAGTTTCTTCAAAACGAATTACGCAGGATACATTACAAGGTAGGAGTTAGACGGCTTTAGTTGGGACCCATAAATTTTCCTGGGGACTCGTTCAAAGCAAATATATGCAACCGAGGATGCAGTAAATCAAAAAGCTATCATCATCACTGCATTATGGCAACCCCTGACCCTTTTTTATCATATATGATAAGCAACACAGATTTTCATCCAAAAGGACAATCAGCCAAAGTGTTCACACTAGCCGGAGTTCTTACTGGGATCATTTACTGCCCCTTCTCAATCTCAGTATATATATTTACCAACCCCTCCACACGAGCAGGATGCGACACAAGGTCAATTTCTTAAGCGGAGTTTAACAGGTTTGAATTCAGAGTTTTCCTTCTCCTAGACCGGTTGCCTAACCAAGGTTAAAGAGCCCAGTCTACCCTACTATTTACCCATAGCTGGAGGGAGAGTAGGATTCATACCTTTCCCAAGGGTATTAGCGCTAAGTGACATGCAATCACCATGTCCAGGATTTGAACTCGGGGCAACGAGTCCATTTCCCATGACTTTAACCATTACACCACGTGCTTCTCTACCTTAGTATAAGTAAGTAGTTGTCGGGGTGGCATAATGTCGATATCAGCCAGACAGCGAGAGAGTCTATCCCCTTTTCACAATCGCTAGACCAAAGAGATTGTTTTTAGCGTCTGAAGTGGAGCACCACACCTACCATCAGCTCTTCACTTTATCATACAGATCCCTGTGCTACTCATACACTCAGTGTATCCCCTTTTTACTATCGCTAGACCAAAGAGATTGTTTTTAGCGTCTGAAGTGAAGTGCCACACCTACCACCAGCTCCTCACTTTATTGTACAGATCCCTGTGCTACTTATACACTGAGTTGGTGATGGCCAGTATTGAACCAGGAACCTTGTGATTCCTAGTCAAGTGCTCTACCGACTGAGCTACAAAATTATTCTTAATTGTAGAAAGCCAACACAAAACAAAACGCCCAACTATTTCTGTATTTTTTTACCCATGTTGTTAACCTTTTATCTACCACAGCACCCCAAACCGCCCAATGATCAAAATGCTGGACAAAAAACACCCAAGATCGTCAACTCTTAGAAAATGATTTTGAGTTAAAAAAGAGAAATGAATTAAATAAATACATTTCTATTCAGTAGTAAAGGATCAGCTATGTTAAAGTTAGACAATCCCCAAAATCTGAGCTTCTAATTCCAAAAATTGGCGGAGTTATGTCAATTTTTAGCTCTCCAAATTTGGTGGGGTTGGCGAAAAATGGCGACATATGTTTGTCTGTAAAATGAGTTCTAGAGCTTCCCTACTACTAAAAATTGGTTTATAAAAGCATTTTTGCCCAGGGAATCCAAAAATGCTATAAAAATCTTAAAGTCAACCAATTTTGAACCAATTGGAAGCTCAAATTTTGGGGATTGTCTAACTTTAATATAATCCACACCTGGACAAAATTCACTTGAGGAAAGTTGGGTATTGGTATGATAAGTACTAAAAATAAGAAACTAAAATCAGCTTTAATGTATGCTAAAATTAATAATTTTGTATAATTTTGATTTTTCGGATTAGGGCTTATTATTAGGGGGGGGGGGGGGTTATATAAATCATCCTAGGTCTTATTTTGGAAGTAGGTCTTATTTTTGGGGGAACCGGTAGTTGTATTTTGGACATTTTTGTAGTTTGTATGGGTGACATGGCCTGGATGATTTGATATTTAATTACCCTATTTTCTTTCTTTTGAATAGCATTGAAGCTGGTCGATTGCTGTCCTATACATCATACCAGCTTTTCACTTCGCAATCCAAACTCCAAAAAGGAATTATGCAATTCTCAAGTGGCGAATGACAAGAATCAGAATTCAACGTCCACAATTTGTAAATCTGAAGCAAGTTCCTCAGTATCAATCCCAGATGATAAAAAGATCTTCCAGACAAGGAATACAGTCTCACCAACGAATGCGGAAAATAACGTAAGCTTCATATTTTATACTTATTCTGAATTTTGAGCTTTTTGATTTGTTCAGTATTGTGTAGTACTAGCAGGACCCGTAGAATTTACACGAAATGAAACAAAAATCAAGAGGAGCTATTGTTAAGTTTCTGACTGCCATCCTTGGCCAGTTGAAAAGGACTTAAAGTAAGTAAGTAAGTCCAAACTATAGGATCCTTTTGTAAGTGAATAAGTCCTGAGTTATGGAATCCTACGTAGTGTCAAAAGGTCCAGTGATATAATCCTATGTTCCATCGTCCACGAAGGTTCAAAGCATTGTGAGCCAGGTATGACCAGAACAGCCAGTATAAATAATAATATCAGCAGCAGAATACTGCCAGTGGTTCGTCAATAGGTTGGTCACATGGTTATCAGCGAGTCTATAAGTAAGAGTGGGCATTTAGCATATGTTTTATATCCAAAATTCTCAACAGCTATTTAACTTCTTCTCTTTCACTTTTTAAAAAATTACCCCGTCCAAAACAAGGCAGAGTTTTTTATTTACTTAACTCTTAACATCCTATACCACCTCATTCCACCGCCATAAATCACATTCATTTTCTTATCTATCCCAAATGATAGTCTTTGTTTAAATTTAATATCAAACATATCTAGAAGTCTTTGATTTAAGGGAAATAACAGGTAACTTTAAATGAAAAGGCCATTTTTAACCATTTTTTTTTAATAAATCCTTATAGGAATTGGACTCTGGACTTAAAAAATTCTCAACAGGATGTTAAGAGTTAATTATCCCTTTTATATTTGATTTAGTGAATTTAATAATATTTTCTTATCAATATTTTTGAAGTTATATGGGTTTGAAAATTATCCTGTTATTATTATCCTGAGTGTTCTTGGTATAGGCATTACACACACACACACATACACACACACTCATATATATATATATATATATATATATATTATATATGTAGTAAGAAAAGGTGGAATGAAAACATCACACAATGCTGTTAAAGAAGAAAACAATTTATAATATAATCATAGCTGATACTGATCAATATTTCGATTTTACAAAAATCATCATCAGAGCTCATTCACTCCCGTAGTTGTTTGGGTCGGAGAGGACTTTCCTCTCCGACCCAAACAACTACGGGAGTGAATGAGCTCTGATGATGATTTTTGTAAAATCGAAATATTGATCAGTATCAGCTATGATTATATTATAAATTGTTTTTCTTCTTTAACAGCATTGTGTGATGTTTTTCATTCCACTTTTCTTACTCATATTGTCAGATTCATTTTTTCTTTTAACTTATATATATATATATATATATATGAGAGTATGCAAACAGTTTGTTTGATATGGCGGTAGCGACAATTTTGGGGGAATATGTGCTTAATTGAAATCATACCTAATTTTGAGAATTAATTAGTTGATAATTAATGAATTAGGCAAATATATCTGTTCAAATGTAAAGCTAAACAAATCAAGAAAAAGTCAATCTCTGTATGTACATTTCGGCCTATTATACCTCATCAGCAGAGTTATAGACTGGAAGCCACTTAGTGTGTGATTCGAACCCTAACAGCCAGGCTGACAGGCGGGGATTCTAACCATTACACTAGCTGGTTTACCAGGTTTCTCATTTTGTTTATAAACTGATATATCGTACATTTTTTGGAGACTTGTCAGCCTGGTAGTTAGAGTTCGAATCACACACAAAGCGGCTTCCAGTCTATAAACTCTGCTGATGAGCATAATAGGCCGAAATGTACATACAGAGATTGACTTTTTCTCGATTTGTTTACGCTTTACATTTGAACAGATATATTCGCCTAATTCATTAATTATCAACTAATTAATTTTCAAAGTTAGGTATGACTTCAATTAAGTACATATTCTCCCAAAAATATATATATATATATATATACACACAGAGAATTGAAGGAAAAAATAAAATAAAAATCAAAGTTTATTTGTTTTATTTGTAATTATACCAAAAACTGTTTCATTTACATTTCTCACAGCTCTTAAGTAAACATATCAAACATAATAATGGAATTATCATACTGTGGTATATCCACAGGTGCTGCTAGTTTATGATAAAACTTTGATATTTCCTTAATTAAAAAAAAAAGAACTACTTAGGTGGTCAATACTAGAATAAGTTCAGTCCTAATAAGTGATCATCCTCCACACATTACTACAACAACTAACATTACGTTTTTTGTTTTGTTTTATGTGACATTGTTTATATTGTGTAATGTGTGAAAATAAACTATTGTCTTCTTCTTCTTCTTCTTTCCTTCATTCATTCATTCTTCTTTCATTCATTCATTCATTCATTTTTCTTCTTCTTCTTCTTCTTCTCTATATTTTTCTTCTTCTTCTTCTCTTTCTTCTTCTTCTTCTCTGTCTTTTTCTTCTTCTCTCTTATTCTTCTCTTTCTTCTCTGTCTTCTTCTTTCATTCTTCTTTTCTTCTTCTTTCATTCTTCTTCTTCTTCTCTGTCTTTTTCTTCTTCTTTCATTCTTCTTCTTCTTCTCTGTCTTTTTCTTCTTCTTTCATTCTTCTTCTTCTCTTCTTCTTCATTCATTCATTCTTCTTCTTCTTTCATTCATTCATTCTTCTTTTTCTTTTTCTTCTTCTTCTCTTTCTTCTCTGTCTTCTTTTTCTTATATTTTCGCTTTCTTCTTCTTTCTTCTTCTTCTTCTTCTTCTCTGTCTTATTATTCTTCTTCTCTGTCTTCTTTTTCTTATATTTTCGCTTTCTTCTTCTTCTTCTCTGTCTTCTTCTTTTTCTTCTTAATAATCATAAGTTTAAATTCCACATTATTATTTTCCACAGAGTTACAAAAGTCCAGTGATTGATTTTCCAGAAAGTCCTCAGAGTTGCCATTCCGATGATCTTTTTTTATCGAGTTTTGATGAATCTTCCCAGGAATCCAGGAAATCCCAAAAAGCTCAAGAAAGCATCACAGAAAACCATTTACCAAAATCTACAAACCCTTCACGACCAGAACAAACTCCTTCACCCTCTCTATACTCGGACATTGACGACAATGAAATGTCGTTGCCGTCTCCCTCGGAAATGAAAACGGACAAATTATCATCAGCATCAGTGAATACTGTTGAGAGGTGCGAGACGGAAATGTCCAGTTTGAATCCGTGTTCATCTGATCCGCATAAAACATCATCCGTTGAAGTGTGTCAAGACAAAAGAATCCAGGAGGAAGATGAAGAGAAAACGGTTAAAGAAGAAGCGCCAAAGAAATCTTTAGAAATAAACCAGAATTCCAAATCTTCAACATCAGACAATAAACCATTATTGAATTCTTCAGCTGATTCCTTTACAAAAATAAATTCAGGTATTTTTTTTTTTTAATTGTTATCTGTTTAGGTGTTTCAAAATAATATACAGTAGTTTTTTTTTTTTTAAATAATAAGTAGATTCATATTTTTCCCAATGGTATTAGTAATATGTGAAACTCAAACAGCCTCACCCAGGATTTGAACTCAGGTCGCCATGTCCATTTCCTATAATAATAACCATTATTAAATATAGTATATCCACAGTTTATAACAGCAAGAATATGCACCCTCTGCCAGGTGTAAGTATTTAACTTTTAATGTCATTCAATATATCAAATTAGAAAGACTACTGAAATTAAATAAGAATGTTTTTATATTATGCTAGAAGGCTGAAAGTAACCTTCCAACGTGGGTACATATATGTACATGAAATAATCCAACAAAGAAGTTATATATAATAACAAATGCAGACTTTATTATTTGTCTTGTAATGTTCAAGGTTAAAATAATGTTATAATTAGTTGAACAAAACAACTCTGACACGAGTGTTAAACATAACATGGACTTTAATATAAGTACGGCACATGGAGAAACGTTTATAACATAGAGTACAGATACATGACAAAGATACATAATGTACACGTGAATGACACATGAAAGGAATAAGATACAAAGTAGCAAGCAAGAGAGACAGAGAATATTATGGGAAAGGTATGAATCCAACTATTCTCTTTCCAGCTATTGGTAAATAGTAGGGCAGACTGGGCTCTTTAATCTTGGTTAGGCAACCAATCTAGGAGATGGAAATTTCTGAATTCAAACCTGTTAAATCTCCACTTGAGGTGGTCACTAATAGACTCAGTCCTAATTAGTGATCTATTTCACTAAATTTTTTTTTTTTATCTTTAATTTTTTTTATACAATTGCTGTTTTTTGTAAATCTAATTAAGCAATTTGTTCCAAAAATATCTATCTGATGGTGAGGTTCCATTTCTGGAGTTTTGGGGAATGTGGAGTACCCCTTCATCACCATTGCTCCCCGGTCCACTGACCCGAAGTGGTAGTACCTGTTAGGGTCCCATCAATGAGTTAAATTGAAAAGAATGTTTTTATTAAAAAAATTGAGTATCCATTAAGAATGAATTTATTTCAAAACTTTATCAGCATTAAATGACCCACTGAAGTTGATATGCCGTAAAACAAACCAAACTAAACCTAGGAGGATGCATCATTCATTTTTATTTTACTTTTATTTTTTTCGTCAGGTGTTCATAAAGGCAGATGTCGTTCTCCTCCAAATGCAAAGACGGCTCGCGAGCCGAATTATCTTAACCAATTCTACAACAATTCTCGTCTTCATCATTTGTCAACTTGGAAGGTGGAATGGAAAAATTATGTTTCACAGATTAAATCACGTCTTGGCAATAATTTTCCTGGAAGAGTCAAATTGAAATCTGGCATCGATCCAAAACCAAATCAATCACCATCCCAACAAATTATCATGCATATTGATATGGACTCTTTTTTTGTATCTGTCGCTTTGAGAGATAAACCGGAATTAAAAGGTAAGATATGATTTTCTAAAACAGGGATCACCAAACTTTTTTTTGTGCGGGATAATTGAAAAAATAACAAGTGCGGGCCACATTATTATTGTGTTCTTGCTAGTCAGAACAAAAACTCTAGAGCAAAAGAGTAATGAAGTTAACAAGAATCAACATCCAGGTAAGTTTAAAATACGTCTTTTCTATCCGAGGGGAGCTGAGGTTAGGTGTGCACTTGCTCTAGGACAGGGATCACTAACTTTTTTAACAGTGGGCCGGATAATTGAAAAAATAAAGAGCATGGGCCACATTATTATTGTGTTCAATACTTGTCTAGAATGGAAAAAAAATAGAGGGGAAAAAATAATTATTTGACTTGTTGAAAGGGCAACAATGTCGTCGCCGTAAAAAAATCTTTAGCAGCAAAAAAAAAAAATCTGTCATCGTAAAAATCTTCAGTAACTCAAAATCCTCAGCAGCTGAAAAATCCGTCGTCGTAAACTCTTCAGCAACTCAAAATCGCAACTCACTCCTGTCGTCACCCCACTTCTACTTATACTAATTTCTCCCTCAACATCCAGGTGTCTGCGCCCAAATGCACGAGATTCTCGAACCAATCCCAGCCGCCGGAATCCTCATAGCTATCATCCGGGCACCTAGCGCTATATCCGGTACTGTAGCATCTTGACTTCGGTGCCAATGTGTCGCCCGTTCGCATTCTGAAGGACACGGGTCGATTCTACAGCCAGCCAAAGCCTAGCCCGCTTCCTTCGAGAATACGGCAAGCCTTGACGTTTGCCACTCACCTTGTGTTCTCTGTCACAACCTGCTAACCAGAACAAAAACTCTGAGAAAAAGATGTAAAACAAAATTTATCTTTCCATGTTATATTCATGGGTGAGTGGTATAAGATGCACAAAAAAAATAAATTTAACCCACATATTTATTTTCAAAACATTATCAAAGAACGCAACATTCAAATACTGGCAGCGGACCTGATAAAATGCCTTGCAGATTATTTGAAATGAACTTAATTGTTATTAAGAACACATTTTATGATATTTTCATGTTAAAACATCCATTTGTATTGATTCGAACAAATTCGTATTTTCAGTGTAGATTTACAGTGAAATGAAAATGGCCCACCAAAACAAATGTCTTCCTCAAAGTGAAGCAAACAAGCGGAAGTTACTCTCAGTTATGTAGCTAATGTTCAGATTACCTCTTCGTCTAACTGCTTCTTCTTCAGCCACCATCTTCTCTGGGCTGATCTAGGGGCTTTCACTGGGGGGTTGATTTTCTTTGTTAATTCTTCTTACAGGGCTGGTCTGGTCTGGTCATTGTCTTAACGTTCAATTCACAACAAGACTTGGTGTTTCTTATAATAAAGATTTTACTTCCCCAGCCCATTTGATTTCATTGTGAGGAGACCGGCCCACCAGAGCCAACAATCACGTCTGCACTCCTTTGAAATCGGGTTGCATCTGCTAACTAAACTAACTTATTCTCATGCGACCAATTGCGCACTTTCTACTGGAAGGTGAAGTTGGAATCATCGTTATGTCATTCATAATCCCAACGGCTATGGAAAATTACCCATCTCCAATTTGAAATCTAACAAACTTTATTTAAAATTCTAACTACAGGTACGTGTACAATTTATGACTGTTCATAAATTGTAACAGGTTGACATGCCATAAAATCCAACCAACCAACCATCTACACTCCTTTGAAATCAGGTTGCATCTGCTAACTAATATATATATATGTCTGTGTGTGTATGTATGTATGTATGAATATATATATATATATATATATATATATATATATATATATATAGAGGGTGAGAGAGAGAGAGAGAGAGAGGGTGAGAGGTAGAGGTAGAGAGAGAGGGTGAGAGGTAGAGAGAGAGAGAGAGAGGTAGAGAGAGAGAGAGAAGGTCCTGAATAGAATCATCTCCACCACCAACTCGTCTGGTCTTTTGTATATATATATATATATATATATATATATATAAGGTTTTGGCTTATGCTTCGAAGAAATAAAAATAGAAATTCTCACATGTCCAATCGCACACTTTCTACCAGAAGGTGAAGTTGGGATCATAATCCCAACGGGTATGGAAAATTACCCATCTCCAATTTTAAATCTAACAAACTTTATCTAAAATTCTAACTACAGGTACGTTCAAAATTTATGACTCCTCATAAATTGTAACAGGTTGGCATACCCTAAAATCCAACCAACCAACCATCAAACAAATAATATATTGATTCTTCCACATCTTAAACTTTGAAATGACTTTTTTTCCATCCCTCTTTATGAATTGTTGCAGATAAACCAGTGGGGGTGACGCATTCCCAAAAGAAAGGTCCTTCGTCCGATCGGCCGGGGGTCAATGTGGATTATGAGAGACAGCAATGGATTGAACGGCGTAAAAAGCGATCCCTAGGAAAAGGAAAAGTCTCGATGTCAAATGTGAATGCAATGGAGACGGAATTTGATGAAGAGGAAGAAGAGACGGATCTTTTCAAAGTATCTGAGGAGGAAGCATCAACCGGAAATGTTTCCCATGCAGCAGACCAGCAACACCAAAACAAACAGTCAACTTCTTTAAGAAATAAATCAGAAACACAAGCTCATAATTCATTCTCAGAGATTGCGTCGTGTAATTATATCGCTCGAAAGGTAAAGTTTTTTTAATTCTTCTTTTTTTTCTTTTTTTTTGTTTAATAATTTTTTTTTTTTTTTTTTTAAATATTTTTTATTTATTTGTTTATTTATCTATTTTTTTTAATTTATCTATTTTTTTTTTTTTTTTTTTTTAATTTTATTTTGTTGTAATTATATCGTTCGAAAGGTAAAGTTTTTTTTTAATTCTTTTTTTTTTAATTTATTTATTTCTTTTTATTTATATTTTTATTCATTTGTTTATTTATCTATTTTTTTTATTTATATTTTTATATTCTTTATTTTTTTTTTTTTATTTATATTTTTTTATATTTTTCATTCTTTTATTTTTTTTTTTATTTATATTTTATATTTTTCATTTATTTATTCATTTATTTTTTTTTTTTTTTTTTTAGATAAAGAATATCTGGGTATAGATCAAAAATGTATTTGAAAAAATTTTTTTATTTTATTTTTTTTTATCTTTAATTTATATTTTTTATTTATTTGTTTATTTATCTATTTATCATTTTTTAAAATTCATCTATCTATTTTTTATTTTTTTATTTATTTTGTTTTATTTATTTATATTTTTATATTTTTCATTCTTTTATTATTTTTTTTTTTTATATTTTATATTTTTTATATTTTTTATTTATTTATTTTCATTTATTTTTTATTCTATTTTTTTAAATAAAGAAGAATTTTTTTAAATAAATAGAATTTTTATATTTATCACATTCTTTGTAAGTTCTTTTTAATTCTTTTTTTAAATTTTAAAATTTTTTTTTTTTTTAAAGGCTGGTTTGAGAAATGGTATGTTTATTGGAGATGCACTGAAACTGTGTCCTAATTTGGTTACCCTGCCGTATGAGTTTGAAAAATACCAAGAAGTATCCAAGATTCTGTATGACACTGTCGCAAGGTGAGAGTTATTATTTTTATATTTTATGAAAAACTTCTTCTTGTTTGTTTTTTAAGCATTTTTTAAATTTTAATGAATTTTTTTTTTTAATTTTAGAATCTAAGGGGAGAAACTCCTGACTGATTCCTGATAAAAGGCAAAGGAGAAATGAAAAACCCGGTTATTTCCTATAAGTCTAACATAATCAAAGGGGAACCACTCTTGACTGATAATGTATTTATTTTCCCATTAAACTAATCCTAAACCCTAACCCTAACCCCGTCTTCTTTTTCCTAGTAGATCAATAAATAAATAATCAGTCAAGAGTGGTTCCCCTTTGATCATGTTAGACTTATAGGAAATAACTGAAAAACCTCCAAATATGACTTTAAACTAATATAATTATATGACCAAATTTTATAGATGAAACTTGACAATTTGTATTATTTAGATTTTTCGGACTGTTGTCCTCATCTTTTATTGTTATATACACCATGTTTTGGGTGATGTGCTCTCCAGCCTTCTTCAGGTGTTTCTTGTTATTTTTTAAATGAGACTTGATATTTTGTATATTAAGATATTGGCTAGAAAACTTGAAAAGATAAAAAAGAAACACCATTTTCCTATATATATATATATATATAAAGTCATCCACAGACTCCATGTTTCGGCATTTCATGCCTCTTCAGTGTGGCTAGACACAACAACTACCTATGGCCAGGATCAAAATCCAACTGACTTTTTGTCTGCCTTACTTCTTAACCTCTCGGCCATTTTGACAGCTGCCATAACAGGGTGGTGTTTAAACTATTAAATACATATGTTTGTCTAAATATATTACGATCACCAGAGAGATCCAGTCTGTGTACAGACGATCATTGCTTTATATATGTTGGCAGTGAAAGTTAATTTAAGTCACCCCTAACTCTACTGAGTCTGGGAGCATGATGACTTTATATATATATATATATATATAGAGAGAGAGAGAGAGGGGGTTAAGTAAACAAACAAATGTGTTTATTTGATATGGCTTTAAGCCGACAATTTTTGGAGGATATGTGCTTAATTGAAGTCGTACCTAATTTTGAAAATCAATTAGTTAATAATTAATGAATTTTAGGTGGGCATATATGTTCAAATGTAAGGCTAAACAAATCGAGAAAATGTCAATCCCTGAATGTACATTTCGACCTATTAGGTCTCATCAGCAAGGTTATAGACATGGGAGACTGCTCCGTGTGTGACTCGAAACCTTGACTGTCAAGCTGACAGGTGAAGTCTCTGAGTGGCCCAATGTCAGTATCAGCCAGACAGTGAGGGAGACTATCCCCTTTTCACTACTGATAAACAAAGAAGGTTATTTTAGCATCTGAGGTGGAGCGCCACACCATCAGCTAACTTTTTATTATCCCCTCCTCTACCCAGGCAATGCCAGGTAGCCACTTCTAGTTCAATAAGTAAAGGGAACTCTTATAAAAACTATTTGTTGATCTATTTCAGTTATACTCATGACATTGAAGCTGTGAGTTGTGATGAAATGCTGGTTGATTGCAACAATTTGTTAAAAGAAACCGGAGTTGAGATTGACAAATTTGTTTCGGTCCTTCGTCAAGAAATCTTTGAAAAAACTGGATGCACAGCTTCAGCTGGTTTGGGTAAGAAGAACAAATTTTTGTTTTTTAAATTTACTTTCTGAATATTGGCAGTAAAATAGGCAATTAAATCTGAATAATGTGAGTAAAAAATGGAATTAAATTTGAATATTGGGAGTAAAATAGAGGATTATATTGAATATTGGGAGTAAAATAGGCAATTAAATCTGAATATTAGGAGTAAAATAGGGAATTAAATTTGAATAAAGGGATTTAAATTTGAATATTGGGAGTAAAAAAGGGAATTGAATTTGATAGTTTGTAGAAAAAATATTAAAAAAACATGAAATATTCCAAAAGATGTGTTTATTTAGGAAGGTAAACCACTGCTAGTGGTATAAGACTACTCAGTCAGCATCATAGTCCTGTATTTATGAGGATTGGGACATACCCCTTAATGTTCATAGGTAGGGTATATAACATTATGTAACATAAGAAAGATGTAACCAGCCAGTGAATGAACAAGTTTTAATTGTAGACCCACCCACTCTCAAATTTTTATTGTAGACCCATCCCCCCTCAAATTTTTATTGTAGACCCACCCACTCTCAAATTCAATGATTATTTTTATATTTTCTTTCTTTTCTTTTGCAGGTCCAAACATTTTGTTGGCTCGACTAGCAACCCACAAAGCTAAACCTAATAATCATTTTCTTGTCCAAAATGATCAGATTGTGGATTTTATTAAAGACCAGACAATAAAAGATCTACCTGGTGAGTAGGATTTACCATTTAAGATCCGCCCTGTTGGCTGGGGAATTAGAATACACCGACTGCACCTCTACAGAGGAGTAAGAATCCCTCAATGGGGCCACCTGTTGGCAGTGGGTGGCAACCCATGATGCTTAAGAATGAACCTAGGTGGCTAAGCAGTCCATAACATGCAACACTCCACTTTTCCCTTTACTTGGGCTCAATATCTTATTATGATGGAAATTGTGTGTTTTTCTGTAAAAGAAACTATATCACTGTTCAAATCACAATTCCCTTAGTTATTTACATCACATTCTCCATGATTTTATGTTTTATTTAAACCCCAATTATTAATGAAAATGTTTTACATTATTGATACTGTTGACCATATCTACATACTAATCACATGCAATTGTATTTATATATACAAAAATAGCGGTTTACAGTGTGAACGGGAAGGCTAATTTGCATATTGATATTAACATTTTTTTTTAATAAATATGTGGTTAGTATTATTGATTTCTAATTGTTTGGTTTTATTTTAATGAATATGAGCAAAAATCTGTGATAAATCTTAACTGAAATCCATTAACAAGAAGAAATAACTTTAATTTTATTCTTTACTTCCTATTTTAACTAAATAGTTAAATTAGGAAAATATAGCAATGAAAGACTGGAGTGGTGGAAGAGTAAGTTTCAGTTGTTCTATTTTTCGATTATATGTTGACAAGTATTGTGTAGCGTAATTATTCTGGTCTACGGAGAACTTGGGGATTGAAAGGAGAAATAGAGGAAAAAGAAATAAGAACAAACAAAGCTTAAAATTTGGAAGAGTAAAAACTCCACGGGGTGCCAGTAATTTGACCGACAAATGACCCCAGAAATAGATTTAAAAATAAAAACGGAAGTTCCTGGTTTTGACCGGAAACGGATGTGATGCCGGAACGAGAAATGGAAAAGCAAAAAAAATCTTCCCTTTATGCCTTGGTTCTGGTGGGAAGTCAGACTGGTTCCCCAGATGATTTTGACATAGTAGTACTGAATATGATTTATGATTTGGCCGTACTCTCTCTCTCTCTGAAAAGAACCCACAATCCCCAAAGGAATAAACAACCCTTTGTGACTATACAACTTGCGTGTGTTGTTTCTGAACTAACAACGACTACTACTACAATTCAAACTTGGCTCTATGCGACATATATCATTCTGGTACATTTGTATTTTGTTAACTTAAGAAAAGTTGGTACAACTGTTGAGGAAATTTTGTAGGCAAAGAGTTTTGTCGCCTTGAGTAATACCTACTTTTACAATAAAAAACAGATTTTGTCAATACTGTGCAGCAACACTGAGGGGTGTAACCGCTTATATAAATCTCATTGTGTTTATATATGGGTAATTCCATGTCAAATCATCCAGGCCATGTCACCCACTTCCTTTAATTTTTCTGAAATTTTGTCCAGGTGTGGACTGTGTTAAAGTTAGACATTCCCCAAAATTTGAGCTTCCAATTCCAAGAATTGGCAGAGTTATATCCAAGTGTAAATAGTGAAAAATGACTATGGGTAATTCCATGTCAAATCATCCAGGCCATGTCACCCACCTCCTTTAATTATGGTGTGGATTATGTTAAAGTTAGACAATCCCCAAAATTTGAGCTTTTAATTCCAAAATTTGGAGGAGTTATGTCAATTTTTAGCTCTCTAAATTTGGTGGGGTTGGTGAAAAATGTTGCCGTTTTGTAATCTATTTTTGTCTGTAAAATGAGTTCTAGAGCTTCCCTACTACTAAAAATTTGTTTATAAAGACATTTTTGCCCATCCATTTCAAATCTTTTTATCTGCATTCTTATTATAGAATAGAGGGGGGGGGGGAAATAGATATTTGGGTCTACAAGTTCCTGCTGAGGGGGAGGGGGAGACCAAAAAGAAGCGAGTTCAGTCTTCTCGCAGGCCAAACTTTCTTTTTAGTCAACATAGTCTTTGTCTTCGACCAGCAGCTGAAATCCGTCGTCGTCGTCGTCAAAATAATCTTTTTCTGACTGCCGTCTCACGTAAGCCGAATGCTTCTCTGCTTGTCACGCCACGCTCCACTCGCTTTGGTTATTTTACGGGCATATTACCCAAACATCCGGGCACATCAGTCAAACCTCGCGTCTGTCCAGTGCCTAAATCGCATTTATTTTTGCATGCGGTAGTAAGCGGGTTCGATCACGGGGGGAAAGACAATGTCTTGCTCTTTTTCCTTTCTCGTTCTCCGTCATACTTATTTAGTTTCATAAGCCTTACTAATTTGATATATTTTGTTTCTTTAAAATTCAAATACTTGCACCCTACGGAGGGTGCATATGTTTGCTAGTTATTATAATTGTTTTTTTCTTTTTTCAGGTGTTGGACGATCATTCAAATACTTGCACCCTACGGAGGGTGCATATGTTTGCTAGTTATTATAATGTTTTTTTCTTTTTTCAGGTGTTGGACGATCATTCAAATACTTGCACCCTACGGAGGGTGCATATGTTTGCTAGTTATTATAATTGTTTTTTTCTTTTTTTCAGGTGTTGGACGATCATTCAAATACTTGCACCCTACGGAGGGTGCATATGTTTGCTAGTTATTATAATTGTTTTTTTTCTTTTTTCAGGTGTTTGGACGATCATTCAAATACTTGCACCCTACGGAGGGTGCATATGTTTGCTAGTTATTATAATTGTTTTTTTTTCTTTTTTCAGGTGTTGGACGATCATTCAAATACTTGCACCCTACGGAGGTGCATATGTTTGCTAGTTATTATAATTGTTTTTTTTCTTTTTTCAGGTGTTGGACGATCATTCAAATACTTGCACCCTATGGAGGGTGATATGTTTGCTAGTTATTATAATTGTTTTTTTCTTTTTTCAGGTGTTGGACGATCATTCAAATACTTGCACCCTACGGAGGGTGCATATGTTTGCTAGTTATTATAATTGTTTTTTTTTCTTTTTCAGGTGTTGGACGATCAATGATGTACAAACTTGAGCATCTTCATATCAAAACTTGTGCGGAATTACAAAATCTTCCGTTGTCAACACTCCAACACGATTTTGGTAGTAAGACTGGCCAGTTACTTTATAACTATTGCCGGGGAAAAGACAATCGAGCTCTACAGACAGAGTACAATCAGAAATCGGTCTCAGCTGAAATAAATTATGGTATTCGATTCAAAGATGTGAGAATCTTTTTATTAATTTACTTTGGTATTGACTTACTAATTCAGTTTAAATTCTGAGGCCAGTTTAGCTCAATCGGTAGAGCATCGGTCTAGGAATCACAAGGTTCTGGGGTTAATAATATAAAAATTAAAAGTGGTTTTAATTTCAATTGCTAAATCCAATTTCTTATAATATGTTAGTTGACTATTTTCTGAATTTTTGAGATGGCTTGATAATTAGTATTATTTGGATTATTCAGACTATTGTCCTTATCTTTATTGTTTATACACTGTTTCTCTGAATTTTTGAGATGAGGCTTGATAATTAGTATTATTTGGATTATTCAGACTATTGTCCTTATCTTTATTGTTATATACACTGTTTCTCTGAATTTTTGAGATGAGGCTTGATAATTAGTATTATTTGGATTATTCAGACTATTGTCCTTATCTTTATTGTTATATACACTGTTTCTCTGAATTTTTGAGATGAGGCTTGATAATTAGTATTATTTGGATTATTCAGACTATTGTCCAAATAATCCAAATAATACTAATTATCAAGCCTCATCTAAAAATTTCAGAGAAATAGTGTAGATAACAATTAAGATGAGGATAATAGTTCAAATAATCCAAATAATACTAATTATCAAGCCTCATCTCAAAAATTCAGAGAAATAGTACAGATAACAAAAAAGATGAGGACAATAGTCCGAATAATCCAAATAATACTAATTATCAAGCCTCATCTCAAAAATTCAGAGAAATGGTGTAGATAACAATAAAGATGAGGACAATAGTCCGAATAATCCAAATAATACTAATTATCAAGACTCATCTAAAAATTTCAGAGAAATAGTGTAGATAACAATTAAGATGAGGACAATAGTCCAAATAATCCAAATAATCAAGCCTCATCTCAAAAATTCAGAGAAATAGTACAGATAATAAAAAAGATGAGGACAATAGTCTGAATAATCCAAATAATACTAATTATCAAGCCTCATCTCAAAAATTCAGAGAAATAGTACAGATAACAAAAAAGATGAGGACAATAGTCTGAATAATCCAAATATACTAATTATCAAGCCTCATCTCAAAAATTCAGAGAAATAGTACAGATAACAAAAAAAGATGAGGACAATAGTCTGAATAATCCAAATAATAATAATTATCAAGCCTCATCTCAAAAATTCAGAGAAATAGGTAGATAACAATAAAGATGAGGACAATAGTTCAAATAATCCAAATAATACTAATTATCAAGCCTCATCTCAAAAATTCAGAGAAATAGTACAGATAACAAAAAAGATGAGGACAATAGTCCGAATAATCCAAATAATACTAATTATCAAGCCTCATCTCAAAAATTCAGAGAAATAGTGTAGATAACAAAAAAGATGAGGACAATAGTCCGAATAATCCAAATAAAACTTATTTTCTTATGTTTTATTTTTTTCTAATTTTTCCTAATTTCATTTTAGGATAATGACATGAACGAATTCCTTAAAAACCTTTCTTCAGAAGTTGAGAGTCGATTGAAAAAGGTAAACAAACAAGGCAAAACAATCTCGTTAAAACTTATGGTGCGGCGACCAGATGCTCCTTTGGAAAGTGCCAAATATATGGGTAAGTAACTATTGTAGCATCATTATTATTGTTGTATATCCTTTCTTTACTTCTTACATTCTTCTTCTAGCGTCTCTTCTAACGTCTCTGTTCTTGCTGGCTTTATTTTCTTTCCCCGGTTGGCACGGATGAAAAGGAGGTGCGAGTGGTGATAGCGCCTGCTTGAATGAGTGGTGAAACGAACCGTAGCTATCACAAATGTCTTCTTTGGAGAGTCGACGGGAGCGACTGAACTCGGCGGCTACCAAATCTCAACTGCTGAACTCTCGGTCTAACCGTCACTTTTTCAATTTTTTACCCAGCATGCTCTGGTCTATTCAAATTACACCGGAACTATAGGACGTGACTTGCAATCCTAGATTTGTCACACAGTCAATAGGAAGTCTTTTGTTATCCTTCATTTGTTATTTTTCCGGAAAGTTTGTTTGACCCGGTCAAGCAGCAAGCCTTAGATGTTTATCACTTTTCTTCTTTCTTCTATCCAGACTTCTGTCTGGAACATCCTTTGTTTCTCAATTCCTTTGTCTTTTTGAATTTTTTTCGCGCCAAAAGAATTGAAACAATAGTTAATCTGCAACAGAAGCTCTAGAACTCATTTTACAGACAAAATTAGATTACAAAATGTCACTATTTTTCACCAACCCCACCAAATTTTGAGAGCTAAAAATCAACATAACTCCGCCAATTTTTGGAATTAGAAGCTCAAATTTTGGGGATTGTCTAACTTTAATATAGTCCATACCTGGCCAAAATTTCAGAAAAATTTAAAGGGGTGGGTGACAATTTTACTGTTTTTCTGGATGATTTGACATGAAATTACCCATTTGAGTTCTTTAAATTGATTTTTTTCAATTTTTTTTTCTCTTTTCTATTTTTGCTAGGTCATGGACTCTGCAACAACCACTGCAAATCCGTTACCCTTCCAATGGCGACAGACAAAGCTCCAGTCATCTCCCAAAAGTGCATGTTGATGTATAAAGCTTTAAATTTAAAAGCATCTGACCTAAGAGGGGTAAGAAAAAGAAAAAAAAAAATAATCTCTTCACTATTTTTACACTCTGCTCTTTCGTAAAAAAAAATGTAAACAGATTTTAATGATGGTAGCAAGAGAAATTACATATGTGGTAGCTCAAAGCGAGCACGAACATGTCTGGCATGCAAAATGAGATCAGGGGTGGGTGTAGTAAGCGACTACAGAGATTGAACTCGCATCCTCCAGATTGTGTGTTGCGGCTCGACAGTAGTCTAACCCATGTGCTTGTTCCAGAGATGTAGCTAAAAGAGAAAGAGAAGTTTAAATCAGGCACTTAAATACCAGAGGTCCCCTAGTGGGAACAAATGGCAACACTGCGGGAAGATAACTCTTCCTGGTAAAAGGAAGATAATCGCCACACTTATATAACATAATGATTACTAATATATTGCCGCCCTGTCGGATGGGGAATTAGAATGCACCGACTGCACCTCTGCAGAGGGGTAATACTCCCCCAATGGGGCCACCTGTTGGCCGTGGGTGGCGACCCGTGATGCTTAAGGATAGAGCCCAGGTGGATGAGCAGTTCATGACATGCAATACTCCACTTTGGCCCTATCTTGGACTAGACGGGCAGTCGGAGAGGCCCCCTCCGATCAATCGGCTGGTCATGTCAAGCCCTAGCACCTATATGATTTTCCCAACCCTATTGCCCTTATGGCAAGCCCCAACCCCTTTTTATCATATGGGTGCTAGAAGGCGTTGACTGAGGGTCTACATGTCCTGGGAATGACGTTAAGCTCTATCTGATGGTTGAGGTTCTAGTTTTGAAGGTTTGGGGAATGTGGAACACCCCTTCATCACCATTGCTCTCTGGTCCACTCTGACAGGGTCCCATCTATGGATTAAATAGAAAAATGTATTTATAAAAAAATTGTATTATGCATTAATAATGGATTTATTTCAAAACTTTATCGGCATTAAATGACCCACTGAGGTTGATATGCCGTAAAACAAAACAAACCAAACTAATATGTTGACTATATTCTTTTTTAACAGATTGGTATCACTATTAACCGATTGGAAAGTACCGAGAATGTCAACAGCGTTGTCAGTCACCATCCGTCGTACAACATTTTGAAATTTGCCCAGACGATCCCTGTGAAAAATCCTGTCTCTGAGAAATCATCCCCAATACCATCTCCCCCTCCTTCTTTGCCCGCCAGATGATTTTGAAGAATTTCTAGATGGTACCGAAAATGATATGACCATCTATTCAATGAAACCGCTCCATGTGAAACGTTTTGGAACGATTGATTTCAAAGAGGAAATATCCAGGTAAGTTTAAAATAAGTTTGTTAGAATTAAAAGTGTAGGCAGGTAGATTTCCGTGACCATTGTGTTTTGATTGGCATTTTATGACCCCAACTGACCCCAGTTAGTTTTTAGAGATTAGATTCGACCTGACTTGGAAGCAGAGTGGACATCTTTGTCTTTCTCTCACTGGCATCGTTCTCATCCACACAGAAAAGATTGAATCATGGGCTAAATAATAAACTTGATCAAGAAAAAACAAAAGTCTTGTTAGTTTATTTAATTAAAAACAAGTAAAGCCCAAAAGAAGTCCAGTAGAAGAGGAAGCAGGAGCCAGCAAGAGATATCCAGAGCAAAAGAGTAATGAAGTTAACAAGAAACAATATCCAGGTGAGTTTGGAATATGTCTTTTCTATCCAAGAGGAGCTAAGGGCAAGTGTGCTCTTGCTCTAGGACAGGGATCACCAAAGCTTTTCACAGTGGACTGTATAATTGAAAAAATAACAAGCGTGGACTACATTATTATTGTGTTCTTGATAGCCAGAACAAAAGATGTAAAACAAAAATTATCTTATTTTAATAATAATAAGACTTTATTTGAATAGAAAGAGTTCTGAGATGAATAGATAGTGAACTTTGAAATATCCCATCATACAAATAAAAAATACCAAAATAATTTGGTAAGCAAAGAGTTAGATAAAATCTTTTTTGCTAAACTATTTGCCTACTTTAAGCCACTCACAGCAACTCTCCCACCACACCCAAGCAAGTACAAAAACTGATGGTTAGTTCATTATAATTGAGCAGAAGGATTCAGATTACAATAATAATGAGTTCTGAGGTAAATAGATAGTGAACTTTGAAATATCCCATCATACAGTTAAAAAAATATCAAGAAATTTTTTTTTTTTTTGGGGGGGGGGGATAATGAGTTAAATCTTATTAAACGTGAATAATATTTACTTTCATAAATGCTTTAATATTTTCTTGCTTTAATTTTTAGGCAGAAAAAGAGTCGTGGAAAATTACCTCCCCTTCCTCGACTACCATCTCAAGGGACCCTAGCTCAACTTCAATCCCTAAAATTGCCGAGTCCCAAACCTGAGTCTGAAGATTTTCTCCCTTCACCTTCACAGGTCAGTCTCTCTTCACATTTTTCGCTTACAATTCTGCTTATTATCATTATTATCATCCTTATTATCATTATTATTATTATTATTATTATTTCAAACCAGCATATTATTATTATTATTATTATTTTTATCTCCTTTTGAGTTTTTCACATCAGCATTAGCTGATGGTCTTTCACTGGAGTCTGAGTGACAACAAGTCTCCTCAGGTCTCCATGATTCTTCTGAGTATTCTAGCCGATTGCAACAGTGCAGTAGTCTGAATGGTCTCAATTCTTCCTCTGATTTCCAGATGTTCCAATCTTTTGTCCAAGCTTTTTGAGACTGTTCCAAGTGCACCAACTACAATTGGTATCACTTTGACTTTCATATTCCATAGATTTTTCAGTTCTCTGGCAAGGTCCAGGTATTTGTCCATCTTTTCGTTTTCCTTCAGCTTCACCCTGTGATCTGCTGGAACTGCAAAATCCACCAGTTGACAAGTTCTTTCGTTTTTGTTAATCAATACTAGGTCTGGTCTTCTTGCTGGGATATTATTATTATTATTATTATTTATTATTTTCACTCCTTTTGAGTTTTTCACATCAGCATTAGCTGATGGTCTTTCACATGAGTCTGAGTGACAGCAAGTCTCCCCAGGTCTCCACGACTCTTCTGAGTATTCTAGCCGATTGCAGCATTGCAGTAGTCTGGATGGTCTCAATTCTTCCTCTGATTTCCAGATCATCCAGTCTTTTCCCAAGTTTATTGGAATCCTTCCAAGTGCACCAACTACTACTACTACTACTATTACTATTATTATTAGGTGAGTTTTTTCATACCAGTATTAGCCGATGGTATTTCACTGGAGTCTGAGTAACAACAAGTCTCCTCAGGGCTCCAGGACTCTTCTGGGTATTCTAGCTAATTTCAACAATGCTGTTGTCTGGATGATCTCAATTCTTCCTCTGATTTCCAATTCCTCCATTATTATTACTAGCAAAATAAAAAAACGCCCTCTGGGCAACATAAAATAAATATTGCCTGAGGGGATAGGAGTTGAAAATTTAATATCAGAGAGTTTGTATCATAAGTAAAATAAAATCATCAAATTTATTAAAGGAGTAAAAAATTAAAAAATTGAAATGGAAACTTAGTTCTGATAACTTTAAATATATATTAAAATAAAACAAACTATATATAGATAGATAATACCAGGTACGTATTTATTAAAACTTGTTTAAAAAACCAATGAGGACTGTCTAACATTGCATGCTCAAATTTTGAGTGTATTTATTCTACGTTATGACGTTTTAGGTAGTGTGACGTAATCAATGACGTCGTTTTTGTTACAGACAAAAACTGGAAGCAAATCTCCATTATTAATAGACATATTATTATTATCATTATTGGATATGAGGATTGAGGAATTTCTCTCGGAGCTGCTATCTGCAAGTCCGAGTGAGTGACAGCAATTCTGGTGGGTTCCAGTCTGAGTGAGAAGAACTCTAGTTCATCACAGGACGAAATCTTACCAAACACTGATTGTTTTCTTCAGCAACAGACCCCAAGGGAGGGCTGAGCAATGACATGGCAAAAAATGGTATTAATTGTTGCCTCAATGTCTTAGTGCAGTTGGGAACTGGGACGAAGAATTTTAACTGTGACGTCACCTTAGTCAACTGTTTTTTTAATTTAATTTTTAAAGGAAATTTTTATCAAGAATAAATTTTGTGACCCTCCTGTTGAAATTCCTACCATAAAATAAACTGAACCCTCATTTTATGTCCGTGTTTTTGCAATAAATGTTTTATTTTTCTTGCACCCGTTATTTTACAATACTGAACATATTTTATTTATTTATTTTAATATTCACTTCAATGTTTATATTCTAAAACTGTTTATTTTATGAGAATGTTTAGTTTTAAAGTGGAGGCTCGTTTTACAATTTAGGCATAAATTGGATCCTCCTTTTATGACTGTAATTTTGTTTTTTCGTCGACGATGATTAAAATCTGACGTTTTTATTTTAGAGTACCAAAGCCAAAAAAAAAAAAAAGAAAAAATAACAAAAGGTAATCTTCAACTTTTTACTTGTAAATTCCTACCATAAAATTAGGATTGGGCTTTATCTGAGCCAAGCCTAATTTTATGGCAGGAATACAGGTAAAAGTAGAAGTGTAAAACGAACCCCCACTTTAAAACTAATGAGGGTTCAGTTTATTTTATGGTAGGAATTTACGAGGAACAAGTTAAGGATTACCCTCATTATGTTACTACTTTTCGACTTAGACAAAAATTTGACCTTAAATAATCAAATAATTCATTTTAATTCATTTTTTGCACATCACTCTGCATCTCTTCTGCATTCTGCTGCACTACTTCTTTCTGGCTGTTCATCTCGTGTCGTCTAGCTATTTCCCTGGATCGCCACATTGTACATATATACTCAAACACCTCGCAGGGAACCTCCCACCGAGGGGTGCACAAACAAACAAGTATTACAAAAGAGAAAGAGAACAAACAACAAAGAGAGAATAAAGACAAGACAAAACAATTTCTGGTGAACATCCAAAATGGTCAGAGAGGCATATAACTTGCGTTCATTCTCCCGCTTATTTCAATTTGCTGCTATCTCCTTGTTTGCCGAGATGGGGAGGACACCCCTCCCCCGTTCCCCTTCTTCTAAAGTTGACTTCTATGCTTCATTGTACGAAATCTCATCCTCCGAGATTTTATCAACCCCGCGTTTGAAAGTCTTTCTTGTGTTTAATCTAGGTCGAATTGGGTCTAACTTACGGTCAACTCTCAAAGTTGTTGAAACCCCAGACTTCTCGTCTCTAATTTGTGTCCTGGGTAAAGACAAGATAAGACAAGAACATCCAAAATGGTTATAAAGTGCTGCTAATTCCAATTCCCTTAAAGGACTCTAAAGTTGACTTCTATGCTACAATTTCAATACCCTGCATGCATATCCCATTGTTTGCTGCAGATGATCCACAGATGCCGAAACAAGTACACAATAAGCTGTTGATTCCTGAAGATGACAGACATGCCCTTTGTATTTTCAATAGAGCCCCATTCGCCAGGTTGTGACCCTAATACCACTGACCAATCCACCTTGGGGGAGCCCTACCAGGAACTTGAGTTCCGGATGGTATAGCTCTGACACTATATAGCGGAGATTGAACTCACAACCTCCTGATCATGAGTGGTGGGATTGCTGTCACCCCTGTTTGCCGAAATAGCTTATAACAAGAACAGAAATTTGTTGGGTCACACAGCCGAGTTTCTCCACTGAAAAAAGATATTCTCCCCAAGAGAACTCACCTCAGCCAACAGGGTGACAGCAATCCCATCACTCGTGATCAGGAGGTTGTGATTTCAATCTCCACTACACACAACCAGATTGTCACCACCCTGCCACAGTGAGGAGGGGTTTCACAACTACGGTGCATCCAGCAAGGATCAAACTCACTATTCTGTAGTTTTTACATAATTATTAGATTCCTAATATTTATGTACAGTAGTGTAGAAACCAAAATGGCTGTTATAAGTTCAGACAGCAGGCCTTGAAAGATTGAATGACAAGGCTTGACCTCATCCTGAACCTTCCGGTGCATACTGTGAGAATCAGTGGAGAAGACCCTCTTCTGGTTTAGATTAGAAATAGGTTTTTAGTTAGATCGGCCAAAAGCCACGACAGTGGTAAGTCGTGTTATGCCGACTCAATCTGCGCAGGTAGTCTGGTGGGGATTTCAGAATAAAATATGATCTAAGTTAAATCGAAGTCTTGTGTTATTATCTAAAAACTACCAATGACACAGGGCTTCTGATAAAGAGAAATCCCCAATGGAAGACCAGACACGAAGTCCCCAAGACGAAGTCCAAACGCCAGAAGAGACGCTAGAAGAGACACTAGGAGAATAGAAGTAAGAAAAGTAATGGATCTGTAAAGTAGGTATTTAATCAATCTGCCCAGCCTGGGTAGGATGCATCACTGTTAAATTATCATATTCTTTTTTATTCTTTTTATTGTCTTATTTTGGGGAGATCTTCTACAGAATAGAACTTTTTGTACAGGTTGATGCTGATGTACTGAACAAGCTCCCTGCTACAGTGAGGGGGGTTTGGACTTTAGGGTGGTTGTAACAAGAGAGAAGACTTAACTCATGGGGCAAAGCAGGCGCAAACACATCTCTCTTGCAGGATGGGTGGCAACGATAATATGGCTGCCTTATATTGAACAAGCTCCCTGCCACAGTGAGGAGGGGTTGGACTTTAGGTGGCTGACACTATCGCCACCCTGCCATGGGGAGATTTTAAGGTGGCTTTGGACTTTAGGGTAGTACAAATCTATAATCAATTCATTGAATATTATTTCCTTACAGGTTGATACTGATGTATTGAACGAACTCCCTGCTGATATTCGACATCAAATCCAAGAAGCTCTGAAGGAAAAACAGAAAAATAAAAATAAAAGGGTTAATCCGAGAGAAAAACCAACATCGATATTACCAATCCAGTCCGACCAACCTGGATGTTCGCACTGGACAGCACCTGACGTCTCGGACTTTCTTGATGAAGAACAACAACAAGTCCAAGCTGAAGAATCTACCAACGCCCATGACATCTCAGATATTGAAAGAGAATTATTACCAAATTTATCACAGGTGAGTAATCCTATTGTTATATCCCAATATGTAGGAATAACAAAATATAACAAAAACAGTTAAATATGTTTAACATATAACAATATTGTTTTTTATTTTTCTCACCGACCAGGAATACAGTAGGATGAGTTGGATAAAACAGTTTAGCTATCGCCCATGTGATGTGTTCATCAAGTAGCCATGTTCTTCACTGTCCTTGATTTGTGACAGCGCATACCAATGTCAATTTCATTAGGGAGAGTTATCTCCCTTAATACCTATCATATTATAACTAGTGTAGAGACCGAGTTTGCTCGGTGTTTGTGAAGAAGATCCGAGTTTTGATCCCCACAATTTAAATGTATAAGACTACGGAAATGTAGTTTCCGTAGAAAACAAAAGAAGAAGATAAATTTATAAAAGAAACCACTTTATATACAAAATATTACAATTAATATAATGATAGTCAATTGTTCTTTCATTTGTAGTTGTGTTTGTTGAGAGCGTAAATTTGTTTATATTTGTGCGATTGGATATGTCAACGTTGTAGCAGTTTTGATAAACCAATGTCTGTGATTGAAACTTGTGATGTATTGAGTAGGAGAGAGAGAAAATATGAAACGAAAAAAATAGACGGACCTGTTGAGTCGTATTTTATGTCTCCGGACAGCATTCTCTCTCTATTGTGTCGAGTTATGGGAGCATCCGCTCCAACTCTGTCGAGTTGGGAAGAGCATAAGCTCCTCACTGAAGTTTTTCAGCTCTATGGGCCTTTTTATAATTTTCTTTTGTCATTGTCTACATGATCATTAAGTTAAATTTAATATTGGAATTTTCAAATATCAGCTGTTTTCTAATGACGTAAATATCGGATGATTTTGTAACATTCCGATGGCGTACATATTTTCAATGGAATTTAAACCATTGTTTCTATTTTTGCTAAAATGTTTCTAAACTAATATTTATTCGATTATCTTTTGTTTACATAATTCTAAACTTAACTTATACAATTGTAAAATTACTTGTTTCAGAAAACTTAATTATTTTAATTTATTCAATTCCACTTGCACGTAAATAGGGGCCAAAGTCCCCATACTAGCAAGAATATGCACCCTCCAGGCATATGTATCTAAGTTTTCACGTAATGAAATACATTAAATTAGAAAGACTAACAAAATTAAATAAGAAAGTACATAAAAAGATTACACTTATTTTAATTATATTTTAATTGGTTTCTATAAAATCAGTCATACGATTGATTTTTTTTCTTTCTTTTTCTTTCTTTTTTCTTTCTTGGTCAATTGCCTCTTTCTGTTTTCTGTTTTTTTTTTTCTTTTTTGTCTTTGTTGATTGCCTTTTCTTTTTTCTTTCTTTCTTTTTCTTTTTTTCTTTTTTCTTCTTTCTTTCTTTCTTTTTTCTTTCTCAGTTGATTGCCTCTTTCTTTTTTCTTTCTTTAGAGCAGAGAATAATGTTAGTCTGAAATTAAAATAAGTTAGCAGTGTGTTCATTCAAATTATTAATGACTATCTTCCAATAAAATACAGAAGTTATAACTCCTATGCAAATTTCATATATTCTTGTCATGAAATAACCCACAAAGGTTGATATGCCATTAAACAAAGAAACTAAGCCATCTTATCTGTTTGATATGTTGGAGAATAAAAGAATAATATTAGGGATCAATGATACCAAGTAATTATTTATTAAACCCAGTTTTGTTAAAACCAGTATGCAAATTAACCACACCATATATTATGTAAACCTTTATTTCTTAGTGATATAAAAGACACATTGCAGGATTTTAAATGCACTAATAACAGGAGCTGTTTTGAGGCAAATCTAACTCAGATTTTCAGATTTTGAATATAGATTAAATATGCATTGATAAACTTACACAATTCCTAAAGGTATTGTGATGTAAGCAGTGAAGTAGTCTCGGTTACAGACAAATAGACACCAAATCTCCATTATAATAAGATGTAGATTTGGTGTCTGTCTTTCTGTTGCCATGTCATGTTGTACTGATTCATCCTTAAAAATTTTCCATGCTAATTTACTGTTACATTCCTGGATCTCCCCCACTCTCTCTCTCTCTCCCTATTGTATTACAAAGACAATAGGCTACTCTACATACTTTAATTACTTTTTCCGCCCTGTCGACTGGGGCATTAGAATGCACCTCTGGCCGTGGGTGGCGACCTGTGATGCTTAAGAATAGAGCCCAGGTGGATGAGCAGTTCATGACATGCAATACTCAACTTTGGCCCTATCTTGGGCTAGACGGGCAGTCGTAGAGGCCCCCTGCGATCAATCGGCTGGTTACGTCAAGCCCTAGCACCTATATGATTTTCCCAACCCTATTGCCCTTATGGCAAGCCCCAACCCCTTTTTATCATATGGGTGCTAGAAGGCGGTGGCTGTGGGTCTACATGTCCTGGGAATGAAGTTAAACTCTATCTGATGGTGAGGTTCCAGTTTTGGAGGTTTGGGGAATGTGGAGCACCCCTTCATCACCATTGCTCCCTGGTCTACTCTGACCCGGAGTGGTAGTACCTGTTAGTATGGGTTAAATAGAAAAACAGGAGTTTATAAACTAAATTTTCTTTCTTTCTTTTTTTTTTCTTTCTTTTTCTTTCTTTTTTTTCATCCTTTCTTTCTTTTTTAGGAGTGGGGTTGTAACAAGAACTAAAAAATTTACAAATAGATAAATACCAACGATTTTGTGTAGAATTTATGTGTTAAATATTCAAAATAAAAGTTTGATTAATAATTAATCGATGCACACTACATTTTATTTGTTAATATGCGTTAAATAGAAAAATGTATTTATAAAAAAATTGTATTATCCATTAAGAATTGATTTATTTCAAAACTTTATCGGCATTAAATGACCCACTGAGGTTGATATGCCGTAAAACAAAACAAACCAAACCTTTACTTACTTTTTATTTACCTTTTTTTGCAGGTCGATGAAAGTTGTTTCAATGAACTCCCTGAAGATATTCAACAAGAAATGCGTAGAGCAATGAAACAGAGAGAAATCCGCAAACAAGATGAAGTAATTGCCCTGTCCGCGGCACATGGAAACTCTTCTGTCTCCTCTCCAGTAAAAATGGTGGTCCTTCGTTCCCCAACAAAAGATTCATCCCCTATCAAATCTAGGGGAGGTGGTCAGAAGAGGAAATCCCCAGGGAAGACAAAGAAGTCACCCGGCAAGAAATGGAGCCCTCATTTCAAAGTGCCCCGTGGTCGACCAAGATCAAGGAGAGGCATGGGCACGAGAAACACAGTGTGTGATGCACGAAAGGTAAAAATAAAAAAATATTTTATCTTCTCAATGTTTTCTTTCTTTTTCTTTCTTTTTTTCTTTCTTTTTTTCTTTCTTTTTTTCTTTTTTTTTCTTTTTTTCTTTCTTTTTTCTTTTTTTCTTTTCTTTTTTCTTTTTTTCTTTTTTTTTTTTAATCCTTTCTTTTTTCTTTCTTCTTTCTTTCTTTCTATTTTCTTTCTTTTTTCTTTCTTCTTTCTTCTTTTCTTTTCTTTCCTTTTTCTTTCTTTTTTCTTTCTTCTTTCTTTCTTTTCTTCTTTCTTTCCTTTTCTTTTTCTTTCTTTTCTTTCTTTTTTCTTTTTTTTCTTTTTCTTTTCTTTTTTCTTTTTTTCTTTTTTTTTCACCTTTCTTTTCTTTTTTTTCTTAGTCGATTGCCTCTTCTTTCTGTTTTCTGTTTTTTTTTCTTTTTCTGTCTTTGTTGATTGCCTTTTCTTTCTTTCTTTTTTCTTTCATAGTAAATTGCCTCTTTCTTTCTTCTTTCTTTCTTTCTTTTTCCTTTTTTCTTTCTCAGTTGATTGCCTCTTTCTTTTTTCTTTCTTTAGAGCAGAGAATAATGTTAGTCTGAAATTAAAATAAGTTAGCAGTGTGTTCGTTCAAATTATTAATGACTCTCTTCCAACAAAATACAGAAGTTATAACTCCAATGCAAATTTCATATATTCTTGTCATGAAATAACCCACAGAGGTTGATATGCCATTAAACAAAGAAACCAAACCATCTTATCTGTTTGGTCTATTGGGCTTCTTTTTAAGGGTTGGTCTTCTTCTTTCTGTAGGGTTGATCATTGTCTTTAATATTTAATTAATAGAACAAGACTTGTTTGTGTCTTGATCAATAAAGCTTTATTTCCCAGCCCATGTTGATTCCACTGTGAGGGGAGATGGACCCCGGGAGAGGACAACAATATCTACACTCCTTAAAATCCGGGTCGAGTCTCCTTTAACTAACTAAAACCTATTCCCATATGTTCAATCCAATTAAAGAAAATAATTTCTTTACCCTACAAATGTTATATAGCGGCCTTCTTCGCTACTCTAAATCGTGTATCTGTATACGTTGCAGGTATATATGGTCACTTAGCGAAGTATGTAGTAGTCGCTTAATGAAATCACAATACATGGGTATTGTAAAAACCTTGACTTTATTTCTTTAATTTCTGCCGTGGTGTGGGTGGCGAGCATTGACAATAGGAACTGCCCAAGGGTTGACGATGACTACTACTACTATTGGGATGACTGGCGATGGTGATATAAAGGGGTGGACAAACCTTACTGCCAGGACCGTGGATGGTTGCTCACTTGTGCTCTGTTCCGGGACTTCTGGCTGACTGACCTCTGGCTGACTTCCTTTTATATATATCAAACGCCTACGTGTTTTCTTTTGTTATCCTTATCAGCAGACACATCTATTTCCGTTTTTAACTTCTTTGTTCGCTTTTTCCGGGAAAAGTTCCTTTGTTATTTTTTTTGTCTTTTCTTTGTTTCGGCTTAAATGGAAAACACTACTTCCGCTCGTACAATATACAACACAAATTTCTGTAAAGATGTTCATTCTTATTTTCTCTGTTGCAGAAACTCTTCTTGTATGGAAACATTGATAAAAAATATCCTGATAAAAACACAGAAGTGATTACCAATTCCGATTCATCTAACCCCAGTAGCCAAATTCCTCAGATAGTCAGTCTATGCGGTGCCGTTACAATTGGTGAAGTTCGAAGACTTCTTCAGGAATGGCTGACCACGTGTTCTGGTAAGTGAACTTTTGTCTGCTTTTTAGACAACATTGTATTACAGTTCAGGAAAAAAGGGGGGAAAAAAACTTACAGCTTGTAACATTCTGTAGTGGGTATTTGCCTCATACCCCACTTGTATGGGCTGGGCACAAGGCCTCGTTTTAATATGGGCCCACCCACAAACTGAAGCTCATGGGTGGGAAAGAACAAAAATTGTGCCTCAGGCGCTGGGCAATAAACCCAGCCCTGCCCCCAAGGGGGTAGGTATTGCTGGGGGATAGCCCCTGGGATCGACACTATTAATTCAAACACACCGGTCCAGTGGCCGAAGTGCACTGGACCTCTGCCTCGAAGGACGGGTTGGAAGTGTGGTAATGTAACATTCTGTAGTGATGCGAAAAGTTAATACAGAGAACCTGGGAGTTCACATGGTGGAGTTTAAAGTAATTATGACAAAAACTGGTTTATACGCATATGGCTCAGCGCATTGCCAAAAACATATTTGATTTATAGTCAAAATCATTCATGCATAGAATAAATTTCATCTATTAATGATGTCTCTATGAAAATTTGATTTAGATTTACCTCAAAACAGACCATGTTATTAGTGAGTTTAAAATCCTGTAATGTGTCTTATATATCACTAAGAAATAAAGGTTTACATAATATATGATCTTTTTTATTTTTTTTTTTATCCTTATAAATCTCTTCTTTTTTTTTCTATTCTTATAAATTTTCTTTATTTTTTTTTCTATCCTTATATTTTTTTTTTCCTCTCTATCCTTAGAAATGTTTTTTCTTTTTCTTTTTCTATCCTCATAAATCTTTTTCTTTTTTTTGTTTCCTTATAAATATTTTTCTTTTCTTTTATATATCACTAAGAAATAAAGGTTTACATAATATATGATGTGGTTAATTTGCATACTGGTTTTAACAAAACCGGGTTTAATAAATAATTACTTGGTGTTATTGATCTCTAATTGTTTTATTCTCCAACGTATTAAAATCAATCCTATGAATGATTTTATATAGAAACCAATTAAACTATAATTAAAATAAGTGTAATCTTTTTATATGCATTCTTATTTAATTTCCTTAGTCTTTCTCAATTTGATATATTTCATGATATTGAAACTTAAATACTTACGTGCATGTTCTTGCTAGTACCTACTTAATATTTATTTTTTCTATCATATCATGAAAGGTGTGCATGGGCCCCATAAAGTATGACAACCACTGGGTGGGGAGGGGGGTGTCTAAGTAATCTTCTTTGTCTTCTCTAAACCTAAATTTAATTTTCTTTTTCTTTTTTAAGATCCAACGATTGATGATGAATTATTTGTGATTGATTATCTAAAAAATCTCATAAAAGATAAAAATCTCGAACAAGTTGATTTGGTTTTAAAGTTTCTCTACAGGTAAATTTTTTAAATCTTTTTTTTTTTTTATCCTTATAAATCATTTCCTTATTTGTACCCTTATGAATATTTTTGTTCTTTGTATCCATATAAATCTTTTCCTTTTTTATATCTTTATGAATATTTTAATTTTTTTTTTATCCTAATAAATCTTTTTTATTTTTTTTTATCCTTATAAAATTTTTTATTTTTTTTATCCTTAAAAATTTTTTATATTTTTTATCCTTATAAATATTTTTTTTTTATCGTTATAAATTTTTTTTTTTATCGTTATAAATATCTTTTTTTTTTATCCTTAAAAATCTTTTATTTTTTTTATCCTTATTATTATTGATGTTTACTAGATAGTAGGTTTTTTCTGTATCGGTTGTGAGGCTTTGGGTGACCTGTCGTTGATGCAGAGTGGTTACGATTATATAGCTGCTTAGACATTGTCCGCCTGATACATGGTGAGAAATTGCATATTTGAGACGGTAGTTTGCGTGGTGTTGTTCANTCACCCCTAGTTGACATTAACAGTTTATTACATTTGGGTTCTGTTTTTCTGGTCATCCTGTATACTGGGTGTCAAAAAAAACAGAACCCAATTAATTTATTTCCATTAAACTAACCTAAAACCCACACCCTAACCCTAAACCCCCCCTAGTTGAAATAAAAGTTTTATTACAACATTTGTGGATTCTGTTTTTTCTGAGTCACCACTAATTTTCGACCGATTTGCAAGTTAGCCCTAACTCTTCTATCGTTATTTTTTCTCTCTTAATTTTCGATTTAATTCTATCATCTGAACTAGGACACTAGGGACCTCCAATCTGCGGCAATGTACACCTATTTTAACACAATGAAACTTGAAATAAAGGTAATATAATCTTCAAAAATTCTTGGACCATTCAAAAGAAGAAACATATAAAAAAATTCCTGATGATTTAAAAAAATATTGTTACATATTATTAAGATTCCTAATACTTATGTACAGTAGTGTAGAAACCAAAAATGGCTGTTATAAGTTCAGCCGGCGGCCTTGAAGGATTGAATGACCAGGTTTGAACCTCAGTCCTGATCCCCTTCCGGTGATACCGTGAGAATCGGTGGAGAAGACCCCTCTTCCGGTTTAATGAGAAATAATTTTTTAATCAGATGGCCAAGACCACGACGGTGGTAAGTCGTGTTATGCACACTGCCGACTGAATCTGCCGCAGGTAGTCTGGTGGGGATTTCAGAATAAATATGATTAAGTTAAATCGAAGTCTTGTGTTATTATCTAAAAACTACCAATGACACAGGGCTTCTGTAAAGAAAAATCCCCAATGGAAAACCAGACACGAAGTCCCCATGAACAAGTCCAGACGCTAGAAGAGATGCTAGAAGATAGAAGTAAGAAAGTAAAAGAAGAGAGTATACAAAAATATTTCATCTTACGGAATAAGAAAATTAATGAACGAAAACATCTTTACATTTGCACCGTTAAAATCATTGAATTTAACGTAGCCAAAAACAAGTTATACTACTGGCTTAAAAAAAAAAAATCTATTAAAATTCAACTAACAGTCAAAATTTAACGAAATTTTGTTAATTATTTATCTGTTGATTTGACTGTTAGTTGATTTTAATCAGTCCATGAAGATTTAGTAAGCTTAAAACGATATTTAAATTTAAATGGTATCAGACCGTCTCGCGTTCCATTTTTGTTATTTGATTTTAACTGCATATCAACCAGTCTGGTGTTATGTTCATGCCCAACTGGTTAGGAGGTTAGTACATATCGTATATTTATATTTATACTTTTTAGTAATTGGTTTAAAATGTGTTAGCATTATTGGGGATTATGTTGTATGGTATTGATTAGTTTCATGTCTATATTCTATGGTATGATTTTATTTCCCTCAAAATGAGAGAATATCCTCCATGTTGACATTTTCAAACAGATCTATATATTGTTAGCTTTAAAGAAACCTGTATTCCATGAATAAGTGTTTAACTGTCAGGTGTTTGACATGTTCCACACTGTGGGTTGTGTTCTTGTTTGAGTATATTGGAGTCCGCGTTAGTCTTGTATGACAATGCATAATCGGGACACAATGACTTGTTTCTTTCTAGACTTCCTTAAAGTTGGTCTCCAGCCTCCCAAAGTGGGTTTGATTAGGAAGAGTTTATTGTGGATGTTGTTATTCCCAGTGTTCCGTATGTTGTAACAAACAAATTCAAGTACTGTCAGGGGCCTATAAAATGGAGGGCCGTTGTTTGGTGACCTCTGCTCTTATATATTCAGGAGTGTGCAACAGAACAGCAATAAGATGAAAAACAAAAACAACAAGCAAATATAATCATATGCAACAACTATAATAAAGAAAGACCTTTGAGTGTTGTGACAGAGAACGAAAAGAGCAAAAGACTTGTCTGCCTGCTGGAGATCGAACCCGTGTCCTCCCGTATGCAAAAACAAATGCAATTTTCAGGCACTGGAATGGATACGAGGGTGCATTCAGGTGCTCGGGAATGTGGGCGCCTAAAACGCTGTCTCACTGATGCACATGATTGTGCATTGCAATCAGGACGCAAGGTTCGATCTGAATGTGCCTGGATGTTTGAGTAATATGCCGATATAAACCAAACGCACATAACGAGTAGGAGAAAGCATGAGAGTTATCGCTTACCGTGAGAATGGTAGTACAGAAAAATTATTTTGATGACGGTCGATGGATTCTCTCAGCTGCTGGTCGACGCAGACTGTGTGACAGAAAGAAAAGTTTGGCCTGCAAGAAGACAGTCGACTCTCTTTGGTCACCCCGCCTCAAGCAGGAACTTGTTGAAGCAATATCTATTCGCCTCTTAATTTTCCTTCCCTTCTATATATATAATATTAATTATCCTGTTGGGAGCTGAGGAAGAACATTGATAATGTTAGCCTATATATCTATATTCTATATAAAGGGCAGTTGTTTGTGTATAGTAATGTCCAGAACAATATACATAAATGTATAAAAGTAAATATATATACACATTATATATATCTATAACCAGGGCTTGGTTTTATGAGCAAAAATATAGTGAACGGCTTTTATTCTATCAAATTTGTGAAGATAAAGAGAAAAGACGAACTTTAAATAATAGCAGCATAGAATTTTTTTTGTATTAATATTCTAAAGAGTAAAACATTAACTTTTCTTTCAGAGATGCTGGATCAACGCAAGTCTTCTTTTATGAAAAGGATTTAATGGGTATACTGCGAGGATCTAATTTGTGATTCATAATAACTGATCTGCGTGAGCTAATTTTTTTTGGCTACACCCCCTAGCCTAGGTGATGCCGGGTAGCCACTTCAAGTTCTATATAAAGGGAGTTGTGTGTGTTATGTATGTCAAGAGCAAACTTCAAAAATAAAACAATAATGACAATAAAGTATATAATACCATAAATATCATCCAAGGGCGAAATAAGAATTTCATTAAAAATTTTAATGATAACAGCATGGATTTTTTTTTTCATTTAATATTTCAGCATAATAGACATCTAATTTTATTTTCAGAGTAAGCCTGGATATCAAATGCAAGGTTTATTTTTTTTTACATAGGGAATTTAAATGGGGGCATCCGACGAGGATTTCACTCACGATTCAGTAATAATGGATCCTGCGGGACTACTTAAAAAAATCCCCTCTTACCTCAGGCGACGCTGGGTAAGCCCGCTGCTAGTGTTAAAATATACTCAACTCCCACGGTTCTCTCTTGACAGCCCATATTACATTAGGTGTGGGGTAGGGGTATGGAATGTTTTGTGTAAACATCTAGCTTTGTTTTACAAGGGATTTTTCACTAAAGTATATCTATAAACACCACATAAAAAATGTGTGGTGTGTATGTGTGTGTGGGGGGCTATGATCCATCTTTAATTTTATAAGTATTATATATATATATATTACTAAGATATATATTATATTTATTTGGACTATTGTCCTCAATCTTCATTGTTATCTATACAACATTTCGACCGGTCATGCCCTCTGCCTTCTTCAGGTATTATAAACTCACAATGATGTCACACCCGCATTACCTGTTTCTTCAAAACCTGTGTCCCAGCGGCTTAGCTTCTGGACTGGTAAGAAACTTAATACAGTATGATCCAGGGGGCCCATCCCCAGCAAGCAACACCTGCCCCCTGTTGATTTAAAGGGACAGGGCAGGTTATTACCCAGTGGCTGAGGTACCTTCAAACAGGAATACTGAAGGGATCCAATGCAATTTTTTTCACTGGCCACACATGACGCTTAAAAATTGTACATAGTCCCAACATTAAATGAACCTTGTGTTGAACTGGCATGGTGGGTAGAAGCCAGTAGAATTATCCATTGGAACTCTCGCATGCACATCAGGGGACGCATTCCTTAATGATGAGAATTGGTTTTATTGTTAAAAAATACAATTGGTTTGGTTTGTTTTGTTTTATTTTTTTTTTTTTTACGGCATACCAATCTCGGTGGGTCATTTAATGCCCGACAAAGTTGTGAAATAAAATTATTCTTAATGCATTAATACAATTTTGTTTATAAACTCATGTTTTTTCTATTCAAACCATAGATGGGTATCCCTAAAGGTATACATTTGTCGGGTCAGAGTGGGACCAGGGCAATGGGTGGGCTCCACATTCTGCCAAACCTCCAAAACTGGAATCACCATCAGGAATAGAGTTTAACGCATTCCCAGGACATGTAGACCCTCAGTCACCGCTTCTCAAGCACCATTATGAATAAAAAGGGGGTTTGGGGCTTGCCATAAGGCAGTGAGGAAATTGGGAAAATCATATACGATGCTAGGGCTTTTGACATGACCAGCCGATGATTGAAGGGGACGCCTTCTCCAACTGCCCGTCTAGCCCAAGATAGCGCCAAAAGTGTAAAAAAATACAACAGACAAAATGGTTTAATCTTGAAAACTTTATTTTTAATTATTACCATCCAACCACTGTTTAATTTACATGTTTTTGTAGTATAACAGTGATTAAATTTTAAATAATCCATGCAAGTGATAAGATCTTCACCTTTAAAATAAATCACAAAAATAAAAAAAGATAATTTATATTATATGAAAATGTAGATATAAAATTGTAATGTGGTAATGGAAAAGCATGTTTTAGTTAAGTAAAAAAAAAAGTAAAGTAAATTTTTCCAGGGAACTCATTCAAGCAAATATGTGTCCCAGGATGCATTAAATAAAAAGCTATCAGCATCACTCGCATACATGGAGTTATTAGCCACACATCACAATACTCTTCTGTTAATTTTTTTAATATTTATAGATAAATTTATATATTTTATAATATATATATTATATAATTGTTATGTGTTTGGTTATGGGTGCAACTGGAGAAAATTAATATTTTATAAAAAGGTCCCGCAAAATGAGTTAGTTTTTGATTTTTTTACCTAGTATTATTTACATTTGCAACCTACGGTGTTTCAGATCTGTAGTATCTTCTTCAGGCGCTGAAGAACGATATCAGAAGATCTGAACACGTGTTGCAATTGTAAAATATAAAAGAAAATTTTTTAAAAAGCATAATCTATTTAGCGGATCTGCTTTTTTCGGGTTAGCTCAGTCCGGTAGAGAAAGTTATTATATATACAAGTAAAGTCGACGGGGCGGCCCTAGAGTTGGTATCAGCCAGTCAGCGAGGGAGTCTATCCCTTTTTCAATAGCGCTAGACCAAGGAGTTGTTTTAAGCATCTGAGGTGGAGCGCCAGCACCTACATCAGCTCCTTACTTTACTGCACAGAATCCCCTGTGCTAGCTCATACGCTGAGTTTGGCAAGGACCAGTATCGAACTAGGAACCTTGGGTTTGCTAACCGATCTGAGCTAACCCGAATAAAGCAAGTCCCGCTAAATAAAGATTATGCTTTTTTTAAAAATTTTCTTCTTACTATTTTACATTTATCAACACGTGTTTCAGATCTTCTGATATCTTCTTCAGGTGCCTGAAGAAGATAACCTCAGAAGATCTGAAAACTGTTGTTAAATATAAATAATATACTAGGTAAAAAATCAAAACTAATCCAAGTTATGCGGACTTTTTAAAAATATTAAATTTTCTCCGTTGAACCATAACAACACACACACCACACACATATATATATTATATAAAATATACATATATAGATGCGTGTATGTATATTAGTTATTTAGTATTAGCGATTGAAAAAAAAAGATAAGTGAGATCTAACAAGGGATGGTAATCCCAATTATTAAATGAAATAGTTATCTTCTTGATGATTTGCAAGATACAAGACTGAAGGCAGAGTAAAAAAAAAAAAAAATCAAAAAAAATCAATGATCATTTAATTCTTCGAGGGGAGGGGCAGCAATTTAATGAAAAGACTCTTGTGGTTAGTCAAGCGCTGATGTGTGGGATTCAAGTGATTGGAAGACTGAACAAGTTTAATTTGCTGTTGTATTGTGCCATGACAGCTCTCTGGTGGCTTGGACAATATTCTCAGGCCTCCTTTCCAGTTTTCAAAGCTCCAAGACGACAGACATTGCCTAAAAACAAAATATGAATGCATGAAAATATAAACATGTTCGATCATTTTATTTTAGAATTTTTTATTTTTTTACAAGAGAACATATAAATGAAGAATTTATCAAAAAACCAAAAGTTTTAACGTTGACTTCAACATGAAAAATAATGTATCTTTTTGGAATACTTTTTGCTTTCTAATTCTACATACGTTGGATTTATTCCATATTGTCACTTCCCATATATATATATATATATAATATATATAAAGTGTTTTTAATAATTTGCTTGAAGCATTGATTTATATTGCTTTGGTAGTTGATTTTTAGAAGGCTAATCAATTGCAAATGTAAGAAAAATAAGGTATATTGTGCTGTTTTTGGTTTAGCTGTTTATTTTTTTATTAATATATTATACAATATTTATATAATATAGTATATATATATGAGTTGAAAAGAGGTGGAAATTGTAAATCGAAAAATATTGATCAGTATCAGCTATTGATTATATTATAAATTGTTTTCTCTTTAACAGCATTGTGTGATGTTTTCATTCCCACCTTTTTCATACTCATATTTGTCGGATTAATTTCTTCTTTTAACTTATATATATATATATATATATAATATATATATTAAGGACTTCCCTATTCTATTATTTCCTATAGGTCATGTGTGAGATTAATGAAGGCGTATGGTTTTCAATTAAGTCCTTGTGCAACAGTTGAGACTTTAAAATAATTTAAAAGTGTTTATAAGTTGGTTGAAGCATTGTGTTTATATGGTTTGGTGGTTGGTTTTGAAGGCTATCACAATGCAACTGTAAAGAAACATAAGGTAACTATGGTGGTTGTTTGTTAACCTTTGATTTATTCTTAATAAGATCTCTTCGTCATAAGAACATAATATTTCTCTCCACCTGTTACTTGTTTGAGTCATTATTTTTTTGTCCACTTTTCCTTTTACCTTAACCTCAATACTGTCGGATTTTACTCAACCCCCTATCTTCAATATACATATATAATATATAGTAATTTGCATGAAAGCAGTTGCTAAACAAAAGAGTATAAAGTATTCTATTAAGTTTTATATTATTCATGCTATTTTAATTTTTTTGAAAGCTATTGCGATGCAAAAGTAAGTGTCAAGGTCTTATTAATTTCAAAGTACCTTCAATTTCAGAAGACGTTTTTTTTTTTATATGAAGTGCGGTGTTGTTGTGTTTATATTTCTGGCTGTTATAAACATGGTGCCATGTGGAATGTTTGAATGCCACGCAAAAGAGACAGATGTGACTTCAGTTGTTCAAATTCATTTCATTCTATTTTTTAAAAAATTTTATTTAAGAAATCTATATTTATTATAAGGCATATTTTGGCAATGAAATTAATTTGAAATAATAAATATTTCAATCAAATAAAGTTAAATGTAAGTGAATTAAAATAGAAATGTTGTTGAATGAAAGTCTGACATTTCTGATAGAATATAACATAGTTATTTTGAAAATAAATATCAAAAAAGGTTAGTTGCAATAAAATGAGATGAAAGATACAAAAATAGAAAAGAAAAGGAATTTAATACAGGAAACAAAAGAAAGAAAAGTTTATGAGATAGAAAAAAAGAAGAAAAATATTTGTACCGATAGAAAGAAAAAAGATTTATAAGGATAGAAAAGAAAAAGAAAAGAAAAAGTAAAAATATTTCTAAGGATAGAAAAGGGGAAAAAAAATATAAGGGATAAAAAAGGAAAAATATTTATAAGGATAGAAAAAAGAAAGAAAAGAAATTTATATAGGATAAAAAAAAAGAAAAGAATTAATAAGGATAAAAAAAAAAAAAAATTTATAAAGATAAAAAAAAAAAATATTATAAGGATATAAAAAAAAATATTCAATAAGGATAAAAAAAAATAAAAAAGATTTAAGATAAAACAAACAATTTTTATAAGGATAAAAAAAACAAAAATTTTAAGGGAACAAAAAAAATTTTATCAGGATAAACAAAAATAAAAGATTTTAAGGATAAAAAAAAAGATTTATAACGATAAAAAATATTTATAACGATAAAAAAATATTTATAAGGATAAAAATATAAAAAGTTTTTAAGGATAAAAAATAAAAAAATTTATAAGGATAAAAAAAATAAAAAAAATTTATGGATAAAAAAAATTAAAAATATTTCATAAAGATATAAAGGAAAAATTTATAATGGATAAAGAAAAAATAATTCATAAGGGTAAATAAGGAAATGATTTATAAGGATTAAAAAAAAAAAAAGATTTAAAAAAATTTAGCCTGTAGAGAAACTTTAAAAACCAATCAACTTGTTCGAGATTTTATCTTTTTATGAGATTTTTAGATAATCTCACACAAATAATTCATCATCAATCGTGTGGATCTTAAAAAAGAACAGAAAAATTAAATTTAGTTTAGAGAAAGACACAAGAAATTACTCTAGACACCCCCCTCCCCCCCAGTGGGTTCTCATACTTTATGGGGCCCCATGCACACCTTTCATGATATGACTAGAAAAAATAAATATTAAGTAGGTAAACTAGCAGAACATGCACGTAAGTATTTAAGTTTCAATATCATGAAACTATATCAATTGAGAAAGACAAGGAAATTAAATAAAGAATGCATATAAAAAGTTACATATTTTAATTATAGTTTTAATTTGGTTTTCTATATATAAACATTCATAGGATTCGATTTTAATACGTTGGTAGGAATAAAAACAATAGAGATCAAATAACACCGAAGTAATTTATTTTTAAACCCCGGTTTTGTTAAAAACCAGTATGCAAATTAACCACATCATATATATGTAAACCTTTATTTCTTAGTGATATATAAAAGAAAAGAAAAATATTTATATAGGAAGACAAAAAAGAAAAAAGATTTATGGATAAAAAAAGAAAAAGAAAAAACATTTCTAAGGATAGAGAGTAAAAAAAAAGATATGACAGCGAAATAGAATATAAGAATAAAGAAATTATAAAAATAGAAAAAAGAAGAATTTATAAGGATAAAAAAAAAAATAAAACAAAATCAATTATTATGTAAACCTTTATTTCTTGATGATATGATAAGACAATTAACAGGATTTTAAAAACCACTAATAACATGGTCTGTTTTGAGGTAACATCTAAATCAATTTTCATAGAGAACAATCATTAAATAGATGAAATTATTCTAATGCATGAATGTTTTGAACTATAAATAAATAGTTTTTGCAATGCGCTGAGCCATAATCGTATAAACCAAGTTTTTGTCATAATTACTTAAACTCCACCATGTGGAACTCCCAGGTTCTCTGTATTACTTTCGCATCACTACAGAATGTTAATATCACCAACTTCCAAGCCCGTCCTTCGAGGCAGAGGTCCCATGCACTTCGGCACACTGGACGCGGTTGTGTTTGTGAATAATAGTGGTCGATCCCAAGGGGCTACCCCCAGGCAATACTAGCCGCCCTTGGGGGCAGGGCTGGTGTTATTCCCAGCGCCCTGAGGCAAACAATTTTTTGTTCTTTCCACCCATAGTCTTCAAGTTTTGTGGGTGGGCCCATATTAAAACGAGCCTTGGTGCCCAGCCCATCAAAGTGGGGTCATGAAGGCAAATACCCCTACAGAAGTTACAAGCTTGTAAGTTTTTTTCCTTTCCCTCCCTTTTTTTCCTGAACTGTATACAATGTTGTCTAAAAGCAGACAAAGTTACATTACAGAACAACGTGGTCCAGCCAATTCCTGAAGAAGTCTTACGACCTTCAAACCAATTGTAACGGCACCGCTAGAACTGACTATCTGAGGAATTTGGCTACTGGGGTTAGATGAATCGGAATTGTAATCATTGCTTGATTTTTATCAGGATATTTTTTATTTCAAATGTTCCATAACAAGAAGAGTTTCTGCAACAGAGAAAAAAGAATGAACATCTTACAGAAATTTTGTGTTGTATATTGTACGAGCGGCAAGAGTAGTTTTCCATTTAGGCGAAAAAAGAAAAAACAAAAAAATAACCAAAGGAAACTTTTCCCGGAAAAAAGCGACAAAGAAGTTAAAAACGAAATAGAATGTGTCTGCTGAATAAGGGTAACAAAGAAAAGCACGTTAGGCGTTTGTATATAATAAAGAGGAAGTCAGCCAGAAGTCAGTCAGCAGAAGTCCGGAACAGAGCACAAGTAGAGGCACGCTACGGTCCATCGCTGAGCTGGCAAGTAAGGTTTGTCCACCCCTTTATTACAACCCCCATCGCCAGTCTCCCAATAGTAGTAGTAGTCATCGTCAACCCTTGGGCAGTTCCTATTTCAATGCTCGCCACCCACATCCACGGCGAAATTAAAGAAAATAAAGTCAAGGGTTTTTACAATCCCATGTTTGTGATTTTCATTATAGCGACTACTACATACTTCGCTAAGTGACCATTACTATACCTGCACGTGTATACAGATACAGACGATTTTAGAGTAGCGAAGAAAGGCCGCTCATATAACTTTGTAGGGTAAAGAATATTTTTCTTTAATTGGCATTGAAACATAGGGAATAGGTTTTAGGTTAAGTTAAAGGAGACTCGACCGCGGATTTAAGGAAGTGTGATATTTGTTGTCCTCGTCCCGGGGTCCATCTCCCCTCACAGTGGAAATCAACATGGGGCTGGGAAAATAAAGCTTTATTGATCAAGACACAAACAAGTCTTGTTCTATTAATTAAATATTTAAAGGAACAATGAATTCAACACCTACGAAAGAAGAGCCAACCCTTAAAAAAGAAGCCCAATCAGACCAAACAGATAAGATGGTTTGGTTTCTTTGTTTAATGGTCATAAGTCACACCCTGTGGTTATTCATGACAAGAGAATATTGAAATTGTGCAATTGGTTATAACGTTCTGTATTTTGTTGAAGAGAGTCATAATATTTGAACGAACAACTGCTACTTATTTTTAATTTCAGACTAACATATTCTCTGCTCTAAAGAAAAGAAAAAAGAAAGAGGCCCAATCAACTGAGAAAGAAAAAGGAAAAGAAAAAAGAAGAAAAGAAAGAGGGCAAATTTAACTATGAATAGAAAAAGAAAGAAAGAAAAGGCAATAACCAAAGACAGAAAAGAAAAAAACAGAAAAAGAAAAGAAGAGGGGCAATCGCATAGAAAGAAAAGAAAGAAGGGTGAAAAAAAAAGAAAAAAAAGAAAAAGAAAGAAAAAAAAAAAAAGAAAAGAAAAGAAAAGAAAGAAAAAACGAAAAGGAGAAGAAGAAAAAAGAAAGAAAGAGAAGAAAAAGAAAGAAAAAGAAAGAAAAGAAGAAGAAAAGAAGAAAGAAAAAGAAACGAAAATAGAAAGAAAGAAGAAGAAAGAAAAAGAAGGATAAAAAAAAAGAAAGAAAAAAGAAAAAGAAAAAAGAAAAAAGAAAAAAGAAAGAAAAAAGAAAAAAAAGAAAAAAAGAAAAAAAAAAGAAAAAAAAAGAAAGAAAAGAAGAAACATGAGAGATAAAATATTTTTTTATTTTTACCTTCGTGCAATCCAACTGGTGTTTCTCGTGCCCAATGCCTCTCCTTGATCTTGGGTCGACACGGGCACTTTGAAATGAAGGCTCCATTTTCATTGCCGGGTGACTTCTTTGTCTTCCCTGGGGATTTCCTCTTCTGGACCACCTCCCTATTTGATAGGGAGAATCTTTTGTGGGGACGAAGGCCACCATTTTTACTGGAGAGGAGAACAGCGAGTTTCCATGTGCCGGGACAAGGGCAATTACTTCATCTTGTTTGCGGATTTCTCTCTGTTTCATTGCTCTAACGCATTCTTGTTGATTACTTTCAGGGAGTTCATTGAAACAACTTTTCCGACTGCTAAAAAAAGGTAAATAAAAGTAAGTAAAGGTTTGGTTTGTTTTTTTTACGGCATTCAACCCTCAGTGGGTCATTTAAGCCGATAAAGTTTTGAAATAAATCAATTCTTAATGGATAATACAATTTTTTATAAATACATTTTTCCTATTTAACGCATATAACAAATAAAATGTATGTGGGCAATCGATTAATTATTAATCAAAACTTTATATTTTGAATATTATACACATAAATTCTACACAAAATCGTTGGAATTTATCTATTTGTAAAATTTTTTAGTTCTTGTTCACACCGCCTCGCTAAAAAAGAAAGAAGATGAAAAAAAGAAAGAAAAAGAAAGAAAAAAGAAAAAGAAAGAAAGAATTTAGTTTATAAACTCCTGTTTTCTATTTAACCATACTAACAGGTACTACCACTCCGGGTCAGAGTAGACAGGGAGCAATGTGATGAAGGGGTCTCCACATTCCCCAAACCTCCAAAACTGGAACTCACCATCAGATAGAGTTTACTTCATTCCAGGACATGTAGACCACAGCCACCGCCTTCTAGCACCCAATATGATAAAAGGGTTGGGGCTTTGCCATAAAGGGCAATAGGGTTGAGAAAATCATAATAGGTGCTAGGGCTTGACGTAACCAAGCCCAGATTGATCGCAGGGGGCCTCTACGACTGCGTCAGCCCAAGATAGTGGCCAAAGTTGAGTATTGCATGTCCGAACTGCTCATCACCTGGGCTCTATTCTTAAGCATCACAGGTCGCCACCCACGGCCAAGAGGTGCAGGTTCTAATGCCCCAGTCGACAGGGCGGAAAAAGTAATTAAAGTATGTATGAGTAAGCTATTGTCTTTGTAATACAATAGGAGAGAGAGAGAGGTGGGGGAGATCCAGAATGTAAACAGTAAATTAGCATGGAAAATTTTTAAAGGATGAAATCAGTACAACATGACATGGCAACAGAAAGACAGACACCAAATCTACATCTTATTAAATGGAGTTTTGGTGTCTATTTGTCTGTAACCGAGACTCACTTCACTGCTTACATCAACAATACCTTTAGGAATTGTGTGGTAAGTTTATCAATGCAGTATTTAATCTATATTCAAATCTGAAGAAATCCTGAGTTTAGATTTGCCTCAAAACAGCTCCTGTTATTAGTGCAATTTTAAATCCTGCAATGTTGTCCTTTTATTATCACTAAGAAATAAAGGTTTACATAATATAATGGTGTGGTTAAATTTGCATACTGGGTTTAACAAAATGGGTTTATAAATAATTACTTTGGTATCTTATCCTAATTATTCTTTTTATTCTCCAACATATCAACAGATAAGAGGCTTAGTTTCTTTGTTTAATGGCTATCAACCTTTGTGGGTTTTTCAATGACCAAGGCATATATGAAAATTTGCATAGGAGTTATAACTTTCTGTATTTTATTGAAGATAGTCATAATGAATTGATGACACACTGCTTAACTTATTTTAATTTCAGACTAACATTATTCTCTGCTCTAAAGAAAGAAAAAAGAAGGAGGCAATCAAATGAGAAAGAAAAGAAAGAAAGAAGAAAAAAAAGAAAAAAAGAAAAAAGAGAAAGAAGAAAAAACGAAAAGGCAAGCAACAAGACAAAAGAAAAAAAAAAACAGAAAACAGAAAGAGAATTGACCAAGAAAGAAAAAAGAAAGAAAAAGAAGAAAAAATCGAATCGTATGCTGATTTTATAGAAAACAATTAAAATATAATTTAAAATAAAGTGTAATCTTTTTATGTACTTTCTATTTATTTTGTTAGTCTTTCTTAATTAATGTATTTCTTACGGAAAACTTAGATACACACCGCTGGAGGTGATATTCTTTGCTAGTATGGGGAAACTTTGGCCCTAATTTACCGTGCAAGTGGAATTGATAAATTAAAATAATTAAGTTTTCTCGCAAACGTAATTTACAATTGTATAAGGAGAGTTTTTAGAAAATTAACTGTAAACAAAAGATAATCGAATAATATTAGTTTAGAAACTTTTAGCAAAAATATAGAAACAATGGTTTAGAATTCCACTTGAAATATGTCGCCCATCGGAATTTAGCAAAATCAATCCGATATTTACGTCATAGAAAACAGCTTGATATTTTGAAAATTCCAATATTAATTTAACTTAATGATCATGAACAGACAAAAGAAAATTATAAAAAGGCCATAGAGCTGAAAAACTTTTCAGTGGAGGAGCTTTATGCTCTTCCAACTCGACAGAGTTTGGAGGGATGCTCCCATAACCTCGACACAATAGAGAGAGAATGGCTGTCCGGAGACATAAATGTAAAGACTCCAACAGGTCCGTCTATTTTTTTCGTTTCATATTTTTCCTTCTCTCCTACTCAATACATCACAACGTTTTCAATCACAGACTTGTTTATTCAAAACTGCTACAACGGTTGACATATCCATGGCACAATATAAACAAGATTTACGCTCTCACAACAAACTACAATAAGAACATGACTACAATTATATTAATTGTAATGATTTTTTTGTATATAAAGTGGTTTCTTTTAGTAAATTTTATCTTCTTCTTTTGTTTCTACGGAAACTACATTTCCGTAGTCTATACATTTAAAATTGTGGGATCAAAACTCGATCTTCCTTCACAAACACCGAGCAACTCGGTCTCTAACTAGTTATAATATGATAGGTATAAGGGAGATAACTCCCCTAATGAAATTGACATTGTCAGCGCTGTCACAAATCAAAGGACAGTGAAGAACACTGGCTACTTGACTGACACAGTCACATGGGCGATAGCTAACTGTTTTATCCACTCATCTACTGTATCCTGGTCGGTGAGAAGAAATAAAAAACAATATTGTTATAATGTTAAATCATATTTACTGTTTTTGTTATATTTTGTTATTCCTACATAATTGGGATTAACAATAGATTAACTCACTTGATAATTTTGGTATAATTCTCTTTCAATATCTGAGATGTCATGGGCCGTTTGTAGATCTCAGCTTGGACTTGTTCGTTGTTCTTCACAAGAAAGTCGAGACGTCAGGTGCTTGTCCAGTGCGAACATCCAGGTGGTCGACTGGATTGGTAATTCGATGTTGGTTTTCTCTCGGATTAACCCTTTTTATTTTTTATTTTTCTGTTTTTCCTTCAGAGCTTCTTGGATTTGCATCGCACACTCATCAGCAGGATATCGTTCAATACATCAGTATCAACTTAAGGAAATAATATTCAATGAATTGATTTAAATTTGTACTAACCTAAGTCCCAATTAATTATAATTTGTTACACCGTTAAAAATCTAAAAAAACCCCACTCCTTTGGCAGGGTGGCGACTTAGTGTTCACGCAGCCCTATACGTCCAACCATCCTCAACTGGTGGCAGGGAGCTTGTTCAACTATAAGGCAGCCATAATATATCGTTGCCAACCCATTCCTGCAAGAGGATGTGGTTGCGCCTTTGCTTTGCCCCCCATGAGTTAAGTCTTCTCTCTCGTTACAACCCCCTGATAAGTCTCAAACCCTCCTCCTCACGTGTAGCAGGGGCCTTGTTTCAGTACATCAGCATCAAACCTGTAACAAAAGTTCTATTCTGGTAGAAGATCTCCCCAAAATAAGGACAATAAAAAGAATAAAAGATATGATAATTTAAGTGATGCATCCTACCCAGGCTGTTTGGTGACTTCTCCCAGCGCTGGGCAAGAAACGAGACATTGTATAAACAAATACCCTACTTTAACAATCACCGTAACTAGTCCGCAGAACCGGAAGTTCCAAAAAACGCAGAAGGTGCAGAAGAGCAAGACTGAGGTAGGAGAATAAAGTAAGAAGGTATGGGATCTGTAAGTAGGTATTAACTCAATCTCCAGCCTGGTAGGATGCATCACTGTTAAATTATATTCCTTTTTTATTCTTTTATTGTCTATTTTGGGGAGACTTCTACAGAGAATTTGTACAGGTGATGCTGAGTATGAACACTCCCTGCACCAGTGAGGAGGGGTTTGGACTGTTAGGGTGTTGTAACAAGAGAGAAGGACTTATATGGGGCAAGCAGGCAACACGATTCTCTCTGCGATGGGTGCAACGATATATATGGCTGCTATATTGAACAAGCTCCCTGCCCATGTGAGGGAGGGTTGGACTTTGGGTGGCTGACACTATGCCACCCCTGCCAAAGGGAGTGGGTTAGATTTTAAAGGTGTACAAATGTAATAATTTGGACTTTGGGTAGTAAAAATTTATATCAATCGATTGATTTATTTCTTAGATACTGTGTATTAGAACGACTCCCTGCTGATATTCGACATCAAATCCAAAAACTCTGTAAGGAAAACAGAAATAATAACAGGGTTAATCGAGAAAGCAAACCAACATCGATTTACAACCAGTCGACCAACTGGATGTTGCTGGACAGCACTGACGTCTCGGTTTTATGAGAACACACAAGTAGCTGAAGAATTACCAACGCCTGAATCTAGATATTGAAAGAGAATTTAAAATTTTCAAGGTGGAGTAATCCTATTGTTATATCCCAATATGGGAATACACATATAACAAAACATTAATATGTTAACAAAATATTGGTTTTTATTTTTTCTCACGACAGAATACAGTAGGATTGAGATTGGATAAAACAGTTAGCTAGCCATGTGATGTTTCATCATATGCCATGTTCTCACTGTCCTTGATTTGTGACAGCGCTACCATGCATTTCAATTAGGAAGTTATACTCCTTATACCTTCATAATAACTAGCTGGGTTGAGCGGTTGGGGTTTGTTTAGGGTTGGGTAACGGTAGTTTTAATTGGGAAAAAATAAATAATAAATTGGCGTTCTGTTTTTTCTGGGTCGCCCTGTAATATGTTTTAATTTTCCGACCGATTTGCAAGTTTAGCCGAGTTAGAATAGAAAAATCAAATATTAGTCGATTGTTATTGTTGTTTGATAAAAATAAAGAAACTAGAAAGTGTAAAATACCATTCAGGTGACCCTTCTGGCCTTCTATCCTTCCCCACCCCCACTCCATCAACTCCCCCCCCCCCCCCCCCCCCCCATGAACTCCGGTTTTCACGTCACTTTTCCTATGATGGACTATACTTAGCGTTTTCCTTCCAAACTGAAATGCCACGCCTACTTCCCTAAGTAAAAAGAAACGGATTACTCTTGTCTCATTTCCTAGTTTGCTGTTGATGTTATTGTTGTTGTTGTTGTTGTTGTTGTTATTGTGGTTGATTTTCTTTATTTAACTTTCATCACTTGACGTTCTTTCTTTTCTTCTTTTCTTTTCTTCTTTTCTTTCTTTCTTATTCTTTCTTTTCTTTCTTTCTTTCTTTCTTTATTCTTCCTTCAATTCTGTCCCTTTTTCTCCTTTCTTCATTTCTTTTTCTTTCTTTTTTCTCTTTTCTTTCATTTCTTTCTTTCTTCCATTCTTCCTTTCTTCTTTTCTTTCTTTCTTCTCTCTTTTTTTCTTTTCTTTCTTTCTTCCATCTCTCCCTTTTCTTTTTTTTGCTTTTCATTTCTTTCTTTTCTTTTTCCTTTCTTTCTTTCTTTTCTTTCTTTATTTTCTTTATTTTTCTTCCTTTCTTTTTCTTTTTCTTTTCCTCCTCCTTTCTTTTCTTTCTTTCTCATTTTCTTTCTTTCTTCCATTCTCTCCTTTCTTTCTTTTTTCTTTCTTTCTTTCCTTCCTCCTTTCTTTTTCTTTCTTTATTTAACTTTTTCTTTTCTTTCATTCATTCTATTTATTTTACTGCATTCTTTCTTTTATACTAATGTACGTCTGTCGTAGATTTTTAGTTGGAAATTTCATTAAATTCAGTTAATTCCCCGATTTTTAGTATTTTTTGTTTTTCTTTCAGCAGGGTAACATAGGATGGTGGAATTTAGGTCAATTAAGTTCGATTTAACCGATTATTCTCATTCCATTAACCATGTCCGGGTATAAGTGTTAACCTATGTTAAATATTCTATGTTATCATCTCTATTGGCCAGGATTGAACCTGCAACCTGTAGATGATTGTCACTTAGAACTGTATTAACTCAACTCCTATATCTGTTGCGCCATATGTCCCAAATGGACAGAGACACAACTTGTCTAGTGTATCATTGTGGATGCCAGATGAAAGAGAAAGAGAGAGAGATATATAGTTTTCTGGGCAGAGTTTAAATGGCTAGGTAGTAATGCCATCTAGTGGCAAGTCCTGGCGGCAAGGGAAGATAACCCTTTTCCAATATCAACCTCACCTCACAAGGGAAGACCATCGCTATACCCGATATAAAAAGGGGTATGTAACATTACTTTACAAAAAGCCGAAGAATGTTTAATAAGTAAGAACAATATGCAAAGAAGCAAAAACAGTTTAAAGAGTTTGGGCTTGTGTGTTGCAGAGAAAATGCCTAGTTGAATAATATAGATATTGATACTAATACAGAATAGCGCGCAAGAGATAATATCATTAGATTAAGATTACGTATAAAAAGCATTACATTTCATTACATGTAAATAGCATTAGATGTCGGAAACTCCCGAAGTAGACTAGCCCTAACCCTAATACTAACGCTAACGCTAACCCTAACCCTAGCATCAAAAAGGTTTCGGGTCTTTCCGTGAAATGTAATGAAATATAATGCTTTTTATACGTAATCTTAATCTAATGATATTATATCTTGCGCGCTATTCTGTATTAGTATCAATGTCTATATCATTCAACCAAACGTGTTTAAATGAAGGGATGCTGCCCACACACACGCACACACACACTTATATATATATAGTGTAATAGTTAGAGTCCTCGCCTGTCAGCTTGGCAGTTGAGGTTTCGAGTCACACACGGAGCAGTCTCCCATGTCTATAACCTTGCTGATGAGACCTAATAGGTCGAAATGTACATTCAGAATTTGACATTTTTTCGATTTGTTTAGTCTTACATCTGAACATATATGCCCGCCTAAAATTCATTAATTATTAACTAATTAATTTTCAAAATTAGGTATGACTTTAATTAAGCACATATCCTCTTCCAATCATCTAATGCCGAATCTGATGATTGGAAGAGCTAAAAATTTGCTCTAGGCTTCCTGAAATAGCCTATAATGCTAAAAATCTAAATCTGTTATATTTTTTACTGATATAATTTTGCTCTGTGACTGACAATAAGAGCACACATTGAGCTCTGCAAACTACGACACCTTTTTAAAAAATACTTCTACGTCGCAAGGAAAATTTCTCTCCGGAATTTAGATATATATATATATATATATATATATATATATAATATATATATATATATATATATAAATGGAAATTGGAAATGAATCCGACAATATGAGAAAGAATGAATAAAGAAAAGAAAAAAAAAAGAAAGAACAGAATATATATATATATATATATATATATATATATATATAGGTAATTATGAACTTTTGTTTAGTAAATTAGGGTGTCCCAGAAAAAACAGAACCCACAAATGTTGTAATAAAACAGATAATTTTAACTAGGAGGTTTAGGGTTAAGGTTAGGGTTAGGGTTGTTTTTTCTAGGTCACCTGTACAGGGTGACCCAGAAAAAACAGAACCCAAATTATTTATTTATTTTCCCATTAAACTAAATCCTAAATCCCAACCCAACCCCAAACCTAAACCCTAACCCTAAACCCCCCTAGTTAAAATTAACAATTTTATTACAAAATTTGTGGGTTCTGTTTTTCTGGGACAACCGTAATTTACTAAACAAAAAGTCATAATTATCTATATATATAATATGGTGTGTGTATGTGTGTGTGTGTGTGTGTGTGTATATGTGTGTGTGTTATATTATGTATGTGTTGTGTGGTTGAATATGTGTATATTATGTGGGTGTATTATATATATATATATATAATATATATATATATGTGTGTGTGTGTGTGTGTGATATAATAATATATATGTGTGTGTGTGTGTGTATATACATATATATGGTATGTGTTGTGTGTGGATACATATACATATATATATATATATATACACATTGTGTGTGTGTGTGTGTGTGTGTGTTGTGTGTGTGTGTGTGACTGTGAGTGTCTATGTGTCTGCGTGCGTAACAAGACAATTTTTTTTACTATAAAACTTTAATTTGCCGTTAGTACTTCCGACTCTGTGTATGCATTTGACGCCCCACCAAGCCGAATCTGCGCACCTACAGACTTATATCAAGATAAACAACCGTTGCCCTAAGCACTAACTAATGGATATTAGCGTGTATTGGCACACTCACCAATGTACACAGCTCTCACCGCAAAACTTTTTTCCCTTTTACACTAACTCACCTCTCTCTATCTTCGCACCGACACCCCCACCCACCCAGCGACCAGCATTCGCTGTTTTTACCGTCAACACAGACGAGCAGGTACACAGACGAACGTGTGTGTATCACGATTAAGCTTTCACTCTAAAACACTCACGCAACAAACAAAACAAAAAAGAATAAGCAAAAGACAAACCTTTGGAGACGTTTGGGTTTTTAAGCCGCCGTATAAGGCAACCTCTTCTGGAACCTTTATTTTGGATTCTAACGATACTAATTTGGAAAAAAATATGTTTCGGACATTCTGGGAGAAGTTACACCCAAACGTGAGTAGATAACAAATTATTTCTTTTTTTTTTTTTTTTTTTTTTTTTTGGTTAAATCGAATTTAATAGACTTAAATATCACCATCGTATGTCACCCTGCCGAAAGAAAGAAAAAAATTCCAAAAATCAGGGAATTAACCGAATTTAATGAAATTTTCAGTAATGAATAAAAGATATAATGCACCAGTTATTTTATCTAAAAACTTTTACATTTTTTTCAGATCAGTTAACTTTGAACCACGTATCTTTGAGAATCTGTGTTACGCCTCAAAGATATATGGTTCAAAGTTAACTGACATGAAAAAATGTAAAAGTTTTTAAATAAAATAACTGGTGCATTATATCTTTTATTCATTAAAATATCAACACTGAAAATTTCATTAAATTCGGTTAATTACCTGATTTTTGGTAATTTTTTCTTTCGGGTTTTTTTTTTTTTTTTTTTTTTTTTTCCTTTCGGCAGGGTGACATACGATGGTGGAATTTAGGTCCGTTAAGTTCGATTTAACTCTTTATTGTTCCTTTTGGTTGGTGCGTAATTTTTTGATTTACAGAAAAGTGCGAAGTTATTACAATTAAAAAGTTGTTGTTAAGTTGTATTTTTTTTTATTTAACGTCTGAAGTGAGGGGACATTTTTGGGGGAGTATGAAATCTTTTCAAAATAAAAATATAATCTAAGATTTATCGGCAAGATTTCATTGCAATTAATTTCAAATCTTATTTCTATCGAGATATGTACACTTTTTTTCTTATTTTCTCGTTTTGAAACATTTGTAACTATTTGTCCCCCCCCTCTCTCTCTCTCTCTCTCTCTCTCTCTCTCTCTTCTCTCTCTCTCTCTCTCTCTCTGTCGCTCTCTCCTCTCTTTTTCTTTCTCTGTCTCTCTTTCCGTCTCTGTCTCTGTCTCTCTCTCTCTCTCTCTTGACGGTAGATGTGGCGCTTCACATTAGCAAAATCATCTTCCTGGTCTAGTGCTAGCGGATGATACCGACAATAGGCATCTCCACCAACTATATATATATATATATATATATATATATATATATATATATATATTTTATAAAAAAAGAAGGTCCGCAAAATGTATTATGTTTTCAGAAAAAAATTTCAAAAAAAATTTCCCTCTTTATTATAAAATATTGAATTTCTCCCGTTGGAATCAGAACAACATATATATATATATATATATATATATATATATATATATATATATATAAAGAGAGAGGGGGGAATTCCCGATGTTCTACAGGAATAGTTTACAAGAATTCCGCCATTGCATGTGCACACACAAGAGCTCTCTGTGAGCGACTTTAATTAACTTTCACCACCAGCATAAAGCAATGATCATCTGTTGTTTATAGATTGGATCTCTCTGGTGATGATAAAATATATAAACAAATGTATGTATTTGATAGTTAAAACACCGTTCCCTAACGGCAGCTGTCGATGGCCTAAAGGGTAACGAATCGGGCTGATGAAAAGTCAGTCGGCTTTCGTTCCTGGTCGGAGGTAGCTGCTATGTCTAGCGTGGAAACACAGCGTCTGTGTGTGTATATATATACACACACGCAGCACACACACACACACACATATATATATATATATATTATATATATAGGGGTAAACTATAGACACGTGTTTCGAGGTATCACCTCTCATCAGTATAGTTATACGGTTTTAGCAGCTGCCTCTGGCTGGGTTTGAAACCCGAACGAACTTACGCTCGCCAAGCTTCTCACCCACACATCCACAGTCAGTCGCCAAGTATAGCAGGCTATTTAATTGCTATATTTCTAAGGGGAAATGACCTTCACCTAGAGTTCTCAAACTTTGTAAACAAAGTGAGATTTGGCCGACCAATACGGTGAATCTGCAATTATATACCTTCTAAATAGAGTGCTCAACCGAGAACGGGAAGCGTATAATAGGGGTAAACTGTAGACACGTGTTTCGAGTATCACCTCTCATCAGTATAGTTATACGGTTTTAGCAGCTGCCTCTGGCTGGGTTTGAAACCCGAACGAACTTACGCTCGCCAAGCTTCTCACCCACACATCCACAGTCAGTCGCCAAGTATAGCAGGCTATTTAATTGCTATATTTCTAAGGGGAAATGACCTTCACCTAGAGTTCTCAAACTTTGTAAACAAAGTGAGATTTGGCCGAGCCGAATACGGTGAATCTGCAATTATATACCTTCTAAATAGAGATATATATATATATATACAGAACCCACAATATATATATAAGTCGTCGGGGTGACCTGAAGTCGGTATCAGTGCTACCCCTCGCGCTAGACCAAGGAGATTGTTTTCGCGTCTGAGGTGAAACACTACACCAACCATCAGCTCCTCAAATTACCGCATATATATATATATATATATATATATATATATATATATATAATGAATAGAGAATGAAAAATGAAAAAATAAGAAAGTATTGGCATAAAAAGTGCTCAATACTAATAAAGCAGAGCAAATTTAGAATCAATGGTAATATTATGGTTTTACACTCATAACTTGAAGTTTCATGGTAATCCAATCATCAGATGAGTCCAATGGTTGAGATCTTAAAAACCAGTCGTGAAATGGTTGAGATTTTAAAAACCAGTCTTAAAAACAAATGCATTTGTAACATCTTCACCTGACGATTGCATCGCATGAAACCAATATGGTTGTGAATGTTCCTTTGTCACGAAATAAATAGATATGTAAAACCTTTATATATTTATTTTATTATATTATATAACAGCTCTATTTTATATTGAGCACTCTACCAATAATACTGCGTTTGGTACGCCATTCCAGCAAAAGCTGAAATAGTGACCATCTCACACTATATATATATATATATATATATATATATATATTCGTTTTCTTTATTTTAAAGAAACAGTCTCATTTTGATTTATCCTTATTAAATGTCTTTAAGTTCTTTGGCCATTTTAAGTGATTGGCAGTTGCGTTCTTCAACGGAATACAAATGGATTGCCCAAATGCAGTGAGCGTGTCGTATGTCTTGGCTTCTGTGTGCCAAAACAAAGGTTGAAAAGATAAAGAGCAGAAATCTCCAAAACATATGGAAACAAAAGACAATACCACCAACAACAAAAAGACTAATACCACCACAACCAACACCTTCACAAACAACAACAACAACAATAACAACACTACCACCACCACCAACAACAACAACAACACCAACAACAACAGCACCGGAGAGTGCTCCCTCCGATCAATCGGATGGTCTAAATAGTTCCACTATTTGTTATATCAACAAGCAATTACTGATAAGAACGAAATAAAGGGTTTGGCCCCTTGTTTCGAAGACGTGACTTGGGGTCACGGGGAGTTAAATAAAAGTGGTAAACCCATCAACACGTGTTATGGTCTTGCCTCCTCTTTTGCATGCTCGTTATTATCATTGCCGGCTACTATCCTAACCTTCGCTAGAAGTACCTTCGTGCATGAAACACTATTAATCTTCTACAAGGATGGCTTTGGTATTGAATAACCCATGAAGGTTGATATGCCATCAACCAAAGAAACCAAACCAAACCAGATATTTTTTTCATATTTGTCTAATTTTCTCAGGTTTATTTAAAGATATCCTTTTTTACATAATCTATGCGATATGTTTGAACCATAAATCAAGAAATCATCAAATTTATTAAGAGAGTAAAAAAAAAAAAAAAAAATTTGAAATCGAAACTAAGTTCTATTAACTTTGAATATCTATTAAAATAAAACAAACTATATATAAATATATGATACTGGGGATGTATCTATTAAAACTTGTTCTAAGAAACAATGAGGACTGTCTAATGTTGCATGCTCAAATTTTGAGTGTATTTATTCCATGTTATGACGATTTCGGGTATAGTGACGTAAGCAGTGATGTAGTTTTTGTTACAGACAAAAACCGGAAGCCAATCTCAAATATTAATAGATGTACTAAAAGGCGGTGACTGAGGGTCTTCGTGTCCTGGGAATAACGTTAAACTCTATCTAGTGGCGAGGTTCCAGTTCTGGAGGTCGGAGTGATGTGGAACACCCCTTCTATCACCATTGCTCCCTGGTCCACTCTGACCCGGAGTGGTAGTGTCCCGTCTATGGGTTGAATAGACAAACATGAGTTTCTAAGCAACATTTGATTATGCATTAAGAATGAATTCATTTCAAAACTTTATCGGCATTAAATGACCCACTGAGATTGATATGCCGTAAAACAAACCAAACCTAACTGAACCACCAAAACCACCACCATAAATACTACCACCACCACCAACAACAACAACAACAACACCAATAACGATCCGGCTCTACAAATGTATTGAGCACTTTTATATTCATTTATGATTACCATTTATTCGGCTGAGTATCCATTAAGAATGAATTTATTTCAAAACTTTATCGGCATTAAATGACCCACTGAAATTGATATGCCGTAAAATAAAACAACGCAAACCAAACCAACAACACCATCACCACAAACATCACCACCACCAACAACAATACAACAGCATCACTACAAGCAACAACAACAACAACAACAATACAAACAGCATCACTAAAAGCAACAACAACAACAACATCATCACCACCAACAACAGCAACTCCACAAACACCATCACCACCAACAACAACAACATGAACTCCACAAACAACAACCACAACACTGAAGAGCCAAAACCATAAAACAAAAACAACTAAGTTTAAACCTGACTGAGGTTAAAAGGTCACTTCCGGATGAAGTGTCACCTATTTTTAGAGATCTACCTCCTTATATTCTGAAAAGCCAACAATCATTTTGTTTGAGTCATAAAAACATTTTCATTTGACAATTGGTAAAAAAATGGCGTTGTCAACATTTCTTTGAGAACCAAGAATTTGTTGGGACCATATAAAGATCTAAAGGTCTTATCGACAGACAAAATTGTGACTCAATCGATTTTTTTGCCTTCTCCATTGTCAGCACCTTTATATATATATATATATATATATATATATATATATATATATATATATATAAATATATTACTATTAATTGAATATATATATATATATTAAAATATATTACTATTAATATATATATATATATATATATATATATTAAAATATATTACTATTAATTGAATATATATATATATATATATTATAAAATATATTACTATTAATTGAATATATATATATATATATATATATATATATATATATATATATATAAAGTGTGTAAAAAAGTATCAAGACTTTTTTGTACTTTTTGACACACCTAATATATTATTAACGTTCCAATCATTGTTCATTTCTTTCTTGGTAAATACAGCTTCAATCTCGATACTTTTATGACACTTTATATATATATATGTATATATATATATATATATATATATATATATAATGTCGCGCAAGTAGCACAGATATCCATGACAATCTCACGCCAACCCTCCCTATCATTCATTGCTCCTCTGCGCAGCATCCGGCATCCTCACATAGTTGGTCAATATAGGTCCTGGCTGAGCGGCCCACACTAGCACGCCCATGTTTGGCTTCCACAGGAGTATGTCGCTTATGAGCTCGTCCTTGCTTCTCCAGCAGTGTCCCGCATGCCTAGTCCGTCTTATTCGTATGGTTTGGGAGATGGGGGGCAAGTGGCCATACAGCTGCCTTTTTGTGGGGTGCTATTTCCACGACTTGTTTAAGACTGCACGTAGCATTCTTGTGCAGGTCCCATCTAGCTTATTTTCAATGCATTTCGTTAGGGTCCGGGTGGTGCATCCACACAGCAATAATGATATAACCACATCCTATATATATATATATATATATATATTATATATATATATATGTTGAAAAAAATAAATAAAGGAAAGAAAATATAGAATGGATAGAATAGGATATTTTAATCAATTTTATTTACACGTGTTTCGGTCAGGAGTTTATCCATGTGTACATTATTCAAACTATTATTATTTTTAAATAACCAAATGAAATGAAATAATAATAATAATAGAAAAAATTATTTCATTTCATTTGGTTATTCAAAAATAATAATAGTTTGAATAATGTACACATGGATAAACTCCTAACCGAAACACGTGTAAGTAAAATTGATTAAAATATCCTATTTTATGCATTCTATACTTTCATTCCTTTATTAAATTTTTCAACATACCGTCGTATTCACTTCCATTTTCATTTTATATATATATATATATATATATATATATTATATATATATATGAATGACACAAACTGACTTTCCACGCTACGCTAATTTAGTAGAGAACGTGCCCCATGTTTTGTACCAAAGCGCTTTCAACTATGTCCATAGTCGTCTTTCGGTGAGATTATTTGTTATAGTTGTTTTGAGGTTTTCTTTTTGTTTTTGTTTTTTGTTTTTTTGTTTTTCGAGTTTTATTAAATTAGTAGGGTTTATGCAAATGAATAAAACTCGCACCACTTCCCTCATTGCACTTCCATCATTGCATCATTGCACTTCCCTCATACCATTTCCCCCTTTGCACTTCCCTATTGCATTTCGTCCCATTAAATTTCCCCATTGCACTTCAAAAAGAAAAAAATCATCTCTTCATAGTCAGATCGTTCATAAAAATCCCCAAAAGAAGTGTTAATTTGTATTTCTTTTGTTTTATAAAATTAATGTTAATTTCCTCAACATCACTTCCGTGTGAGTTCGATATTCACAGGACTTTTCAACACGATTTCATTTTCCGATGAGAATGAAATAAATTAGGTAAGATCAAAAGAAATATTTACCCAATCCGTTGAACACAGGTAGGATATGACACAAGGTCACAATTATAGAGCATCCAGTAAGAATCAAACTCATTATTCAGTAGTAATGGATCTGCGAGACTAACTTGCCAACCACTGGCATTCCCTATCGTATTAACACAGGTTTACTTAGGATGGGCTACAATGCCAAAATTATAGAGCATCCAGCAAGGATCGAACTCCATATTCAGTAGTAATGGATCTGCGTGACTAACTTGCCAAACTATAATAAAAAAAAGTTTGTGGCCTACCTAGTTTGAATGTGTCCTACCTCAGTAAGAGTATATTTATAGATATAAGTAGTAGGCAATTTATTGAAACTAATTATTTTTCATATATATTCAATTTCAAGAAATGCAATTCAGTCATAAGCTGTATATAGTAATTAAGAATAATTTAAAAAATAATTTATCCATAATTTACAAGAATCAGAGATCTATTTAATTCTAAAATATTCAAAAATTATGAAATAGGGTTAGGGTTAGCAGTTATTATTATAACCTTATAATATGCTTTTTATGGTAGGTCACATACTATAAGAAGACATGATTTTGTAGGCCACATTCAAAAGGTAGGCCACATTGTATTGTATTGAATTTACCAACCCGTGGCTAAAGAGTTGGATGCGACTCCAGATGACAAGTATGGGGCATCCAGCGAGGATCGAACTTTCTATTCAGTAATAATGGATCTGTGAGACTAGCTTGCTAACCATTACACCACGATGGGGTACCTTAATGTATTTACCTATTTAGGATGTGACACAAGGTTGCACTTATGGTACTTCCAGAGAGGATCGAACACAAAGTCGCATGTATGGGTCATCCGGTGAGGATCAAACTCGCTATTGAGTAGCAATGGATCTGCGAGACTAGCTTTGTAACCATTACGCCACGATGGGATTCCCATGTGCAAAGAAAGAATAAAAGAAACCATTGATTTGATGGAGTAAGAGTTACAATTCTTTGAACAACTAGCGAGAATATGCACCCCCACCCCCGGGGCGTAAATATTTAAGTTTTAATGTAATGAAATATACTAAATTAGAAAGATTAACGAAATAAAATAAGAACACATATAAAAAGATTACTATTATTAGTGTTTTCGGACTATTGCCCCCATCTTCATTGTTATTTGTACAACGTTTCGGCCGATATACCCTTTGGCCTTCTTCAGGTATTTCTTGTCGGACTCGGGAACCTTCTCGGACTCGGGAACCTTCTTTTCGAACTCGGGAACTTTCTTGTCGTATCCGGGAGCCATCACGGAACTTTGAACTTCCCGGATACGACAAGAAAGTTCCCGAGTTCGAAAAGAAGGTTCCCGAGTCAACAAGAAATACCTGAAGAAGGCCGGAGGGTATATCGACCGAAACGTTGTATAAATAACAATGAAGATGGGGACAATAGTCCGAATAACACTAATAATACTAATCTTCAAGCCTCATCTCAAACATTCAGAGAAATAAAAAGATTACGTTTATTCTAATGATATTTTAATTGGTTTCTATATGAACTCATTAATAGTACTAGTACAAAATAAAAAAACACCGTCCGGGCGATGTAAAAATAGATTTTTGAAACATATTGCCTGAGGAGGTGGGAGTAGAAATTTCTATGTCAGCGAGTTTGTACCCTAAGTAAGTAAAATCATCAAATTCATTAAAAGATTAAAAAATAAAACAATTTGAAATGTAAACTTTAAATATATATTAAAATAAAACAAACTATATATAGATATATAATACCAGTCATGTATTTATTAAAACTTGTTTTTAAAAAACAATGGGACTGTCAAATGTTGCATGTTCAAATTTTGAGTGTATTTATTCTATGTTATGACGATTTTGGGTAATGTGATGTAAGCAGTGACGTAGTTTTTGTTACAGAAAAAAACCGGAAGCGAATCTCTATTATTAATAGATTGATTTTAATATGCTGGAGAAAAAACAATAATATTAGAGATCAGTAACACCAATAATTATTTATCAAACTCAGTTTTGTTAAAAACTGTATGCAAATTAATCACATCATATATTATGTAATTCTGTAATGTGTTTTATATATCACTAAGAAAAAGGGATATATAAGACACATTGAAGGACCTTAAACGCACTAATAGCACGAGCCTTTCGGGGGCCTGTGTCTATTAATGAAATTAACAGTATCGATCCCAGGGGGCTATCCCCCCAGGCAACACCTGCCCCTCGATTTAAAGTATGGCTGGGTTTATTGCCCAGAGCCTGAGACGCACCCCCCTCGACGTGAGTTTTGGCTTGTGGGTGGGCCCACATAAAAATGTCCTTGTGTCACGCCCTCATAAGTGGGGTGAGAGGCAAATACCCTAATAACATGGGCGGTTTTGACGCAAATTTAACTCTGATTTGCATGGAAACAACGTTGATAAATAAAATCTATTCTATGTATTAATGATTTTGACTATAGATTAAATACTCATTGACAAGCTTACGCAATTCCTGGGGGTATTGTAACGTAAGCAGTGACGAAGTTTCGGTTACAGACAAACAGATACCGAATCTTCATTATATAAGATTTGGACATGGAAGGGGGGGAAGTGGTCAATTCTTGTAGAAATTTGACTGGTCCGTCCATCCCCCCCCCAAAAAAAACCTGCACTCACAAACACACACGCGTGCGTGCACACACACACACACACACACACACACACACACACATGAAACCTTTTTTTTAAACATATTTCAGCACTTTCTGAAGATTTTGTTTTGTTTATTCCATTCTAATCAGAAAGAGAATGCAGACATATTTTATTCTTTTATAAATCGTTTTTTCTTTTTCATTTCCTTTGTCTTTTTTTAGACATTGTCTCCTTGAATTTTCCCTTTTTTGTTTTTTGTTTTTCTTCTCGTTTTATTTTAAGCCTTCTCATAAGTTTGGTCACCTCTTTTTGAAATAAAAAACCCAAAAGAAAACAAAAGAAAAACAACAGTTTTGTATGATTGTTTTAAACGTACGTTTTCTATTGGGTGAATGGTGAGAACGTTACTTTCTAACGGGAACAGTTCAAAAAGCGTGGGAATAAATGAGAATGAGAAAAGAAAAACAAAAAAAAAAAACAAAAAAAAATAAATCTGCAATGAATAATAATAACAGAATAAGAATCAAAGGAAAAAAAAAGATGTCGTATTTTAAGCTCTTTTTTTAAATCCACTCAGGATTCTGAAAAAGGAAAGAGAAAAGAAAAAGGAAAAATGGAAGAAAGGAGAAAGAATGTAAAAAAGAAAAAAAGAAAAAAAAAAAAAAGAAAAAAATGAAAAAGAAAACGAAAAAAAAGAACAAAAACACAAAAAAGATAAAAAGACAAAACAAGAATGAAGAAAAAAGAAAAAAAAGAAAAAGAAAAAAAAAGGAAAAAAAGAGAAAAGAAAGAAATCCACAAGTGAAAAATAAAAAAATTTTTAAAATTTTAAAAATATAAAATTTAAAAAAAGAAAAAAAAAAAATTTTTTAAATATTCGAGTAGATAGGAACTACATTACATACGAAATTAAATAATCACATATTTGAGAATAATAAAAAAAAAGAAGAACAAAAAAGAGTTAATAAGAAATAGAAAGGAAGAAGAAGAAAAATGATGTTGGGGGTGACAAAGAGGATGTTATTGTTTATTAAATCTCTGCCTGGGGGTCTTGAGTCACTTAACCTGTTGATGGTGTTATGTATATGCATGTGTAACGCTTATGTGAAAGGAGAGCACTCCACCCCCACCCCACCCCCCTGGCTCCGGCTTCAGACCTCGAACCCCATCTTCTTTCCTCATTTGTCGTTTTGTATTAAATAAAAAAAGATTACATACTCTGCATTTTATTCAAATTAATTTAGAATGTTATAAAACCAAAATAACAAATGTGTATGGGTAGCATATATATATATATATATATAATATATATATATATATATATATATATATATATATATATGAATTTAACATTTTTTGAGAAAACAAATGATGTTAATAGTTTGCTGACAGAATCTGTTTCGACCGTTTTAATAGAGTGGTCTTCATCAAGAGCAACCTATGAAGGAAAGACGGAATAAAAAATTTTATTTTTTATTTTTTTATTCCGTCTTTCCTTCATGGGTTGCTCTTGATGAAGACCACTCTATTAAAAAGGTCGAAACAGATTCTGTCAGCAAACTATTAACATCATTTGTTTTCTCAAAAAATGTTAAATTAATACTGTCGGATTAACTTCCATTTACTTCATATATATATATATATATATATATATATATATATATATATATATATATATATATATATATATATATATATATATATATATATATATTATGTATTTGGTATTTGTAAAACCCGTCTGATGAGGCTAGATTCCTTTTTTGAGGATCTGGTCGAAATAAAATAACGGAATGACGGTTTGTTAAGTTTTTCTTTATTTGAAAGTTCGATATTGTGCTGTATATAATTTGATTCATTGATTATCATACATTGAGCTCTTTTTTTCGTATTTATAAAAAAAAACCTTGTATTGTGTATATATGTTTGCACCTACAAAAGCATACAGTATGATTGTATAGTGAGATTTCGATGATCCCAAATAGAATCATCCCTTACTTACCTTACATTTATATATATATATATATATATATATATATATATATATATATATTGATAGACATAACAATTGCACACACATGCCCATGAATAATCAAACTGACCACCAATAACAACAGAAAAAAAGGTTAGGCCAAATTCTGGAATTTTAATCACACACACATAAAAAAAAGATTCAGGTGGTCCTGGAATGATAATCACAAACTGAACAGGCTCACACGCATAAGCACACACACACACACACACACGCACACATACACACACACATACCACACATACACACACAGAGTTTGGAAGGCATGAGACAGAATCAAACGGACAGCCACTAGCAACAATTCCAGTTCCAGAGATCTTCTGTAAAAGAGATTTTTATCTCGAAATATTAAGAATAAATCAAAGGTTAACACACAACACCATAGTTACCTTCTTTTTCTTTGCACTTGCATTGTGATAGCCTTCAAAACCAACCAACAAACTAATATAAACACAATGCTTCAAGCAAATTACAAAGCCCTTATATATATATATATATATATATATATATATATATATATATAATATATTAAAGAAAGAAAAATCGTAGAATCTAGCACCATTTCCATTTTCAATACAATTAAACAGAGACCCGGATTTTTCCTTTTATCGCCATACCTATCCAAAATTATTCTCAAGAATCATAAAATTCCCTACATCTAACAACGTCTCACTTAGTTTTCTATATATTAACTTCCCTTTAATTATCCATCCGGTAATACGATATATATATATATATATATATATATATATATATATATATATATGAGAGAGAGAGAGAGAGAGAGAGAGAGAACGAAAACGGTGGACAGAACATAAAACGTTTATTTTTTAGAGCGGGTGTAAAAAATATGGACTGTTATAGAGAGATTATTGATCATATGGACATTTCATCTTTCTGATAAGACCAAGCGTGAATTCTTCCAAACTGTAACAGTGCCAAGGCTACTGTATGGCTGTACCACCTGGACTATAAAGAACGATTGAAGAAAACGCTGAATGGGCAGTACACAAGGATGCTGGGTGCATCCAGGAAGTAGCACCCCACAAAACAGCAAATGTAGTGTGTGTGTGTGTGTGTGTGTAGGAGGTCCATAGATGAGAGGTTAGACTTATATGACTAATTTTAGGCATAGACAACTTAATGGCTAACACCGGTTTAAGATTTGGACCATATTACCTTTAGGCACCCTTTTTGCGATCTCGTTTCATAAGGACTTTTTTTTGCATTTATACCGCCAAAATCCGGTTGTTTGTTAACAGACGATTTTTAGAGTTTTTTTTAATCATAAAACCAACCCCTAACCCTAACCCCTAACCCTAACCCCTACCAAGCAACCGGATTTTGGTGGTGTAAATGAAAAAAATGTCCTTATGAAACGAGATCGCAAAAGTGGTGCTTAAAGGTCATATGGTCCTAAGATTTCATAAGGTTGTCGTTCCCATTTAAATAAATAAATTAAATTCATGAAAATAAACATTTTATTAAGTCTAAAATAAGGAAGGTAATCACAAACTCGGTAACACAACTTCCGGAGCGAAAACCACCCTGTCGGTGGGGCTGTAGAATACTCGAGTGCACCTCTGTAGGGGGGTAAAATTCCTCCAATGGGGAGACCTGTTAGTCGTGGGTGACGGTCCGTGATGCCTTAGGACAAAATACTGAGGGCTGAGACGCCCAAGACAAGCAACCCTCTACTTTGGCCCTTACTTAGGCCTCCTCCAATCAATCGGCTGGTCACGTCTAACCCTAGCAGCTTTATGATTGTCCCGACCCTAGGGCCCTTGTAGGTTTGTCACCCGCAGCTATTTCTATCATATATTCTATTTCATTTTATTTTTTATAAGATTTGAAATTGTCAGAAAAGCAAAGCAGATTCCTATCGTTCAAAATTGGGGTTTAAAATATCACAAACGTCCAGCGATGGGATTTTTTTTAAAGGTGGGGGGGGGTTGTATTTGCTTTTTTTCCCTCGTTTGGAAACATAAGAATTGTTTTAACAAGGAGTTTCGGATAATGGTCAAGTCACGCTGAAAGCATCATTTCTCCTTTAGATCACCGAAGTTAAGCAGGGTTGTGCCTGTTCAATACTTTGTTGGGTTTCTACTTAAGCGACATCAGGTACTGTAAAAAAAGCAGACTTGATTCGGCATGAAAGAGGGTTGATGATATTCCGTAAAAAGAAACAACATACCAACTTTTTTGTGGGAACACAATTTTAATTCGTATCGTTTTTTTAAGTATTGACCGTGTGTGTGTGTGTGTGTGTGTGTGTGTGTGTGTGTGTGTGTGTGCGTGTGCGTGCGTGCGTGTGTGATTTTTATTTATTTTGTTCTTATTTATTTCAATTTTTTGAAAAAAAAAAAAAAAGAAATAAAAAGGAAGAAGAAAAGAAAAAAAGAAGAAAAAAAGAAAAAGAAAGACGGGAAAAAATGGGTTCTTCTGGGTATGACCTTAAACTTTATCTATTGGTGACGTTCCAATTCTGGGTTTCTGGGGTGGGTGGGGTACCCTCCCCCCACCCATCATTGCTATTCTCCCAGGCCCATTCTGATTCGGAGTGGTATTATCTGTTAGGGTCCTATCTATTGATTAGATAGAAAAAATAGTTTTAAAAATGTATTTAAAAATTAAGTTTGAAAAAGAGAAGAAAATACCCATCAAGAATGGATAAAACAAAATGTCTTCGGCATAAAATAACCCAAGGGTTGACATGCCATAAAATCCAATCAACCAGCCAACAATTTTAAAAAATCGATAAAACAAAACGTCTTCGGCATAAAATAACCCAACAAGGGTTGACATGCCATAAAATCCAACCAACCAGCCAACAATCAAGAATGATTAAAACATAAAGGTCTTTGGCATCCAACCATCTATTCCTAGCGAAAACCAACACCCACACGGACATAGTTATAAACAGATCGTGTTTGTTTACACCCCACCCTCACACATATTTCAGCCAATGGCAATAAAGACAAGAAGTCTGAAAATTTGATTGGATAGATTTCTATAAAACAGCTAACAAAACATTCTACCCGAGTCACAGCAGACACACATGTCGGCAGTCTGCCGGACGACGTGGTCACCCACTATTCCCCAACGTATCAGGGTGGATGTCAGGTCAACTAAAGAACGACAGATATATATATATATATATATATATATATATATAAGATTTTTGGATGTTTGTTTTTATAGAAGCAATGTTGAATAAATTATTATTTATATTTTTGCTTGAAGGCAATTATAAATGCATGTATCGCATAAAATTCGATAATTATAGAAAATAATCTTGACAAGTAAATCCCGCAAAGGATGGCTCGCTATGCAGAACACCGTACAGACTGTTTCGACTTTATTAAGTCTCTTCAGCGATGTATACTAACGACTCCCCTCTGACAGGAATCGAAACCGGGACTTCACAGGCATAGTCAGAGACCATATCCGTTCGGCCGCCGGTACATAGCGAACAATCCCTGCGAAATTAACCTTGTCAGTGATACTATTACACGCCCCTGCCATAGTAGGCAAGTGGACGTTTATTTAGTAAACAAACCCGGCCGTAAGCTCTTCGGCGAAGTGAATAAGATTTTTGGATGTTTGTTTTTATAGAAGCAATGTTGAATAAATTATTATTTATATTTTTGCTTGAAGGCAATTAGACTTAATAAAGTCGAAACAGTCTGTACGGTGTTCTGCATAGCGAGCCATCCTTTGCGGGATTTACTTGTCAAGATTATTTTCTATAATTATCGAATTTTATGCGATACATGCATTTATAATTGCCTTCAAGCAAAAATATAAATATATATATATAGATATATATATATGGAGGATATGTGCTTAATTGAAGTCATACCTAATTTTGAAAATTAATTAGTTAATAATTAATGAATTTAGGCGGGCATATATGTTCAAATGTAAGGCTAAACAAATCGAGAAAATGTCAATCCCTGAATGTACATTTCGACCTCTTGAGGGATTGACATTTTCTCGATTTGTTTAGCCTTACATTTGAACATATATGCCCGCCTAAATTCATCAATTATTAACTAATTAATTTTCAAAATTAGGTATGACTTCAATTAAGCACATATCCTCCAAAAATTGTCGGCTAAAAAGCCATATCAAATAAACACAGTGTTTGTTTATTTACTCTCATATATATATATATATATATATATATATATATATATATATATATATATATATACGTCTGTATACAGCCCCTTGTGTGTATACATATATACACATTCTACTAGCTTTAATCAAAATAAATAACTTTATACATACATTATTAAAACCACATTTAATCACTACGGACTCTATAATAATATAGACAATCCTCATCATTGTCGTAAACCTTTAAAACAATAGCACAAAAATGGATTTCTAACAATGTTTATATTTTGATCCTTTGAAAAAATTCAACTCTTTCGATTTTTTAAATTTAAAACCAACGTCCTTCGACCGCGGACCTATAATCAACCGTTTATCGCAACAAAAAAACACACACACGTGTAATCGACTGCCATTAATCAATATCTTGATTAATCCAGTAGATTTAACCCTGAGGATCCCCATGGTGAAACTCGAGTAGGTTAATACCGTGTACCTTTATATTAATATATATATATATATATATATATATATTAACTCGTGGACAGGTCAGAATCAACAAACAGAATCGACAATGATTATTATCACTGTCTGATTATTATCACTGTCTGCCATTAATCAATAGCTTGATTAATCCAGTAGATTTAACCCTGAAGATCCTTATGGTGAAACTCGAGTAGGTTAATACTGTGTACCTTTATGTTAATATATATATATATATATATATATATATATATATATATATAATCACTGGTAATATTATGGATTTACACTCATAACTTGAAGTTTCATGGTAATCCAATCATCAGATGAGTTCAATGGTTGAGATGTTAAAAACCAGTCGTGAAATGGTTGAGATTTTAAAAACCAGTAATTTTTTAGCGTTTATATGAAGCGTTTTCATGCGATGGGAAATATAAAGCTAAAAATTGTTTTTTTTTTAAACTGTGGCTTGTTTAACGTTTATTTAACGTTTATTTTTAAGATCTCAACCATTGAACTCATCTGATGATTGGATTACCATGAAACTTCAAGTTATGAGTGTAAAACCATAATATTACCATTGATTATAAATCTGCTCTGCTTTATTAGTATTGAGCACCTTTTCATGCCAATACTTTTCGCATTTTTTCATCCACTATTCATTATATTATATATATTATATATATATATATATATATATATATATTATTATTACTATTATTATTATTATTGTCTGATAAAATAAAGCGAGAATTCTTTCAAACTGTAGCTGTTTTAGTACTACTGTATGGTCACTAATGTAACCCTTTGAGAAAACGTTAGATGGGCAACACAGATATGTTGCGGACGGTCCTGAAGAAATCCTGGAAACAGCACTTCACAAAAAAAGCAGTTGGATGGCCACTTACCTCCCATCACACAAACCATCCAAGTAAGACCAGAAAGATATGGTGGATACTGCTGGTGAAGCAAAGACGAACTCAGAAATGACGTTCTCTTGTGGACACTTACATTTTGAGAATCTGTGTTACGCCTCAAAGATACGTGGTTGAAAGTTAACTGACCTGAAAAAATGTAAAGGTTTTTAAATAAAATAACTGGTGCATTATATCTTTTATTCATTAATATATCAACACAGAAAATTTCATTAAATTCGGTTAATTCCCTGATTTTGGTTTCTTTTTTCTTTCGGTGGGGTGACATACGATGGTGGAATTTAGGTCTCTTAAGTTCGATTTAACCAAAAATAGACTCTCATCGATTTCGATGCATGAGGATTCATCCAATGAAGAACCCACACAGTGGTTTTGTTTATAGTGGTGAAGGCTTGTGTTGGACCATGCCACAAACCTAATCAACGACTGACCTCAGGATTTTCAAATTCAGAGTTTCCTTCTCCTAGACTGGTTACCTATCCAAGGTTAAAGAGCCCAGTCTGTCCTACTATTTTATCCATATATGGATTCATACCTTTCCCAAAGGTATTAGCGCTAAGTGAAATGAAAACAACCTTGTCTAGGATTTGAACTCGGGTCGACGAGTCCATTTCCCACGACTCTAACCATTATGCCACTCGTCTCCATATCTAACTCTAAAGAGATTCTCATATACTGGATCCCAAGTTACATCGGGGTGAAGAGAACTGAAAGAGCTGACCCAGCAGCCAAATTGGCTTTTGATGTGACCCCTGACAAATTCAAGATTCCCTATACTGACATTCAAACTAAAATTATAGATTCCTTCATACAAAATGGCAGCAAGGCTGGAATAACAACAACCACAATCAACTCTTTATAATCAACCCCACTTTGGGAAACTGGAGACCAGCCTTAAGGAAGTCCTGAAAGGAAAAAAGTGTCCCGGTTACGCATTGGTCACACAAGACTTACGTACTTCTTTATACTCAAACAAAAACAACAACCACAATGTGAAACATGTCAAATACCTTGCACTGTTAAACACTTACTCATAGAATGTGGGATTTTTGCTCACATCAAAAACCGTTATTTTAATACAAATAATATGAAAGATCTATTTGAAAAAGTCAACATGGAGGACATTTTGTCCTTTTTTAAAGGGAAATTAAATTATACCAAAGAATATAAATATAAACCTGATCAATACCATACAAAAGACTAATCCTTCAATACAATCCCCAATGATGCTAACATATCGTTAAAACCGTTAACTAAAAAAGCGTAAATATAGATATACGACATGTATTATTTCCTAACCTATTGGCATAAAATAACCCTAGACAGATTGATGCGCCGTTAAGATCCTCCAGCCAACCAACTATGGTGGATTTGATATTATCGTTTATTATAACAATCAAACCAATAGGTGAGAGAAACATTTAACAAGTTAATACAGGTTTATGGAGTTCGGGGGAAGAAGAGGAAGAAGAGGAAGAAGAAGGGGGAGGAGAAAAGGAAGAATATGGAGTGGGAGGAGGAGCAATAAGAAGAAGGAGGAGGAGGAAGAAGAAGGAGAAGGAAGGATTTGAAGAGAAAGAAGGGGGGGGAGCAAGAAGAAGAAGGAGGGGAAGAAGAAGGAGAAGGAAGGGATTGAAGAAGAAGAAGAAGAAAGAGGAGGAGGAGGAGCAAGAAGAAGAAGGAGGAGGAGGAGGAAGAAGAAGGAGAAGGAAGCGATTGTAGAAGAAGAAGAAGAAGAAGAAGAAGAAGATAGTGAAGAAGAAGAAAGAGGAGGAGGAGGAGGAGGAGGAGGAGGAGGAGGAGGGAAACTATAGAAGAAAAGGAACAAATGAAGAAGAATGAATAAAAACAAACAAAAAATGACTGAGAATCTATGAAATACGAACTCCATTCTGGTTGACTGTCCATTTAAAAAGTAAATCTGTAAAAAAAAGAAGAAAAAAGAATAAAGAAAAAGAAAACGCAAAAATGAAAGGGGGGGGTGATTGCAATTTCTTTTTATTTCTATTATTTTCCTTTTTACTAAATATACATTTACCCAACCCCTCCGACACGAACAGGATGTGACACAAGGGCATTATTAAGCAGAGTATAGCCGGTTTGAATTAAGAGTTTTCCTCCTCTTAGAATGGTAGCCTTAACACAACTAAATACCCCAGCTACCCCTGCATCTGATAGGGAAGTTCCAATTTTGGAGCTCTGGGAAGTGTGGGGTACCCCTTCATTTCCATTATTCCCAGATCCACTCTGACTTGGAGTGGTAGTACCTGTTAGGGTCTCATCTATGGGTTAAATAGAAGAAAAAATGACAAGTTGAGAACTCAAAGGCAATAGAAGAATGAAAGAAGAAAGAAATCATTGTAATTCACAGAAAAAATTTTTTTTTTTTTCATTGCATGTTAATGCCGAAATTAGTTTAACAATTATGGTCTACAAATCTTATTTTGAAGACACACAAATTTTTTTTTCCTTACTTCTCTGGCAAGGTCTAAGTATTTGTCTATCTTTTCACTTTCACTTTCACTTTCACTCGGTGAAATAACTAGTTGATCAACACTAGGTCTGATCTCCTGGCTGGGATTAGTTAATCCGTCTGTACCTCAAAGTCCCAGAGAATTTTGTGTGTCTCATTCTCCAGGACAGATTCCGGTTTGTGCATATACCATTTAGTTGATTGGTAAAAATTGAATTTCTTGCACAATTCCCAGTGAATCACCTTTCCCACCCAGTCGTGTCAAGTCTTGTACTCTCTTTGTTCCAGTTTACTTCATTCACTTTTTATGTCATTGACCATTTCGTCTTTTCCTCTACACATTCTCCACTTTCTATTCCGTTGGGTTTTATCTATTTTGCCTTTTATATAATTTGTCTTAATGGCATTATCTTGTGCTGCAGTTACAAGAGATTCAGTTTCTCTCTTGAGGTTTCCTCTTCTTAGCCATGTCTATGTCTTCTCATGTGTGATCTCTCCAGTTTGTCGTTTGAAGTGTCCATATAGTTGTTTTTCTTCCCATTTCTGCTTTCTTGTTTTTGTTATTATTATTATTATTATTATTTGCTCTTTTTGAGTTTTCACATCAGCATTAGCTGATGGTCTCTCACTGGAGTCTGAGTGACAGCAAGTCTCCTCAGGTCTCCAGGACTCTTCTGAGTATTCTGGCAGATTGCAGCAGTGCAGTGTTCTGAATGGTTTCAATTCTTCCTCTGATTTCCAAACTTTCCAAACCCTTTTCTAATCCTTTTGGGACTGTTCCAAGTGCACCAACTACAATTGGTATCACTTTCACTTTCATATTCCATAACTTTTTCAGTTCTCTGGCAAGATCCAGATATTTGTCCATTTTTTCATTTTCCTTTAGCTTCACCCAGTGATCTGCTGGCACTGCAAAATCCACCAGTTGACAAGTTCTTTCTTTTGTTAATCAACACTAGGTCTGGTCTTCTTGCTGGGATAAGGTGATCCGTTTTTATTTCAAAGTCCCAGAGAATTTTATGCGTTTCGTTCTCAAGAACAGATTCTGGTTTATGCATATACCATTTTGTTGTATGGTCAACATTTAATTTTTTGCATAATTCCCAGTGGATCACCTTCCCAACCCAGTCATGTCTAGTTTTGTATTCTCGTTGTGCTAGTTTGCAACATTCGCAGAGTATATGGTTTATAGTCTCATCTCTATTACCGCAAAGTCTACATTTACTATTTTGTTGGGTCTTATCAATTTTCGCTTTGATATAGTTTGTCCTTATGGCATTATTTTGTGCAGCAATTATAAGTGATTCAGTTTCTCTTTTGAGGTTTCCCTTTCTTAACCATGTCCAAGTCTTTTCATGTGCAACCTCATCTATTTGTCGTCCATATAATTGTTTTTCTTCCCATTTTTGTTTTCTAGTCTTTGTCGTTTTTCTGTTTGTCCATCTGCCGTTTCTACTATTGTTGGCCGCCATAAGTAGTTTGTTTTTGCTCTTCCTTGTGTAATCTTCAAGTTGTTGGATTGTGGTTTCTACGCATTCCTCTATGTTGGCAAGACCTCTTCCCCCTTCCTTTCTTGACACATAAAATCTATCTTTATCATCTCTAGGATGGAGAGCCTTGTGCATGGTCATTAATTTTCTCGTCCTTTGGTCTATCTGTCTGAGTTCTTCTTTTGTCCATTTTAAGAATGGTCCTGAGTATCTTATAATGGGGACAGACCAGGTATTAATTCCTTTGATCAGATTTCTGCTGTTAAGTTTCGTTTCCAGAAGTTTTCTAGTTCTCCTGAGATATTCTTTTTTAACTTTTCCTTTCATTTCTGCTTGCATGATATTGTCCGCTTCTAAAATTCCTAAGTATTTGTAGCTTTCATTTTCATCAAGAGATTTTATAGTTTCCTGATTTGGCAGTTGTATTCCATTCATTAGTTATCTTTCACCCCTTTTTATTACAAGCATAGCACATTTTTCGATTCCAAATTCCATCCCTATATCCTGGCTATATATTCTAATAGTTTGTACTAGGCTCTCCAATTCTTTTTTATTTTTTGCAAAAATTTTAATGTCATCCATGTACATAAGGTGGTTTATCTTCTCTTGTGAATTACTAAATTTGTATCCCCCGGTACATTTTTTCAGTATATGCTTTAGCGGCATCATTGCAATAATAAAGAGTAGTGGTGATAATGAGTCTCCTTGGAAGATACCTCTTTGGATTTTTACTTCTGCCAGGGATTGTTTTCCAGCTTTTAATTGAACGCCAGTTTTCCATGGCTTTTTTAATGAAGTTTATAATGTTGTTGGAAATTTTGTACATCTGAAGGCATTCTAAAATCCAGGTATGTGGGACCATGTCATAGGCTTTTCTGTAATCAATCCAGGCCATTATTATTATTATTATTATTATTATTATTATTATTATTATTATTATTATTATTATTATTCAGCAAATTGTTTTTTTTAATAACTACGTCCGGTCTATTAGTTTATATATGTCGGTCAGTATGAATGGCAAAGACCCAAACAATAGAAACTTGATGTGTTATTATGACTTGTCTAAAGTAATTTTGTTTGTGTCATTCATAGCATGTGGCACCGCGCAATAATATTGATATATCTTGTTATGAATAAAATGTCATGTCGATTTTTGTATTCTTTCGGTGTCTGGAGTGGATACACCACAGTTTAAATAGTTTTAAATATAGAAACAGAGAAATAGAAAAATGTGTTTATATTTTTTTAATTGATCATCCATTAAGAATGAATTCATTTCAAAACTTTATCGGCATTAAATGACCCACTGAGGTTGATATGCCGTAAACCAAACCAAGCCAAACTAAACCAACACTGCAAGTTAGGGTCTTAACGTGATGCGGAGAAACTACAAAATTAATGAACATCTACTCCATCTTCTTTTCTCTCTTCATCACAAATACTTTTAGAGGGGCCGGGTTAGCTCAGTCGGTAGAGTATTCGGCTAGAAACTACAAGGTTCCTAGTTCGATACCGGTCCTCGCCAACTCAGCGTATGAGTAGGACAGGGATCTGTGCGGTAAAGTAAGGAGCTGGCGGTAGGTGTGGCGCTCCACCTCAGATGCTAAAACAATCTCCTTGGTCTAGCGCTATTGAAAAGGGTATAGACTCCCTCGCTGACTGGCTGATACCGACTTTAGGCCGCCCCGTCGACTTTACTTACTTATATCGTCTTATTTGGTCTATAAGTTATTTGGTCATTAAGAATGAATTTATTTCGAAAACTTTGTCGGCATCAAATGACCCACTGAGGTTGATATGCCGTAAAACAAACCAAACCAAACCAAAACAGACCTCGTCATAGAATTGAAAAAACTGTAAAATACGAAATAACTGTTAGGATCCCATCTATGGGTTAAATAGAAAAACATAATAAAAATTGAGTATTCATTAAGAATGAATTCATTTCAAAACTTTATCGGTATTAAATGACCCACTGAGGTTGATATGCCGTAAAATGAACCAAACCAAACCAAACCTTGTCAGAGAATTGAAAAAACTGTAGAAATATATATGAAATTACTATAATGGATTCAATGTCGGTCTCTGAAACAAAAGAACAGGTTGAGTAAAGAATGTTATAATCAACTTAATTACAAATCAACTTGATCTGATTCAAAACAAAATTCCCTTGGGAAGGTAAATATTAATTAAAACGTTCTTCTCATGATTAAAAACAACCTCTTCAGCTGACAACGCCTTCACTTAATCTCCATATCATGATAAACGATAACACCGATAGACTTTGAAAAACTTTATTCTACTTAGAATAGTTGGTACACTTATTGAGATTTTATACAATCTCGTATTCGCTAGAGAGTTCTCCAAAAGGGGAGGTAATCTTAAATTAGGGATTTAACTCTCAGTTACTTATTACACTCCAGTGCCACGCTCTCAACTGGAGTGCAATAAGTAATTGAGAGCTACCTCCACTATTTTACGATTACCTCCCTTTTGGAGAAACTCTCTAGCGAATACTAGATTGTATAAAATCTCAATAAGTATGTTGGCAATTATAAAGGCAAGATAAAGACAAGGATAAAGATAACAGGTAATGAACACAACTCAAGGCTTTACAACAAAACAATGCGTTTATCAATCACAAGAATATGTAACATACAAAATACAATATGTGAGTTGAGATACAAAGTGTATGCAAGGTTTACAAAGTGTATTGTATAATGGTGTATAATGGTTTGCAAAAGAATGTTTTTGCGAAACTTATCTGTCTCTCGTATTTGAAGTCTTGACTTTTTACGAAATCTACTGCTCCACCCCTGGGCAGGTTTCAAATATGTTGTTCTCGACGTCAGTAGCTGGCAGGCTTCAAAAGCACGTCTTATCTCGATTCTGTTGCTGGGGAAAGAGGAAGATTCATGGTATCATCCCTCGAAATTAGCGGGTAATCTAGGCCTAGTAATATAGGCTCTGATTGGTTGCTGACAAAGGCCCTTAGCCAATCGCATGAGGTTTCTCTCAGTTTATGGCTAAGACCCTAGGGCTCTGTTGCTATGGTCAAAGGGGGATAATTGATTAAGGTAATATTTCTTATAAGTATACCAATTATTCTAAGTCTGTATCAAGAAAAGAAGGTGGAAGAGGTCTCACCAACATTGAGGATTACGTAGATGCTACAATCCAAGAAATCGAGGAATACAACAAACAAAAGAGCAGGGAAAGATTAATTACAAGAAAACCAATTATATGGATACTTCAAAACTAGAAAGAAATTGGAGAGATTACACATGAAAAGACCTGGACATGGTTAAGAAGAGGAAACCTCAAGAGAGAAACGGAGTTCTCATTATTGCAGCTTAAAACAATGGCATAAGAACAAATTATATCAAAGTAAAATAGATAAGACACAACGGAACAGCTAATGTAGGCTGTTTAGAGACAGATATGAGAGGATCAAGCATGTA
>CM042170.1:5454740-5457240 GCA_023376005.1 Doryteuthis pealeii
ATAGGCACTGTTTGTTGTTTTTTTTGTTTTTGTTTTGTTTTTGTTTTTTTGTTTTTTTGGGGGGGTAGTTTTTTTACAGGTAAATGACAAAAGGTTAAAAAAAATCACGAAAGGCAAAGAAAGAAATAAAGGAATTATTTGTCAAGCAAGGCAAGCTTAGAAGATCCTAAAAACTTCACTAAGGCCTTTTTTTCTTTTTTTTTTTTTTTTTTGCAGTTTTCGAGGACAATTTAAATTTTCTTAATCTTAACACAATTCTGTAAATCCGGAATGAACGATAATCCGAAGGTGAAATGTCTGGTGAATTTGGTGAATGTGCGAAAAATGTCCTGTTAAACAGCAAGAATGTTGTCTGATGTTAATCTGATGGAATGTTACACCTTTTCACTGAACTAATTTTGGACACGTTTCGGTCGATGTATGGGGGTGACAGGATTTTATAGGATATTACGCCTTTACGTTATTTGGGGGGGGGGGTTGCAAGATAATAACACGACCTTATCATCTTGCAACACCCTTTGCTTAAAAAAGAAAAAGAAAGAAAAAAAACGAAACCGTTCAAGTTAGTGTCGTACTTCAGCTAAATAATGGACTATTCCGCTTTTACTATAAAGAAAGGGAAGAAAAAAGACATGCTACACAGAAAAATCTAATAAGAAAGAAAGAAGGAACACGAGTATTAATATCTATTAATAATGGAGATTCGCTTCTGTTTTTTTGTCTGTAACAAAAACTACGTCACTGCTTACGTCACTATACCCGTCATAAATCGTCATAACATAGAATAAACACACTCAAAATTTGAGCATGCAACATTTGACAGTCCTCATTGTTTTTATTTAAAGCAAGTTTTAATAAATACATGACTGGTATTATATATTTATATATATAATTTGTTTTATTTTAATACATATTTAAAGTTTACATTTCAAATTGTTTTATTTTTAACCCTTTAATGAATTTGATGATTTTACTTACTTAGGGTATAAACTCGCTGACATTGAATTTTTTACTGATGATTTTACTTACTTAGGGTATAAACTCGCTGACATTGAATTTTTTACAGATGATTTTACTTACTTAGGGTATAAACTCGCTGACATTGAATTTTTTACTGATGATTTTACTTACTTAGGGTACAAACTCGCTGACATTGAATTTTTTACTGATGTTTTACTTACTTAGGGTACAAACTCGCTGACATTGAATTTTTACTGATGATTTTACTTACTTAGGTTACAAACTCGCTGATATTGAATTTTTTACTGATGATTTTACTTACTTAGGGTACAAACTCACTGACATTGAATTTTTTACTGATGATTTTACTTACTTAGGGTACAAACTCACTGACATTGAATTTTTTACTGATGATTTTACTTACTTAGGGTACAAACTCACTGACATTGAATTTTTTACTGATGATTTTACTTACTTAGGGTACAAACTCGCTGACATTGAATTTTTTACTTATGATTTTACTTACTTAGGGTACAAACTCACTGACATTGAACTTTTTACTCCCAACATTGGTTGGACGAAGAAGTGGTTTCTTCCTTGTATCTCTGTCATAGTTGCCTACTTTGGGAAGATACCTGATAGCTCTTTCTGGGACGGACATCAACAGTTTTCCTGTGTCAACAGCATGCAACGAGGATCATTCTCTTAACAAGTAAAAGAATTTAAAGTAAAGGAGGTATTGTGAGAAAAGGAGGCGTTATGCGACTCAAGGAACGAGCATACAACGATATGAATGCAACAGTTTTATTAACACATATAATGCACATATAATATGTCTCAAAAATCTATTTTTACATCGCCCGGAGGGTGTTTTTTATTTTGTACTAGTATATATTATAAATTTACATGTGTGTACATTTGAGAAATCTTGCTCTATGAAACTATTCGTCTTTATACTCAAAGTTTGTAAATTTACAAGCATGTCACATATGGGGTTTTGGTTTGGTTTGTTTTGTTTTGTTTTGTTTTACGGCATATCAACCTCAGTGGGTCATTTAATGCCGATAAAGTTTTGAAATAAATCAATTCTTAATGGATAATACAATTTTTTTATAAATACATTTTTCTATTTAACCCATAGATGGGACCCTAACAGGTACTACCACTCCGGGTCAGAGTGGACCAGGGAGCAATGGTGATGAAGGGGTGCTCCACATTCCCCAAACCTCCAAAACTGGAACCTCACCATCAGATAGAGTTTAACGTCATTCCCAGGACATGTAGACCCACAACCACCGCCTTCTAGCACCCATATGATAAAAAGGGGTTGGGGCTTGCCACAAGGGCAATAGGGTTGGGAAAAATCATATAGGTGCTAGGGTTTGACGTGACCAGCCGATTGATCGGAGGGGGCCTCTCCGACCGCTCGTCTAGCCCAAGATAGGGCCAAAGTGGAGTATTGCATGTCATGAACTGCTCATCCACCTGGGCTCTATCCTTAAGCATCACGGGTCGCCACCCACGGCCAACAGGTGGCCCC
>CM042170.1:5459740-5467240 GCA_023376005.1 Doryteuthis pealeii
GGTCAGGAGTTTATCCATGTGTACATTATTCAAACTATTATTATTTTTAAATAACCAAATGAAATAAAATAATAATGATAATAGAAAAAATGTAGAAATGTTCCGCACACAAAGAAAATTCGACCTTCATCGGAGTAAATTCTTATTGAAATAAAATTCGTTGGATGTACCTGCTGCTATTTATAGCTGGAAGAGTTCAAGCGTGCATGGTAAATTACCATAACATTTTTGTTGGTGAATGGTTGTATTGAGTTAAGGAACTTGTGAATCAGGAGAGATATTTATTTCTTTATATAATACTTAACATAGGGGTAATTCCATAGCAAATCATCCAGGCCATGTCAACCACTCCCTTCAAATTTTCAGAAATTTTTGTCGAGGTGTGGACTATGTTAAAATTATACAATACCCAAAATTTGAACTTCCAATTTCAACAATTGGCGGAGTTATGTCGATTTTTAGCTCTCCAAATTTGAGGGGGTTCGCGAAAAACGGCGACTTTTTGTAACCTATTTTTGTCTGTAAAATGAGGTCTAGAGCTTCCCTACTCTTAAAAATTGGTTTATAAAAGCATTTTGGTCCAAGGAATCCTAAAATGCTATCAAAAGTCTTAAAGTTAACAAATTTTAAGTTATTGATAATTTCTGAATTTTTCATAGCAAGATCAATATCCCGATGTGGCACTACATCTATGACAATTTTTTTTCTGTTATTATTTCACATATATTGAATATTATTTGTACCAAAAAGATAGTTTGATTTTTGAAATATAGATACCGTTCATGACTTCATGATCAAACATGTGAATTTCTAAAAATTTCTTTAAAGAATTAAAGGAAATGATAAAGGTAAATTTGACTATCATGAATGTTTTCCAAAGTGGAAAAATAGTAGCAAATTGGGAAAATCCAACGAAATGTGACTGAAAATTGAGGAAATACGGATAAAACACAAAACAACTCCATTCAAATGATATTTCACCTTAGTGTGTAACGAATCTTCGTCAGATTTATTTGAGACAACTGAGACTACAATTTGTTTTTATGCTATAGATAGATATAGAAAATTACCAACCCCTATGCACAAGCAGGATGTGACACAAGGTCAATTTCTTAAGCGGAGTTTAACAGGTTTTAATTTTTCCTTCTTCTATTTTCTGGTTGCCTACCAAGGTTAGAAAGCCCAGTCTGCTCTTTTATTTACCCATGGCTGGAGGGAGAATATTTTGATTCATACCTTTCTCAATGGTATTAGTGCATTATGGAATGCAAACAGCCTCGTCTAGGATTTGAACTCGTCTCATTGTGTCCATATTCTATGATGATAACCATTACACCACGTGCGCCTGCATATATATATATATATATATATATATATATATATATATATACTTTGGTGCGGTACCAAGTTTCTTGGTACAAGGTGATTCTAGGTGGGTCCTAATTCTCTACCAGTAGTTTGTGGTAGAGTTCAGGTTCCGTATGAGAGCTCAATGTTTAATTATTGTAAACAGAGCAAAGTTATTTGGGAATAAAAGGCCTTAAATACCATGGGTATCGTGGTTATGGACCATTTCCACTTACGAGTATGCTCACGAGCTTCTTCAGACCACTGATATATTTTATATCTAAATAAAATATTTTGATTCATACCTTTCTCAATGGTATTAATGCATTATGAAATGCAAACAACCTCGTCTAGGATTTGAACTCGTCTCATTGTGTCCATATACTATGATGATAACCATTATCAATTGTTAAAACATAAAATTGTAACCCTAACCCTAACCCTAACAATGAATTCTTGTTGATATTTATGAAAATGTAATTTTTTTTCGTTCCAAACATGAAACGTGTAAAAAGTTGTTTACATTTACCTTTTATAAGGAAAGACGTTAAACATGAAATGCCCGGATGCTAGTTTAGAACCGGCTAACTAGCCTGTTAGTTATTTCTCACTATCGCTCCTTTATTGTGACCTTGTGTGCCAGATTAGGCTGATCACAGTAAATATCTACACGAATAATAATTGTTAATCATATATATAAAAAAAAATCGCGCCGGGCCATCCGTACCCCCATTATCTGATTTGGAATGCGAACAGGGCCCGGTTACGTGATGTCACATGTGACGTCAAATTGACGTCAGAGCTGCGCGTCTGAATCCAGCCCAGCAACACGGAACGAAAGAACATTTCCTGAATAAAGCAATTATTTTTAACAAGCATTTTTCTGCATTGAAAGGGAATAGATATCCCTTCGGCGTTTCCATAATTACAATGAGTAAACTATTAAAAAAAAGAATAATCAAATATAAATCTCATTTTTTTATTATTTGCAGACGAAGCATTGTGCGCCATTAATTTTGACCGGTATTTTCTTTCATCTTGATTTAATTAAAACATTTTTTTTCAAAAAGGGAACAAAAAATTAAGAAAAAAGGGAAAATATTTGACAAAATGAATAGTTGACTACAATTCATCTAAAAATAGAAATGATAAAAAAGATGCGATTAAAGCTGCTAAAACAATCTATAGTCCTATATATATAAAGAGAGAGGGCAGTTGGTGTGTATGTATAGTATGAAAATAAAACAATTAACGACAAAGTAAATATATATACACATTAAATATAATCAGTTCTAGCTTTTTGTGTAAAAATTATGAAGATTTGATTTAAGATATTTAAAAATGAAAATATACATAGAAATAGCATTGGAATTCTACTTTAAAATCTCCAGCATTTGTAAATCTCAAAAGAAAATAAATCAATACACCAGGTTTCCCCGCTCTACCCAGGTGACGCTGGGTAGCCACTTCTAGTACCAAATAAATAAACGAATGTGGGGTTTAAGGTTATAATAATGAACATACAACTCTGACACGCTTGTGGAACAAAACACTTTTATATATCAAAACAGCCCGGAAATAAGACATTATACAATAACAATAAAAATACATGTACATGAACATACAACAGTAGAGATTAAAAGACTGGAGAGTCCGTACATACAAAATCACTTACTAGTGATGGTGGGCCGAAGCCTCCAGGAGAGTAGCATAGCGTTGGGGACAGAAGCTCCCACCGAGAATGGTGGGAAAATGTCTCTAACCCATGAGCTCGTAACAGAAGATGTAGCTAAAAGAGGCAGAAGAGTTTGGACCTCGCGCTTAAATACCAGGTGGCCAAGCACGGAAACCCAGCGGGAAGATAACTCTTCCAGGCAAAGGGAAGATAATCCCAACAAGAATATTGAGAATAGAAAGGGGACGAGTTTAAGATGTTTGATTTGGGTTTGTGTCAACTAATGGCTCTTTGTATACCGAGTCCTGGATTTGATCTCGGATCGCCCAGTCTATTTCCCACGATGATAACCATTACACCACAGTAAAGCTAGTTTTGAATTCAGAATTTTTTTTCAGTGTAAGCGTGCTGGGCACATAACCTGTTAAATTTTTAAATGCCATCCTTGGCCAGTTGAAAAGGGCTTAAAGTAAGTAAGTCCTGGTTTATGGAATCCTTTAGTAAGTGAATAAGTCCTATCCAGCGTATTGTTAAAGGTCCAGTGATTTAATTCTATGTCAGTCGTCCACGAAGGTTCAAAGTAGTTATGAGTAATTATGACCAGTACTGCCCGGTATAAGTATTATATCAGCCGCAGAGTACTGCCACTGATTGGCCAAGAGAGATCACATGGTTCTTGACGAGAACCATGTGATCTCTCTTGGCCCCCAGTCACCGCCTTCATAAGGGCAATACGGTTGGGAAAATCATATAGGTGCTAGGGCTTGACGTGACCAGCTGATAGTGAGAAATAACTAACAGGCTAGTTAGCCGGTTCTAAAAGCTAGCATCCGGGCATTTCATGTTTAACGTATTTCCTTATAAAAGGTAAATGTAAACAACTTTTTACACGTTTCATGTTTGGAACGAAAAAAGAAGTGGGCTTTTAACACACGCCCTATATAAAAAAAAATCTCAACAGACTGAATTTACTTACAAACCCAGTCTGCCTTACTATTTACTTCTAGTGTCGAAGATGGATGCAGGTCTTTCCCAACACAACGTGTAACACAAAATAGTCCAGGGTTTGAACTCGGTCGCCGATTCCTTATATAACGAAAACTGTTAACCTAACTGGATATATTTGGATAATTGGGACTATTGTCCTCGTCTTTATTGTTATCTGCAGAATGTTTTAGCCGATGTGCCCTCCGTCCTTCTTCGGGTATTTCTTGTCCGATTCAGGAACCTTCTCGAACTCGGGAACCTTCTCTTCAAACTCGGGAGACTTCATGTTGTAATCGGGAGCCTTCACAGAACTTCGAACCGAACTCTCTATTCAATCCACGTTTTTTTTATATTCTGTTCACATTCCGTTAACCATGACTGGGTACGAGTTTAATCTGTGTTAATTATTCTGTGTTACTGTCGTCCTTGGCCAGGATTGAACCTACAGCCAAGAGATTACTGTCACTTAGAACTGTATTAACTCAACGCCTATATCTATGGTGCCACGTGTTCTGTATTTGTACCGGATATGACCTCTCTGGGCCTGAAAGGTTGGATCTACGGTGTATAGTAAAATTCCACTCAAAGTAAATTTAAATAGATCACTAATTAGGACTGAGTCTATTCTAGTAGTGACCACCCCAAGCGGAGATCTTTTTAAGAGGTATGAATTCATTCTTCTCCTAGACTGGTTGCCTAACCAAGGTTAAAGAACCCAGTCTGCCCTACTATTTTACCCATAGCTGGAAGGAGAATAGTTGGATTTATACCTTTCCCAAGGGCATTAGCACTATGTGAAGTGTGGCTTCGTTCAGGATTTGAACTCGGGTCGACGAGTCACTCAGTCTGAAAAAAAAAATCACAAAAAGAAGTCGATTATCAGAGTGTACAAGAGAAGTACGCGTTAAATCGGTTGCGAGATATGTTGTAGAGAAAAGAAACAAAAATAATTGTTAGGAAATTTGATGGTTACAGTTGTAAGGCATCAAGGAGTTATCTTATCTTGGTTTGGGTGTGTGTCTTCCTTGATCCCTTGAGACATCGTTTCTCTCATCTCGTGACCGTTGGTTACGTGAGAAACGATATCCCTTTTCTAGTGCTGTTTTTGGTCATGACTTTGGCGAAGTAAACACCAGTTCTTATCTCTCTCCAAGAAGATAAATCCCGCTGCCACATGGCGGCGATGAAGACCCGTCAAACGTAAGTGGGATAAAAATTTACATTACGAAATATCGTTGGGTCGCTGGGTGGAAAGATACACAGAGGAATGGTGTGCTTAACGCATTTATTAAACACCAGCATCCGGTGCTGAACGAATACATACAAACACAGAACAAATAAGTACAAACAATTAACAAGAAAAACTCAAACTAAAAGAGGAGGGTCAGTTCGGTATAGCCAACACAGCAAAGTCAGTCTGAATATTATTCAGCTAGTTGATCTACTTTAATCGTAGGCTATTTTATGGCTATGAGCCAGTCCATCTGGTAGACTGCTGAAGGGGTGTTAGCTACTCTACAACACATACCCAGGACACTCTAGAGAGAAGGAAAACTGAATTCAAACCAAAAGCTAGAGTCCCTAAAGTAATCCAATGTTGCCTTCAACATTGGTCTTGCAATAACACTTCCCTTGGACAATATCAGTGGGGTGGAGGGAAACTTGCTGCATGGGCAACTGCTAGTTTTCCATACATCCTGGCCCATGCCTGTGATGGGATCCAGGATCAGATATATCTATTTACCCCCCCCCCCGACACAGGTAGGATGTGACTATGATGTTGCAGTCCAGCATGTTAACCCTTACGCTACAAAGACTCTCTAGATTAAAGAGGGGTAAGGAATAAAGTTTATTCTCCAGGCATCTCATTAGGGTCCAAGTAGTGCAGCCATACAACAGCACTGATACAACCACAGCTTGGAAGAATTGTTGTTATTCAGCTAGTTGATCTACTGTGATCGTAAGTTATATTATGGTTATGATTTGGTTTGGTTTGGTTTGTTTTGTTTTACGGCATATCAACCTCAGTGGGTCATTTAATGCCGATAAAGTTTTGAAATAAAACAATTCTTAATGGATAATACAATTTTGTTATAAATACATTTTCTATTTAATCCATAGATGGGACCCTAACAGGTACTACCACTCCGGGTCAGAGTGGACCAGGGAGCAATGGTGATGAAGGGGTGCTCCACATTCCCCAAACCTCCAAAACTGGAACCTCGCCATCAGATAGAGTTTAACGTCATTCCCAGGACATGTAGACCTGCAGCCACCGCTTTCTAGCACCCATATGATAAAAAGAGGCTGGGGCTTGCCATAAGGGCAATAGGCTTGGGAAAATCATATAGGTGCTAGGGCTTGACATGACCAGCCGATTGATCGGAGGGGGCCTCTCCGACCGCCCGTCTAGCCCAAGATAGGGCCAAAGTGGAGTATTGCAAGTCATGAACTGCTCATCCACATGGGCTCTATCCTTAAGCATCACGGGTCGCCACCCACGACCAACAGGTGGCCCCATTGGGGGAGTCTTACCCCTCTGCAGAGGTGCAGTCGGTGCATTCTAACGCCCCACCGACAGGGCGGTTTATGGCTATGAGCCAGTCCATCTGGTGCACAGTTTGCCTGTTTAGAACATATATATTGTTACAATATTATTATTCAGCTAGGATCGAACTTGAAACGCAGTAGTAATGAATCTGCTGAAAAAAAATGATATCATTTCCCCGTACAAAATAAATGTGAGTGCAGATTAGCTGAAATGTGTATATATAATAAAGATGAGGACAGTCAAAAAATCTAAATTGTGTTTCTTTGTATTTCTTCAGAATGCTAGACACACACACACACACACACACACACACACACACACACACATATATGTATATATATATATATATATATATATACTTACACACATACACACACACACATATATATATACATATATATATATATATTCTTACACACATACATACACTCATATATATATAAACATATATATACATATATATTATATACTTACACACCTACATACATACGTGTCGCTGTGATCCAAAGGAAATTTAAGGGACCAATGCAGTTTGGCAACGGAAGTGTCGCAGGAGTTGATGGGTAGCACTGGATTCAGCATCACTCCACCCCAGGGACACCGGTTCCCGATTTGTTTTCGGGGTTTACTCCCCTAGAAAAATGTTATAACCTGTTGATATGGAAGCGCGTGGTGTAATTGTTAAGGTCATGGGAAATGGACTCGTCGTACCGAGTTCAAATCCTGGACGTGGTCATTGCATTTCACTTAGCGCTAATACCCTTGGGAAAGGTATGAATCCTACTCTCCCTCCAGCTATGGATAAATAGTAGGACAGACTGGGCTCTTTAACCTTGGTTAGGCAACCGGTCTAGGAGAAGGTAAACTCTGAATTCAAACCTGTTGAACTCCGCTTAAGAGATTGACCTTGTGTCACATCCTGCTCGTGCGGATGGGTTGA
>CM042170.1:5472240-5477240 GCA_023376005.1 Doryteuthis pealeii
AAAAAAGGGTAGGCCAAATTCTGGAATGACAATCACACACACATGTAAAAAAAAAAAATTAAAAAATCAGATGGTCCTGTTAATAAAAAAATGCTTAGTGGGTGAGCCAGATCTGGAATGATAATCAGAAACTGTTGAACAGGCACACACACATAAGCAAACACACACACACACACACACACACACACACACACACACACACACACACACACACACACACACAGAGTTTGGAAGACATAAGACAAAACCAAACGGACAGCCACTAGCAACAACTTCAGTTCCAGAGATCTTCTGTAGAAGAGATTTTTATCTCGAAATATTGAGAATAAAACACAGGTTAACAAACAACACCATAGTTCCCTTTTTTCTTTACACTTGCATTGTGATAGCCTTCAAAACCAACCATCAAACCAATAACCTAGGACGTTGCAACCTAGTTATTTAAACACAGCCGCGAAAAGAAACTTTCTCTTCTATCTGTGACTCTCCAGAGATGTATTAGGACTGTGTTCCGTCGATTTTGACTTGGGGGGGGGGCTTGTCACCCAACATCAGGCTTATACGTGTATCTTTACACGCCCCTATCTTCATAGAGGCTTTTGGCTCACAATTTGACAAGTGAATTGTTAACCAAATGTTTGAAAGTCTGATATGAAAAGATTGTCACTTACTTCGTGGGAAAATTATCTCCGTGTGGTGACATGGAAGTGTAAAAGGCCACGTGTGTTTAATGTGGCTAAATTTAGCCACATTAAACACACGTGAGCTTTTACTTTTCCAATGCCTTCCAAACTCTGTGTGTATGTGGGAAGGTGTTTGTTTATGTGTGTGTGTGTGTGTGAGTGTGTGTGTGTGTGTGTGTGTGTGCCTGTTCAACAGTTTCTGATTATAATTCCAGGCCTGGCTCACCCCCTAAGCATAAACTTTTTGTTTATTAACAGGACCATCTGATTTTTGTTTTTATATGTGTGTGTGATTATCATTCCAGAATTTGGCCTACCCTTTTTTTTGTTTTGTTATTGGTGGTCTGTTTGATTATTTATGTGTGTGTGTGTGTGTGTGTAATTTCCATGTCTATCAAAAATCACCTAATGTTTTTGTTGTGTGTGTGTGTGTGTGTGTGTGTGTTCTTAAGTTTCAACACCATGTGTGTGTGTGTGTGTGTGTGTGTGTGTGTGTGTGTGTGTTATTTGTATGGGTGTGTGTTCTGTTTGTGTGCGTACCTTGTTCATACACACACATGTGTGTATGTGTGTGTTGGATTTAGAAGGTTAGAATGAAATTAATTTTATCAAAAATTGTAATTATACATTCTGCTAGATTTTATTTTATTTTTTATTTATTTCATTTTATTTTTTATTTATTATTCTTTTATTTTATTTTAAATTTCTTATTTGCCTTGTCCATATGTGTTTGTGTGTGTGTATATATGTGTGTGTGTTGGATTTAAAAAGGTTAGAATAAAACTAATATCTATCAAGAACTATAATTATAGATTCTGCTGATTTGATTTGCAAGGGGTTTCAAACATTCGGTTAACAATTCACTTTTCAATGACTCTTTTTCCCTCAGGACTTTCCTCCAAGCTTGTTTTGTATTGTAAATTTTAAACGTTGCTCAGACAATAAAGTCTGTTTCTCTGAATTTTTGAGATGAGGCTTGATAATTAGTATTATTTGGATTATTAGGAATATTGTCATCATCTTTATTGTTATCTGTACAACGTTTCGGTCGAGGTGCCCTCCGGCCTTCTTCAGGTATTTATTGTCGGACTCGGGATTGTCGAATTGGATACATAGCCTAGTGGATAAAGGGGTTAGGTTAAAACAGTTCTAAGTGACAGTCATCTCTAGTCTGCAGGTTCAATCCTGGTCAGGGGCAGCAGTAACATAGAATAATGATTAACACAGCTTAACACCTGTACCCCAGCTATGGTTAGCGGAATGAGAACAGGATACCCCCGTGGGCTAAATAAAGGGTTAGATTCAAAGTTCCGTGATGGCTCCCGATTGCGACAAGAAGGTTCCCAAGTTCGAAAAGATGGTTCCCGAGTCCGACAAGAAATACCTGACGAATGCCGGAGGGCATATTGTCCGAAACGTTGTACAGATAACAATGAAGTTGATGACAATAGTCCGAATAATACAAATAATACTAATAAAGTCTGCATTTGTTATATCTCTTTGTTGGAATTTGTTTTATATGAATATATAAATTCACCTGTGTTCGGTGGATTTCTGAGGCCTCCTAAGGCATTATAAGAAAGTGGTGTTAGCTACAGAAGTTAAAACCACCTTTAATTCTTATTCTATATATATTCCACAACCTACATATCTTTCATTCCAATAAACGTGATTCCAGCCTATCAACCTTTGCTATAGTCACTAAGGCCTCCTAAGGCATTATAAGAAAGTGGTGTTAGCTACTGAAGTTAAAACCACCTTTAATCCGTTGAGCAAAATATATCCCCATTCTACAATCTACATATCTCTCATCTCTCATTGACAAAATAACTTTACCCCACCCCCCAACAGAAAATAATTTACCAAAAAATCAGGGAATTATCGGATTTTAATGAAATTTTCAGTGTTTATTTATCAAAGAATGATCTTTATAATGCATTATTTATTTTATTTCAAAACTTTCTAATTTTTTTCAGGTCACTTAATTTCATTAATATTTAATAAATATGTATTTAAAGTAACGCTTTACTTATTTCTAAAAAGAAATGTTTATAAGTATTTTAAAAATATTTTTAAACCATTATTGAACATGATAAATCAAAATAAATTCAACGAAACTTCAAATGTATTAAAAATAAATTGCATATTGTAATAATATTTTTCTTTTTTAATGATGGTCATTATGTTACTACTTATCGATTTAAACAAAGTTTGACCTTAAATAATAGATTTAACTATTTTTAATTCGCTTTTAAAACTCCTAGCAGACGAAATTAATGCTAGTAGCTACTATAATCACTGAGGCCTCCTAACGCATTATAAGAAAGTGGTATTAGCTACAGAAGTTAAAACCACCCTTTAATTCTTATACTATATATATTCCACAACGTACATATCTCTCATTCCAATAAATGTGATTCCAGCCTATCAACCTTTGCTATAATCATTGAGCTCAGCCAGCAAGAATAAAGTGAATCAGTGGGTTGATCTAATGTTCCATATCGGTCAGAATGGTAAATGGTGGAGTATGTGGGGGGCTAAGTAGAATTGGAGGGTGGAGAGAAACTATAACTTTTTTAACATGCGCTCTCAGCATACCGCGCCTACAAGTCTTCGAAAAATGCTGTGAAATTCCTGGAAATCATTTGTATCTCTTGTTATATATATATATATATAAAGACATGTTTTATAATACACCCTGTCATTAACCTTCTTAAGTCTGTCTCCACCCAAATGAAGAACCCACTACCATCGACGGAGCCAGAAAGGGACGGGCTTATTTTCGATAAAAAATAAACAAGGGTGGGGAAATGAAGGGTGTTATCTTACAAATACGAAATGCTATAAATATCAGCGCAGCTCATCTCGTGGAGCAGTTGTTAGCAAGTTAGTGAGTTCGATTTTTATCGAGGGCAGCATACTAAGGACTACCTTGAAAATCAGCGTCCGAAATCTGTTTTTTTATCTAGATTCGAACGTCTACCTATGTCCCTAGGTAGGATTACAATTTATTAAACTTAACTTAAGTTTGGTTGGTTGGTTGGTTGGTTGGTTGGTTGGGTTTTTACGACATGTTACACCCATTGGCTTATTTTATGCCGAATATGTTTTTGTTTTTCTTAAACACATTTTAACTCAATTTCTTTTCCATTTAACCCATAGATGGGACCCTAACAGGTACTACCACTCCGGGTCAGAGTGGACCTTGGAGCAATGGTGATTAAGGGGTGCTCCGCATTCCCCAAACCTCTAAATCTGGAACCTCACAATCAAATAGAATTTAACGCCATTCCTAGGACATGAAGACTGTCAGCCACCGCTTTCTAGCACCAATATTATAAAAAGGGTTTGGGATTGCCATAAAGGCAATAGGGCTGGGGCAATGATATAGGTGCTAGGGCTTGACGTGACCAGCCGATTGATTGGAGGGGGCCTCTCCGATCGCCCGTCTGGTCCAAGTAAGGACCAACGTGGAATATTGCATGTCATGGACTGCTCAACCACGGGTTCTATCCTTAAGCATCAAGGGTCGCCACCCACGACCAACAAGTGGTCCCATAGGGGGAGTCTTACCACTCTGCAGAGGTGCAGTCGGTGCATTCTAACGCCCCAGTCGACAGGGCGGTCTTAAACTTGTCTCTACCCAAATGAAGTACCCACTACCACCGACGGAGCCAGCAAGGGACGGGTTTATTTTGGATAAAAAAAATAAACAAGGGCGGGGAAATGAGGGGTGTTATCTTACAAATACGAAAGGCTATGAAGAATATGTGCTTAATTGAAGTCGTACCTAATTTTTGAAAATTAATTGATTAATAATTAATGAATTAGGCGGGCATACCTATTCCATTGTAAGGCTAAACATTTTTTTCAAGTTGGTCTTATATTGTACTAATGAAAATCAGCGCAGCTCATCTCTTCGTTGTCCAATGGTTAGCAACAGTGATGCTGATAGCTTTCTGATTTAATGCGTCCTGGGACGCAAATATTTGTTTTGAATGAGTCCCCGAGAAAATTCATGGGTCCCAACTAAAGTTTCTTAATAGATTGCAGAGATTTTATTGATGATCTAGGGAAACAACAAAAGTCGTTTAACTCCAACCTTGCAACTTATCCTGTGTAATTCGTTTCTAAGAAACGATTGAAATGTATTTACAGTTAGCTTGAAATGGAAAGGAAGAAAAAAGAAAAACACTGGGATGCATGGATATGATATTACTGTCCTTTTAGATTTTTGTGCGCCAGGGACGCAGGACGCGTACCTACCAGCATCTCTGGTTAGCAAGATAGACTAGCAATACTTTATTAATGAGTTTG
>CM042170.1:5482240-5514740 GCA_023376005.1 Doryteuthis pealeii
TATGCTTAAGTATGTTTCTCATTTAGAAGTTATGACTGATTCTAGGTAAGATATTAGACAGATGTTGGCACCTTTCCATCCACTAAGGACGATGGCGTAGTGTCCATAAAAAAAAAAATAAATAAATTATCTGCATCTGCGCAAGTGACTGTGGAGGCCAATTTCTGAATGACAGTCTTTGGTGCATTGACTGCACACACACTGTGATGCTTTCTGGGACTTCTGTCGTTTCTCACTCTTTCTGTCTCTCTTTGCTTTCTAGGCTCCTCTCTAAATACAAAAGCCTCGAATTAATTATAAGACAGATACTACAGTTCTTTCTACCTGGGATCAATGTGTAGTATCTGCTTGGTCTGCGGGTCTTCTGAGCTGAAGTCAGTTATGCTTTCTGACCAAAAAATCCTACAGAATAAACGTGTTAGGCCAATACTGTTGGAATATTTTGATACATAATGAGTGCTAAAATACACCGCTTAAATTTATAGACAAGGCGACGTCACGTGGTTTGAACCTCACCCAATCAACAGCTCTATGGCGTGGCTGGTTGACTACTTAATCACTGAGAGACGTCCATTTGCAATCATTGACAAAGGACTTGCAATACTGAGGAGCACCAAGGAACAACCAAAGGATTCTTTACCAAGGATTTCCGCTGGACAAGCGTTCGTGCTTGGAGCAAGTCCATAAAATCGTAGCAAATACAATCCAGGCAAGATATTAAACAGATACTACACACTTTTCTAGCTAGGATCAAAGTGTATTATCTTTTATACCTGATCCCCAGCTGCTCTCAACTGAAATCAGTTACACAGTTCTGATCAAAAAATTCCTACAGAAGTGAACTTGTTGGTCCAGCAGAAACAAAGCCCGGCTGAAACATCTGGAGTTTAAACCTCTGCAACCGAAACGTCTGCGTCAGGAACGTCCTACGAACAATTCGTAGAGGAGATGGACAAAAAACAAAAATGTTAGATAAGAGTGGAAAGTTACTAGCATTTTTGGAATGACGTACGAAAAGATACTTGTCGATTGGTCAGCACAAGGCGAAGAAGAGTGTGAGAGAAAGAGAGAGTGGTGAGTTGTCACTCTTGGCCGAGGTTTGGACGGGAACAGACGTAAGATGAGTGTCTGTTCTCCAAAGCATTTTATTTGGTATAAGATAAATGAGCTCAAAAAAAACAAAACGTCTTGTGTTATTAAAAACTATCAACCAGATATCTCAAATGATTCGCAAGTAATTTCCACACTGAGAGAACAGCGGGGATACCATCCAGCCCAACAACATATCCATCAACGGATACAGACTGACCCAACTCCGATCCAGCCAAAAGAATAGTTGAACAATAAGAAGTATAGAATTATAACTATTATGGCTTACTCCTTTCAATTCACCCTGAAATGTTCCAAGTGTTAAGATTTTGTAATGGATAATCGATTACAAGAAACACCCGAAGAAGGCCAATGGATACAACTGATCTATCTAAAATTTATTCGTATTCGATCAGACCTTGTGAGAAATACATCTCTCAAGAAACAACTGCTAAAGGTTTAAATATGCACTGAAAATTAATGTAATTTCATAACATTCAGGCATAAAATAACCCAAGAACGTTTTGTGTTTGTTATTAAAAACCATCAACAGCACAAGATATCCCAGAATATTCCCAAGTAATTTCTAGACTCTAAAGAATAGCGAGAATACCATCCAGCCTAACAACAAATCCATCAACGGACAGAGACAGACCCAATCATATCCAGCAAAGAAAAAAGTTGAAAAGTAAGAAGATATTGAATCATTTATTACAACCAATGGAAGCCGGCAACGTTAAAGAGCCAAGTTGGGGGAAAAATCCCTTAATGGCGACACCGAAAAAAACAAAACAATCAAAGCCGAGCTTAATTCCTTGGTTACTTCGGTATTTCAGACAACACGAGTCAGCCGACAAACGCTAAGGCTTAAGAAAGATTGTTTATGTCCATTCTAAAAGCTATAAATGCCATCGTTTATATAAATACTCCATTACGATGGGACTGAACAGTAAATCAAACAGTTAATAAAATTTGATGAGATCAAAAAACAAAATGGACGAACAAACCGGAAACTCATTCCTAATTTTACTGAATCATAATTTATCCTTACGCTCTGATTCTGAAACGTCTCTGTTGTCCCGGGTATCTGATGGTGAAATTCCTGTTCCGGGGTTCTGGGGAATGTGGAGTACCCCTTCATCGCCATTACTCCCAGATCCACTCAACCGGAGTGCTAGTATCAGTTACGATCCCATCTATGGGTTGAATAGAAAAATGTATTCATAAAAAATTACCATCAAGAATTAACTTTTTTCACAACCTTGTCAGCATTAAATGGCACACAAAGGAAGGTTGGTTTGGTTTTGTTTGTTTGGCGGCAAATCAACCTCAGTGGGTCATATAATCCCGACAAAGTTTTGAAATAAATTCATTCTTAACGGATACTCAATTTTTATGAACACATTTTTCTATTTAATCCATAGATAGGACCCTAACAGGTACTACCACTACAGGTCAGTGGACCTGGGAGCAATGGTGATGAAGAGGTGCTCAGTTTCCCCAGACCTCCAGAACTGGAACCTCACCATCAGATAGGGTTTAACGTCATTCCCAGGACATGAAGACCCTCAGACACCGCCTTCTAGCACCCATATGATGAAAAAGGTTGGGTTTGCCATAAGGGCAATAGGGTTGGGGCAATCATATAAGTGCTAGGGCTTGACATGAACAGCCGATTAATCGGAGGGGACCTCTCCGACCGCCCATCTAGCCTAAGTAAGAGTATAAGTGGTATGTTGCATGTCATGGATTGCTCAGCCACCATGATTCCGTCCTTAAGCATCACGAGTCGCCACCCATGGCCAACAGGTTTCCCCATTGGGCGGTTATTACTAAAATTCATTAATTATCAACTAATTAATTTTCAATTATGTACGACTTTAATTAAGCACTTATTCTCCCAAATTGTCGGCTATCGCCATCTCAAACAGACTGTAAGCCTGTTTATTTACTTTCATATATATATATATATATATATTATATATATAATATATGCCCACACCGAAAAAATTTTTTATATGGAATTGGACTAACCAAAACATCCACATATAAATAAACACACACAAACTAAAATAAAAATAAAATAAAAATAAAAATAAAGAAATAAAGAAATAAAGAAATAAAAACGGAAAAATTTAAAATCATCATATAAACACGAGACCCAATGACAACAAATAGTGATGCCGATGAATGACGAAATGCAAGAACAAATAACGGATCACGTAAACACGAGCCAAAAGTTTAAAAACTGTCCATTTTTTCAAAATTCAACGTCTCTGACGACGAATAACACCGAAAAAGTGATATTCAGAAACCAATGGTTAGACAGACTTTTCTTTTGTATTAGTTAAATTGAATATATATATATATATATATATATATATATATATATATATATATATATATATATCAGTTATTAGTATTAGATAAGAATACTCGAAAGCATATAATTGTATATAAATTATTAGTATTAGATAAGAATACTTGATACTTTACAACTGTAAAAATTATCTATATTTGTATATAGTTTAATCAAAATTATTTATCTATATACTTATTGTATTATTTTTTATTCTTTATATATTCTTGTTTTCAAGATGTTTATTTGTTATTGTTATTCTTGTTTGTATTTTTTATTTTTTATTTTTTTATAATAAGATAATTTAACAAGAATTCGGACTTAACTGTTGTTATTAATGCAGTTTGTTGAAAAATGAATATTCTTAATTAAGAAAACATTATCTGAATACATTTGAATTAAAAAAAGGGTAATTTATGAGGAAGTGCGTCCCGGTCTCCTGCCTCATAAATTGCTACCCGGTGACTATTAAAATAATGACCCCAGCTACGGTGTTACTTGAAAGAAAACAACCAACTTAGGGCGTTAAATGTATTGTAGGGGGGGGGCTTCTCTTTTTTTGTCGTAATTCTTATTTATTTTCGTAATTTGTCGTGATTCTTGTTTAGATATGAAGATGGATATATAGTTTGGAATAGACTGACATAGATAGATAGATAAACATACAAAATAATATAGATAGATATGAACAAATGGAGATAAATAGATAGATAGATAGATAGATAGATATTTTTGTCATAATTCTTGTTTATTTAAACTAAAAACAAGACATTAAACAAACATGAATAAAAGAAATTACGATAAATAAACAAGAATTATGACAAATTTCTATAAATAAATAAGAATTACGACAAATTACGATAAATAAATAAGAATTACGACAAAAAGACAATCCTCCCCCCATAAATACATTTAACGCCCTAAGTTGGTTGTTTTCTTTCAAGTAACGCCGTAGCTGGGGTCATTATTTTAATAGTCACCGGGTAGCAATTTATGAGGCAGGAGACCGGGACGCACTTCCTCATAAATTACAAAAAAAAAAAAGAAATAATTAAGCCGTAACCAAAATTAGTTCTAAGCCAAGGAGTGACAAAAAATTACACCCCTCCCCCACCGCGCTGCGTGCACCTCACACAAGAAATCACTGCTCCAGACATCGGAAAAGTAAATAGTAGTTCTAACCTGATTGCTACTCGTACAATTGTGTGCACACTGACTGATATTGTGGACGTTTCGAGTAGACGTAGGTTGTAGTCAGGCATTGTTGAGAAATCCTGAACTTTCGACCTAGATTCGGTCGTAAATACGATATGCAAATGGCAGTTGCTTGTCGATTGGGTTTGGGGCAGACGCAGATGGCGAAGTGATGGAAAACGAGCCTTTCGGTCAATCAGAGGTCAACGTGCAATGTATCGCTTGAACGGACCCCAGTGTCCGGCCATTGTGCAGTATTGGGTCATCTTCCCTTCCCCTTATCATCACAAATGGAAGAAAAGAAAATAGATTTATATCAAATCAATTCGCTCCTCTTTTTTTAAAAAGAGTGAGGGAGAAAGAGTGTAATAAAAAAACGAAGTCATATTTCTCAGAATATTTAGATGAGGCTTGATAATTTGTATTATTTTTTATTAATTGATAATTTGTATTATGTTATTATTATCAAAAATATACAATTATATATAATATACAAATTGGGGATACACATTTAAAGAAATCCATTAACAAGAAGAAAAAATGTAATTTTATTCAGTACTTCATATTTTAACTAAATAGTTAAATTAGGAAAAATTAGCAATGAAAGACGGGAGTGAAGAAGAGTCAGTTTCCGTTGTTCTATTTTTCGGTTATACCCCCCCCCCCTGTTTCAAATCATTTTCTCTACGTTTTTATTTAGTTTCATTAACCTTTCTTATTGTTGTGGGGTTTCAAGGGGTCAAAATAAGACAAAACGACGGAAACAAATGTAGGAAAATGTATTAACAAAAGAGTAGACAATTACTGTAAAGAGAAGTGGGAATTGCGTCTGACAAATAGAGTTACGAGCTGACTCGCATTGGCTTCCTCTCAAGCCATAATTGTCCCTGTTACTTATAGTAACCGTCGGCGCATTCCACTATAGTCTATAGGGTATACCACCTATAACACTTATTTAATATAATAACTTATTACATTAAAACTTAAATATGTTCCCTAACAAACAACCGGATTTTGACGGTGTAAATGGAAAAAATGTCCTGATGGGTTTTGGGTTAGGGTTAGGGGTTAGGGGTTAGTTTTATAATTTAAAAAAAACTCTAAAACTCATCTGTTAACAAACAACCGGATTTTGACGTGTAAATGGAAAAATGTCCTTATGAATCGATTTCGCAAAAGGGCCTAAAGGTCATATGGTCCGATTTTCTTACAGATTTCTTTGTCGTCTTTCTTTTGTTCCAACACGACACTCTTTCTTTTAGTTATGTGCAAAAGAACTAAAGGGACTTAATAAAAATTATTTTTCCGATATTCTTATTTCAAAACAATTATCAAAAAAACAGGGAATGGTCCAATTTTAATGAAATTCTCAGCATTTTATTCATTAAGGAAATAATTTTATAATGAATAGCTTATTTTATAGACATGCCTACTTTCTCTGCCAATTTCTTTTTTCCATTTTTTTTCTTTCATCTTCAAATTCTAATAATTGTTCTCGAATTCTTCTTCTTTTTTTCACTTTCATCTTCAAATAATTTCTCGTCCCCAATTCGTTCTTGCTTGTTCCATTTTTTTCTTTCAGACAATTTTGTTGCAACTTCTGTTTCTGTTATTTTTACTTTATGTCTTTTTTTTATTGATTGTTTGTTTGGTTTGTTTTGTTTTACGGCATATCAACCTCAGTGGGTCATTTAATGCCGATAAAGTTTTGAAATAAATCAATTCTTAATGGATAATACAATTTTTTTATAAATACATTTTCTATTTAACCCATAGATGGGACCCTAACAGGTACTACCACTCCGGGTCAGAGTGGACCAGGGACCAATGGTGATGGAGGGGTACTCCACATTCTCCAAACCTCCAAAACTGGAACCTCACCATCAGATAGAGTTTAACGTCATTCCCAGGACATGTAGACACGCAACCACCGCCTTCTAGTACCCATATGATAAAAAGGGGTTGGGGCTTGCCATAAGGGCAATAGGGTTGGGAAAATCATATAGGTGCTAGGGCTTGACGTAACTAGCCGATTGATCGGAGGGGGCCTCTCCGACCGCCTAACCCAAGGAAGGACCAAAGTGGAGTGTTGCATGTCATGAACTGCTCATCCACCTGGGTTCTATCCTTAAGCATCATGGGTCGCCACCCACGGCAAACAGGTGGCCTCATTGGGGGAGTCTTACCCCTCTGCAGAGGTGCAGTCGGTGCATTCTAACGCCCCAGCCGACAGGGCGGTTATTTTATTGAAACTTCATTTCAACCTTAACGTTTTACCACGACACTTGGAAAACTCCTACGCTAATTTCGGTTAAATCCAACTTAACTTACCTAAATTCCACCATCGTATGTCAACCCGCCGAGAGAAAAAATACCAAAAATCAGGAAATTAACCGAATTTAATGAAATTTTCAGTGTTGATATATTAACGAATAAAAGATATGATGTACCAGTTATTTTATTTAAAAACTTTTACATTTTTTTCAGGTCAGTTAACTTTGACCCACGTATCTTTGAGAATCTGTGTTACGCCTCAAAGATGCGTGGAAAATTTAAAATTAGGAGGAAGAGCTCTCAATGTAGTGTTGACTAACGAGAAGAGAGATCCTTTAATTTGAATTTAGATTTTGATTTAAATGTTGTTTTATTTTTCTCCGGCTGTATATATTTTTTCTATTTAATTCGCTTTGCAAACTGACTTTTTCCCCATCACAATTATCTACCCAGAACCCAAGGGGTCATGTTACGATTTTTGTGGCCATCATTTAGGCTTCAAGCAAGACCGCTGTCCAGCGGAGACCCCTTGTGTTAAGCAGAGCGCGATCTTTGGTGAAGAATCCTTTGGTTACTCATTAGTGTTCCTTAATATGGGACATGATTTGGTTGTTCCTTGGTGCTCCTCAGTCTTTCAGGTCCTTCGCCAATGATTGCAAATGGACGTCTGTCAGTATCAGCGATTAAGAAGTTAACCAACCACGTATTGATTGGCTGAGGTTTAGACCACCTGGCCTCGCTTAGTCTATAAATTCAAATGGTGGACCGCAGCACGATTTATATCACGAAAGTATTCCAACACTAGTATATATATGTCTCTTCATTAATTTGATTCGTCAGGTAAAAAATTAAATGTTAAGTTTATATTTCTGCTGTTTATTCCTACATGTTCGGAATACACCAGACTACACAGCGAAGGGTAGCGTCGTCAGTTATGTTATAGACTGGCTTCATAGGGGGGTTTCGGGTCTTCCAACATAATACCCCCGTCAGCCAGCCAGACCCCGTTGGAGACGATCAATTTCCAACTCGCCACCTATGTCCAACGCCAACAGAAAAATGGCTTAATATAGAATTAATTCGCCAATGTTAGTGTCGAACTCCAGCCAAGTGTCTCTGTCAGCGGTTCTTGGCCATTTGATTTTCCTAAATGTTTTGGTCAAAATTCCTTCGGCTTGGAGTGGCTGGGCACTGTGGTATGCTTCCCGGACCTGCATCTCCTTCGTCTCACCAGGAGTAACTCCTGTGCGCTGCCGAAAACATTACTGATATGAAATAATTAAAGAAAAAGAGAAAAAAAGGCGAAAAGAAAAAAAAAAGAAAAGAGAAAAATTGGGATAAAAAGATTCGTATTCGGGTTGTTGATTGGCTGAGGTTTAGACCACCTGGCCTCGCTTAGTCTATAAATTTAAGTGGTGGACAGCAGCACGGTTTATATCACGAAAGTATTCCAACACTAGTATGTATATGTCTCTTCATTAATTTGATTCGTCAGGTAAAAAATTAAATGTTAAGTTTATGTTTCTGCTGTTTGTTCATCCATTGAAAACATTACTGATATGAAATAATTAAAAAAAAAAGAAAAAAAAAGCGCGAAAAGAAAAAAAAGAAAAGAGAAAAATTGGGATAAAAAGAACAAAGTGATTGATTTACGTCAGAATAAATTAGAAAATCGATCAGCAATTCTTTTTGAATGTTTTATTGTTTATTGTCATTGAAGCGAAATGCTCGCCCAAAGGAACAGACATGCGCAATAACAACAATAATGGCGGGACGAATGAGAATCGATGTCGAGGCGCGAATCTATTTTACTTATTTTAAAATATTACAGGAATGGCGGTCAAGCAAAAATAAATCTGCACCATTGATTTTTGTCTGCAATTGTTGAGTAAAAATAGAAAAGAAGAGGAAAGAAAAAAAGAAAAAAATAAAGAAGGAAAAGAAAGAATGAAAGATAAGAAAGAAAGAGAAAAAGAAAGAAAAAGAAGAAAATAAAAAGAAAGGAAAGAAAAAAGAGGGAAAAGAAAGAAAGAAAGAAAGAAAAAGAAGATAGAAAAGGAAAAAAGAAAGAACAAGAAGAAAGAAAAGAAAGTAAGAAAAAAACGAAGGAAAGAAAAGAATAGAAAGAAAAGAAAGAAAAAAACGAAGGAAAGAAAGAGAAAAGAAAGAAAAAGAAAAGAAAGAAAAAAGAAAGAAAGAAAAAAGAACAGAAAGAAAAAAAAAGAGAAAAGAAACGAAGAAAGAAAAGAAAAAGGGAAGAAAGAAAGAGAAAGAAAAGGAAAGAGAAAACAAAAAGATAAAAAGAAAAGAAAAGAAAGAAAAAGAAAGAAAGAAAAAAGAAAGAGAAAAGAAAAAGAAAAAAGATGAGAAAAGAAAAGAAAAAAAGAAAGAAAAAGAAAGAAAAGAAAAATGGAAAAGAAAGAAAGAAAGAAGAAATTATGTATAGATAATGTAATACATTTTATAAATATTTTAAAATGTTTTTTGAGCGGTTTGAAGGCGCTTTTATCAACAAATAACTTTTTTTAGTGGTTTAAAGGCGTTAAAAGTAATGCACCACCTAGGGTTTTATCGACAAGTAAATGTAAATATTTTACCCCCTATCTTTAAAATATCTACTTTTTTTTTAGGTATTTTTATTTTATTTAATTTTTAAAAAACTGTCACATATTTCTAAATAAATACGCCTTCAACCAACCAGGGAGTCGAATAGTAACGCAGGTTGGATTTCAGCAGGCACTTTATGTAAAGATATTATGTATCGCAATATAAACTAAAATTACTTCAGAAGAAAAAGAAGATATATTGTAGATTGTTAGGGGTGTCGGGTTGGGACTGACAAGTTAAATAAGAATAAATAAGTTGAGAGGCGAACAGGGTAAAGAAGAACAGTTTTCTCGTTTACAAGCACTAACATAGCACCCCCCACCACAACAACCCCAACAGCATACATCTCACCCACTCACCATCCTAAGGCAAGCCTATTTCAAATTTCACTGAACCAATAAGTTGAATTTAAATTCACAACATGACCCTCACAAGTTCCCCCACCCCCCCCTCAACCAAGTCAGTCAACTAATTCAAGCCTAAACAACTGGTAGAAACAAAGAGAAAAATCTTCACTTTCATAGCACATCTTATTATAATGGAGATTGTGTGTTTGTCTGTAACCAAAATTATATCACTACTTAAATCCCAGTTCCCTAAGTTAATTTTATTTTAATCTAAACCTCAATTATTAATAAAATTGTTTTACATTATCAAATTCTGGAGATGGAATTTTTCTGTAAAAGACTGGTAGCACAAATATATATATTTTTTTTTTAATTACCTTGTGTCACATCCTACTCATGGCAGACAGGTAGGATAAATAACTACAACTTTAACCCGGTAATCCTTAACTTGTTCCTCGTAAATTCCTACCATAAAATAAACTGAACCCTCATTTTATGTCCGTGTTTTTGCAATAAATGTTTTATTTTTTTTGCACCCGTTATTTTACAATACTAAATATATTTTCTTTATTTATTTTAATATTCACTTCAATGTGTATATTCTAAAAGTTTTTTATTTTGTGAGAATGGTTAGTTTTAAAGTGGGGGCTCGTTTTACAATTTAGGCATAAATTGGATCCTCCTTTTATGACCGTAATTTTGTTTTTTCGTCGACGATGATTAAAATCTGACGTTTTTATTTTAGAGTACCAAAGGCAAAAAGAAAAGAAATAACAACAAAAGGTAATATTCAACTTTTTACTCATAAATTCCTACCATAAAATTAGGCTTGGGCCTTTTATGGTAGGAATTTATGAGTAAAAAGTTGAAGTGTATGTTGGACCTACCAGCAAAAACTTACAGGTAATCCTTAACTTTTTCCTCGTAAATTCCTACCATAAAATAACTGAACCCTCATTTTATGTCGTGTTTTTGCAATAAATGTTTATTTTTCTTGCACCAATTATTTTACAATACTAAATATATTTTCTGGTAATCCTTAACTTTTTCCTTGTAAATTCCTACCATAAATAAACTGAACCCTCATTTTATGTCCGTGTTTTTGCAATAAATGTTTTATTTTCTTGCACCAATTATTTTACAATACTAAATATATTTTCTGGTAATCCTTAACTTTTTCCTTGTAAATTCCTACCATAAAATAAACTGAACCCTCATTTTATGTCCGTGTTTTTGCAATAAATGTTTTATTTTTCTTGCACCAATTATTTTACAATACTAAATATATTTTGTGAGAATGGTTAGTTTTAAAGTGGGGGTTCATTTTTACACTTCAACTTTTTACTATTTCCTCGTAAATTCCTACCATAAAATAAACTGAACCTTCATTTTATGTCCGTGTTTTTACAATAAATGTTTTATTTTTCTTGCACCCATTATTTTATAATACTGAATATATTTTATTTATTTATTTTAATATTCAATTCAATGTGTATATTCTAAGAGTTTTTATTTTGTGAGAATAGTTAGTTTTAAAGTTTTACAATTTAGGCATAAATGGGATCCTCCTTTTATGACCGTAATTTTATTTTTCGTCGACGATGATTAAAATCTGACGTTTGTATTTTAGAGTACCAAAGGCAAAAAGAAAAGAAATAACAACAACAACAAAAGGTAATTTTCAACTTTTTACTCGTAAAAAGTATACACAAAAGTATATACACAAAAGTATACCTAGTGGTTAGGAAGTAATATATATTGTGTATTTATATTTATATTATTTAGTAATTGGTTTTAACAATATGTTAGCACCATTGGGGATCATGTTGTATGGTATTGATTAAGTTCATGTCTATATTCTATGGTATAATTTTATTTCCCTCAAAAAGGACAGAATGTCCTCCATGTTGACATTTTCAAATATATCTTTCATATTGATTGCATTAAAATAACTGTTTCTGGTGTTATAAAAAAAACTACATTCTATGAATAAGTGTTTAACAGTCAAATATGTTTGACATGTTTCACACTGTGGTTGTTGTTCTTGTTTGAGTATATAGGAGTGCGTTAGTGACCAATGCGTAATCGAGACAATGACTTGTTCCTATCTGGACTTTCTTAAAGCTGGTCTCCAGTCTCCCAGAGTGGGTTTGATTAGAAAGAGTTTATTGTTGATGCTGTTATTCCAGCATTGTTGCAATTTTGTATGAAGGAATCTATTAATTTGGGGTTTCAAGTCAGTATATGTATTGAGGTCAGTTAGTCTACTGTTGGTTTGAATAACAGCAGCTAACTAAGTACAACTGAAGCAGTGTCCAAGACAGTTGGTATATATAGAAATCAAGAATGATCCATTCATGAATTTGGGTGATTTGGGTGATTCCATTCCTTGAGTTCTGATTGGCTGTTTGATTTGAATGATATTGTGGAGTTTTATAAATACCCTGTCATTCTGCAGTAGACTTTGCGACTATTCGGGTTTGTATTGGGTTACAACCGTTTGTTGCCATGTCTTCCCAATTCGACGGTAATTGGAACTTTGATTATTCTTCAATATGGAATCTTGAACTTGTCGGGGGTCAAATCTAAAGCCGATTTAGCTGCAGGGTCAGTTTTTTCATACCCACTCACTCCTATGTGCATTAGTGCATTAGTCTTATGTGACCAATGCGTAATTTTGAGTACCTAGATCACAGTGTAACCATTTCTTTTTCTATCGATTCTATTTTCCCTCGTTTTCATCATTATCACCCTTTTCTTTTTCTTCATTCCATAATTCGTGTATCAGGATGACCGAGCTGCCTAAAGTGTCAGCCTCAGGGATTGTATTTCTCCATTCCATGATATCACTTTCACATATTCTTTTTCTTAATGCATTTTTATAGTAAAAAAAACCCATAATTTCCAATGCAATCACCAGTATATATGTAAATACGTAAAAAATAAAAATAAAAATAAAAAATAAAATAAAATAAAATAAAAAAGGGGGTTGTAAATAAAATAAAATTTTTAAAAATTGTACAAAATGGTATATAGATAAAATCTAAAATAGAATTTGAAAAAAAAAGTAAAACAAATTAAAATCATTCCTCTCTTATCATTATTAAAGAAGGGTTGACTTACCTAATCATCTAAACCTCGTAATCCGTACGGAGAAAAGTGTTTCTGGCTACGTATCCCATTTAAATATGGGGTACCACTCATCTGATTGGCTGTTACTAACAACCAATGCGCTTTGTATTTGAATGGGTTAGAGTTCTAAAACCGTCAAAAAAACTTTATTTTTTTCATTATTAAACGTGTTTTAGCGGCTATGGTTGGTGGTTGTACCAGAGTTTGATCACCTCTGATAGGGTCAGCAGGGCGAGGCAAGTCTGATGTTGAAAGACCCGAAACTTCCCAATGAACCTTGCGGATTACATCACTGACGACAACCAGTAGCGCCCAAATGTAGGAGCGTATATTCAAAGTATGTATACCCAATTTGTAGAAAAATCCCTGTTTTTACAAAACAAATTGACCCCCTCCCGTTTGAAAATAAAAATTACCAAAAATCAGGGAATTATCCGATTTTAATAAAATTTTCAGATTTATCAATAAATGAATTTTATAATGCATCAGTATATTTTATTTAGTTTACTTTAATTAGGTATTTCTGCTAAGATAAATTAATATATAGACTTCATTTAAAATATGAGCAGCATGATTTTAAGTTTAAAATGTTATATTATTAGATTCTAAAAGAATATTTTTTAATAACTACTTTACCTGAGTATCAATCATCCATATTTTTTTGGTCGAAATTTTCTTTTTTGCAATCACGGATTTTAAACAGCGTTTCGGGCCATACGCCATCGAAATTGAGTGAAAAATAGTTTAAAATGTATTAAAAATAAATTACATGTGTATATATTTTATTTAAAAAAATTTTTTTTTACTGATACTAATTATGTTACTACTTTTCGATTTAGACTTAAATACTCGATTTAATTAAATTTAATTCGTTTTTAAAATGAATAGCAGTCGAATTTTGGGGTATCCCTAGTATATATAAACTATGCTTCAAAGAATTTTTCAGTAAAAGTTAATTTTCTCCTAAACCAAAGATACCCGTATTTTATTGTTTTTAGTGGGAGATTATTATATAGACGAAACACATATAATTAGTTATTATTTATTACCAAACTCCGGCATTAGCACTATGTAACATAAGTCCAGGTCTGGAGATCTGTGGAGAGTAGAGTACCGCTTAATTCCCATAAATCCAATGTCCACTCTGTCCACATGTTAAGGTTTCACCAATGGGTCAATTATTCGTATTCGATAGGACTGTGGGCAAAAAAGAAAATTCTTAACAAATTCACCAATTCTCTTTTTCATCTTGTCCTTTCGTTTTTCTTCTTTCATTCACCATTCCTCCTCCCCCTCCTTCTCCTCCTCCCTCCTCCTCATCATCATTCGTCTTCTTCTTCTTCTTCGCTGTTTTCTTCTTTTTCTTCGCTGTTTTTTTCTTCTTCTTCTTCTTCTTCTTCTTCTTCTTCTTCTTCTTCTTCTTCTTCTTCTCTATTCGCTATCTTCTTCTTCTTCTTCTTCTTCTTCTTCTTCTTCTTCTTCTTCTTCTTCTTCTTCTCTGTATTCGCTATCTTCTTCTTCTTCTTCTTCTTCTTCTTCTTCTTCTTCTTCTTCTTCTTCTTCTTCTCTGTCTTCTCTGTATTCGCTATCGTCGTTATCTTCTTCTTCTTCTCTGTCTTCGCAGTCGTCGTCGTCGTCGTCTTCTTCTTCTTCTTCTTCTTCTTCTTTCTTCTTCTTCTTCTTCTTCTTCTTCTTCTTCTTCTTCTTCTTCTTCTTCTTCTTCTTCTTCTTCTTCTTCTTCTTCTCTGTCTTCGCTGACTTCTCTGTATTCGCTATCTTTCTTCTTCTTCTTCTTCTTCTTCTTCTCTTCTTCTTTCTTCTTCTTCTTCTTCTTCTTCTTCTCTTCTCTGACTTCTCTGTATTCGCTATCATTCTTCTTCTTCTTCTTCTTCTTCTTCTTTCTTCTTCTTCTTCTTCTTCTTCTTCTTCTCTCTGTCTTCGCTGACTTCTCTGTATTCGCTATCATCATCTTCTTCTTCTTCACTGTCTTCTTTTCTTCTTCTTCTTCTACTAATTGTCCTTCTTTCCCCTTTCTTTTTTAACCTAGAGATATTATTTTCGCAGATTAATCTTCTCTTTTTACTTTTCCATTCCATGATATCACTTCCACATATTCCTTTTTTCTTTCATCACCATCTACAGATTCTCCTTTTTGTTTTTTTTCTTTCCTCATCATCATCATCATCATCATCATCCTCATCCTCACACCATCATCAGATATCATTCTTCTTCTTCTTCCACCACCACTAAAAGTAGACCAAAAAGGAGGGAGAAGGGGGAGACGTGAAATTATTTAGAACCAGCTGATTTCCAACTGTGTCCCTTTTCGCTCACAACGCAACAAGAATATAATCTCCCTCGTTCTGGTCTCAGTCATGTCTCGGCTAAAAGGTACTTTCCGATTTTTGAGGGGTGGGTGGGTGGTTGGTTAAGTGATTTTTTTTATAAAACCACTTTGGCGTGGGATGATGGGAAGGATTGTTTTTCTAGGTCAATCTTAGAAAGTTTGTTTACCATCAATGTTGGTATTCCGTTTAGTTCCAGGCAAAACGTTGAAATCTCGTCAAAATCAATTCTGATAAACGATTTAGAAATCATAGACCCTTTCCATTCCAACCACATCTCCCTTATCAATGCTAAATAAACACCCCCCTCTTTTTCTTCGTACCTTTCTAATGTCCACCCAATCATCACACGTGGATATATTAACTTCTCATTGACAAAAAAAGAAAGAAAGAAAAAAGAAAAAAAGCAAAGAAAGAAAAAAGGAAAAAAAAAAAAAGCAAGAAAAAAAGAAAAAAAAAAAAAAAAAAGAAAAAAAAAAAAAGAAAAAAGAAGAGAAAAGAAAAAAGAAAGAAAAGAAAGAAACAAAGAAAAGAAACAAAGAAACAAAAAGAAAAAGAAAGAAAAAAGAAAAAGAAAAAAGAAAAGAAAGAAAAGAAAGAAAGAAAAAACAAGGAAAAAACAAAGAAAAGAAAGAAAAAAAAAAGAAAAAGAAAAGAAAAAAGAAAGAAAAAAGAAAGAAAGAAAAAGAAAAAAGAAAAAAACAAAGAATCAAAGAATCAAAGAAAGAAAGAAACAGAGAAACAAAAAGAAAAAAAAAAAAGAAAGAGAAAAAGAAAGAAAAAAAAGAGAAAAAAAGAAAAGAGAAAAACAAAGAAAAAACAAAGAAAAAAGAAAAGATAGAAAGAAAGAAAAGAAAAAAGAAAAAAGAAAGAAAGAAGAAAGAAAATAAAGATCAATTTTGTTCTATTGTAATAAAAGATGACGTGATCTAAATTTCCCACAAAAAACACGAAATCCTTTTTTAATGTATTTTAAACGAAGATTAGTTTTCGTAATCGACCCCATTCATTTTCTACTTTAGTCTTTTAAGTACTTTTAGTATTGTACTTTTATTGTACTTTTATTGTACTTGACTTTTTTATTGTACTTTTTTGTACTTTGTACTTTATTGTACTTTTATTGCATTTTATTGTACTTTTAGTATTGTACTTTTATTGTACTTTTTTGTACTTGACTTTTTATTGTACTTTTTTGTACTTGACTTTTTATTGTACTTTTTTGTACTCTACTGTACTTTGTACTTTATTGTACTTTTATTGTACTTTTAGTATTGTACTTTTGGTATTGTACTTAATTTATTAGTTTTTTTAATGCATTTTTAATGCAGATTAGTTTTCGTAATGTATCCCCATTCATATTTCTTTTGTACTTTAGAATCACAGCTCAGCGGTATAGCGAAGGTCTGATGGTTGGTTGGATTTTACGGCATTTCAACCCTTTGGGTTATTTTATGCTGAAGACGTTTTATTTTATTCATTCTTATTGGGTATTCCATTTTCTTGACTTAATTTTCTAACAATTTTTTAAAACTAATTTTTTTATCTATTTAACCCACGGATGGAACCCACCATGGAATGTCCTGACATCGGGCTAAGGATGTGACACAATGTTGCAAGTATGGGACATCCAGTGAGAGTGAACTCGCTATTCAATAGTAATGGATCTGCGAGACTAGCTTGTTAACCATTACACCACGATGGGAAGCCCTGGTGTCCGGGTAAGTATTTACCCAACCCGTTCGCCACGGGTAGATGTGACGCAATGTCCAAGTATGGGGATCCAGCGAGAATCGAACTCGTTATTAGTAGAAATTGTTCTGTGTAGGTATTTACGCGATCCGTTAACCATCACAATGGGGATGCCCAAGTAGTAAATACTTACCCAACTCGTTCGCCACGGGTAGGATGTGACACAATGTCACAAGTATGGGACACCCAGTGAGGATTGAACTCACTATAATGGATCTGCAAGACTAGCTTGCTAAACATTACACCACCATGGAATGCCAATCAACAGACCGAATACGTGGTTGGTTACTTAACCGGTTGATATTGACAGATGTCCATTTGCCGAACGACCTGCAAGACTGAGGAACACCAAGGAACAACCAAAGGATTATACCCAATATTATGGGACACTAAGGGGGACGCAAAGATTCTTCACTAAGAATCACGCTTAACACAAGGGATCCCCGCTGGATAGCGCTCTTGCTTGAAGCCTAAAGGATGGTCACAAAAATCGTCACAGTCGCAAGTATGTGACATCCAGCGAGGATCGAACTCGCTATGCAGTAGTAATGGATCTGCGAGACTCGTGACTCATGTACACGGTTATATAAGGCAAGTTTCATAGATTTATCTTTTTTAGACAAAACAGTTCTTGTAGATTTCGTAAATAACACATTCAGTTTGTTATATTTTAAATGTATTCTTTGTTTTCTTTGTAAGTGGAAGGGGTAGGGGTTATAGCAAACAAATCTTTGCTACACTTACCTTACCCCCCACCCCCAATACGACCTTTTATTAAGGGAGTAGAGCCGGGTTAGCTCACTCGGTAGAGCGTTCGGCTAGAAACCACAAGGTTCCTAGTTCGATACTGGCCCTCGCCAACTCAGCGTATGAGTAGCACAGGGATCTGTGCGGTAAAGCAAGGAGCTGATGGTAGGTGTGGCGCTCCACCTCAGATGCCAAAACAATCTCCTTGATCTAGCGCTATTGAAAAGGGGATAGACTCCTTCGCTGACTGGCTGATACCGACTTTAGGCCACCCCGACGACTTTATTTACTTTACTTTTTTTATTAAGGGTGTGAATGGTAAGGTGAGAGTGGATGGGTGGGGGATTGTTATTTTTTACTAAGCTTTGCTTGGTTTAGCTCACAGACCCCCAGGCTGCATTACAGTACCCACTGAAATTAAGTGGTCACCCATTTAAGTACCAAGCAGTCTCATCACTGCTTAACTTTTTAATTACTAAGCTTTGTCTAGTCTAAAATATATAGCTCAAGTTGCTTGTAGTGTAGTGAAAAATTCTGATAGTCACCTATCGGACACTTTCATCTAGCACAATATATATATATATATGGGAGAATATGTGCTTAAATGAAGTCAGACCTAATTTTTTTTTTAAGTTAATTCATTAATGATAATTAGGCGGAATTTAACTACTTAAATGTAAGGCTAAACAAATCGAGAAAAATCAATCTCTGAATGTACATTTCGATCTATTAGGTCTCATCAGCAGAGCTATAGATACGAAGATCGCCTTGTGTGTGACTTGAAACCCGTATGTCGAAACGACACGCAAGCCTCTTACCATTACACCAAACAGAAATCGTAATTTTTCATCGCTTTGTTTAGGTATTAGTAGTACTCATATTCCTCTTTAGAAACTTATCGCACGACCTTACGCAAATGTAAACAAATCTAGCTATTTTCAGCCGACAGTATTTGGGAGAATATGTGCTTAAATGAATACTGTCGGCTGAAAATAGCTAGATTTGTTTACACACACACATACACACATATATATATATATAAGTTAAGAGTAAGGAAATGAATCCGACGGTATATGTATAGATAAAAGGGTATGAAAACACAATATTGTTAAAATAAAAATATTTTATATCATTTTCATAGCCTAATATTGAACAATATTTCGATTTATAAGCTCTGATGATGATTTTTTATAAATCGAAATATTGTTCAATATTAGCTATGAAAATGATATAAAATATTTTCATTTTAACAGTATTGTGTGTTTTCATACCCTTATATATATATATATATATATATATATATATATATATATATAATATATACTTTACTTTACTTTACTTTACTTTACTCAACAATACTTCTAAAGCAAATTACCTTAATCTCATTCCTCATGTCGGAGCATAGGCCTAAAATTTGCAATCTTAACGTCCACTTTGTATAGTAGTAGTAATAGTGACGTATTTACCTTGACATGCTAATTTCGCATATATCGTTCGCTGCGTATCGGTGGGCCAGTGGTAAAGTCTCTGACTCTACGTGCTAAAGTTTCCGGTTTCGATTTCTGTCGGAGGGAAATCGTAAGTATACATCGCTGATGTGACTTAATAAAGTTGAAACAGCTGCTGTACGATGTTCTACGTAGGGGGCGATATTTGCCGAGTTCGCTTGTCATGATTATTTTCATTAATTATCGAATGTTATACGATATACGCATGGTAACTGACTTCAAGCAAATAATATAAATAGTAGTATATATATATATATATATATATATATATATACCAGGTCACGCTGACAGCACGGATAGCCATGATTCTCTCTTGCCAACAGTCCCTATCGGCCATCACTACTGCTTGGTCCTTCGCAAAGCACCCAGAATCCACACATATATTTACCAACCCCTCCACACAAGCAGGATGCGACACAAGGTCAATTTCTTAAGCGGAGTTTAACAGGTTTGAATTCAGAGTTTTCCTTCTCCTAGACTGGTTACCTAGCCATGGTTAAAGAGTCCAGTCTGCCCTGCTATTTACCCATAGCTGGAGGGAGAATTGGATTCATGCCTTTCCCAAAGGTATTAGCGCTATGTGAAATGCCAACAGCTTCGTCCAGAAATTGAACTCGGGCGACCAGTCCATTTCCTACGACTCTAACCATTTGTCCACGCGCCTCCAGAATCCACACATAGCTGATTGATTTATGCCTTTTGCTGGTCGGCCTACACTGGTATGTCCATGTGTAGGCGTCCACAGGAAAAAGTCACTTGTTTCTTCGGAAGTGCTTCTCCTATCATGTCTAGTTCGTCTTACTTGAATGGTTTATGTGATTGGAGGAAAGCGGTTGCACATTGGGACAGTATTCCTATCTAATACTAACAATTTGCATGCACATATGGTTTCAAGTGTTTAACAGGACATGAATAGGTATTGATACTACGGGTCAGCGTGAACCTTGGAGTTATGGTAATGAACTGGTAACTCTAACTCAGTTAGATCTTAATAACGACATTGTTAATAAATAAGATGCTAATTAAGATTAAATTGAATTTTAATTCATGGAGGATTAAAAAGACATATACTTTGGTCCTTACCTACTTTAAGGAAAGGAGTATGGTAAATATTAGAGCTGACTCGGTTCCTTACCCTCGATAAGGTAACCAGCCTAGGAGAAGGAAAACTTTGAATTAAAACCAGCTGTACTGTACAAATTTGCCTTGTGTCACATCCTACTTGTAACGGAGGGTAAAATATCTATGCTATTTTATATATTAATGTCACAATTTGCTGGCGCTTGTGCAATAGGGTAGGTCGATTTTTCACTTTTCAAATTGTCCATCTATGCGAAAGTTGTATGTTAGTATACTGAATATTGATACAAAAAATTAGATCTTTTACTTGCACCATTGTTTGAGGAAATAGCATCAAAGATTGTCTACTAAAGTGCACTAATAATCCTCGTTTTCTAAAGGCTAAATTTTGCGAAAACGAGGAGTTTTAGTGCATTTTAGTAGACGATCTTTGATGCTATTTCCTCAGACAATGGTGCAAGTAAAAGATCTAATTTTTGGTATCAGTATTCAGTATACTAACACACAATGATCTTTGATGCTATTTCCTCAAACAATGGTGCAAGTAAAAGATCTAATTTTTGGTATCAGTATTCAGTATACTAACACACAACGATCTTTGATGCTATTTTCTCAAACAATGGTGCAAGTAAAAGATCTAATTTTTGGTATCCGTATTCAGTATACTAACACACAACTTTCGCAGAGATGGAGAAGTTGATATTTTTTTTAAAGTGGAAAATTGACCTACCCTATTGTATAAATATAGATCTTTGTTGATATCTTTCTTGATGGTGCCCTAGAAGTTGTAGCCCAGTGGGTTCACAATAGCATAATTCGGAGGTCAGATTTTAGGGGAAGGATGATTGTGAAAATTCTCGACCGGTGGCACGTGGCGGGGAGAAGAGTCCTGGTGTATGACCTATTCTGGTCCATCCCCGGTCCCCTTTAATTAACTACTTGACCCCTGTTGTCCAGCACCCCGACGCGGGCGTTTTGAAAGGCCGTATGACGTGGTAGTTATTGCTAACAACCCTCAGGGTATTCACAGACGTCATGAACTTTGTGTACTTCCCCGTGGGTGCGTCCAACTCCCCCCCTCACAAACTTGATCACAAAGGAAACGGGCGATCGTTGTGGGTGATAGTTGATACCATGGGCACGGCCTGTTTTTGTTTTTTTGTTTCTTTTCTTTTTTGTTTTTCATTTCCTGTATCAGATTGGAAGTTGTGGTAATGTTCTTGGTAGGTATTTACCCAACCCATCCGCCACGGGTAGGATGTGACACAAGGTCGCAGGTATGGGGCATCCAGCCAGGATCGAACTATTCAGTAGTAATGGATCTGTGAGACTAGCTTGCTAACCATTAGACCACAATAGGATGTCTTATCACCGAACCCATTGGCCATGTATAGGATATGGGGCATCCAGTGAGGAGTGAACTTGATATTCAGTAGTAATGGATCTGTGAGACTAGCTTGCTAACCATTAGACCACAATGAAAAAAAATGAAAAAAGAATACTCCGTGTTGTTCAATAACACATGTCTTAAGAATAATTTGCTGCCAAAATACACAAAATTTAAAATGTTATATATATATATATATATATATATATATATATATATATATATATATATTAAGTAATCCACAGACAAGTGTTTCAATGTTTCACCTTTCATCAGTGTGGCTATACCGTAACAGCTACAAGTGTTTGAGATGGCGATAGCCGACAATTTTTGGGAGATTACGTGCATAATTAAAGTCATACCTAATTTGAGAATTAATTAGTTATAATTAAATGAATTAGGCGTGCATATCGGTTTAAATGTAAGGCGTAAACAAATCGAGAAAAAGTCAATCTCTGTATGTACATTTCAGCCTATTAGGCCTCATCAGCAGAGTTATAGACAGGAGAGTGCTTTGCGTGATTCTATAACTGTCTATAACTGTCCTGTCTATAACTCTGCTGATGAGGCCTAATAGGCTGAAATGTACATACAGAGATTGACTTTTTCTCGATTTGTTTACGCCTTACATTTAAACCGATATGCACGCCTAATTCATTTAATTATAACTAATTAATTTTCAAATTAGGTATGATTTTAATATGCACACACACACACACACACACACACACACACAGACAATTCACACATTATATTATATTATTTGTGGTGTCCTAAAACATTAAACATCACTTTATGGAAAATCTTTTCATCATTTTTAGAAAAAAATCTTATGAAAAATGTTATATCCATTTAAGGTGAATGATGTCAATTCTTGCCACCTATCCCGCATAGAGAGAGAGAGAAGGAGAAAGAGAGAAGAGGGGAGAGATGAGAGAGAGAGAGTTAGAGAGGAAGAGAGAGGAGAGTGATCTGTGTAAGTGAGAGTGTGTTGAGTGAGTGAGAGAGAGAGAGAGTGAGTGTGAGAGAGAGAGTGAGTGAGTTGGGGACTGAGTGAGAGAGAGTGAATGAGTGAGAAGAAGAAAAGAGAGAGTGAGGGAAGTGAATGAGAGTGAGTGAGGTGAGTGGAGAGAGAAAGAGAGTGTGTGTGTGAGAGAGAGAGAGAGTAGAAGAGAGAGAGGAGAGAGATAATGTTTGCGTTATGTTTGTTTACGAACCGAGAATAAGAAATAGATTAATTATTAAGTGCATTATTGACACACCTCATTTAATTTGTTGATCACCTACTTGTAACATATTTTATATTTATGTGTTTTGTCAGGGATATGAATATGAAGTTATTTAAAAGAACACTTTCTCCTTCATACAAGTCTGATCAACCACACCTTTGCAAAATCTGAAACACATTTCTTTGTGTGTGTGTTTGTGTTTTGTGTGTGGTGTGTATGTGTAAAGTGATCCTACCTTGTAGTTAAATAAAAAAGGATTAGACTAGAAAAATAAAACAGGGTTGGAAAAAAAATAAAATATCCCAGATATCTATCTATTCTATCTACCTATCTATTTATAATCAATTGTAATATTATGGATTTGGACTCATAATTTAAAGTTTCATGATTATGCAATCATCAGATGAGTCAAATGGTTGAGATTCTTCGTAATTTAATATATTCCATTACATTAAAATTTAAGTGCTTACGCTCGGAAGGCGCATATTATTTGAATTTTTTTTTTTAAATAAATTTTTGGAATTTTCGAACACTAAGATGTTAAAAACAAAATCCAGTGTTGAATTTTGTTGTAATCCTTCGTGAGGTATGACGACAAACAGACGACAAAAAAAAAATCCATTTATGAAAAAAGTAATAATAATAATAAAGAAAAGAAAAAAGAAAGAAAGATGAAAAAAGAAATTTTTATGAAAAATAAAATTAAAAAAAGAAAGAAAGAATGAAAAATGAAAAAAATCCATTTTATGACGAAAAAAATAAAAAATAGAATAAAAAAAAAAGAAAGAAGAGAATAGAAACGGACCATTTTTGAAAGAAAATAAATAAAAAAGAAATAAAGAAAGAAAAATATTTTACGAAGAAAAAAAAAGAAGAAAAATAAGAAAAAAGAAAAAAAGAAACATTTTGAAAAAAGAAAGAAAGAAAAAGAAAAGAAAGGAAGAAAGAAAGAAGAAAGAAAGGATATCCATTTTATGGGGAAAAAAGAAAAATAAGAAAGAAAAAAAGACATTTTATGAAAAAAAATAATAAATAAAAAAGAAAGAAAGAAAGAAAGAAAGAATAAAAATCCATTTTATGAAAGAAAAAGAAAAGAAAAAAGAACAAAACAAACATAAAAACGTAAAATTAACATTCATTCACAAAAGCCTGTGAATATGAATGAACATTTTAAGGTTGTAAGTTCCCCTCATAGTAACTATTCTTCCGCGTTTTGTCTTCCCATTATTCCCAAAAGAGGGCGCCACTGTTTCCGTGTCTTGTTATTATAGCCGGATGGGACAATTAGGGATTTTTTTTCTCACCGTTGCCCCTTTTTCCAATGAATTATGTTCTCGACCGCATTCCTCATCGTGTTGGCACCAAGAAATGGCAAACACTGACACTTCCTGCCATTTCTCTTCATTTGATCCGAAAAACGGGGGGGGGGTCACAAAAAGAAAGGATATATATATATATTATATATAATATATATATATATATATATAGGTATCCAAATGACTGTTATGATTCCACCTGGGATCCTCAAAATCTCACTGTATAAACATACTTACTGCATACTCATGTAGGTGTGCAAACATATATTCATACAAGGATTTTTATAAATCCCTAATGAGAGCTCAATTATAATAATCAATATATATATATATAATATATATATTATATATTATATATATATATTTGGTTTAGAATGGCTTTTTGCCGATAATTTTTGGGAGAATAAGTGCTTAATTGGAGTCGTACCTAATTTAGAAAATTAATTAATTAATAATGAATGGGCGGGAATACCTATTAAATGTATGGCTAAACAAATCGAGAAAAATCAATCTCGTATGTACATTTCGGCCTATTAGCCTCATCAGCAGAGCTATAGATCGGAAGACCGCCCTGTGCGTGATTTGAAACCGGACTGCAAGCTGACAGCCGATCCCACGCACAGGGCGGTCTTCCGATCTATAGCCTGCTGATGAGGCCTAATAGGCCGAAATGTACATACAGAGATTGATTTTTCTCGATTTGTTTAGCCATACATTTAATAGGTATTCCCGCCTAATTCATTATTAATTAATTAATTTCTAAATTAGGTACGACTCCAATTAAGCACTTATATATATATATATATAAAGAAATGGGAAAATCACACCAGTGAGACCGGGTGCGACGTCTTAAAAAAAAGAAAAGAAAACTACAAAGACCTGATTGAAGAGACAATATTTCGAAATAAATTTAAATCCAAAACAATGTATATATCTATTTATTTACTTATTTACTTATCTATAATACTCCGTATATGTAAACATATATACGCAAATCTTTATATGTAAGTTTGACTAATCAATTTTGGTTGAATCCTATCAAAGAAAAACTTGATATCATCTACCCCCTCTCTCTCTCTCTCTCTCTCTCTCTCTCTCTCCTCTCTCTTTATATATATATATATATATATATATATATATATATATAAAGGCGTCGGGGCGGCCTAATGTCGGTATCAGCCAAACAGCGAGGGAGTCTATCCCCGCTAGACCAACGAGATTATTTAGCATCTGAGGTTGAGCGCCACACCTACCATTAGCTCCTTCCTTTACCGCGCATTCCCTGCGCTACCCATACGCTGAGTTGGCGAGGGCCGGTATCGCACCAGGAACCTTCGCTCCTAGCCGAAAGCTCTACCAAGTGAGCTAAATCTGCCCCTATCTTTAGCTTATTGTCAGTATAAGCCGGACAGCGAGGAAGTCTATCCCTTTTTCACTGGTGCTAGACCAAAGAGATCTAATACTAGTTGGCGAGGACCTTATAGAACTCGGAACCTTGCGATTCCCATGAGGATACCTTACAGACTGTGTTAAACCAACCCCTAAATAAATAAGTAAACAAATGAATAAAAGAAACAAAAAAGAGCGGGAATATACGAAGTTTTCTAGCTGAAACCTTTCTCTATTTTCAATGAACTTAGAAGCCAAAATGATAAATAATAAAAAAAAGTTATTTACCCAACTCGTTCGCCACGGATGTGAACGAATTTAAAAAGATATATTTCCATCTTTTTCCGTCCAATTGAAATTGTGGTAATTACAGCAAAATAACTAAAAAAGATTTATTTAATAAACAAAAAAATAAAGAAAACTAGTGACTGCATAATTTGTCCTTTGTGCTACATTCAACAATTTTAAGGCTCAAAGCCGAAAAAATTCTCAAAGAGGTGATTTAATAGAGGTCATAAGTATGGGGCATCCAATAAGGATCGAACTCGCTATTCAGTAGTTATTGATCTGCGAGACAAGCTTGCTAACCATTACGACCTGCCAAAGCAATGATTAAGCGGACAGAATCAGACGTAGCAGAAAATGGCCAGACAAAGTGTTGATTTAAATGTTGACACTTCGAGTTAAAAAAAAAAATGGAGTCATTGTGGATGGGGGTCCCCCTGTCTGTCACTTTTGACCCTTATCATGATTGAAGGGTCCAGCGTTGCTTTAACAAAACTCTGTGATATTTACCACGTATCCCACGTAGACAGATCAGACACAAGGCCCTATTAATGTAGGACCACCCACGAACCGAAGCTCATGGGAAGCGGTTGCAAAAATACGTTGATTACGTCGGCATTCCCCCTCAAGGGGGGCGCCTCAGGTACCGGGCAATAAACCCAGCCCTGTCCCTTTAAATCGAGGGGGCATACGTTGCCTGGGGGGATGGCCCCCAGGGATCAACGTTGTTAACTTTTGCGCTCCAAGGCAGAAGCCATTGGACCCCCGCTCGAGGGCAGGAAACTGTGTGAGTTCCCGTTTCCTGATATCTGCTCGTCAAATTTAACCCTGAAATAACAATCGACCCTTTCAGAGCGGGGGGCTTAGAATACGCCGATTGTATCTCCCGTACACGGTGGGGGGTAAGCCCCTCCCTGAACTTAAAAGGGGTGCCCTAAACTTCATCTGATAGTGAGGTTCGGGTTTTGAATATCTGAGTAGTGTGGTGTATTCTTTCATTGCTATTACTGCCATGTCCACTCTGTCCCATTTATGGGTCAAATAGATCCGTTTGAAAATTACTAAAAATCTTTGACGAAGGGATCTTTATCCCGAAATATTAAGAAAATAAATCAAAGGTAGACGAACAACACCATAGTTACCTCGTTTTTCTTTACACTTGCATTGTGATAGCCTTCAAAACCAACCACCAAAAACAAATATTTTTTAAACAAATCATTTTATAAAAATACTGAATTCTAAAATATCCCTTTTTATAATTGGTATGGAGATATGTCTTTAGAAGAACAAAAATGATTATTTAATAAGAATAAAAATAGATTTTTTTTTCTTTAGATATTTCGAAATTAAAATTATGTGCGATTAGTTACGTCTTGCAGAAATATGACTTCTCGGTGATCCCTGTTTTTTAAATTTTTTATTACGGAAATAATGTAATGGTTAACAAGCTAGTCTCGCAGATCCATTGCGTTCGATCCCCATTGGATGCTTCATATTTGTGACCTTGTGTCAAATCCAAGCTGGGATTAATTTTTTAGGGTGTCCCTTCGTGGTGTAATGGTTAGCAAGCTAGTTTCACAGATCCATCAATAGCGAGTTCGACCCTCGCTGGAGGCCCCATACTTGCGACTTTGTGTCACGTACTACCTGTGGCGAACGGGTTGGGTATATACTTAGGATGTCCCATCATATTGTAGTGGTTAGCTTGTTAGTTTCGCAGATCCATTACTACTAAATACTGAGTTCGATCCTCGCTCGATTCCCTATTGTTACGACCTCGTGTTACATTCTATTCATAGCGAACGGGTTGGATAAGAAAGACGTCTCACCAGGCTTTAATGGTTAGCAAGCTAGTCTCGCAGATCCATTACTACTGAATAGCGAGTTCGAGCCTCACAACTTTGTGCCACATCCTACCAGTGGAAAAGGGTTTGGGTAAGACCCTGCGTTAAATCCATTCCCTGGGCCCAGAAAACATGACATTTGCTAGCTATTCACCCAAACATTTGACCCTTTATAGACGATAGGCATACGAACCTCTTCCCAATCATTGATGTTAATATATTACGTATGTACGTATGTGTGTGAGGGGGGTGTTGTGTGTGTTTATTATGTGTGTTTTTTGTGTGTGTGTGTGTGTGTGTGTGTGTGTGTGTTGGTGTATGTTCGCCCAGTTCCACTCGAACTTTCTAATTCCTGTTCGCTTCGTTACGGAAACTTGAAGTTGAGAAAGACCCCCACCCTCAAAAAAAAAAAAGAAGCCCCGGCCAGGAAGAAATGGTGATTGAATAATTAGGCTCGCCCCACCCCCCACCTCGCACTTGCCGATCTCCCTAATTACAGCGTTCAAGTTGATAGGGTGGAAGCGCTCACTTTATAACGTAGCTTCTCTTGTTCCTTAATCTTCTGACCGTCATCAATTTGCAACACCCTATGCTTAAAAATTAGACCGTCCAAATCATCCTAGAGGATATTTAAATCGTGATTATCTGGTGTTGTTTATCCACCGCATTCTTATTTCTTATGAGCGTCGTCACCTAAGCTAATTAATGGACCATTCCGTTTTTATTATAAAGAAAGACAGGGAAGAGAAAAGACATACTACACAGAAAAATATAATAAGAAAGTAGGGTAAAGATAGAGAGAGGAGGTGGGCGCGCGGAAGTGATAACGTGAATCTGTTTCAATCCAACATAATGAAAAGATCAAAGAAAAAAGAGTGTGTGTGTGTGTGTGTGGTGTGTGTGAGTGTGTGTGTGTGTGTGTGTGTATGTTTGTGTGTTGTATATGTGTCTGTGTAGGTGTGTGTTGTTGTGTGTTGTGTGTATGTGTGTATGTGTATTGTGTGTGTATGTATATGTGTGTACGTGTGTGTGTATGTTTATATTATAATATATGTGTGTGTGTGTGTGTGTGTATGTTGTTGTGTGTTATGTTTTTTGTGTGTATATGTGTCTGTGTGGTGTGTGTTGTTGTCTGTGTATGTGTGTCTGTGTGTGTCTGTGTATGGTGTCTGTGTATGTGTGTGTATGTGTGTGTATATATATATATATATATATATATATATATATATATGTATATATATATATAAATATACATATGTATATATATATATATTATATATATATAAATATATATGTGTATATATATATATATGTGTGTGTGTGTGTGTGTGTGTGTGTGTGTGTGTGTGTGTGTGAAACAAGGAAACAACATTTCTCATCAAAATGTCGACTCTTTCCTTTCGTCAAATTGCCGGATGAGATCATTTCTTCATCTTCATTATTCATTCATGGCGTCGTCGTCGTCGTCATCATCATCATCATCATCATCATCATCATGATCGTCGTTAATCATTCATAATATATTCGCCATTTCTTTTGATGTGTCTCCATTCACAACTATTGTCACTATCCCATTTAGTATTTAAGGAGCGGACACGTCTCGTCTCTGTGCGCAACTCTTCGTGATACTTTCGCACGACTTTCGCTCCTCCTCCAATGAGAATTCGTCACATTCAAAGGAACTGGCTTCATTCATCCAATTCATTCATTCATTCATTCATTAGATAAATATAGTTCGTTTTACCACAAGAAACAAAGGTTTGCCTTTCATTCATAAAAAAAATGTCTCCAAAGGTTCCAAAAGTAGTTGGGTCTTTTACGCTATTTTTCGACGATTGGAAAAAACAAAACAAATTTTTTTTTTTAAATAAAAACAACTTTTTGGTTTATGGCCGGCTTAGCTCAGTCGGTAGAGTGTCCGGCTGGGAACTTCGAGGTTCCTGGTTCGATTTCGACCCTCGCCAACTCAGAGTATGAGTAGCACATGGATATGTGCAGTAAAATGAGGAGCTGATGATATGAGTGGTGCTTCGCCTCATACGCTCAAATAATCTCCTTGGTCTAGCGCTAGTGAAAAGGGGATAGACTCCCTCGCTGTCTAGCTGATATTGACTTTAGGCCACTCCGGCGACTTTACTTATGGTTATTTAATGCTTAAATTGGAAAATAATTCAAGTATTCCTATCTATCTAATCTTGTTATAATGGAGATTGTGTGTTTGTCTGTAACCGAAATTATATCATTACTGAAGTCAAAATTCCCTTAGTTATTTATATCACATTCTCCATGATTTTATGTTTAATCCTCATTTATTAATAAAATTGTTTTACATTATTGATACCGTCGTCATTCACCTTCAATCGAGGCGCCTCAGACACTGGGAAATTAACCCAACCCTGTCCCTTTAAATCAAGGGTATTACCTGGAAGGATAGCCCCCTGGGATCAACGCTATTAGCTTGTATGATCCAGGGTTGAAACCATTGGACCCCCAGCATTAGGCAGATCTACATTTATTTACCTCATACCCCACTTGTATGGGTTGGACACAAGGTCTCGTTTTTATGTGGGCCCACCCACAAACCGAGACTCATGGGTGGTAGGTTGAAAAAATTGCGTCGATCCCGTTGGTATTTCCCCTCAAGGGGGGGGGGGCTTTTTATCTGTATTCTTATTTAATTTCATTAGCCTTTCTAATTTAATATTTTATCACATTAAAACATAAATACTTGCTCCCAGAGGGTGCATATATTATCTAGTACTAATAATTTCTACATATTTAGTTTGAAGTATTCCTATCTAATACCGATAATTTGTACACACATATATTTCAAGTATTTAACAGGACACAAACAGGTATTGACAATACGGGTCAGATTGAACCTGGGATTTATGGTTATGAACTGGTAATTCTAATTCACGAATTGGATGGTCTCATTCTTAACCAGAGGGTGTTGCAAGATGATAACGGTCGGAAGATTAAGGAACAAGTGTATTTATATATATCTATCTATATTTTTTTTTATATATAATGAAGATAGATTGCATTTCTGTCTGAAGCCGAAACTACGTCACTGCTTACGTCACAGATTCCACAATAATCTAACTAATAAACAAACCACTCACAAAATAAAATCTTTTAGAATATACACATCGAAGTGAATATTAAAATAAATAAATAAAATATACTTAGTATTGTAAAATAACGGGTGCAAGAAAAATAAAACATTTATTGCAAAAACACGGACATAAAATGAGGGTTCAGTTTATTCTATGGTAGGAATTTACGAGCAAATAGTTAAGGATTACCCATTTTTTATTAACTATTAACTTAACTAATCAAGTTAAATTTCAGAATTTAATCAATATATACAGCTCATTCAACTGTGGCATATGGACATCTAATAGATTGCTATGGAGTTATCAGAATAATAAATTACCATGATAAATTACCAACTTTAACTGGATAGCATATTGTTTTTCTTTTTAACTTCCCAGCGATGGTTGGGTCACACTATCCTCATATCTGCAGACAGACTCCCGCGTAAAATACTTTACAGTGAACACTTAGATGGCACCCGAATGACATGAGGCCCCAAAAGGGGTTCAAAGACCATATTAAGACAATGCTGAAGAGATGCACCATTACACCGTCAAGCGTAGAAAATCTGACCTCCAACAGACAGGGTTGGTGAGATCGCGTGCCGCACAAGAGTTAAGCGGCTCAATATCGAGATTAACAGGGTTGCAAACCGTCGACGTCTTCGTCGTTATGAACCCCCAAATGAAGATGGGAAATTCCCTTATAATGTGTGTGACTGCATCTGCAAGTCTAGAATCGGGCTAACTAGCCACCAGAGGGTCCACAACTGTTGAAGACATGGCGTGACGTCATAGTCGTCAGTGAGGGACTACTAAAGGGAAAATTATCTATCTGTCTATCTATCTATCTATCGATGGGAATTTCCTTTGCAATGTGTGTGACCCCATCTCCAAGTCCTGAATTGAACTAACTAGTCACCAGAGGGTTCACGACTGTTGAACGACATGGAGTGACGTCATAGTCGTCTGCGATGGACTACTAAAGGGAAAAGTATCTATCTATCTATCTATCTATCTATAGATGGGAATTTCCTTTGCAATGTGTGTGACCCCTATCTGCAAGTCCTGAATTGGACTAACGAGCCACCAGAGGGTCTACAACTGTTGAAGACCCTCCCTTCAGCTATGAGTAAATAGTAGGGTAGACTGGGCTCTTTAACCTTGGTTAGGCAACCGGTCTAGGAGAAGGAAAACTCTGAATTCAAACCTGTTGAACTCCGCTTAAGAAATTGACCTTGCGTCACATCCTGCTCGTGCGGAGGGGTTGGTAAATATATATAAAGGAATTCATTTAACTTTCAGCTCCACACTGACTATATTTATAACAGTATCAGCATAAGTAATGGTAGTAGCAAACACAAATCAACACAATCTTATCTTTATGCCGATTGAGTAACCCCAAGGGAGAGTGACTGCGAAGTAAAATAATCTCTGATTGATTGTCACGTTACATCAAGTCCGCGCAACCTGTTCTTGAGATATTCATAAAAGGGCGGGGTGCATTCACGACTGACCTCA
>CM042170.1:5519740-5532240 GCA_023376005.1 Doryteuthis pealeii
ATTATTTTTTTTAAGGTATGCCAAAAAAGTACCAAGTTTAAAGCTGTATTTACCAAGATAGAAATGAAGAATGAATGGAACGTTATTTTTTTCAGAATACAAGGTGTGTCAAAAAAGTACCAAGTTTAAATCTGTATTTACCAAGATAGAAATGAAGAATGAATGGAACGTTATTTTTTTTTTTCAGAATACAAGGTGTGTCAAAAAAGTACCAGTTTAAATCTGTATTTACCAAGATAGAAATGAAGAATGAATGGAACGTTATTTTATTTTTTTCAGAATACAAAGTGAGTCAAAAAAGTACCAAGTTTAAATCTGTATTTACCAAGATAGAAATGAAGAATGAATGGAACGTTATTTTTTTTTCAGAATACAAGGTGTGTCAAAAAAGTACCCAGTTTAAATCTGTATTTACCAAGATAGAAATGAAGAATGAATGGAACGTTATTTTATTTTTTCAGAATACAAAGTGAGTCAAAAAAGTACCCAGTTTAAATCTGTATTTACCAAGATAGAAATGAAGAATGAATGGAACGTTATTTTTTTTTTCAGAATACAAGGTGTGTCAAAAAAGTACCCAGTTTAAATCTGTATTTACCAAGATAGAAATGAAGAATGAATGGAACGTTATTTTATTTTTTTCAGAATACAAAGTGAGTCAAAAAAGTACCAAGTTTAAATCTGTATTTACCAAGATAGAAATGAAGAATGAATGGAACGTTATTTTTTTTTCAGAATACAAGGTGTGTCAAAAAGTACCCAGTTTAAATCTGTATTTACCAAGATAGAAATGAAGAATGAATGGAACGTTATTTTATTTTTTTCAGAATACAAAGTGAGTCAAAAAAGTACCAGTTTAAATCTGTATTTACCAAGATAGAAATGAAGAATGAATGGAACGTTATTTTTTTTTTCAGAATACAAGGTGTGTCAAAAAAGTACCCAGTTTAAATCTGTATTTACCAAGATAGAAATGAAGAATGAATGGAACGTTATTTTATTTTTTTCAGAATACAAAGTGAGTCAAAAAAGTACCCAGTTTAAATCTGTATTTACCAAGATAGAAATGAAGAATGAATGGAACGTTATTTTATTTTTTTCAGAATACAAAGTGAGTCAAAAAAGTACCAAGTTTAAATCTGTATTTACCAAGATAGAAATGAAGAATGAATGGAACGTTATTTTTTTTTCAGAATACAAGGTGTGTCAAAAAAGTACCCAGTTTAAATCTGTATTTACCAAGATAGAAATGAAGAATGAATGGAACGTTATTTTTTTTTTCAGAATACAAGGTGTGTCAAAAAAGTACCCAGTTTAAATCTGTATTTACCAAGATAGAAATTAAGAATGAATGAAACGTTATTTTTTTTCAGATTACAAGGTGTGTCAAAAAGTACAAAAAATCTCAATACCTTTTTGACACACCTTGTATATAAGAATATTTTTTGTAGATCCAACGAGAGAAAAGTAAATATTCTATAATTAAAAAACTGTAGCGTAATTATTATGTTCTACGGGGAATTTGGGGATTGAAAAGAAAACGGTAATCGGATTTCTGGAGAAAGAGAAGAAAAATAAAATATAATGGAGATTCGGTGTGTAGCGTAATTATTATGGTCTACGGAGAATTTGGGGATTGAAAAGAAAACGGTAATCAGATTTCCGGAGAAAGAGAAGAAAAAGAAATAAGAACAAAGAGAGGTTAAAGTTTGGAACGGTAAACACTCAACGGGGAGGGGGGTTCCACCAGTAGCTCAAATCTAAGCTTATAGCTTCATTCTTTATTTTTCTATTGGTATGTTATACCACATTCTTTTACATACACCAGTAGTTTATTAGATGTATAGCATAATTATTATGTTCTACGGGGAATTTGGGGATTGAAAAGAAAACGGTAATCGGATTTCTGGAGAAAGAGAGGAAAAAGAAATAAGAACAAATAGAGCTTAAAGTTTGGAAGGGTTAACACTCAACGGAGGGCACGCCATTGACCGACCAATGACACCGGAACTAGAGTTAAAAATAAAAACGGAAGTCCCAGTTTCTGCGGAGGAGCGGAAGTGGATGTGACCCCCTATCCCCGGGACCACAAACGGAAGTAAAGAAAATCCCGTCTCTCTTTCGCCAGACCCAAGGAGGGTCAGACACGTTTGTTGGAGCACCGTCGTGACATATCTAGGATAGCAACGAACAACGCGCATGAACGTGATTTAAGATAGAACAGCTCGACCTTACTCTCTCACTCTCATTCTCTCTGAAAAAGAACCCACGAGCCTAGAAATAAATAAACAACTCCTTTGTGACTATACGATTGGTATGTTGTTCCTTTGAGCTAACGACTACTACTACTACTACTACTACTAAGGACTTGGCCCCTATGCAACAAAACGGGAAACCACAACCACCCAATCCTACAAGAATATGGTTCGTTGAGAGACTGAATTTCTGAGTGACTTCCCAAGATGAGACATAGTTCATTATTTCAGAATGATATCAACACCACCGGAGATTGTAAACGTTAAACCACAGCCAGCCAATTCCACAAAAATATGGTTCGTTGAGAGACTTATGCCGATGAAGGGGTACTCCACATTACCAAGAATTCCAGAAATGGAACTTCATTAGATGCAGTTTAATCTCATACACAGGACACTGAAAGGTGTTGAATAAAGAAGAGCTTACACCATGAAAGCAAGGTGACCATTACCTGAGATGATATACTTATATATGTACTTTGAAGTACTTTGAAGTAATTATTGGAAGGAACAGATGGAGTGAAAATAATCGTAAGTCAGTTAAATCGATCTTAACGGACCTAAATTCCACCATCGTATGTGACCCCACTGAAAGAAAAAAAATACCAAAAATCAGAGAATAAACCGAATTTAATGAAATTTTCAGTGTTGATATATTAATGAATAAAAGATATAATCCACTAGTTATTTTATTTAAAAACCTTTACATTTTTTCAGGTCAGTTAACTTTGAACCACGTATATTTGAGCATATGTGTTACGTCTCAAAGATACGTGGTTTAAATTTAACTGACCTGAAAAAACCAGAAAGTTTTTTAAATAAAATAACTGGTGCATTATATATTTTATTCATTAATATATCAACACTGAAAATTTCATTAAATTCGGTTAATTCCCTGATTTTTGGTATTTTTTTCTTTCGGTGGGGAGAAATACGATGGTGGAATTTAGGTCCATTAAGTTTGATTTAACCCGAATACAGCAATAAGGAAGTTGGTTGGTTGGTTGGATGATTGGCCACTCCCACAAAAATATGGTTCAATGAACATCAGACATTCATTGGTCGTTGAGAGACTATAAAATCGGGAATAGCAACTCATATATAGGCTGATTGCAAAGTAAGCCCATTCCCTATATTGAAAATGTTATAATTTATTTCTGAATCATTATTCTAACAAAATTTAATATGAGAAGAACACACATAACATGGAGTCTTATTTAAAATTCTATATGTTCACCAGCATTCTACTCCAGCCTCTCAAGCCGCTCGGGAATCGCATCAACTAATCTTCCCAAGAAACTCTTGTGGAATGGCAGAAATAAATTCTCGATTTCGTCCTTCAAGTTCTTCCAAAGTCGTTGGTTTTGTAGAGTAGACTTGCTCCTTCAACCTTCATCTTTTCATCAAGTTCGATTGAAACAGATAAGCGTTATCATTTCCGCGCACTCTCTCTCTCTCTCTCTCTCTCTCTCTCTCTCTCTCTCTCTCTCTCTCTCTCTATCTATCTATCTATCTATCTATTCCTTACCCTCTTTCTTTCTTTCTTTCTTTCTTTCTTACTATGTTTTTTTTGTGTAGCATGTACTTTTTCTTCACTTTCTTTCTTTATAATAAAAAGGGAATGGTCCATTATTTACCGTAAATGACGACACTCATAAGAAATAAGAATTCGGTGGATAATCAACACCAGATAATCAGGACTTATATTTTTGCATTTCATTTTGGGCGAGTTGGGCGGTCTCATTTTTAACCAGAGGGTGTTGTAAGATGACAACGGTCGGAAGATTAAGGAACAAGAGTATTGATATATATATATAGATATTCACCACAAATGTAAATCATTCACGTGCAAAATGGACTGGAAATGTCTTTATTCTCCAAGTTAAGCTAACATCGGCATTTGTGTATTCGACTCTGAAAGATTCATTCTAAGATTCTACAACCTTTTTAGAACTACTGTTACCTTTTTCTCCTTGTTCATCGTCTCCATGGCAACAAAGCCAAAAAACAAAAACAAAAAAAAAAGAAAAGATTTTCGCCAATTCCAAAGACACTGACGAAGAGTTGGGCTACCTAATTTGATTGATGTTGGCGGGAAATGGAAGCTTTTAAAAAAGGCGGAGTGGAAGGATGAGGTGTTTCTCTTTATGAGCATGCGCAGATTGGCTTTTATGAGGAATAAAAAAGATCGATAAATCGATTGCACTTGAGACAGTCATCAATATATGGGCAGCATGTACAGGACTGACTGACCCTTAACGAAATAAAGCTTTACCCGACTTTATAAGTACACCTCTCTCAACTTGGTGCCCATATTAACCTAAGCAAATGAACACAGACACACACACACACACACACACACATATATATATATATATATATATATATATAATATATATATATATATATATATAAGAAAAAAGCCTTAAATACCAGGGATATAATCGCTATATACCCGGTATTTAAGGCTTTTTTCTTTATAAATTACTTTGCTCTGTTTATTAAAATTAAACATTGAACTCTCAAACATGACCCCACCAAAGTATATATATATATATATATATATATAGATAGATAGATATAGATATAGATATAGATAGATAGATAGATAGATATAACTTTCAAAGAAAGAAAAACTTAACAGACCGCCATCCCGTTATATTTTTATTTCAACCAGGAACTCAAGCAGGTTAGCTCAGTTGGTAGAGCGTTCGGTTATAAAACCACAAGGTTCCTAGTTCGATATCGGCCCTCGCCAACTCAACGTATGTGTAACACGAGGATCTGTGCGGTAAAGTGAGGAGATGATTATAGGTGTGGCGCTCCGCCTCAGTTACAAAACAATATCTACTGTCTAGTGCTAGTGAAAAGGGGATAGACTCCCTCGCTGTCTGGTTCATACCGACATTAGGCCACTCCGATGACTTTACTTTTTATATACCTATATAAAGGGCAGTTATATGTATGGATGAGTGTATGTATGTCCAGAGGAAACTACGAAAATAAAACAATTAACGACAAAGTTAATATATACACACATTCACTATCACCAGATCTTGCTTTTTTAACAAAAATAATGATAAAAAAAATAATAAAAAGATTTGATTTATATTTGTGAAGATAATTAAAAAATGAAATTTAAACCCAAAAACATGGATTTTTTTTAGCAATATGCTAAAAAAAATCCATGCTGTTGGGGTTTAAATTTTATTTTAATATTTATTAAATATTTCAAATAGGAGACTTTGTTTTTTTCAGACTGGCTGGATCAACGTAAGGTCTTTTTTTTACGTAAGGGATTTTAATGGAGCATCCATCGAGGATCCAACTCGCGATTCTACAATAATGGATCTGCGAGACTATTTTTTTATCGCCCCTCTACCCGGGCGACGCCCGGTAGCTGCTTCTAGTCTTATATAAATGACTGATAACTCATAGTTACAATCGCATGACGAGATATCGGAAACTTCATCCCTGGCTGACTTATCTCTGTTCTAACCGGGGCATTGACACATGCGCACAACGTGTACCGCCAAAATGTAATTCTATCGGCCATATTTTATGTGGCGTATCGGCCGGATCGGGGGAAACACGTCACAATCAAGTAAACCGTCGATTTATTTCTATCACTCTGAGTCATCGTTCTTCATTTTACCTGAAACGGAAAATCGAAAACAGTTGGTCAGGCTTTACGAAAACAGCAGCAGCAGCGACAGCAACAGCAGCAGCGTCGGCAGCAGCGTCGGCAGCAGCTATAGTTGTACACGCACTTAAAAGTACAGTATATTGTTTAGTATTATCTGCATTATTCGGACTATTGTTCTCATCTTCATTGTTATCTGTACAACGTTTCGGCCGATGTACACTCCGGACTTCTTCAGGTATTTCTTGTCGGACTCGGGAACCTTCTCGGTTCAGTTGGTCAGGCTTTCCGAAAACAGCAGTACATACGCACCTAAAAATACAGCATCATTTTTGTTATCCAGTCATTCATACACTCCTTTTGTCCTAGGGCATAACGTTAAACTACATCTAATGGTGAAGTTCTAAATTTTGGAGCACTGGGGGATGTGGACTATCCCTTCATCGCCATTACTCCCAGGTCCACTCTGGCCTGGAGAGGTAGAACCTGTTAGAGTTGGCTGAGGGTCTTAGTGTCCTGGGTATGACTTTAAACTTCATCTAATGGTGTAATTCTAATTTTGAAGCTCTGGGGAGTGTGGAGTACAACTTCATTGCCATTACTCAGAGGTACACCCTGATCCGGAGCGTTCATACCTGTTAGGGTCCAATCTATGGATCGCTCACCTCCTCTCACTATCTTCCCATACTCTTTCTTTCTCGTTATATTTTTTCTGTGTAGCATATCCTTTTCTTCCCTTTCTTTCTTTATAATAATAACGGAATGGACCATTATTTAGCTGAGGTGACGACACCCATAAGAAATAAAAATTCGGCGGATAAGCAACACCAGATAATCAGGATTTACATATGTGTATTTCATCTTGGACGATTTGGATGGTCTCATTTTTAATCAGAAGCTGTTGCAAGATGTTAACGGTTAAGGAACACGAGTATTAATATCTAAATTATAACTATTATGGTGTTGTCAGTTGTATAGGCCAGTGGTTCCCAACCTATGGCCACATGGCCAAAATGGGCCACAGCAAATTTCAGGTGGGCCAAGGAAATATTATAAATCTATGGATCAAATAGATCTATTTTGAAAATTATTCATTGGGCAAATGGTTTGTATCAAGAACAGTTACTTAAAGCTACTTTTAATCGGGGAGATAGAGTAGAGTAGAGGGAGAGGAGATGGGCTTTTCCTTTTCTTACTTATTCTGGCTTATTCTTTCCTCTGTTGAGTTGATTTCTTTCCTCTTCTATTGTGCTGGTCATCAGTGCTCATTTCTTGTTTGTAATAAATAAGCAAGACTGTTGTTTTTTTTTTAGATATCTATATTTTATTAAGAACCTACAGCCCAAAAGGGTTTCTAGCTGCGCGGTGAGAAGTCGGCATCTTAGGAGCGAAGATCTTAACGTTTGCTCCCATTGACTAACTGCCGAGATCTGCTAACTAACTCTGATTTTCTTTCACACGCCTTTCCTTCAGCTAACCAGAAGTAGGCGTACAGGCCAGCAAAAGCTTATTAACTCTAACGACTAACAGTAACTTTCAATTTACCTATGTTATTTGAATTTTCAACGAATTTCAATTGAAAATTTAGCTTCACTTACATGCATAATTCGTAGGCTACCTACGATATTATGTAGCTCTCTGACCCGGAGTGGCAGAATCTGTCAGAGTTGGCTGAAGGTCTTAATGTCCTGGGTATGACGTTAAACTACATACTACGGCGTCGATCCCAGGGTCCATTCCTCCGGGCAACACCTGCCCCCTCGGTTTAGGGGCAAGGCTGGGTTTATTGCCCAGCGCCTGAGGCACCCCTTTGAGGGGGAATGCCGACGGGATTGACCCAATTTTTCCACCTGCCACCCATGAGTCTTGGCTTGTGGGTGGTCCCACGTAAATAGTGCCTTTGTGCCTGACCTTGTACAAGTGGGGTACGAGGAAAATACCATGACGTTAAACTACATCTAATGGCGAAGTTCCAATTTTGGAGCACTGGGGGATGTGGACTATCCCTTAATTACCATTACACCCAGGTCCACTCTGACCCGGAGCGGTAGAACCTGTTAGGATCCAATCTATGGATCAAATAGATCTGTTTTGAAAAGTATTCATTGGGCAAATGGTTTGTATTAAGAACATTTATTTAAACCTATAATAGATTACAAATGAATATTATTAAACAAATTAAAACAGTTATATTGTCATATAGTACCTAAATAATGAAAATGGAATCGTCTGATAAGACCAGAATACTCAAAAATGAGAATTTAATGCCGAAATAAATTTATAACTACCAGCATGACCAACTTCTAAGTTTTTGCTCCTTAAAGTTTATAGATATTGAAAAAAAAAAATGAGTTAAAATGTGTTAAAAAATAAGTTTGAAAAATAAAATTGAATACCATCAAGAATAAATGAAACAAAACATCTTCGGCATTAAATAACCCAACAATGGTTGACATGCCGTAAAATCCAACCGACCAGCCAACCAACACTCACACACTCCTTAAATCTAGAAAGAGGAACTGAAGAAACTAATGAGCTAGCTATTTCATTCTTCTTCTTCTCCTTCTATTTCATTCTCCTTCTTCTTATATTCCTTCTTCTAATAGTTCTCCTTATATTTCTTTTTCTTCTTCTTTTGCTTATTATATTTATCCTTCTTATAATTTCTTCTTCTTTTTTTCTTCTTCTCATTATTATTATTATTATTATTATTATTATTATTATTATTATTTTACTCCTTTTGAGTTTTCACATCAGCATTAGCTGATGGTCTCTCACTGGAGTCTGAGTGACAGCAAGTCTCTTCAGGTCTCCAGGACTCTTCTGAGTATTCTGGCAGATTGCAGCAGTGCAATGTTCTGAATGGTTTCAATCCTTCCTCTGATTTCCAAACTTTCCAAACCCTTTTCTAATCCTTTTGGGACTGTTCCAAGTGCACCAACTACAATTGGTATCACTTTCACTTTCATGTTCCATAACTTTTTCAGTTCTCTGGCAAGATCCAGATATTTGTCCATTTTTTCATTTTCCTTTAGCTTCACCCTGTGATCTGCTGGAACTGCAAAATCCACTAGTTGACAAGTTCTTTCTTTTTTGTTAATCAACACTAGGTCTGGTCTTCTTGCTGGGATAAGGTGATCCGTTTTTATTTCAAAGTCCCAGAGAATTTTATGCGTTTCGTTCTCAAGAACAGATTCTGGTTTATGCATATACCACTTTGTTGTATGATTAAAATTTAATTTTTTGTATAACTCCAAGTGGATCACCTTCCCAACCCAGTCGTGTCTAGTTTTGTATTCTCGTTGTGTTAGTTTGCTACATTCGCAGAGTATATGGTTTACAGTCTCATCTCTATTACCGCAAAGTTTACATTTACTATTTTGTTGGGTCTTATCAATTTTCGCTTTGATATAGTTCGTCATTTATTATTATTATTATTATTATTATTATTATTCACTATACCCTAAGTCACATGATCGATCGTTGTCACGTGTGACTCACTTTCCCCGGCTCATTTCCAGTTCGCTACGCGCGATTTGCTTCAACCCGAAGAATAGTTGAACATTTATTTTTTCTTTTCAATTTGGTTTTTATTTATAGCTCTTTGTTCAATGAACAAACCAATAAGTGTTTTTGTTTGTTTGTTTGAGTTGTCATCTACGAATATTAAAAGAAATGGGAGAGGGTTAAAAAAAAAGAAAAAAAAGGCAAAACCAACTGGTCGACCAGGAAAGACATCAAAGCTTCAGGATGGAAAGTCTAAAGCAATATGTTTTGAAAATAGAAAATATACCACAAATAAAAAATAAATGGGGCGAAAGGCGAGTCAGTGTTTATGACAGAACTGTATGAAATCAACGCGCGCCACCTATCGTTGGATTGAGAGAAACATATTCTGTTTGAAATAGGAGGAGGAAAAAGGAAGAGCTTTCAAAAGATTACGTAAGTAATCGGCATTTCGCGAGGATCGAACTCGCTATTCAGTAGTGATGGATCTGCGATACGAGCTTTCATTAGTTTTTGTTTTGATAATATGTTATGTGATTATTTTATCCCTTTTTAAAAAAATGTATAGGTGACAAGATTTTCGGACCATCCTGTACATTACTATACAGGGTGGTCCGAAAGTCTTGTCACCCCACATATTGTTTTAACTTTCATTATTTTTTGTTTTAATAATGTTATGTAATTGTTTTATCGCTAAAAATATGTAAGGGTGACAAGACTTTCTGACTATGTTGTACATTTATCGACAGGGTGATGTGACAACCGTTCTATACCCAACCTGTAAGCCATGGCACAAGCTTGCAAGTATTAATACTATTCCTTCCCTATATGTCACACAAGGAAGCGCGTGGTGTAATGGTTAAAGTCATGGGAAATGGACTCGTCGCCCCGAGTTCAAATCCTGGACGCGGTAATTGCATTTCACTTAGCGCTAATACCCTTGGGAAAGGTATGAATCCTACTCTCCCTCCAGCTATGGGTAAATAGCAGGGCAGACTGGATTCTTTAACCATGGCTAGGTAACCAGTCTAGGAGAAGGAAAACTCTGAATTCAAACCTGTTAAACTCCGCTTAAGAAATTGACCTTGTGTCGTATCCTGCTCGTGCGGAGGGGTTGGTAAATATATATATGTCACACAAGGTGGCTAAGTTAAGTAAATATGTACTGGGTGATCCCAAAATCATGTCACCCTGTAATAGGTAACTGAGTTACCTCCCCTACCCTTCTAATAACTATATAAACTGGTCAAAAATCCACCACTGTATTCTATGTAGAATAAAACTTCTACAAGTCCGACCCTGTTTGTTTGCTTACTACCACATACCCCGACATAATTTTAGAGGTAAAATAATTACATAGTACAACCAGAAAATTCTTGAAAACAATTTGATTTTTAAAGATTTTTTTTTGGGGGGGGGGGGAACAAAAAAATTCTGGTTTCAAAGTGGGCCATGAGCTGAAAAAGGTTGGGAAGCCCTGGTATAGGCGAAATCTAAAATTCAACCTGCGCACATAACAGCTTAAATGAACAGAAAAACAATGCAACTTCCTGTCTTCAAGTTCCGGTGTACTGACCGGTGCAGTAGAGAAAAATTATTATTGTACATTTAGTCAGTCCTAGTATTTAACCCTCTTCTTCCTGAGGGTGGGGTTCTCCAAGATAAATATTGGCCAGTGACCGAATTCTGTTAGTGAAATATATTTTGAAAAAATCCGAACAGAAATTTGTCTCACTTTTAAATGAAAACTTCCGTCAGTGGAAAAGGTCGGTCGATTCTAGAGGGCGCTACGATCTTTTGTTTAATTTGGCGGGTGGGGCTATAACGATGTCTGCGCATGCGTCGTTTGTAAGTATCAAAATTAATGTATAAACAAAATCCATAATCAATAGGTACCTCAAATTTGCCCTGTGAAATTTACCCCCCTCTATATTTGACACAATGAAACTTGCTTAAAGATTAATATTATCTTGAAAATTTTTGTCCATTCAAAAGAAGAAACATAAAAAAAACAACTTCTGATGATTTTTTATAAATTTTCAGCTTACGAAAATAATGAATATTATGAGCGAAAACTATGTTTACATTTTCGCACCGTCAAATCAATTGAAATTTAACGGAGCCAAAAACAAGTTACGACTAGAGGCTTTTTTTTAATTCTATGAAAAATTAATTAATAGTCCGATTTTCACGAAAATTTCCATAATTACTTACGTTTTGATGAAAATATATATGAAATAGGTTATTCCTAAAATATATTAGGGGTAATATTTTTAAGAGATCTACCCCACCCCTATTTTATTTTATGAAATATGAAAAAATAAATCCACAAAAAACGATTTTTACTTTTCCTATAAGGATAAGAGTTTAAATAATTATTTCAGAATATTTTAATAAGTTTCTATGTGGGAGTTTTCCTGCTAAGAATATCACACCATATTACCTTTAGGCACCCCTTGTTGATCTCGATTAAGAAAGGACATGTTTTTCATTTACATCGTCAATATCCGGTTGTTTGTTAGGAGTTAGGGTTAGGGATTAGGGTTAGGGGTTAGTTTTATAAAAATTTTTTAAATCCAAAAGTCGTCTATTAAAACAACCGGATATTGACGGTGTAAATGAAAAACATGTCCATTCTTAATCGAGATCAAAAAGGGGTGCCTAAAGGTCATATGGTCCAAAATATCAATAAAGAAACTGACCCTGTTGGAAAAAAAACGGACTATTTTATTTATTTTTCAAGATAACAGTGAGTAATTTTTCCATAATCGGATAATTTGATCTTTGAATTAACTGTTTTTCTTTGTAACGACTCTTTATGTTCGTTATTTTTTGCGAGATCTTTTTAAACATTGCCTAAACTGATCACGTGACGTATTTTGGTGGTACCTAATAATCTAATCCGAATCTTTGATAATTTTCGCGATCATTGATATAAGAACAGATTATCAGATCTGAAATATTAAAATCTGTAAATAAAGCTGGCGAAGTGGCCTATTGTCGGTATCCGCCAAACAACGAGGGGGTCTATACCCTTTTCGCTAGCGCTAGACCAGCGAGATTATTTTTGCTGTGGTAGAGCGCACACCTACCGT
>CM042170.1:5537240-5572240 GCA_023376005.1 Doryteuthis pealeii
CTGTGTAGTTGGAAGTGAGTTGTGTAATGGTTAGAGTCATAGGAAATAGACTCGTCGACCTGAAAGAAAGTTCTCGGGTACGACAAGAAATGCATAAAAAAAGGCCGGAGGGCACATCGGCCGAAACGTTGTGTAGATAAAAATAAAGATAAGAACAATAGTCCGAATAATCCAAATAATCCAAATTATCAAACCCCAACTAAAAATTCAGAGAAACAAAACTTTTTCCTTTAATGCCAAATTAAGTCAAGTATTTTGATAACCAAAGGAATTGGTTGCTTACAGTACTTGTTGTTGCTTAAGTGGTTATCGTTGCATATTTTATTCTCCCTGCGTCTGTCTTTTTATATTTACCAACCCCTCCACACGAGCAGGGTGCAACACAAGCTCAATTTCTTGACACAAGTTTAACAGGTTTGATTTCAGAGTTTTCCTTCTCCTAGATTGGTTGCTATACAAAGGTTAAAGAGTACAGTCTGCAGTGAGAATAGTCAGCTCTCTACTTATACTTCTTACCGTACAGACCAGATTATCCAATCTGTGCTACTCATGCGCTGTTGGCGGGGACCGGTATCGAATCAGGAATCTTGGGATTTCTAGCCGGGTGCTCTACCGACTGAGCTAAACCGGCCCCTGCAGATCATTATTAGTGAGTTCGATTCTTACTTGGTGCCAAACTAAGCTCAGTAAATTGACAAGATTTTTCATTTGGAATTGAATTGTTATTTTTGTTGGCCTACATTTTTTTCTGCACGTTTATTTTCGAATCAAACATTAATGCCACCCCCACCGCTGCAACACCACCACTACCACCATCAAGGCAGGTGCACAACTTTTTTTTCGTCCGATTTATGATGAAACCCTTAAATAACTTGTGTGTATGAACGAAATGTTGACAAATGCCGAAGTGACTCGGTTTGGTAAACACAAAATGTCAGGAAAAAAAGGAGAAAAAAGAAGAAAAAAAAAAAGAAAGAAAGAAAGAAAGAAAGAAAGAAAGAATAAAAAAAGAAAGAAAAAAGAAAGAAAGAAAGAAAAAAAAGAAGAAAAAGAAAGGAAAAAAAAAGAAAGAAAGAAAGAAAGACAAGAAAGAAAGAAAAAAAAGTGAAAGAAAATAAGAAATAAAGAAAAGAAAAAAAAAATAAATAAAGAAGCAAACAAAAAAAAAGAAAGAAACAAAAAAAAAAAAGAAAGAAGAAAAGTCGTTCAAATAAAATAGAAAAACAGTTGGAATAATTTTTCTTCTCTGTGAAGTTGTTTATCTTTTCTTATTTAGAAGGGAAACACGTTCAAGTAAGGCCCATTGCCAGTAATTTGTATATATATGTATATATATATATATATATATATATATATATGTGTGTGTGTGTGTGTGTGTGTGTGTGTGTGTGTGTGTGTGTGTGTGTGTGTGTGTGTGTGTGTGAAGAAAAAGTGGAAGTAAATCCGACATATGTAATATTGTAAAAATTGAAAAAACAAGTTTCAGCCTGCGAGCCTCTGCCTTGGGTGTGTGGCTGCTTTTGTTGATCTTCAAATGTGAGGGGGAAAAAGACATACTTAAAAAATGCTGACTCACGTCGTCGTCTTAATCTAAATTACGTAACATAATTTTCCCCCAAAATTCCTGGAAACTAATTTTAATGATTGGAAAATTTTATTTCACGTCGGCGTCCCCATTTATTCTACGTGAAGTGTGTGTGTGTGTGTGTGTGTGTGTGTGTGTGTGTGTGTGTGTGTGTGTGTGTGTGTTTTAATTTTCATTTAATCTTAATTAATGGAAAAATACCTTATTTAATTGAGTAGCGTCCGTCTCCGTTTATAATACACATCAAGTAGTACATATATATATATATATATATATATATATATATATATATATAATATATGTATGTGTGTGGTGTGTGTGCGTGCGCGCGCGTGTGTGTGTGCGCCTCTGTGTGTATTGTGTGCGTGTGTGTTTTAATTATTATTTGATTTTAATTAATGGAAAAATACCTTATTTAATTGAGTAACGTCCGTCCCCGTTTATAATACACAGCAAGTAGTACACACACACATACACACACACACACACACAAACACACACACACACACACACACACACACACATATATATATATATGGCTATTCTCGAGTCGCTTCGTTAGGGTCCAAGTGGTGCAGCCATACAGCAGCACTGATTAGGAATCCAATAATTCTATCTCCAGCAATAAGTAAGGACAAACTAGGCTATTTAACCATTACCAGTATGTGTGAGAGAGATTTACCTTCCCACTTTATTTGTATGTTAATTTTCAGCAGCTAACAGCTGGCTTATGTATAACATATAATAAAGTATAATAAATACATTTCACACTCTCTATTCTTTCTCTTTACACTCGCAGAGAAGACTAACACATATAAGGGGTAGTTAATCAAGATATATATAGAGAGGCGGAAAGGGACAGGCAGAATGTGAGTAAAAGACGTGTTAGTTTTTGATTTAATTGCAAATTTTAGCAAAATGATTTTAATGTTTTTTGGAAAATGTGTAGAAAAGGTTCGTAACCGTTCGTTGATTAGCGTTCATAATTGAATGTTAATTCCGTCATTGGTACTTGGGAAAGACAAAATCAAATGTATTAATTTCATTTTACCTCTCTCTCTTCCTCTCTCTCTCTCTCTCTCTCTCTCTCTCTCTCTCTATATATATATATATATATATATATAATATATATATATATATATAGATATTGAATATATATATATATATATATATATATATATATATATTATATACTAGCAAATTATGCACCCCGGGTGCAAGTATTTAAGTTTAATGTAATAAATATTGTATTAAATTAGAAAGGCTAATGAAATTAAATAAGAATACAGATAAAAAGATTTGAAACAGAGGGATATATAAGAAATGGAACCACTGAAACTTACTCTTCCATCACTCTCGTCTTTCATTGTTATTTTTTCTAATTTAAGTATTTAGTTATAAGAGGAAGTAAAGAATAAAATGACAGTTATTTTATCTGTTAATGGATTNAATTAAACTAGAATATATACATTGTTTTGGATTTAAATTATTTACGAAATATTGTTCTTCAATCAGGTCTTTGTATTTCTTTTTCTTATTTTTTTAGACGTCGCACCGGTCTCATTGGTGTGATTTTCCCATTTCTTTACATACATATATATATTATATATATATATAAATATATATATATATTGATTGATTATACATGAGCTCTCATTAGCGGGATTATAAAAATTCCTTGTATGAATATAGTTATGCAACCACCTACATGAGTATGCATATGTTTATACAGTAGATTTGAGGATCCCAGCGTGGAATATACCAGTCATTTGGATACATATAATATATAATATATATATATTATATATAATATATATATATCCTTTTGTGACCCCCCCCCCGTTTCGGATCAAATGAAGAAGAAATGGCAGGAGTGTCAGTGTTTGCCATTTCTTGTGCCAACACGATGAGGAATGCGAATCGAGAACATAATTCATGGAAAAAGGGGCAACGGTGAGAAAAAAAATCCCTAATGTCCCATCCGGCTAAATAACAAGACACGAAACAGTGGCGCCCCTTTTGGGAATTAATGAAGACAAACGCTGAAGATAATTACTGTGAGGGAACTTAACAACCTTAAAAATGTCATCACATTCACAGGCTTTTGTGAATGAATGTTAATTTTACGTTTTTATCGTTTGTTTTTTCTTTTTCTTTTCTTTTCTTATCATAAAGGATTTTATTCTTCTTTTCTTTCTTTCTTTTCTTTTATTTTATTGACTTTTTTCCATATGTCTTTTTTTTTTTTTTCTTTCTTATTTTTTTTTTCTTCCCCATAATTTTTTTCTTTTCTTTCTTTTCTTTCTTTTCTTTCTTTCTTTCTTCTTCTTCTTTCTTTCTTTTTTCTTTCTTTTTCTTTCTTGCTTTTTTTCTTTCTTTCTTTCTTTTTCTTTCTTTTTTTCTTTCATTGTGTTTTCTTATCTTCTTTCTTTTTTTCCTTTCTTTTCTTATTTTTTCTTCAAAAAATGTCCGTTTTTATTTCTTCTTTCTTTCCTTTCTTATCTATTTTTTATAGTTTTTTTGTCATTAAAATGGATTTTTTTATTTTTTCCATTCTTTTTTTTTTCTCTTTCTTTTTTTCTTTTTTTTTGCATAAAATTTTCTTTTTCATCTTTCTTTTTTTCTTTCTTACTTTATTATTATTATTATTTTACTTTTTTTTATAAAATGGATTTTTCATTTTCATTCTTCTTTCTTTTTTTATTTTATTTTCATAAATTTCTTTTTCATTCTTTCTTCTTTTTCTTTTTCTTATTATTATTAATTATTACTTTTTTTTCATAAAATGATTTTTTGTCTGTCTGTTTTGTCGTCATACCTCACGAAGATTACAAAAATTCACACTGGATTTGTTTTTAACATCTTAGTGTCGAAAAATTCCAAAAAAGTATTTTTTTTTTTAAATTTCAAATATATGCGCCTGTCCGAGCGTAAGCACTTAAATTTAATGTAATTGGAATAATAAATTACAAAGAATATCAAAAGCCATTTGAACTCATCTGATTGATTGCATAATCATGAAACTTTAAAATTATGAGTCCAAACATCAATATACGATTGGATTATAATAGATAGGTAGATAGATAGTAATATATTCTGTTTATTATGGTTTTTTCAACCCTTTTGTTGTTATGTTTTTTCTAGTCTTCTTTTTATAAACTACAAGGATAGGATCACTTACACACACACACACGCACTCACACACACACACACACACACACACCACACACACACACACACACACACACCACACACACACACAAGAAATGTGTTTCAGATTTTGCAAAGGTGTGGTTGATCAGACTTGTATGAAGGAGAAAGGTTCTTTTAAATAACTTTCATATTCATATCCCGAACAAACATCTAAATAATAAAGATGTTACAAGTAGGTGATAACAAAATAAATGAGTGTGTCAATAATCGCACTTAAATCTAAGGTTAAATCTATTTATCTTATCTCGGTTCGTAAAACACATACCACGCAAATATTTTACTCTCTCTTCTCTCTCTCTCTCTCTCTCTCTCTCTCTCTCTCACACAACCACACACACACACACACTCACCCTCTCTCTCACTCACTCTCTTTTCTTCTCTCACATAACACACACCTCTCTTTCTCACTCACTCATCACTTTTCTCTCTCCCACTCACTCACTCACTCTCACTCACTCAATCACTTCTCTCTCCCACTCACTCACTCACTCTCATCACTCAATCACTGCTCTCTCCCACTCACCACTCACTCTCACTCACTCATCCACCACTCTTCCTCTCTCACTTCATTCACTCTCTCTCACCAGTCACCAACTCACTCACTGCTCTTCACACTCACTCAACTCTCTTTCTCTCTCTCACTCCACAGATCTCTCTCTCACTTACCACAGACTTCTTTCTCTCTCTGTCCATCTCTCTCTCTCTCTCTACTCTCTCTCTCTCATCTCTCCCCCTCTCTCTCTCCATCTCCCCCATCTCTCTCTCATATACCGGGGCTGCCAAGAATTGACATCATTGCCTTAAAAGGATATAACACATTTTTCATAAGATTTTCATTAAAATGATGAAAGATTTTCATAATGATGTTAATGTCGTTTTTAGGACACCCACTATATATATATATCATATATATATATATATATGTGTTGTGTGGTGTGTGTGTGTGTGCCATAATTAAAATCATACCTAATTGTGAAAATTAATAGTTATAATTAAATGAATTAGGCGTGCATATCGTTTTTAAATGTAAGGCGTAAACAAATCGAGAAAAAAGTCCCCAATCTCTGTATGTACATTTCAGCCTATTAGGCCTCATCAGCAGAGTTATAGACAGGACATTATAGACAGTATATAGAATCACGCAAAAGCACTCTTCCTGTCTATAACCTCTGCTTGTGAGGCCTAATAGGCTGGAAAATTGTACATACAGAGATTGACTTTTCTTCGATTTTCGTTTACGCCTTACCATTTAAACCGATATGCCGCCTTAATTCATTTAATTCATAACTAATTAAATTTTCAAATTAGGTATGATTCTTAATATGCACACAAACACACACACACACCACACAACATATATATATATATATATATTATATATATAGTGGGTGTCCTAAAACATAACATCACTTTATGAAAATCTTTATCATTATATGAAAAAAAATCTTATGAACAATGTTTATATCCTTTAAGGAAAATGATGTCAAATCTTTGCACACCCGGTATATTGAGAAGAGAGGGGGAGAGTGAGAGATGAGAGGTGGAGAGATAGAGAGAGAAGAAGAGAGGAGAGAGAGCAGAGAGGACAGAGAGAGAAAGAGCTGGTGTATGAGAGAGAGAATCTGTGTGAGTTGAGGAAGAGAAAGGACGTGAGTGGTGTGAGAGAGACAGTTGAGTGACGGTTGGTGACTGAGTGAAGAGAGTGGAATGAGTGAGAGAGAGAGAGAGTGAGTGAATGAGGAGCGAGAAGTGATCGAAGTGAGTGAGTGGGAGAGAGAAGTGATTGAGGTGAGTGAGAGTGAGCTGAGTGATCGTGGGGAAGAAAGTGATTGGAGTGAGTTGAGAGTGAGTGAGTGGTGGTCGAGAGATGGGAAAGTGTTGAACGTGCAGTGAGATCAGAGAGTGTGTTGCTGCTATGTGAGAGTTAAGAAAGCAGAGTGAGTTCGAGGAGAGAGGTGGTGCCTGTGTGTGTGTGAATGTGGTGTGAGAGAGAGAGAGAGAGAGAGAGAGACGAGAGGGAGAGAGAGTAAATATTGCGTGGTATGTGTTTACGAACGGAATAAAGATAAATAGATTAACCTTAATTAAGTAGCATTATTGACACACCTCGATTTATTTTGTTATCACACTACTTGTAACATCTTTATTATTACTGTTTTGTCAAGGGATCATGAAATTATTGAAGTTATTTAAAAAGAACACTTTCTCCTTCATACAAGTCCCTGATCAACCACACCCTTTGCAAAATCTGAAAACACATTCTTGTGTGTGTGTGATGTTGTGTGTGCTGTGTGTGTGTGTGTGTGTGTGTGTGTGTGTGTTGTGTGAGTGCTTGTGTGTGTGTGTAAGATGATCCACCTTGTAGTTTAAAAGAAGACCTAGAAAAAAATAACAACAAAAGGGTTTGAAAACCAAATAATAAACAGATATAATTATCTAACACTCATCTACCTATACTGATTTATAATCAATTGTAATATTATGGATTCTGGGACTTCATAATTTAAAGTTTATGATTATGCAATCATCAGATGAGTCAAATGTTGATATTCTTTGTAATTTAATATATTACATTACATTAAAATTTTAAGTGCTTTACGTCGGAAGGGCGCATATTATTTGACATTTAAAAAAAAAATACATTTTTGGATTTCGAACACTAGATGTTAAAAACAAAAATCCAGTCGTGAATTTTGTTGTATCCTTTCGTGAGGTATGACGACAAAACAGACAGACAAAAAAATCCAATTTTATTGAAAAAAAAGTAATTAATTAATAATAATTAAAAGAAAAGAAAAAAAGGAAATAAAGATGAAAAAAGAAATTTATGAAAATAAAATAAAAAAAGAAAGAAAGAATGAAAAATGAAAAAAAATCCATTTTAATGAAAAAAAAGTAATAAATAATAATAAAAGAAAAAGAAAAAAGAAAAAGAATTGAAAAAAGAAATTTTATTGAAAATAAAAGAAAAAAAAGAAAGAAAGAATGAAAAAATGAAAAAAATCCATTTTATTGAAAAAAAAACTATAAAAATAGAATAAAGAAAAGAAAAAGAGAAAATAAAAACGGGACATTTTTTGAAAGAAAATAATAAAAAAGAAGAAAGAAGAAAATCCATTTTTATGAAGAAAAAAGAAAAGAAAAGAAAAATGAGAAGAAAGAAAAAAAAGACATGTTATATGAAAAAAAAGAAAGAAAGAAAAAAAGAAAAGTAAGAAAGAAAGAAAGAAAGAAAGAAAAAATAAGAAAGAAAAGAAAGAGAAGAATAATGGGAAAAAGAAAAAGAAGAAAAAAAAAGACATTTTATGAAAAAAAAAATAAATAAAAAAGAAAGAAAGAAGAAAAGAAAGAAAGAATAAAAATCCATTTTATGAAATAAAAGAAAGAAGAAAACAAGAACAAAACAAACATAAAAGTAAATTAACATTTCATCACAAAAGCCGTGATATGATGACATTTAGTTGTAAGTTCCTCATAAGAAACTATTCTTCAGCGTTTTGTCTTCGCCCATTATTCAAAGAGGGCCGCCACTGTTCCGTGTCTGTTTATAGACGGATGGGACAATTAGGGGATTTTTTTTCACACGTTGCCCCTTTTTCCAATTGAATTTGTCTCGATGTCGCATTCCTATTCGTGTTGCACCAAGAAATGGCAAAAACCTGACACTTTCCTGCCATTTTCTTTCATTGATCCCAAAAACGGGTGGGGGGGGTGGTCACAAAAGGACTTATATACTATATATAATAATACTATATATAATATAAATATATGTATCCAAATGACTGTGTCTGATTCCACTGGGATCCTCAAAATCTCACTGTATTAAACATACTGCTACTCCAGTTAGGGTTGGTGCAAACATATATCATACAAGATTTTTAAAATCCCTAATGAGAGCTCAATGTATAATAATCAATTATATATAAATATTATATATATTATTATAATATATTATATATATAAAGAATGGGAAAAATTCACACCAGTTGGACCGGGTGCACGTCTTAAAAAAAAGAAAGAAAACTACAAACCTGATTGAGAGACAATATTTCGAAATAAATTAATCCAAAACAATGTATATATCTATTATTTACTTATTTACCTACATACTCCGTATATGTAAACATATACGCAAATCTTTAATATGTAGTTTGAGAATCAAATTTTGGTTGAATCCTATCAAAGAAAAACTTCGATATTCATCTACCCTCTCTCTCTTCTTCTCTTCTTCTTCATTCATCTATCATCTCATAGTATAGTATTCTATATAATATTATAGGATATATTAAAATATATATATATATAATATATAAAGGCGTCGCGGCCTAATGTCTGGTATCAGCAAACAGCGAGGGAGTCATCCCCTTTTCACTAGCGCTAGACAAGGAGATATATTTAGCATTCTGAGGGTTGGAAGCGCCACACCTACCATTAGTCCTTCTTTACGCGCAGATCCCTGCGCTACTCATACGCTGTGAGTTGGCGAGGGTCGTGAATGCTCAACCTAAACTCTGACTCCTAGCCGAAAGCTCTTTACCAAGTGGAGCTAAATGCCCCTATCTTTAGCTATTGTCAGATATAAACCGGACAAGCGAGGGAGTCTATCCCTTTTCACTAGTGCTGACAAAGAGATTAATACTAGTTGGCAAGGACCTTATCGAAACTCGGAACCTTGCGATTCCCATGAGGATACCCTACAGACTGGTTAAACAACCCACTAAATAAATAAGTAAACAAATGATAAAAAGAAACAAAAAAAGAAGCGGGATATACGAAAGTTCAGCTGAAACCTTTCTCTATTTCAATGAACTTAGAAGCCAAAATGATAAATAATAAAAAAAGTTATTTACCAACTCGTTCGCCCGGATCGTGAACGAATTTAAAAATTATATTTCCACTTTTTCCAGTCCAAATTGAAATATGTTGGCAATTTCAGCAAAATAACTAAAAAATGGTCAGACAAATGTTGAAAGAAAATTACACGAGAAGGACTACTATGGTAATTTCAAAAAGACTTTATTTAATAAACAAAAAAAATAAGAAAAAACTAGGACTTGCATAATTTGTCCGTTGTGCTGCAATTAACAATTTTAAGGCTCCAAAGCCGAAAAAATCTCCAAAGAGGTGATCTTATAGAGTCATAAGTTTATGGGGCATTCCAATAAGGATCGAATCGCATATTCAGTAGTTATGATTAGCGAGACAGCTTGCTAACCATTACGACCTGCCAAAGCAATGATTAAGCGGACAGAATCAGACGTAGCAGAAAATGGCCAGAACAAAGTGTGATTTAAATGGTTGACACTTCGAGTTAAAAAAAAAATGGAGTCAATCTGTTGTGTATGGGGGGCCCCCTGTCTGTCACTTGACCCTTTCATGATTGAAGGTCCAGCGTTGCCTCTCTCGTGATATTTACCACGTATTCCACGTATAACAGATCAGACACAAGCCATTAATGTGGGGCCACCCACGACCGGAGCTCAGGGAGGCCGGGATGCAAAAATACGTTGAATTACGTCGGCATTCCCCCTCAAGGGGGACGCCTCAGGTACGGGCAATAAAACCAGCCTGTTCCCTTTAAACGAGGGCATCGTGCCTGGGGGATGGCCCCCAGGATCAACGTGGTTAAACTTTTGCGCTCCGAAGCAGAAGCCATTGGGACCCCCGCTCGAGGGTAGGAAACTGGTGATCCGTTTCCTGATATCGCTCGGCAAATTTAACCCTTTAAATAACAATCGGAACCTTGCTTCAGGGAGTGGGGGGCTTAGAATACGCCGATTGTATCTCCCGTACATGGGGGTAAGCCCCTCCCTGACCATAAAAGGGGCTGCCAAACTTCATTCTGATAGAGAGAAAGTTCGGGTTTTGATATCTGGAATTAGTGGGTGTATTCTTTCTTGTTATTACTGCCTATGTCCACTCTGTCCCATTTTATGGTTTCAATAGATCCGGTTTGAAAATTACTAAAAATCCTTGACGAAGGGATCTTAATATCCCGAAAATATTAAGAAATAAATCAAAAGGAGCACGAAACAACATCTAATCATAGATACCCATTTTTCTTTACACTTGCATTGTGGGATAGCCTTCAAAACCAACCACCAAAAAACAAATACGTTCTAAACAAATCATTTCTAAAATACTGGAATCTAAAATATCCCTTTTATAATTGAGTAATTGGAGATATGCTTTAGAAAGAAAAAAATGATTATTTAATAAGAATAAAAATAGATTTTTTTCTTTAGATCATTCGAATTAAAAATTATGTGCGATTAATACGTCTTAGCAGAAATACTGGCTTCTCGGTGATCCCTGTTTTTATTAATTTTTATTACGGAAATACATGTTATGGTTTAACAAGCTAGTCTCGCAAATCCATTGCGTTCGATCCCTCATTGGATGCTTCATATTTGTGACCTTGTGTCAAATTCAAGCTGGGATAATTTTTTTAGAGTGTCCCTTCGTGGTTAATGGTTAGGAAGCTAGTGCTCACAGACTACATAGCGAGTTCGACCCTCGCTGGAGACCATACTTGCGGACTTTTTGCTCACGTGAACCTGTGGCGAACGGGTGTGGGATATATACTTAGGATGTCCATAATTAGTGGTTAGCTGTTTAGTTACGCAGAATTCCATTACTACTAAATACTGAGTTCGATCCTCGCTCGTCCCATTTACGACTCGTGTCCCGTGTTACATTCTATGATTAGCCGAACAGTTGGATAAAAAGACGTCTCACCAGGCTTAATGGTTAGCAAGCTAGTCTCGCAGATCCATTACTTATGGAATAGCGAGTCGAAGCCTCACAACTTCTTGTCACTCCTTACAGTGGAAAAGGGTTTGGTACGACCCGGCGTTAAATCATTCCCTGGGCCCAGAACATGACATTTGCTAGCTATTCACCAAAGCTTACCCTTTATAGACGATAGGCTACGAACCTCTCCCAAATCATGTGTTAAATTTACGTATGTCGTATATGTGTGTGAGGGGGTTGTTGTGTGTGTTTATTGTGTGTGTGTGGTATTGTGTGTGTTGTGTGTGGTTGTTTGTTGTCTGTTGTTGTATGTGTGTGTGGTGTATGTTCGGCCCAGTTCCACTCGAACTTTTAATTCCTATTCGCTTCGTACGGAACTTGAAGTGAGAAAAAGACCCCCAACCCCAAAAAAAAGAAGCCGGCAGGAAGAAATGGTATTGAAATAGCTCGCCCCACCCCCCACCTCGCAACTTGCGATTCCCTATTCAGCGTCCAAGTTGATAGAGTGGAAGCGCTCACTTATAACGAGTTCTCTTGTTTCCTTAATCCTTCTGACCGGTCATTCAACTTACACACGCTATGCTTAAAATTAGACCGTCCAAATCACCTAGAGGGATATTTAAATCCCTGATTATCTTGGTGTTGTTTATCCACCGATTTCTTTTTCTTATTGAGCGTCGTCACATAGCCAATTAATGGACCATCCGTTTTTTATAAAGAAAGCAGGAAGAAAAAAGACATACTACAAGAAAATATAATAAGAAAGTAGGGTAAGATAGAGAGAGGAGTGGGCGCGCGGAAGTGATAACGTGCAATCTGTTTCAATGCCAAACATAATGGAAAGATCAAAGAAAAAAGAGTGTGGTGTGTGGCTGTGTAAGTGTGTGTGGTGGTGTATGTGTGTTTGTGTGTATGTGTGTGTGGTGTGTATGTTTTGTGTGTGTATATGTGTCTGTGTAGGTGTGGTTGTATGGTGTGTGTGTGGTGGTTGTGGTATATGTCTGATGTGTATTGTCGTGTGTTATGTATTGGTGTACGACATGTGTGTGTATGTTTATATATATATAATGTGTGTGTGTTGTGTGTGTATGTGTGTGTGGTGTGTATGTTTTTTGTGTGTATATGTGTCTGTGTACACGGAACGTGTGTGTTGTGTGTTCTGTGTATGTGTGTAAATGGTATGTGGTAGTGTATTGTGGTGTATGTGTATGTGTGTCGTGTGTGTATGTTTATATATATATAGTGTGTGTGTGTGTGTGTTATGTGTTGGTGGTGTGTATGTTTTTTGTGTGTATTGGTTCATGTGTAGGTGTAATGTGTTGTGTGTTTGTGTATGTGTGTCTGCTGTATTTGTGTATGACTGTGTGTTGTTATGTTTTATATAATATATATATAAATATATATATATATTATATATAAATTATATATATAAATATATATATATATTTATATATATATAAATATTATATGATTATATATATATATATATGTGTGTGTGGTGTGTGTGTGTGTGTGTGAAACAAGGAAACAAACATTTCCATCAAAATGTCGACTTCTTTCCTTTCGTCAAATTTGCCGGATGAGACATTTCTTCATCTTCATTGATTCATCATGGCGTCGTCTGTCTGTCATCATCATCAACATCATCATCATGATTCGTCGTTAATCATTCATAATATATTTCGCATTTCTGATTGTCTCCATTCACAAAACTATTGTCACTATCCATTTAGTATTTAAGGAGCGGACACGTTCTCGTCTCTCTGTGCGGCAACTCTTCGTGATACTTTCGCACGACTTTCGCTCCTCCTCCAATGAGAATTCGTTTCACTTCAAAGGAACTGGCTTCATTCATCAATTCATCATTCATTCATTAGAAAAATAGTTCCGTTTTACCACAAGAAAACAAAGGTTTTGCCTTCATTCATAAAAAAAAATGTCTCCGAAGGTCCAAAAGTAGTTTGGGTTTTTACGCTATTTTCGACGTTGGAAAAAAACAAAACCAAAAATACTTTTTTTTATAAACACTTTTTGGTTTATGGCCGGCTAGCTCAGTCGGTAGAGTGTCCGGCTGGGAACCTCGAGGTTCCTGGTTCGATTTCGGCCCTCGCCAACTCAGAGTATGAGTAAGCACATGATATGTGCGGTATAAAATGAGGAGCTGATGATCAAATAATCTCCTGTGTCTAGCGCTAGTGAAAAGGGATTGGCTCCCTCGCTGTCTAGCTGATATTGCTTATAGGCCCCCCGCCAACCTTCCGGGCGGGAAAAACCCTTTTTTTAACTTTATTGGTTATTTAATGCTTAATTGGAAAAATAATTCAAGATTTTCCTATCTATCTAATTTGTTATAATGGATTGTGTGTTTGCCTGTCCGTAACCGAAATTATTATTCACTACTGAAGTCAAAATTCCCTTAGTTATTACACACATTCTCCATGATTTTATTTTATTAAACCTCAATTATTAATAAAATTGTTTTACATTTTTAATTACTGTGTCTTACTTCATGATACTTACCACGTTACCCCACGTTTACGGATTAGGCACAAAGGCCTATTAAGTGGACCCACCCACAAGCCCGTGAACTTCTTGCACAGTGAAGGTAGAAAAAATGTGTCGTACGTCGGTATTCCGCTCAAGGGGGGCTCCTTTTTATCGTATTCTTACTTTTAATTTTATTAGCCTTTTCTAAAATATTTATCATATTAAAAACTTTAATTACTTTTGCACCCGGAGGACGGTGCATGTTATTTTTCTTAGTACTAATAATTTTCTAACATAATATAGTTTTGAAGTATTCCTATCTATACCGTAATTTTACACATAAATATTCAATTATTAAACAGGACACGAACAAAAGACTTAGAGATTTTGCATATATTCTAGTTCAGGGGAGCTTGACAAAGCTGTATTTCTTTACTTAATAAATTTGCTCTGTGACTCTAACAATAAGAGACAACATTGAGCTCTCCAACTGCGAACAGGTTGTTTAAAAAACTCCCTAGTAGTAAGGAAGATTTTTTCTCGGGACTCATGGATTATACATACCTTATATATGAAGTAAATGGACAGTAAATCCGACAGATATAAATTAATTTTTTTTAATTACATCATTTGTTTTTTTCTAAAAAGTTTCAACATACATATATTGTATAAATATGAATTGAAAACTTTTAAAACTCGTTGTTACAATTTTTCAGATAATTGAGATCCTTCTTTAATGGACGCGTACATTTGTTTTTTCGCTCGGACGATGATTAAAATCTGGACGTATTTATTTTAGAGTACCAAGCCAAAGAAAAAAAAAAAAAGAAAAGAGAAAGAAAAGAAATACAACAACAAAATGAGCCCGACTTTAAAACTAACCATTCTCACCAAAATGAAAAAACTTTTAGAATATACCACATTGAATCGAATTTAAAATAAAGAAGAAAATATATTTAGTTTATTGTAAAATAACGGTGGCAAGAAAAATAAACATTTATTTGCAAAAACAACGGACATAAAAGAGGGTTCAGTTATTTTTATGGTAGAATTACGAGGAAATAGTTAAGGATTACCCATTTTTTGAATTAATTATTAACTTAACTAATCAAGTTATTCTAGAATTATTAATATATAACACTCCATCAATGGGGCATATGACATCTAATAGATTGCTATGGAGTTATCAGGAATAATAAATTACCATGATAAATTACCAACTTTAACTGGATAGCATATTGTTTTTCTATTAACTATTACTTCCCAGGATGGGTTGGGTGCACCTATCCTCATTATCTGCAGACAGACTCCCGCGTAAAATACTTTACGGTTGAACTCACAGATTGGCACGCGGGGGACAGAGCCCCTTAAAAGCGGTTCAAAGACCATATTAAGACAATGCTGAAGAAATACTACATACACCTTCAAGCCTGAAAGGATCTGGCCTCCAACAAAGGAGTTAGCGAGATCGCGTGCCGCACAAGAGCTAAGCGGCTCATTCGAGCTTCAACAGGCGCAGAGCGACAATATATATATGATGTGAATATTATATATATATATATTATTACTATATATTATATATATATATATTGTGTGTTTGTGTGTGTGTGGTGATGTGTGTGTGTATGGGTTTATGTGCTTGTAGTAGTTATTGCTACTATTAACCAGGGCTGCAGAGCAATGACGCTTTGTCGTCTAATGAACCCCCAAATGAAGATGGGAAATTTCCCTTTATAATGTGTGTGACCGCATCTGCAAGTCTAGAATCGTGCTAACGTACCACCAGAGGGCCAGGACTGATTGAAGACATGCGTGACGTCGACGTCGTCTGCGACTGACTTCTAAAGAAAGAAAGAAGACTTCCAGTGATCATACCTTGGGGAAAGGTTTATGAATCCTACCCTCCCTCCAGCTATGAGTTAATAGTTAGGACCACTGGGCTCTTAACGTGGTTAGGCAACCAGTTCTAGGAGAAGGTAAACTCTGATTCAAACCTGCTGAACTCCGCTTAAGAAATTGACCTTGTGTCCACATTCTGCTCGTGCGTGAGGGGTTGGTAAATTATATATAAAGGAATTCATTTACTTCAGCTACTGACTGATTTTAACAGTATCAGCATAAGTGATGGTAGTCGCCAAACTGAACTCAAATTAATCTTACTTATGCCTGACTGAGAACCCGAAGGGAGACGTGACTGCTCCGCCGTAATGCGAAATAAAATAAGCTCTGTTTGATTTATCACGTTACATCAAGTCGCGCAACCTGTTTTGAGATATTCATGAAAAGGGCGGAATGCATTCACGACTGACTCAGATGACCTGTAAAGAATTCTTTTTCAAATGCGTTTGAAGGGTCGTGTAAATATTATTATGTAAAAGTTATGTGGATCTAAACTTTGTACCCTATATAGTGTGGGCACAATTTCAGTAAAGGTTGCTGAATCATTTTCATCATTTTCCACTCGAAATTTTCTGGCACAATCAAAAATAAATAGACAGAGATATATTCGAAATATCCAAACAAATGGTCAGCCCGATCTGACAGAAAATTTGTCGTTATGTTTTTGAGACTGCCAATCAGTTGTGGAAGAGTCAGTTTTTAATAAAGTCCAAATTCATACCGTTGTTTGTAAAATAAAATTTGATTGCGTCGCATGTTTGAAATATTGTCATTCATGAATGTTCAGAGAGAAACTGTCAATCAACATGGCGTAGAGAAACGTTTATGTCGTTAGAAAAATGACTTGTTTGATAAACATTTTGTCATATGAAATCATCCAAACGATTTTACTCCTCACATTCATTATATCTTAAACATTTGTTTTCTTTTTTTATTTATCCCCCAGTCCGCGTAAAGGCATTTCTAGCTAGTGTTTAGGCGATAGTGCTATCACTGGTAGGAATTATTTCTTTTTCTTTGATGCCTTCCATCTACAAGAGACGAAGGAGTGTGTCATAAGTGTGGTTTTTTTTTAACTACATACCGGGCGGATCATAATGGAGGAATGACTGTTTGCCTCAACAACCCCCCCTTTCACACTTTAGCTGCTGTGATACAAGAAAGGTAAGGAACTAATCAGTTTTGGCAGTGTAGTGTTTATGATTGCTGGAGTAATCAGAGATCAGCATCACACACGTTAGGGGTCCGGCTCCTGATTTTTCTCAGTTAGATTTATTATATATATATATATTATATATATTATATATAATGATTATTATATTATATATTGAAGAGAATATGGTAAGTGATCCGATGTATGAGTATAATGGAGAATTTGAAAAACACAGGTTAAATAATGAGTGGTAGGTTTATTAGCCGATGGCCAAGTGTTCGATTGTTAAGTAGATTTCTCAGGGTTGTTGATATAGGAGAGTATTATAATATATATATATAATGAAACTTAAGGGCTTCGACCGATGGCTTTGTCAAAAGGTAACGAACCGGAAGATTGTTTTAAATCAACAATGTAAATTCAATGGGTAAAAGAGAGTTTCAAATCAGCAGAATGTGGGGTACATGAATGCTAAAAAAAAAATGTGGTAAATACTTCAGGTAATCCCCTCGTTCAGCTATATCCCAACAAAAATACGGGAGTGGTAAGATGTCTCTGTCTACACAGAGACAGGCAGTAAAAAATTAGAGACTGCTCGAGGACATTGAGATGGTGATTGTCCTTAGCTTTGTTAAGAATAGAAAATGTTCTGATCGCCTTAGGTTTGTTTTACAGAATAATAATATATATAATATAAATATATATATATATATATCTGAACGGAATGAAGAAATCCGACATAAAAAAAAAGAATATTCGTGTTTTTATATTATTATTAATGGTATATGGTAAATTCTATAATGGTTATGGTCTCATACTGTCACATCAATATTTGTGTTTGTTGGTTTTATAATTTTTGCATTTCTTTGCATTGGTTTTGAAGGCAGCAATTATAGGACACCGGTTTTAATGAAGATTATTATATTTTCTCTAATTATTATTATTATTTATTATTAACATCGCGATAGAGACTTTGATAAAGTTGAAACAGCTGTACGATGTTCTACGCGGGCCGCTATTCGCTGTCATGATTATTTTCATATTATCGATTTATTACGATATCGCTGTATTGCCTTCAAGCAATAAATATACAATAATAATAATATACTTACTCAACAAGCTTCTGAAAGCAAATTATCAATTCATTATTATTATTATATTATATTATTTTATATATTTTATTATTATATGTATCTTTCACTCCTTTGAGTTTGTTTACATCAGCGTTAAACGATGGTGATTTCATTAGTCTCTTCACACGATCGTTGCTGATGGTATTTCACTGAACTGAGTGAAATCAAGTTCGTCAGGTCTTCCGGACTCTTCTGGTATCTAGCGATTGCAGTAATCAGTAGTCTGGTGGTCTCATTCTTCCATCTGATTTCCAGGTCCTCCTGTCTCTTTCAGTTTTTTGGACTGTTCCAAGTGCTCAACTACAATGGTATCATCCATTCATTATTCCTTTCATCTTGGTTTTGTTATCTTTTGTTTAGTGTTATCAACCTGTTGGGGCATTATTGCCAAAGCATCCTTGTAGAAAATAGTAGTGGTACTAATTTAACACATGCTGAAAGCATAAAGTGTGTTAATACTTTCCCAAGAGAGTATTAGTCTGAAAGTGAACGTGATAGTGCGACTGGTGCTCGAGCTCGCTTACTACGATGTCGCAGTCCTGCACTTTAGCCACTACCACGGTGAGTCAGCGCACTTTATCTTTAATTTTGATTAGTTTTTGTTTTTCTATCGTAAATCTACGACAACGAGGACAACGCCAAATAATTATTGGTGGTTTGTGGTTAAGAAATATTGGATGCAGCGGTTTTACAAGTACGACATCTGAATCGGAACATTTGCAGTACATGAAAAATGTGATGCGAAGCGGAAAACATATGAGAGAGAAAGAGAGAGAGAGAGGAATGGGGAAGAGAGAGAGAGAGAGAATAAGAGATAGAGAGTGAGAGAGAGAGAATAAAGAGAGAGAGAGAGAAAGGGAGAGAGAGAATGAAAGAGAGTGGGAGAGAGAGAGAGAAAGGGTGTGAGAGAAGAAGAGAGGAGAGAATGAGAGAGAGAGAGAGAGAAAGGGAGTGAGAGAGAATGAGAGAGAGATAGGGAGTGAGAGAGAGAATGAGAGAGAGAGAAAGGGAGTGAGAGTGAATGAGAGAGAGAGAGAAAGAAAGAAGAAAGAAGAGAGAAAGGAGAGAGAGAATGAGAGAGAGAGAGAAAGGCAGTGAGAGAATGAGAGAGAATGAGAGTGAGAGAGAGAGAGAGAGAGAGAGAGAGAACAGTCAACATGATTTTACGGGGCAGGGATACATGCTCTCATTCGAAGGTGGAACATTGCTATTGAGAGAAACGGTGACTATGTGGGGAAATAGGGATTGGATCCACAGAAGACCAGCTTCATTTTGATGTATGATACATGCTACTGTGTTGGTAATTATACCTGTTCTACACTAAATGGCGTTACTTTTTTACTCTCTCATCTCGTATATACACACACACGCACGCATATATATATATATATATATATAATATAATATATATATATATATATATATATATATATACAGAATGTCCCAAAATGATGTATACACTCTTTAAATATTAATAATTGATAATACATTTTTTCTATTTCAGATTTGATTAAAGTTAAGTTGCTATGTTTTTATATATGATAACTGTTATAGGTGATATACCCTATAGACTATAGTGAATGTGCCGACTGTTACTATAAGTAACAGGGACAATTATGGCTTGAGAGTAAGCCAATGCGAGTCAGCTCGTAACTCTATTTGTCGGGCGCAATTCCCACTTCTCTGTACTGTAATTGTCTACTCTTTTGTTAATACATTTTCCTACATTTGTTACCCGTCGTTTTGTCTTATTTTGACCCCTTGAAACTCCACAACAATAACGTAACTCGAAAATAAGATGGAAACATAATAAAAAAATAATAACGAAATGAAAATACGTAGTGTCCCAAAATAATGTATACACTCTTTAAATATTAATAGTTAATAATACTTTTTTTCTATTTCAGATTTGACTAGCCGTTGATAATGGAGGATACTCAATTGATACGATGCTCAAGCATTGCAATCCCATGCAATGTTAAATTTTCACTATTGGAAAATAAATCCCTTTCTTTTAATAAATAATTGAAATGCATTGTTGGTGTTAATTATTTAAAATGTCTACTCTATATATTGGTATTAAGATGCATATTTAATAGACTTATTCTAAATTTGTTCAATGACTATATCAAGGTGTCCACAAACTTCCGTTTGACACTATATATACAGGGTGTCCCAAAATAATGTATGCACTCTTTAAATAATGATAGTTAATAATATGTTGGTTTTTTTCTATTTCAGATTTTGATAATGGACGATACTCAATTGATATTCAAGCACGAAAAATTTATTTTACTTTCAAATTCTTTAAATGTTTATTCTTTCTCTTGTATTAATCTTATTTATTTATTTATTTATTTATTTGATATATTTCGAGAGAGCCACTCTACGTGTATAAGTGGCCTCTCAAAGTTAGTTTTAAATATCAATTTAACACATCCATTGAAGTTATTGACGCACTATCTAACATCATTTACTTACTTACTTACGTGGTTTTGATTCAACGTAAACGATTCCACTTATCATTATTAGCTTATTTCTTATATATATATATATATGATATACTGTTTGCTACTACGACTACTACTCCCTGTGTAATACGACTGTGACTCGACTGTGTGACATGACCCACACGTCTACCCTCTGATACTGTTTGCTACTACGACTGCTACTCCTGTGTAATACGACTGTGACTCGACTGTGTGACATGACCCACACGTCTACCCTCTGATACTGTTTGCTACGACTGCTACTCCCTGTGTAATACGACTGTGACTCGACTGTGTGACATGACCCACACGTCTACCCTCTGATACTGTTTGCTACTACGACTGCTACTCCCTGTGTAATACGACTGTGACTCGACTGTGTGACATGACCCACGTCTACCTCTGATACTGTTTGCTACTACGACTGCTACTCCTGTGTAATACGACTGTGACTCGACCACACGTCTACCCTCTGATACTTTTGCTACTACGACTGCTACTCCCTGTGTAATACGACTGTGATCGACTGTGTGACATGACCCACACGTCTCCCTCTGATACTGTTGCTACTACGACTGCTACTCCCTGTGTAATACGACTGTGACTCGACTGTGTGACATGACCCACGTCTACCCTCTGATACTGTTTGCTACTACGACTACTCCTGTGTAATATATATTATATATATATATATATATATATTATTATATATATATAATACAGTGCCCCAAAATAATTTATACACTCTTTAAATATTAATCTTGTATCAACTTGTACATTTACAAGTCAAAATACATAAATTGAATAAGTTATAACGATTCAAAGAGTGTATACATTATTTTGGGACACCCTATCTATCTATCTATCTATCTATCACTATATATTATAATATATATATATTATATATATATATATATAGATAGATAGATAGATAGATAGATAGATGTGAGGTATCCAAAACTTGGTAGTAAGGGATGATTCTATATGTGATGAGATTGGGGAGCTTTGTTAAATCAACTTAGATTTATAAAGGCCCCAATTTTGGTCGAAATAAATTTATTATGGAATAACGTGTTGAGTTTTCCTTCTTTTCAAAGATATATATATATATATATATATATATATATATATATATATATATAATATATATATGAGAGGGACACACAGAGAGAGAGGGAGGGAATGAATGCTAGTGTGGTTCTGTTTACGAACGGTTTTGTACAATTCATGGAAATACCAAGCCAAATATCAAACTGTAAAGGCCGCTTAAGCACAACATCAAAATAGCACAACAACAACACTTTTGATTGGGGGGGGCGTATGACAAACAAATCTAATTGTGGGTTGTGGAATTCTGACTGACTTCCCAAGATGAGACATAGTTTATTATTTCAGAATAACGTCAACACCACCGGAGATTGTAATCGTGAAACCACAGCCACCCACTCCACAAAATATGGTTCGTTGAGAAACTATGAATAGGGTATTGCAACTCATATATACAAGATCTGTCAAAAAATATCGAGATTTTTGTACTTTTGACACACCTTGTATTCTGAAAAACATAATGCGTCATTCATTATTTTTTTTAAGGTATGCCAAAAAGTACCAAGTTTAAAGCTGTATTTACCAAGATAGAAATAGAATGAATGGAACGTTATTTTTTTTCAGAATACAAGGTGTGTCAAAAAAGTACCAAGTTTAAATCTGTATTTACCAAGATAGAAATGAAGAATGAATGGAACGTTTTTTTTTTCAGAATACAAGGTGTGTCAAAAAGTACCCAGTTTAAATCTGTATTTACCAAGATAGAAATGAAGAATGAATGGAACGTTATTTTTTTTTTCAGAATACAAGGTGAGTCAAAAAAGTACCAAGTTTAAATCTGTATTTACCAAGATAGAAATGAAGAATGAATGGAACGTTATTTTTTTTTTCAGAATACAAGGTGAGTCAAAAAAGTACCAAGTTTAAATCTGTATTTACCAAGATAGAAATGAAGAATGAATGGAACGTTATTTTTTTTTTTCAGAATACAAGGTGAGTCAAAAAGTACCAAGTTTAAATCTGTATTTACCAAGATAGAAATTAAGAATGAATGGAACGTTATTTTTTTTTTCAGAATACAAGGTGTGTCAAAAAAGTACCAGTTTATATCTGTATTTACCAAGATAGAAATGAAGAATGAATGGAACGTTTTTTTTTTTTTCAGAATACAAGGTGTGTCAAAAAAGTACCAGTTTAAATCTGTATTTACCAAGATAGAAATGAAGAATGAATGGAACGTTATTTTTTTTTCAGAATACAAGGTGTGTCAAAAAAGTACCAAGTTTAAATCTGTATTTACCAAGATAGAAAAAGAATGAATGGAACGTTATTTTTTTTTTCAGAATACAAGGTGTGTCAAAAAAGTACCCAGTTTTATCTGTATTTACCAAGATAGAAATGAAGAATGAATGGAACGTTATTTTTTTTCAGATTACAAGGTGTGTCAAAAAAGTACCCAGTTTAAATCTGTATTTACCAAGATAGAAATGAAGAATGAATGGAACGTTATTTTTTTTCAGATTACAAGGTGTGTCAAAAAGTACAAAAAATCTCAATACCTTTTTGACACACCTTGTATATAAGAATATTGTTGTAGATCCAACGAGAGAAAAGTAAATATTCTATAATAAAAAAAACTGTAGCGTAATTATGTTCTACGGGGAATTTGGGGATTGAAAAGAAAACGGTAATCAGATTTCTGGAGAAAGAGAAGAAAAAGAAATAAGAACAAAAAGAGATTAAAGTTTGGAAGGGTAAACACTCAACGGAGGGCAAGCCATTGACCGACCAATGACACCGGAACTAGAGTTAAAAATAAAAACGGAAGTCCCAGTTTCTGCGGAGGAGCGGAAGTGGATGTGACCCCGCCCCCCATCCCCGGGACCACAAACGGAAGTAAAGAAAATCCCGTCTCTCTTTCGCCGGACCCAAGAAGAGTCAGACACGTTTGTTGGAGCTCCGTCGTGACATATCTAGGATAGCAACGAACAACGCGCATGAACGCGCATCGACCTTACTCTCTCACTCTCCTTCTCTCTGAAAAAGAACCCACGAGCCTAGAAATAAATAAACAACTCCTTTGTGACTATACGATTGGTATGTTGTTCCTTTGAGCTAACGACTACTACTACTACTACTAAAGACTTGGCCCCTATGCAACAAAACGGGAAACCACAACCACCCAATCCTACAAGAATATGGTTCGTTGAGAGACTGAATTTCTGACTGACTTCCCAAGATGAGACATAGTTCATTATTCCAGAATAATATCAACACCACCGGAGATTGTAAACGTTAAACCACAGCCATCCAATCCCACAAAAATATGGTTCGTTGAGAGACTTATGCCGATGAAGGGGTACTCCACATTACCAAGAATTCCAGAAATGGAACTTCATTAGATGCAGTTTAATGTCATACACAGGACACTCAAAGGTTTTGAATAAAGAAGAGCTTACACCATGAAAGCAAGGTGACCATTACCTGAGATGATATACTTATATATGTACTTTGAAGTACGTTGAAGTACTTATTTGAAAGAACAGGTGGAGTGAAAATAATCGTAAGTTGGTTAAATCTAACTTAACGGAACTAAATTCCACCATTGTATGTGATCCCGCTGAAAGAAAAAATACCAAAAATCATAGAATAAACCGAATTTAATGAAATTTTCAGTGTTGATATATTAATGAATAAAATATATAATGCACTAGTTATCTTATTTAAAAACCTTTACATTTTTTTCAGGTCAGTTAACTTTGAATCACGTATCTTTGAGCATCTGTGTTATGTCTCAAATATACGTGGTTCAAAGTTAACTGACATGAAAAAATCAGAAAGTTTTTAAATAAAATAACTAGTGCATTATATATTTTATTCATTAATATATCAACGTTGAAAATTTCATTAAATTCGGTTAATTCCCTGATTTTTGGTATTTTTTTCTTTCGGTGGGGTGACATACGATGGCGGAATTTAGGTCCATTAAGTTCGATTTAACCCGAATACAACAATAAGGAAGTTGGTTGGTTGGTTGGTTGGTTGGTTGGTTGGTTGGGATTTATGGTACGTCAACCCATTGGATCATTGGCCACGCCCACAAAAATATGGTTCAATGAATATCAGACATTCATTGGTCGTTGAGAGACTATGAAATCGGGAATAGCAACTCATATATAGGCTGATTGCAAAGTAACCCCATTCCCTATTTTGAAAATGTTATAATTTATTTCTGAATCATTATTCTAATAAAATTTAATATGAGAAGAACACACATAACATGGAGTCTTATTTTAAATTCTATATGTTCACCAGCATTCGACTCCAGCCTCTCAAGCCGCTCGGGAATCGCATCAACTAATCTTCCCAAGAAACTCTTGTGGAATGGCAGAAATAAATTCTCGATTTTGTCCTTCAAGTTTTTCCAAAGTCGTTGGTTTCATAGAGTAGACTTGCTCCTTCAACCTTCATCTTTTCATCAAGTTCGATTGAAACAGATTAGCGTTATCATTTCCGCACACTCTCTCTCTCTCTCTCTCTCTCTCTCTCTCTCTCTCTCTCTCTCTCTATCTATCTATCTATCTATCTATCTATTCCCTACCCTCTTTCTTTCTTTCTTACTATGTTTTTTTCTGTGTAGCATGTACTTTTTCTTCACTTTCATTCTTTATAATAAAAAGGGAATGGTCCATTATTTGCCGTAAATGACGACACTCATAAGAAATAAGAATTCGGTGGATAATCAACACCAGATAATCAGGATCTATATTTTTGCATTTCATTTTGGGCGAGTTGGACGGTCTCATTTTTAACCAGAGGGTGTTGCAAGATGACAACGGTCGGAAGATTAAGGAACAAGAGTATTGATATATATATATAGATATTCACCACAAATGTAAATCATTCACGTGCAAAATGGACTGGAAATGTCTTTATTCTCCAAGTTAAGTCAACATCGGCATTTGTGTATTCAACTCTGAAAGATTCATTCTAAGATTCTACAACCTTTTTAGAACTACTCTTACCTTTTTCTCCTTGTTCATCGTCTCCATGGCAACAAAGCCAAAAAAGAAAAAAAAAAAAAAAAGAAAAAAAAGATTTTCGCCAATTCCAAAGACACTGACGAAGAGTTGGGCTATAAAGAGTGCTGCCTAATTTGATTGATGTTGGCGGGAAATGGAAGCTTTTAAAAAAGGCGGAGTGGAAGGATGAGGTGTTTCTCTTTATGAGCATGCGCAGATTGGCTTTTATGAGGAATAAAAAAGATCGATAAATCGATTGCACTTGAGACAGTCATCAATATATGGGCAGCATGTACAGGACTGACTGACCCTTAACGAAAAAAAGCTTTACCCGACTTTATAAGTACACCTCTCTCACTTGGCGCCCATACTAACCTAAGCAAATGAACATATATATATATATATATATATATATATATATATATATAATAAAGAAAAAAGCCTTAAATACCAGGGATATAATCGCTATATACCCGGTATTTAATGCTTTTTTCTTTATAAATTACTTTGCTCTGTTTATTAAAATTAAACATTGAGCTCTCAAACATAACCCCACCAAAGTATATAAAAAATGCGCAATGCTTTCTTTTCCATACACACACTTACACAGTCCCATACTCACACCGTAAAAGAGAATATTTGACGTCATATTTCAAACCGTCTCCTTTTTTCAAACTTCAAATTTTAAACAGACTGATAAACAAGGACTACCACTCGCTTTTCTCGTTATTCTGTAATAAAAAAATTTCTTATTACCTTCCATATACCAACAAATGCCCTGAAGATGGTCTAATTAATAGATCGAAACACTGCAGCGTCGGCCAATAAACTCACCACTTAACTCATTTAAACCTGTGTTTTTTCATTCTTTCTTAAATATACTATTATATATATATATATATATATATATATATATATATATATATATATATATATAACTTTCAAAGAAAGAAAAACTTAACAAACGTCATCCCGTTATATTTTTATTTCAACCAGAAACTCAAACGGATTAGCTCAGTCGGTAGAGCGTTCGGCTATAAAACCACAAGGTTCCTAGTTCGATATCGGCCCTCGCCAACTCAACGTATGTGTAGCACAGGGATCTGTGCGGTAAAGAGAGGAGATGATTGTAGGTGTGGCGCTCCGCCTCAGTTACAAAACAATCTCTACTTCTAGCGCTAGTGAAAAGGGGATAGACTCCCTCGCTGTCTGGTTCATACCGACATTAGGCCACCCCGATAACTTTACTTTTTATATACCTATATAAAGAGCAGTTATATGTATGGGTGAGCGTATGTATGTCCAGAGGAAACTAGGAAAATAAAACAATTAACGATAAAGTAAACATACATGTGTAGAATACTGTTAATTGTTATTCTGTGTTACTTTCACCCTTAGCCAGGATTGAACCTGCAGTCTGGAAATGACTGTTACAGATTGTTAACTATTGGACAGTGGAACAGTCAAACACCTCCTCAGCTTAATGGACTCTTCCTGGCAGTAGTGGCAGTAATTATTTAAGCTGTTATAGTGGGTTCATTGGAGAACTAGAAACTGCATGGTTAGGCTTGGCCAGTCACATTGCTCAAACCAATTGTTGACTGTCTAACTGACTTACTTCAATAATATATACACATTCACTATCACCTGATCTTGCTTTTTGAACAAAAATAATGAAGATTTGATTTATATTTGTGAAGATAATTAAAAGATAAAATTTAACCCCAAAAGCATGGATATTTTTTTAGGCCTGGCCAGAAAGTTTTACCATTAAGCCTAGCTTGGCCGGACACACTCAGAGGAGATTCTTTTATGGATCGAAACAAAAACAGAAAACAAAGAATAGAAAAGAAAAGAAAAAGTTATTTTAAGACTAGTCACTGCACTAAAGCTAACCTCACCTGCATATCCGGTATTACATCGAAATGCACACAAAATTTACCTTTACGCTTTAGATGCATTTGTGACCGAGTTTTATTACCATAATTGTTCGTGTACAACACGCACTCATGTATAACACGTAACCCTAAATTTGGGCAACAAAATTCGGTAAAAAAGTATCATGCAGTAGATAAATTTCAAATTTGTTCAACTTTTTATCCGGTTAATACAGAATAAAAAAATGCAGTTTACATATGTTTTAAACTGTCGGGAAAAAATGAAAACTACTCACCTGCAATCTTCTGAGGGAAGAAAGCAGGAATGAAAAATGCGTAGGAATTTATACTTGTGGTTGGTGTCAACTATTATTTGATTGGTCGAATTGGTAGATAAATACCCTGTCACCACTCACGAAGGCACTTTCTTCAGGACTTTTTTTGGGGGACTATTTATACGAGACCTAAAGTGTCAGTTCCTTTTTTACCCACTTGCAAGGTCGCAACAAGGTTTGTTGCAAGCTTTTTCCCTATTCAAACCCGACCAGCAGGTCTTTATTGGTGTACTCAACCAAGTCTACTGGCAATTTGCCAAAAAATAAAACATTTACGCAGTATTTAGAGCAAACACACGGAAATGTTCACAGGAAAAATACAGCAAGTAGCAAAAAAAAAAAATGCTAAAAAAATCCATGCTGTTGGGTTTAAATTTTATTTTAATATTTATTAAATATTTTAAATAGGAGACATTTTGTTTTTTTCAGACTGGCTGGATCAACGTAAGGTCTTTTTTTTACGTAGTGATTTTAATGGAGCCTCCATCGAGGATCCAACTCGCGATTCTACAATAATGGATCTGTGAGACTATTTTTTTTATCGCCCCTCTACCCGGGCGACGCCCGGTAGCTGCTTCTAGTCTTATATAAATGACTGATAACTCATAGTTACAATCGCATGACGAGATATCGGAAACTTCATCCCTGGCTGACTTATCTCTGTTCTAACCGGGGCATTGACACATGCGCACAACGTGTACCGCCAAAATGTAATTCTATCGGCCATATTTTATGTGGCGTATCGGCCGGATCGGGCGGATCGGGGAAACACGTCACAATCAAGTAAACCGTCGATTTATTTCTATCACTCTGAGTCGTCGTTCTTCATTTTACCTGAAACGGAAAATCGAAAACAGTTGGTCAGGCTTTACGAAAACAGCAGCAGCGACAGCAGCAGCAGCAGCAGCAGCAGTAGTAGTAGTAGTAGTACACGCACTTAAAAGTACAGTATATTGTTTAGTAATATCTGCATTATTCGGACTATTGTTCTTATCTTCATTGTTATCTGTACAACGTTTCGGCCGATGTACACTCCGGATTTCTTCAGGTATTTCTGGTCGGACTCGGGAACCTTCTCGGACTCGGGAATCATTTCGGACTTGGGAACCTTCTTATTAACGTCCAATTGGACACATGGCCTAGTGGATAAAAAAAATTCAGAGAAATAGCATATTGTTTGTTGCCAAATCATTCACACACACCTTTTGTCCTGGGTATGACGTCACCATTACTCCCAGGTCCACTCTGACCCGGAGTGGTCTGACCCGGAGTTGGCTGAAGGTCTAAGTGTCCTGGCTATGACTTACCTATATCTAATGGTGTAATTCCAATTTTGGAGCTCTGGGGAGTGTGGAGTATAACTTCATTGCCATTACTCAGAGGTACACCCTGACCCGGAGCGGTAGTACCTGTTAGGATCCAATCTATGGATCAAATAGATCTGTTTTGAAAATTATTCATTGGCCAAATGGTTTGTATTAAGAACAATTACTTAAAGCTACTTATGATCGGGGAGATAGAGTAGAGTAGATGGAAAGGAGATGGGCTTTTCCTTTTCTTACTTGTTCTGGCTTATTATTTCCTGTGTTTGGTTGATTTCTTTCCTCTTTTGTTGTGCTGGTCATCAGTGCTCATTTCTTGTTTGTAATAAATAAGCAAGACTGTTTTTTTGTTTTTTGTTTGTTTTTAGATATCTATATTTTATTAAGAACCTACAGCCCAAAAGGGTTTCTAGCCGCGCGGTGAGAAGTCGGCATCTTTGGATCGAAGATCTTAACGTCTGCGAAAGCTTATTAACTCTAACGACTAACAGTAACTTTCAATTTACCTACGTTATTTGAATTTTCAACGAACTTCAATTGAAAATTTAGCTTCACTTACATGCATAATTTGTAGGCTACCCACGATATTATGTAACACTCTGACCCGGAGTGGCAGAATCTGTCAGAGTTGGCCGAGGGTCTTAATGTCCTGGATATGACGTTAAACTACATATAATGGCGAAGTTCCAATTTTGGAGCACTGGGGAATGTGGAGTACCCATTCATTACCATTACTCCTAGGTCCACTCTGACCCTGAGCGGTAGAACTTGTTAGGGTCCAATCTATTTATGACTCCATTACCAATAAAGGTCATTTGGTATTTTTTACAGGATTAACTTCTTATATGAATTGTTGCTCTCTACTAACAATAGCTGTTCATTATGGTTTCATTTTGAAAATCTATTTTGATTTCTTTTTGAAGATCTCATTTAATTGCAATGATTATTCTCAAATGCCAATTCAGATATTGATAAACCATACTGTTGATGTTAAATTAATGGTTATGCATTGTTTTTTTTGTTTTTTTTTTGTTTTTGTTTTTGTTTTTATCTATATCACTTTTTGATTAATGTTCCTATGTTGCTTCACAGTCTTTTACTGAAAACTAATGTAGGGAAAAAAAAACAACTTTTATTGAGATCTACATGGGAAGAATTAAAAAAAAACACCTTCCAATTCTGTCAGCAGGGCTTAGAATATGCTAACTATATCCCCTGCAGACAGGTAAGACCCTTAAGTAGGTGTATCCTGGATATAGACAAATGCATAAGGCTCCAATTCCGGGGAGTATGGAGTACCCCTTCATTGCAATTACTCTCAGGTTCACTCTGACTCGAAATGGTAGTACCTGTTAGGATCCAATCTATGGGTCAAATAGATCTGTTTTGAAAATAATTGATTAGGCAAATGGTTTGTATTAAGAACATTTACTTAAATCCATAATTGATTACAAATGAATATTATTAAACAAATTGAAACAGTTATATTGTCATATAGTACCTAAATAATGAAAATGGAATCGTCTGATAAGACCAGAATACTCAAAAATGAGAATTTAATGCCGAAATAAATTTATAACTACCAGCATGACCAACTTCTAAGTTTTTGCTCCTTAAAGTTTATAGATATTGAAAAAAAAAATGAGTTAAAATGTGTTAAAAAATAAGTTTGAAAAATAAAATTGAATACCATCAAGAATAAATGAAACAAAACATCTTCGGCATTAAATAACCCAACAATGGTTGACATGCCGGAAAATCCAACCGACCGACCAACCAACCAACACTCACACACTCCTTAAATCTAGAAAGAGGAACCGAAGAAACTAATGAGCTAGCTATTTCATTCTTCTCCTTCTCTTTCTATTTCATTCTCCTTCTTATATTCCTTCTTCTAATATTTCTCCTTATATTTCTTCTCTTCTTCTTCTTCTTCTTCTTCTTCTTCTTCTTCTTCTTCTTCTTCTTCTTCTTCTTCTTCTCATTATTATTATTGTTATTATTATTATTATCATTTCTTCTTCTTCTTCTTCTTCTTCTTTCTTCTTCTTCTTCTCATTATTATTATTATTATTATTTCTTCTTCTTCTTCTTCTTCTTCTTCTTCTATTTCATTTTCCTCCTTCTTCTTCTTCTTCTTCTATTGCATTTTCCTTCTTCTTATATTCCTTCTTCTTATATTCCTTCTTCTAATATTTCTCCTTATATTTCTTTTTCTTCTTCTTTTTCTTATTATATTTATCCTTCTTATAATTTCTTCTTCTTTTTTTCTTCTTCTCATTATTATTATTATTATTATTATTATTATTATTATTAACCCCTTTTGAGTTTTCACATCAGCATTAGCTGATGGTCTTTCACTGGAGTCTGAGTGTCTCAGGTCTCCAGGACTCTTCTGAGTATTCTGGCAGATTGCAGCAGTGCAGTGTGCTGAATGGTTTCAATCCTTCCTCTGATTTCCAGACTTTCCAAACCCTTTTCTAATCGTTTTGGGACTGTTCCAAGTGCACCAACTACAATTGGTATCACTTTCACTTTCATGTTCCATAACTTTTTCAGTTCTCTGGCAACATCCAGATATTTGTTCATTTTCCTTTAACTTCACCCTGTGATCTGCTGGCACTGCAAAATCCACCAGTTGACAAGTTCTTTCTTTTTTGTTTATCAACACTAGATCTGGTCTTCTTGCTGGGATAAGGTGATCCGTTTTTATTTCAAAGTCCCAGAGAATTTTATGCGTTTCGTTCTCAAGAACAGATTCTGGTTTATGCATATACCATTTTGTTGTATGGTTAAAATTTAATTTTTTGCATAACTCCAAGTGGATCACCTTCCCAACCCAGTCGTGTCTATTTTGTATTCTCGTTGTGCTAGTTTGCTACATTCGCAGAGTATATGGTTTACAGTCTCATTTCTATTACCGCAAAGTCTACATTTACAATTTTGTTGGGTCTTATCAATTTTCGCTTTGATATAGTTCGTCATTTATTATTATTATTATTATTATTATTATTATTATTATTATTATTATTATTATTATTTCTTCTTCTTCTTCTTCTTCTTCTTCTTCTTCTTCTTCACTATACCCTAAGTCACATGATCGATCGTTGTCACGTGTGACTCACTTTCCCCGGCTCATTTCCAGTTCGCTACGCGCGATTTGCTTCAACCCGAAGAATAGTTGAACATTTATTTTTTCTTTTCAATTTGGTTTTTATTTATAGCTCTTTGTTCAATGAACAAACCAATAAGTGTTTTTGTTTGTTTGTTTGAGTTGTCATCTACGAATATTAAAAGAAATGGGAGAGGGTTAAAAAAAAAGAAAAAAAAGGCAAAACCAACTGGTCGACCAGGAAAGACATCAAAGCTTCAGGATGAAAAGCCTAAAGCAATATGTTTTGAAAATAGAAAATATACCACAAATAAAAAATAAATGGGACGAAAGGCGAGTCAGTGTTTATGACAGAACTGTATGAAATCAACGCGCGCCACCTATCGTTGGATTGAGAGAAAAATATTCTGTTTGAAATAAGAGGAGGAAAAAGGAAGAGCTTTCAAAAGATTACGTAAGTAATCGGCATTCAGCGAGGATCGAACTCGCTATTCAGTAGTGATGGATCTACGATACGAGCTTTCATTAGTTTTTGTTTTGATAATATGTTATGTGATTATTTTACCCCTTTTAAAAAAAATGTATAGGTGACAAGACTTTCGGACCACCCTGTACATTAATATACAGGGTGGTCCGAAAGTCTTGTCACCCCACATATTGTTTTAACTTTCATTATTTTTTGTTTTAATAATGTTATGTAATTGTTTTATCGCTAAAAATATGTAAGGGTGACAAGACTTTCTGACTATGTTGTACATTAATCGACAGGGTGATGTGACAACCCTTCTATACCCAAACTGTAAGCCATGGCACAAGCTTGCAAGTATTAATACTATTCCTTCCCTATATGTCACACAAGGTGGCTAAGTTAAGTAAATATGTACAGGGTGATCCCAAAATCATGTCACCCTGTAATAGGTAACTGAGTTACCTCCCCTATCCTTCTAATAACTATAATAAACTGGTCAAAAATCCACCACTGTATTCTATGTAGAATAAAACTTCTACAAGTCCGACCCTGTTTGTTTGCTTACTACCACACACCCCGACATAATTTTAGAGTAAAATAATTATATAGTACAACCAGAAAATTCTTGAAAACAATTTGATTTTTAAAGATTTTTTTTTTGGGGGGGGGGGAACAAAAAAATTATGGTTTCAAAGTGGGCCATGAGCTGAAAAAGGTTGGGAAGCCCTGGTATAGGCGAAATCTAAAATTCAACCTGCGCACATAACAGCTTAAATGAACAGAAAAACAATGCAACTTCCTGTCTTCAAGTTCCGGTGTACTGACCGGTGCAGTAGAGAAAAATTATTATTGTACATTTAGTCAGTCCTAGTATTTAACCCTCTTCTTCCTGAGGGTGGGGTTCTCCAAGATAAATATTGGCCAGTGACCGAATTCTGTTAGTGAAATATATTTTGAAAAAATCCGAACAGAAATTTGTCTCACTTTTAAATGAAAGCTTCCGTCAGTGGAAAAGGTCGGTCGATTCTAGAGGGCGCTACGATCTTTTGTTTAATTTGGCGGGTGGGGCTATAACGATGTCTGCGCATGCGTCGTTTGTAAGTATCAAAATTAATGTATAAACAAAATCCATAATCAATAGGTACCTCAAATTTGCCCTGTGAAATTTACCCCCCTCTATATTTGACACAATGAAACTTGCTTAAAGATTAATATTATCTTGAAAATTTTTTGTCCATTCAAAAGAAGAAACATCAAAAAAAAAAAACTTCTGATGATTTTTTATAAATTTTCAGCTTACGGAAATAATGAAAATTATGAGCGAAAACTATGTTTACATTTTCGCACCGTCAAATCAATTGAAATTTAACGGAGCCAAAAACAAGTTACGACTAGAGGCTTTTTTTTAATTCTATGAAAAATCAATTAATAGTCCGATTTTCACGAAAATTTCCATAATTACTTACGTTTTGATGAAAATATATATGAAATAGGTTATTCCTAAAATATATTAGGGGAAATATTTTTAAGAGATCTACCCCACCCCTATTTTATTTTATGAAATATGAAAAAATAAATCCACAAAAAACGATTTTTACTTTTCCTATAAGGATAAGAGTTTAAATAATTATTTCAGAATATTTTAATAAGTTTCTATGTGGGAGTTTTCCTGCTAAGAATATCACACCATATTACCTTTAGGCACCCCTTGTTGATCTCGATTAAGAAAGGACATGTTTTTCATTTACACCGTCAATATCAGGTTGTTTGTTAGGAGTTAGGGTTAGGGATTAGGGTTAGGGGTTAGTTTTATAATTTAAAAAAAATCTAAACATCGTCTATTAAAACAACCGGATATTGACGGTGTAAATGAAAAACATGTCCATTCTTAATCGAGATCAAAAAGGGGTGCCTAAAGGTCATATGGTCCAAAATATCAATAAAGAAACTGACCCTGTTGTAAAAAAAAACGGACTGTTTTATTTATTTTTCAAGATAACAGTGAGTAATTTTTCCATAATCGGATAATTTGATCTTTGAATTAACTGTTTTTCTTTGTAACGACTCTTTATGTTCGTTATTTTTTGCGAGATCTTTTTAAACA
>CM042170.1:5582240-5591960 GCA_023376005.1 Doryteuthis pealeii
ATATGTGTATGTGAAACTTTATTTCAGAAAGAAAGGTTAAAGGAAAGGGCTCTAAGCATTTACTTTGTATATGACACCACATTTAGCAAATGTGTTCACACTAAAATGTAACGCAAAAATACACAAGAATGCAAATCTTGCAGGGTAATGTCCATATTGGGAATAACCATTCTTTTTATTCGTAGAATTCTCTCACTCAAAGAACCTTGAAATTCTTTTAAGTAGTTATCTTCAAGTATGTCATTCCAAACTTGAAAACTTCCGAGAATTCTTGAGATTTGGTTGTCCATTTGGATGATCTCTTACCGTTTCTATGTTTAGATCTCGGTTGGAAAGGGGGGAGGGGTTGGTGCCACTCCATAACTGTCAGGGTTCTCCTTATATAATTTCATTGTATTTCGTTAAATTGAAGAACCGTGTTCAAATGTCTTGCATACCCTTAGGAAAGGCTGTTGTATATAGATGGTACCGTTGTTTTTTAGACGGTTAGTGTAGAGACAGGTGTTGTTGAATTCAGGATCTGAGGCATTAGGTGATTGACAAGAGATACTCTTTACATAACCTTCTTTCCGGTTACGAAGATTGTGGGAACGGAGGGTTCAGTTAGCGCAGAGGCAGTTAAGCCGTTAGACGTCCTAATCCGTGCTTACATTAGGACGCATGCGGTTGAAACATTTCTAGTTTTTTAATTTAAAAAAGTAATCTAAAAATTGTCCGTTAAAACAACCGGATATTGACGGTGTAAATGAAAAACATGTCCTTTCTTAATCGAGATTAAAAAGGGGTGCCTAAAGGTCAAATGGTCCAAAAAGTTTTTTAAAATTTGAAAACACCTGCTATTTTTGTAAAATGGGATAAAACTTTGAATTTCACTGTTTTAATAATGTTAAAATTAAGAAAGAGATGGAGGGAAAAAGGAAAGGGGAAAAAGTAAAAAGAGAAAACAATCTTACCACAGCCGGTTCTTCCTGGTAGTGAGACCAAACTCGATTAATACATTTAAGGAATCATATATAAGAAGAACTCCATTGCCATTGGTTGGGGGTTACATGACCAGTACCATAAAGCTATGGTCAACAGGAGGTGGCGTTAGTAAAAGCCTGTTGCTGAGGTTGGAGTGTATATAACACAAGAATATTGTGACGTAAGCTGTGACGTAGAGCTGTGACGTAGTTTTTGTTACAGACAGAAATGCACACAATCTCCATTATTAATAGAGATATAAATGCATCTTGATTGATCATGGATTTCAATCCACTCAATCAAGAAAACAAATAGAAATAAAATGGATAATTAGGCTAAACACTCACACCAGGGGCCTCAACAATAATACTGGAGGAGAGGAAATCCAATGATGAAAGATCAGAAATTTCCAATGATTCCAGGAATACAACATCGCTGGCGCCCCCCCCCCCTATCAAACATCCAATAGATGTATTTGTGAAATGGTACTATTTATTGCAATTTACCACAGAATTACAATAAAGTGAAAAAAAAAAAAACTAAAAGAAAGACTAATGCATAGGTATTTTTGAAAAAAAACAAAACAGTCAGCGTCCCTCAAATTTAAAAAAAAATTATTTTCGAATAGTCAAAATTCTCTGTATTCTTGCCGTTTTAATTTCAAATAGCAAACATCTTGCTCTGATGATGGCTGTTCTTCTGTATACTTAAAAAAAAACTTTTATATATTTTCTATTATTATCATTTTATTTCATTTCATATTTAAAATAACAATGAATAGAATACAATGTATACAAGAACATCTGGGGTGAAACACGTGTCGGCATTTCATTAAATATTTTTATCCATTCAACATTTTCTCTACAACATTTTTTCAACATATATATTATATATATATATATAATATATATATATATATATATATATCCGATAATATGTAGAAAATAAAAAATGTATGCCGAAAAAGATAAATTTATTTTTTATGTTAAAGGCGACGTTTGAACGTTTCGGTTTATGTTAAAACGTCGTCAGAACAATACAAAAGAATAGATATATTATTGTATGCCCGTCATATTAAAAGCATCCATCATTGTTCATGTATATTGAGATCGCTTTTTGTAGATGAGATATTACTACCTAGGTATGTAAACAGGTCAATTAATTACTACCCAATGTAGAATGCCTCCATCTTGTTTAAAACACATGTATTCTGATTCAATTGTGTACACTTAGACGCCAATGCCTTACCTTTTTCACTAATATATTGTCCAATAAAATATATTAAATATATTGTCCAATAAAAATATGCTGCCCAATAAAAATATATTGTCCAATAAAATATGTTATATATGTTAAATATATTGTCAAATAAAAATACGTTAAATATATTGTCCAAAAAATATATTGTCAAATAAAAATACGTTAAATATATTGTCAAATAAAAATACGTTAAATATATTGTCAATAAAAATACGTTAGATATATTGTCCAATAAAATACGTCAAATATATTGTCAAATAAAAATACGTTAAATATATTGTCCAATAAAAATACGTTAGATATAAAATAAAAATACGTCAAATATATTGTCCAATAAAAAAATATATTGTCCAATAAAATACGTTAGATATATTGTTCAATAAAAAATATGTCAAATTTATTGTCCAATAAAAGTTAATGTTGAAAAATGTATTTCCTTTTTACTTAGTCAACTGGATCAACTTAGTGGGTCAACCAATATAATAAATGTTTGTTATTTACTTGTTTGTTTTTTGAGAAAACGCTCCGCACAATTAACAATAACCTAATTATAAATATTCTGATCTAGGTCACAACATAAGTATGCACCTATATATGTAAATGTTCTTGCATAATTTGTGACAGAATGTCCTCGAGGCGTACTAGCTAAAGTACTGGATTGAGACATCGTAGTAAACGAGTTCAGCCGCACTATTACGTATACTTTCGGACTAATACCCTTGGGAAAAGTATGGCCCTCACCTCCTAACTATGGTATACATTAGGTATACCCAATTTGTGGATAAGTCCGTGTTTTTACAAAACTAATTTAACTCCCCGGTCTCAAAAACAATTACCAAGAATCAGGGAATTATCCAATTTTAAAGAAATTTTCACTGTTGATTTATCAATGAATGGATTTTATAATGCATTTTAAGTCATCTTTAGCCAGCGTTTACCGCCATATTGGAGCAAAATTGACCGAAAAAATCGTTTTATCGAATTAAAAATAAATTACATGTGCAATATTATTTTCCTTTTTTTTTTTTTTTCTTACTGATGCTCATTATGTTACTACTTTTCGACTTAGACAAAAGTTTGACCTTAAATAGTCGATTTGATAAATTTTAATTCGTTTTAAAAATGAAAAGTTGACGAAAAACTGGGTATACCTAGTATAAATAGTACCACTGATATAGGGTGCCCTGAAAGTCTTGTCACCCCTACATATTGTTTTAAATTTCATCATTTTTTGTTTTTGATAAAATAATATATAAGTCATGCAATTATTTTACCTCTGAAAAAAAAAGTCTTCAAAGATTAAATCATTTTCAAGAATTTCGAAATATATTATGTACTTCTAAAAATATTAAGGAGTGACAAGACTTTCAGACAATCCTGTAGTTATATTATAAATAAATGTAGAATTAGCCAATCAGATTTAAAGAGGCCGAGGGCTGCGTTGTCATACTCTATTTAAAGCCATTTTTCTGTTGGCGTTGAACAAAAAGGCAGCGAGTTTGAGTTTGATTGGTGGAGGGGGTATTATGCTGGAAGACCCGAAACCCCCCTATGAAACCAGTTAATAACATAACTGACGTCGCTGTCCTGCGCTGATTAGTCAGTCGTATCACGAACTTTATAAACTGTACCCTCTAATATTGTCTGGTGACTCACTTGCCCCCCTCTAATACTGTCTGGTGACTCTCTTGCCGCCCTCTAATACTGTCTGGTGACTCTCTCATATATATATATATATATATATATATATATATGATAAAGTAATCCTCAGACACGTGTTTCGAGGTATGACCTCTCATCAGTGTGGTTATACCGTTTAACAGCTACCTCTGGCCCGGTTCGAGACCCGAATGAACTTTCGTTCGCCAATCCTCTTACCCGTACGGCCACAAGCAGCTGTCAAATATAGGAGACTATTTAATCGCTACATTTCTAAGCGGAAATGAATTCACTAGAGGCCTCAAACTATGTAAACAAAGCGAGGCTTAGCTGTACGCCGAATACTGTGAATTTTGCAATTAAATCCCTTCTAATTATAGTGCACAACCAAATTGGGGGCATATAATAAAGTAATCCACAGACACGTGTTTCGAGGTATGACCTCTCATCAGTGTGGTTATACGGTTTAACAGCTACCTCTGGCCGGGTTCGAGACCCGAATGAACTTTCGTTCACCAATAAATCCTGTTATTTTACCTGAGCTTAAACACCAACCACTGATTTCAGTCGGAAATGATCCTCTAACAAGTGATAACAGAAAATAGGCCACCACGACTTTTCTTAGCTTGGCATAAGGCCACCAAAATTGGGAGCTCTTTATTGATTGATCTCACAAACGATGAATTGTTGAATTTGCCAAATGTTTCTCTACGGTAAGTGACCAAGCGTGGAACCTTTCTGCGAAATGTGCTTTGTATAATTTACATTTTTTTAGAAACCCTGCCTCACCGGCCCGGCATATAAGGTCTTTGTTCTTTGTTCTTTTGCTTTATTCATTTTTAACACCCACAATCGCCGGTGTATATCGGTAAGTCACGTGATCTGATCGCGTGGGTTGGGTGGGGTGAGGCCAAAAGTACATTTTTTTTTCATTCTATCTTCTTCGTCTAGAAGAAGAAGAAGAAGAAGAGAAGAAGAAAGGAGCAAGAAAGAAGAAGAAGAAGAAGAAGAAGAAGAAAGGAGCAAGAAGAAGAAGAAGAAGAAGAAGAAGAAGAAGAAGAAGAAGAAGAAAAGAAGAAAGAAGAAGAAGAAGAAGAAGAAGAAGAAGAAGAAGGAGCAAGAAAGAAGAAGAAGAAGAAGAAGAAGAAGAAGAAGAAGAGAAGAAGGAAGAAGAAGAAGAAGAAGAAGAAGAAGAAGAAGAAGAAGAAAGAAGCAAGAAGAAGAGAAGAAGAAGAAGAAGAAGAAGAAGAAGAAGAAGAAGAAGAAAGGAGAAGAGAAGAAGAAGAAGAAGAAGAAGAGAAGAAGAAGAAGAAGAAGAAGAAGAAGAAGAAAAGAAGAAAGAAGAAGAAGAAGAAGAAGAAGAAGAAGAAGAAGAAGAAGAAGAAGAAGAAGAAGAAGAAGAAGAAGAAGAAGAAGAAGAAGAAAGCATTAAATAAACATTAAACAAGGCAAGTGGTCCGGTTTTGAACAGATGGCAACTACGATGTGTAAATCATAGCCTATTCTGATTTACTTTAGCGTCCGGTACCCCCCCCCACTCACTCACTCCACGACCCCCCCCCAACTATCAACCCCTCCCCACACCCTCTATATCTTTTAAGTGAATACTAAATTCGAGTCAATGCACTTATACCACACGGCTCCACCTTCAATGAACTAAGAAGAACGGATAATGATTGACTTACAGATTCCCCCCCTCACACACACACATGGCGCGATGTTGCGTCATAAATAAACTAACCGGCGAATCAGAGAAAACGAGTCACGTGACAATTCTCAACGAAAGTGCAAAAGAAATATTTTTTCATCATTCCACACATTTCCATCTTTTTCTTCTTTCTTTCTTTCTTTCTTTTTTCTTTGATTCTTCTCTTCTTCTTCTTCTTCTTTCATTCTTTTTCTTCTTCTTCTCTTCTTCTTCTTCTTCTTCTTCTTCTTCTTCTTCTTCTTCTTTCATTCTTTTTCTTCTTTCTTCTTCTTCTTCTTCTTCTTCTTCTTCTTCTTCTTCTTCTTCCTTCTCTTTCTTCTTCTTCTTCTTCTTCTTCTTCTTCTTCTTGATTCTTCTCTTCTTCTTCTTCTTCTTTCATTCTTTTTCTTCCTGTATTCTTCTTCTTTTTCTTCTTTTTCTTGTTGTTGTTGTTGTTCTTCTTCTTCTTCTTCTTCTTCTTCTACTTCTTTTTCCAACGCTTTCGGATTTGAGCCTGTGCTCCAAGTGCTTGCTAAGTCATGTACCGACGCCTATATCATTTAAGCTACAAGAGCTGTATGTATTTACACCCCACCCCTCTCCGAACGAGCATGATATGACACAAAATTGTTTATGTGTATAAGTAATACATTCCCTGTCCCCCTTCCATATTATGATTTCTTGTTTGGGTTACTCCCTGAATAGGAGGGAAGCCACGACCCGGGAATAAAGACAATGTTCTCCTTAGCTCCGCATTGTCTTCACCTTCTGTTATCATCTACAAACGTAATAAAGGTTACTCTTTTTAAAGTTGAGTTCAACAGTTTTGAACTCAGAGTTTTCATTCTCTTATACTAATTACCATGCCAAGGTCAAACCTTCATTATTTTTGCTCAAAAATCAAGATCTGATAATAGTGAATGTGTATACATATTTGCATTGTCGTCAATTGTTTTATTTTCGCTGTTTCAGCCGGACACACATGCATACACACTCTCTCTCTCTCTCTCTCTCTCTCTCTCTCTCTCTCTCTCTCTCTCCTCTCTCTCTCTCTCTCACACACACACACACACACACACACACACACACAACTGCCCTTTATATATGTATAGATTACATAATCTTTGCTGCTGCTAACTAACGATCGTAGAATGCTAACCTGAACGTTGCAATAAAAAACGAAATTGTGAAATTTTGACAAATTAAAATCTAAAATGTAAATAACTTCTTTTTTTATTTTTAAATAAAACAATATTTCAAGAAGATAATTTTTATAAATACGGTTTTCAATTTATTTCATCATAAAATATGATTTATTTTTTATAATTGCCCCATAAAGAATAATTTTCTGATGAAGTAACATTTTTCGTAGTAAACATTATTTTATTTTGAACTGATTTAAAAGTGAAATATCAGTGTACATGTATTCTTTTTAAGCAAAGAAAATGTGAAAGAAATATATATATAGCTGATAGATAGATCTTTCCTTGCACGACGAAAGATCAAACGTAAAGATTGAAAGGTGTATTAATATTTAAATAAAATCAGAAATAAAAGAATTAAAATATTCGTGAAAAATTTGATAACAATATTTTCCTGTATTATTAGGACTTTTCAAACTATTGTCCTCATCTTTATTGTTATCTACACAACGTTTCAGCTGATGTGCCCTCCGGCCTTCTTCAGGTATTACTTGTCGAACTCGGGAACCTTCTTTTCGAACACGGAACCTTCTTTTCGAACTCGGGAACCTCCTTTTCGAACTCGGGAGCCTTCATATCGTAATCGGGAACCTTCACGGAAATTCGAACTGAACCCTTTATTCAATCCACCTGGGTACACTGTTCTCATTCCGCTAATCATGACCGGGTACAAGGGTTACGCTATGTTAAGTATTCTATGTTATTATCGCCTTTGGCTAGAATTGAACCTGCAACCTAAAGATGATTGTCACTTACAACTGCAGCCCTATCGGTGGAGCTTTAGAATACACGGACTGCACCTCTGCAGAGGTGTAAGACCACCCCCAATGGGGTTAACTATTGGCCGTGGGTGGCGACCCGTGATGCTTAAGGATGGAATCCTGGTGGATGAGAAATCCATGACATGCAACACTCCACTTAGACCCTTACTTAGGCCAGACGTGCGGTCGGAGAGGCCCCCCTCCGATCAATCGGCTGATCATGTCAAGCCCTAGCACCTATATGATTGCCCCAACCCTATTGCTCTTAATGGCAATTCCCAACCCTTTTTCATCAAATGGATGCTAGAAGGTGGTGGATGAGGGTCTTCATGTCCTGGGAATGACGTTAAACTCTGATGGTGAGGTTCCAATTCTGGAGGTCTGGGGAATATGGAGCACCCCTTTATCCCCTGGTGCACTTTATTAGGGTCCCATCTATGGATTGAATAGAAAAATGTGTCTACAAAAAAATTGAGTATCTAATAAGAATGAATTTATTTCAAAACTTTGTCGGCATTAAATGACCCACTGGGGTTGATATGCCGTAAAACAAACCAAACCAAACCTCTTACAATTCAACCCCTATATCAGTCGCACCATGTGTCCATTCATTCATTCATCTTCTTCCTTCTTTTCTCGTTTCCGTTGACATCACTCAATCTGTAAGACCAACGTCACGTGACTTTCATCTGACGCCGTTGCAATGGACGAACGAACTCGTTTTTTTTTTTTTTAAATTTTTTGTCCATCCATCGACGACGACGACGACGACGGCTAATTTATTCGTAACTTGAATCAATATTTTCCTTTCTGTGTTTGAACGGGCAGAAGAAAAAAAATACCGCGAAAAATCTGGGGAACGCTGCACACGAAAACAAGATAAAGAAAGGCTTATGTTATCACAAAAACAATTAGCATTTCGATATTGGGGGGTGGGGTGGAAGGGAGATAGAAGTTTGCAGACAAGAGAATACCCGCCTTAACATACAAATATAAAAACATTAAACACTTTTCCCATTGTATAACTCAGTTACAGGCATTAAAAAGACTATTTTCTGTCGGTGGACCAACCTTTAGAAATACTCGTATAAGAATCAAAGGTGGTTTTATCTTCCGTAGCTAATACCACTTTCTTATAATGCGTTAGGAGGCCTCAGTGACTATAGCAATGGTTGATAGGCTGGAATCACATTTATTGGAATGAGAGATATGTAGGTTGTAGAATGCAAATATCTCTTGCTCAACGGTATATATAGTGTTGTGATGTTAGTTCAACAGTAAAAAAGAAGTCAAGTCGAGGTAGGGTAAAAAGAGACAAGTGTATTTACAATAAGGTACAAGAACGGCTGGCTTGCCGCTAAACAGTAACAGTACGGTAACAGTACGGTAACAGTATAACCTTTTCACTCGGTGTCTCACTATTTATAGTGAGAACCGGTGTATATTCTCCACTGTAGGAACGGCCGGTATAACATATAGTATAAGAGTTAAAGGTGGTTTTAACTTCAGTAGCTAAAACCACTTTCTTATAATGCGTTAGGAGGCCTTAGTGATTAGAGCAAAGGTTGATAGGCTGGAATCACGTTTATTGGAATGAAAGATATGTAGGTTGTGGAATATATATAGTATAAGAGTTAAAGGGTGGTTTTAACTTCAGTAGCTAATACCACTTTCTTATAATGCGTTAGGAGGCCTTAGTTATTATAGCAAAGGTTGATTGGCTGGAATCACGTTTATTGGAATGAAAGATATGTAGGTTGTGGAATATATATAGTATAAGAATTAAAGGTGGTTTTATCTTCCGTAGCTAATACCACTTTCTTATAATGCGTTAGGAGGCCTTAGTGATTAGAGCAAAGGTTGATAGGCTAGAATCACGTTTATTGGAATGAAAGATATGTAGGTTGTGGAATATATATAGTATAAGAGTTAAAGGGTGGTTTTAACTTCAGTAGCTACCATTTCTTATAATGCGTTAGGAGGCCTTAGTGATTATAGCAAAGGTTGATAGGCTGGAATCACGTTTATTGGAATGAGAGAATATGTAGATTGTGGAATATATATAGTATAGAATTAAAGGGTGGTTTTAACTTCACTAGCTAATACACTTTCTTATAATGCGTTAGGAGGCCTTAGTGATTATAGCAAAGTTGCATAGGCGCTGGGAAATCACGTTATTGAATGAAAG
>CM042170.1:5599560-5619560 GCA_023376005.1 Doryteuthis pealeii
ACACAAGGTCAATTTCTTGAGCGGAGTCTAACAGGTTTGAATTCAGAGTTTTCCTCCTCCTAGACTGGTTACCAAGCTATGGTTAAAGAACGCAGTCTGCTCTGTTATTTACAAATAGCTGGAGGGAGAATTGGATTCATACCTTTTCCAAGGGTATTAGCACCATGTGAAATGCAAACAGCTTCGTTCAGGAATTTCCTATGACTCTAACCATTAGATCACGCGCCTCCAACGGTTGATGTTGCATAAGGCCAGTCGAGTCGTAGTAGTGGTCGTTGTTAGTTCAGAAACAACATACCAAATCGTATAGTCACAAAGGGGTAGTTTATTTCTTTCTAGGCTCGTGGGTTCTTTTTTCAGAGAGAAGGAGAGTGAGAGAGTAAGGTCGAGCTGCTCTATCTTAAATCACGTTCATGTGCGCTATTCGTTGCTCCCCTAGATATGTCACGACCGAGCTCCAAAGTGAGAAAGAGGCCACATTTTCTTTCTTCCGTTTGTAGTCCCGGGGGTGGGGGAAGGTCACATCCACTTCCGCTCCTCCGCAGAAACCGGGACTTCCGTTTTTATTTTTTAACTCTAGTTCCGGGGTCATTCGTCAGTCAATGGCTGGCCCCCCGTTGAGCGTTTACCGTTCCAAACTTTAACCTCTTTGTTCTTATTTCTTTTTCTTCTCTTTCTCCAGAAATCCGATTACCGTTTTCTTTTCAATCCCCAAATTCCCCGTAGACATAATAATTACGCTACAGTTGAACTCAATATGCTGCTACCAAACAATGTTTCAGTAATATATATATACTAGCAAAATAAAAAACGCCCTCAGGGTGACGTAAAATAAATATTGCCTGAGGGGCTGGGAGTTGAAAATTTAATATCAGAGAGTTTGTATCATAAGTAAAGTAAAATCATCAAATTTATTAAAGGAGTAAAAATAAAATAAATTTATTAAAAAAAAAAAAAAATGAAATGGAAACTTAGTTCTGATAACTTTAAATATATATTAAAATAAAACAAACTATATATAGATAGATAATACCAGGTATGTATTTATTAAAACTGTTTTTAAAAAAACAATGAGGACTGTCTAACATTACATGTTCTAATTTTTAGTGTATTTATTTCTATGTTATGACGTAGTGTGACGTAGGCAGTGACGTAATTTTTGTTACAGACCAAAAACCGGAGCGAATCTCCATTATTAATAGATTTGGTTAGCAGCATATTGAATTTAATCCTCACTGAGAACCCCACACTTCAAGCCTTGTGCCAAACGCAGTGATGCTTAGTGAATGATTTCAGCTTCCTTGTATCTTTCACACCTCCAGACGCTGTTAATTCAATCACTTTCGCGGAATTGTTGACCCGATTCGTTTTTGATGTTTATAAAATGGCAGCTGGAATAAGTCGATTGGTACTTAGTATAAAATAGTCAATGACATTAGTTAAGAACAGTAAACGCCGACCCATTTGTTTATAGGAAGAAACAGCCGTGTTAATAGTGTTTTCTTTTTACTTTTCTTTTCTTTTTTTTTTTTGTAATGTACAGAAATATCGAGGAGACTCAGCCAAGCTGATATCAGGAACAACTGATGCAAGACACACGAGGTTCCATTACAGTCTGTGACGTCAAAAGGTAATCACTTTTACTCAGCGCCAAGAAGGTCAGGTGTCTTAGAGAATGGTAGAAAGAACCGTGGATGACGTAAAGATGACGTAACAGGTTAGTATACTCTCAGAATAGTTGTTTCGTTTCAAGGAATTCCAACCCTTATTGGGTTATTAAATGCCAAACTCAGCGATTTTAGCAAGCAATTATATGGTTTCAAGTGGAAGCGCGTGGTGTAATGGTTAAAGTCATACGAAATGGACTCGTCGCCCCGAGTTCAAATCCCGGATGTGGTAATTGCATTTCACTTAGCGCTAATACCCTTCGGAAAGGTATGAATCCTACTCTCCCTCCAGCTATGGGTAAATAGTAAGGCAGACTGGGTTCTTTAACCTTTGGTTAGGCAACCGGTCTAGGAGAAAGAAAACTCTGAATTTAAACCTGTTGACCCGGTGTCACATCCTGTTCGTGCGGAGTAGTTGGTATATATATATATATATATATATGGTTTCAAGTAACTATTCCAATTTAACGATAATAATCATTTGTTTGCCGACAGACATAGTTTTCATATTAATTGATTGATTTTAACGGCATGTCAACCCGACTGAGGATTAGTTATACCTAGAGGTTAGGATGTCCTGGGTTTGACGTTAAACTGTATCTAATGGTGAAGTTCCAATTCGGAAGCCCTGAGGAGTATGGAGTACCCTTCATTGCCATTACTCCTAGGTCCACTGACCCGTAGTGGTGGTACCTGCTAGGTCCCATCTATGGGTTAAATACATTGAAAATTAAGTTAAAATTAGTTTAAAATACCCAATAATGAATAAAACAAAAACGTAATTCCATAATAAATTTATTTCGACCAAAATTGGGGCCTATATAAATCGAAGTTTATTTAATATAGCTCCCCAAAATTCAGTCTCATCAGATGGAGGATCAGGTAATTTGAATTGCATAACTGAAAAATTTACTTCTCTTTTTCAGTTATGCAATTCAAATAACCTGATCCTCCATCTGATGAGACTGAATTTTGGGGAGCTATATTAAATCAACTTAGATTTATAAAGCCCCAATTTTGGTCGAAATAAATTTATTATGGAATAACGGTGTTGAGTTTTTCCTTCCTTTCAAAGATAAATATTGCTCTGTATATAATCTAAAAAGTTTATTATACATTGAGCTCTCTTTAGTGATTTAAAGATTCACTGTATTTATACATACTGACACCATACAATAATAATACAGTGTGTCTTAGAAATCACATATAGAATCATCCCTTACTACCGAGTTTTGGATACCTCTCATATATATAATTATATATATATATATATATACACACCCACCACACACACACACATATATATATATATATATATATATATATATAGAGAGAGAGAGAGAGAGAGAGAGACAGACAGACAGACAGACAGACAGACAAATAAAGAGTGAATCAGACAGGCTAAGAGAAAGAGAGATAAATACACAGAGAGAGACAGACAGACAGACAGACACAGAAAGAGAAAGAAAGACAGAGAGACAGACAGAGAGAAAGAGAGATAAATACATATATACACACAGAGAGTGGGTGAGATAGAGAGATTGTGTGTGTGTGTGTGAGAGAGGAGAGGGGGTAGACAGACAGACAGACAGACAAATGGACATACAGAAAAAGAGACAGATAGGCAGAGAGAATAAGAGATAAATTCAGACAGTGTGTGTGTGTGTGTGTGTGTGTGTGAGAGAGAGAGAGAGAGAGAGAGAGAGACAGAGACAGAGACAGAGACAGACAGAGACAGAGACAGACAGACATACAGAAAGGTTACATTCCTATTTCATAGGAATTTATTGGGTGCTAGACAATATTTACTCCGTTGCCGGAAGTGGGGAACACTACTGCGTTCCCTTGACAATATAAACAACATTCACTCTGTTACTGGAATTAAGGAACCCGACTGCAGTCCCTTAACTTTAGGACGGATAACTTAAACATAAACAATTATGCCCTCGCTAAATATCATGTTCTAACAGAACAATGTTTAAGATGAGTTGATTCGTCATAATGTTATAAGGGAATGCATTCGGTTGGTTGGTTGGTTGGTATTTACGGCATGTCAACCATTGCTGGGTTATTTGGCTAAACTTGCAAATTGGTCGGAAAATTAAAACGGAAAATTTTTTGGTTTCCCCATAACAGTTTAACTACAGTCTATGAATGAACTTTTTGCGAATTGGGTAACGGTTTAGGGGTTTGGGGATTAAGGTTGTTTTTAATTACGTATTGCTATATAATATATATATATATATATATTGATCGGAGGGGAGCTCTCCGACCGCCAGTCCAGCCTAAGGGCCTAAACTGACAGATAGACAGATAAGGAAGAGATACCCAAATATCTCGGAAGCTAAATAAAGTATAAGAGTTTCAAATCAACATATAAAACATTATTTATATAATGCAATTCAAAATGAAACGCATTGTCCGTGCACGAAAGTTATCGTCTCTCAATCAGCAGGTGATGTTTCGTCGTCTTCGGCCATGTGGCGCCACTTGTTGACCGGCCACAAAGCAATAATAATGGCGTGTAACGGCGCCCTTATCATCTGTCAGCCAATCAGAGCGCAGAGAAATATCGAAACGGAAACGAGGCTCCTTTCCCGTCCACTTCATCGCCATTTTGCGTTTTGTTTGTTGATTGTCTGGGATCTATTTCCCTAACAATTTCCGCAGATACGCCAATGTAGGTTCGTTAATAACAAGTGATTATTGCATAATCAATGGCCCAGCAACCGAGAGATGTAGGCATGCCCGGGGGTGGGGGGTGGAGGGTTCTGGAGAGGGAATAATTGTGGGTAAGAGAAAAAGTGTACACTTGTCCATATATAGGGGTGTTTGTTCTTTATATATAACGGCCATGGGTGTGTATGCATGACCATCTATATGTGACATATATCACACACACACACACACACACACACACACACACACACACACACACACACACAGGAGGCGTGTGGGCTAGTGGTTAGAGTCGTGGAAAATGGACTCGTCGATTCGAGTTCAATTCCTAGACGAAGCTGTTGGCATTTCACATAGCGCTAATACCCTTGGGAAAGGTATGAATCCATATATTCTCCCTCCAGCTATGGGTTAAATAGTAGAACAGACTGGGCTTTTCAGCCTTGGGTAGGTAACCAGTCTAGGAGAGGGATAACTCTGAATTCAAAATTCCTGAGGTCGGTTCGTTGATTGGATTTGTGGCAACCCTTGATGCACCAATTCTTTCCTATTGACTGTGCCAAAAAGTGTGGATGGTCCAACACAAGCCTTCACCACTATAAACAAATCACTGTATGGGTGTTCATTGTGTGTGTGTGAAACCTCATGCGTCGAAAATCGACGAGAGATTCCATAATATATATATATATATATATATATATATATGAAATAGGTATATTTGGACAGCATCTTTTCATTCAAACAAATTTGGTTAAAAATAATAGAATCCTTACTGTTTTCAAGTTTTTTTTCTTTTTTCTTTCAAGTTTTCTAACAATTAAAAAAAAACTTGGAATATCAAAATTTTAAATAAACTTATTTTAAAAAATTGATAGACGACCTGAAAGAAAAAAATTAAATAAAAAAACTGCAGAGAGGACTTCAAGATAGCATTCGAATATTTCAGCTTAAAAAAAAAAAAAAAAAAAAGGAATACCCCTTCAAATGAGCTGCAGAACAGAATTGTACGCTCTTTATTGGGAAATAAAGTTGTTTTCCAACTACATTCTTAAATGATTTTCTCTTTTTTTTTTTTTTCAATAAACATGTCTAAATGAAATAACTTTTTCGGTAATAAAATTTGAAAAATTTCACTGGGACATATTTATTGAAAAATACCCAAAATAATTTATTGTAAAAGAAAAATATTTATTTAAGCTGAAAAGCTGAAAAATTCGGAGTGCGTATCTTAAAGAAAACCCAGAATTCCCATGTTTACACTTTTATATGTTTATTTGAAACTCGTACTTTATTTAGCTTCCGAGAAATTTGGGTATCTCTGTTTTGTTATCTGTCTGTCTATCTGTCAGTTTGGCCCTTACGAGTATGTAAAAAAGTTTCAGGATTGGTGTCACACAAAAAATCATTTCAAATCCAAACTTATCTAGTCTTAATTTAACTTATATATACTACTTAAAAGAAATTAAAAACTTTAGCAAATTTCAAATGGCTATTTTATGATTTTGAAAACAAAAGCATTTCAATATAAAATTCTAAAGCAGAAGGAGGTGATTATTGTAGAAAATAATATTACCTTATTTTCACCTTATGCAAATAAAGAAGATCATAAGTGAAAAACAATTACAGTAACCTCCCTTTGACCATAGCAACAGAGCCCTAGGGTATTAGCCATAAACTGATGAGAAACCTCAAGCGATTGGCTAAGGGCCTTTGTCAGCGACCAATCAGAGCACACGTTACGAGGTTCAGTGATAACCGCCAATTTTGAGGCTGATACCTTGAAATCACTATCTTGCCACTGGAATCTCTTCGAGGAACGCGTAGTTTTTACACAGCAAAGGCGTCAGTAGAACGAGGAGAATTGGAACAGCATGGGGGAGCTGTAGATTTCGTAAAAGTCAAGACTTCAAATACAAGAGACAGATAAGTTTAGCAAAAGCATTATTTTGCAAACCATTATACACCATTATACAATACACTTTGTAAACCTTGCATACGCTTTGTATCTCAACTCACGTATTGTATTTTGTATGTTACATGTTCTTGTGATTGATAAACGCATTGTTTTGTTGTAAAGCCTTGAGTTGTGTTCATTACCTGATATCCTTGTCTTTATCTTGTCTTTATAATTCTTTACATTATAGCTAGTGGAAAGGCCAACTTCATAACTTAAAGACCATAGGTAATCTTCAGTCCACACATCCCCCACTTCTGATCTTGTACAATTAATATTTATCCCATATCTAAAGATGAAGTCATCGATAAAGCTTTGGAAAGCCACACTCGATAACCGAGAAGACCATATGTAGCTTTAAGTCCACGTGTTCCCTGCTCCTGGCCTTAAGTCCACATGTTCTCTACTCCTGGTCTTGTACATGTAATATCTATCATATCTCAAATGGAATCCGTCGACAAACGCGTGGAAGACCCAACTCGATAAGTTAGAACTCCATATGTTGCCTTAAGTCCACATGTTCCCTGCTCCTGGCCTTAATCTTAAGAAACATACGTAGTCTTAAGTCCACATGTTCTCTACTCCTGGTCTTGTACATGTAATATCTATCCATATCTAAAGTGTTGTTGATGGCTTCCATCAACAAAGCTGTGGAAGATCGAACTTATTAACTTAGAAGACCATATGTTGCCTTAAGTCCACATGTTCTCTACTCATGATCTTGTACATGTAACATCTAAAATCTAATATCTACCCTATATCTAAAATTTAATATCTACCCTATATCTAAAATCTAATATCTACCCTATATTTAAAATGGAATCCGTCGACAAGCGCGTGGAAGACCGAACTTGATAACTTAGAAAACCACATGTAGTCTTAAGTCCACATGTTCTCTACTCCTGGTCTTGTCCATGTAACATCTAAAATCTAATATCTACCCTATATTTACAATGGAATCCGACGACAAACGCGTGGAAGACCGAACTCGATAACTTAGAAAACCATATGTTGTCTTAAGTCCACATGTTCTCTACTCTGTTTTGTACATGTAACATCTAAAATCTAATATCTACTCTATATTTAAAATGGAATCCGACGACAAACGTGGAAGACCCAACTCGATATCTTAGAAAAACATACGTAGTCTTAAGTCCACATGTTCTCTACTCCTGGTTTGTCCATGTAACATCTAATATCTAATATCTACCTATATTTAAAATGGAATCCGTCGACAAACGCGTGGAAGACCGAACTCAATAACATAGAAAACCATACGTAGTCTTAAGTCCACATGTTCTCTACTCCTGTTCTTGTATATCTGCCCCATATCTGAAATGAAAGTCTCTATGTCAATCCAACAATGCAAACGACTGGACAATGGACGAATAAATATCATTCTCGATTGATTTATGAGCAAATGGGACAATCTATCTAAATGATATAGAATTGAAGTCACGTTGTTTATGTTGAATGAAAAATACGCTGTAGATCTGGGGTCTAATTACCCGACATGTTCGGCTAATTGAAATGAAAGTTAATATTACTGACCAATACTGACCAGCCGACATCAGATGACTATGGCGTCACAAACATGGCCGCCATTACTTGCCACATCCTACGCTTTTATTTCGCTACCGTCGACATAAAGATACAAATATACTTAATAAACATGAAACGCTTGTCGTAGATCGTAAAAATATGTTATCTATATGAGACGTATTATCATCTTAATGAGGTAAAAGACGTATATATATATATATATATATATATATATATATATATATTATAAGTCGTAAGTAAAGTCGTCGGGGCGGCCTAATGTCGGTATCAGCCATGCTGCGAGGGAGTCTATCCCCTTTTCACTAGCGCTAGACCAATGAGATTATTTTAGCGTCTGAGGTGGAGCGCCACACCTACCATCAGCTCCTTACTTTACCGCACAGATCCCTGTGCTACTCATACGCTGAGTTGGCGAGGGCAGGTATCGAACTAATAACCTTGTGGTTTCTAGCCGAACGCTCTACCGACTGAGCTAACCCGGACCCTACTAAAGCAGAATTAATCAACTTTTGCATCCTAAAGTCTTTTTACTGTTTAATTTAATGACTTGAAAATTATACTAAATTATTCCTTACTTTTAGGATTGAATTATGTTTTGGAAAAAATCTGCTTTGATTGGTTCTAATTAGTCATAATTTGTAATTAAGTCAAAAATTGACCAATCTCTTACTTTACTCTGTGTCTATCTCTTTCTTACCCTCTATGTATCTCTTAAGTACCTCCTCATTATATAATGTTAGTTTCTCTGGAGAATAGAGAGAGAGACAGAGACAGAGACAGAGACAGAGAGAGAGACACAGAGAGAGAGAGAGAGAGACAGACAGAGAGAGAGAGAGAGAGAGAGAGAGAGAGAGAGAGGACGAGAGAAAGAAAGAGCCGAGAGAATTTGAAATGTATTTCTATATATACTTCCAGCTTCCACATTAATATATATATATTTTTTAAACTGGAACACATCACCCCTGATGATGGCACTTCGAAGTGCCGAAAGTACTCGAGACCTGAACTTTGGTGGACTTATCCACGAATTCCACCCAAATATTAAAAAGTTGGCCAGAAAACTCGAAAAGATCAAAACTAAAATTGTTAAATAGGAGATGTGTCTTTAGTTTAATTATATATATATATATATATCTTATTATAATGGAGATTGTGTGTTTTTCTGTCTGTAACCGAAACTATATTACTAATCGAGTCACAATTCACATAGTTATTTACATCACATTCTGCATGATTTGATTTTTATTCAAACCTCAATTCTTGATAAAATAGTTTTACATTATTAATACTGTCCATATCTACGTATTATTAACATGCGATTGTATTTATATATACAATATAGTGGTTTGCAGTGTGAAGGGAAAGGCTAATTTGCATATTGATATTAATTTGATTTAATAAATATGTGCTCAGTATTATTTGATTTCTAATTGTTTGTTTTATCTTAATGAATATGAGCAAAAATCTCTCCAATAAATACAACAATATTCAGCTATTCTTACTTCCTGATTAAACTAAATAGTTTTATGAAAACTTAGCAATGAAAGACAGCAAGTTTTAGTTGTTCCCCTCTGTTTCAAATCTTTTTATCGCATCTTATTTAGATCCATTACCCTTTCTAAGTTAACATGATATTTTATTTCATTAAAATTTAAATACTTGCACCCGGAGGGTGCATATATTTGCTAGTATATATAATGTTTCACTTCACTTCTTTAAGATTGGATCAGCGGCTTGTGATACTATCAGAGTTAGCCATTGCCAAATTGAGACCGGATCTGCCCCTGTGGTCCAGGTTTCTACGCAATCCCTTGTGAGGACTCTGTACAGGAAGCTTTAGAAAGGAAGGACTCATATATGGAACTCGCTGCGGAAATGGAGAAATAACACTGGAAAAACGAGGGTCTTCCAGTTGAGATCGGATGTCTGGGACTTTGTAGCTACGTCAACCATGAAGTTCCGAAACGATACGGAGACCAACGGACAGGCTCTTCGTAAGGCGATCAAGAAACTATCAAGGGTAGAAGGGTCCCAAATGGTCCAATAATAAATAATAAAAAGGGGGAAAGGAGCGGGGAAATGGTTTCTAGTTATATTACACCATATGAAAAGAAAGAAAGAAAGAAAGAAAGAAAGAAAGAAAGAAAGAAAGAAGAAAGAAAGAAAAAGAAAGAAAGAAAGAAAAAGAAAGAAAGAAAGAAAGAAAGAAGAAAGAAAGAAAAGAAAAGAAAGAAGAAAAGAAAGAAAGAAAAGAAAGAAGAAAAGAAAGAAAAGAAAGAAAGAAAGAAAGAAAAGAAAGAAAGAAAGAAGAAGAAAAGAAAGAAAGAAAGAAAGAAAAGAAGAAAGAAGAAAAGAAAGAAGAAGAAAATGAAGAAAGAAACACACACACACACATATATATTATATATATGTGGGAGATTATGTGCTTAATTAAAGTCATACCTAATTTTGTTAATTAATTATAATTAAATGAATTAGGCGTGCATATCGGTTCAAATGAAAAGCGTAAACAAATCGAGAAAAAGTCATCTCTGTATGTACATTTCAGCTCATCAGGCCCCATCAGCAGAGCTATAGACAAGTAGTGCTTTATGCGTGATTCGAACCCTACCTGTCAGGCTGACAGGCGGACACTCCAACCACCACACCAGCTAGCTTCCCCAGAATTTCTCGTTCATTTTAAACTGGTATGTATAGCGCACTTTTTGGGTTGTTTCAAAAAGTAATGACGTTTTGTTTAGGACAGGAATAATTACCAACACAGGAACATGTATCATACATCAAAATGAAGCTGGTCCTCTGTGGATCACACCCCTACTTCTCCACATAAGTGTGTCAAAAAGTAATGCCATTTTGTTTAGGACAGGTATAATTATCAACACAGAAACATTTATCATACATTCAAATGAAGCTGGTCCCCTGTGGATCACATACCTACTTCTTCACATAGTCACCATTTCTCGCGTGTGTAATAATCTTATTATAATGGAGATAGTGTGCTTTTCTGTCTGTAACTGAAACTACATTACTATTCAAGTCATAATTTCCTGAGGTATTTACGTCACATTATCCATTATTTTATTTTTATCTAAACTTCAATTATTAATAAAATTGTTTTATATGATTAATACTGTTGGCCTTATCTACATCAAAATAATATACAATTGTATTTATATATACAACAAAATGGCGGTTTATTGTGTGAACGGGAAGGCTAATTTGCATATTGATATTAAAAATTTGATTTTAATAAATATGTGCTTAGCGTTTTTGATTGGTAATTGTTTGGTTTTATTTTAATAAATATGAGCAAAAGTTTCGGGTATAGATCATAAAAGAAATCGATTAATAAGAACAAATAAATGTAATTATATTCATACTTCCTATTTTAACTAAATAGTTAAATTAGGAAAATTTAGCAATGAAAGATGGGAGTGATAGAAGAAGAAGTTTCAGTTGTTCTATTTTTCAATTATACTCCCCTCTGTTTCGAATCTTTTTATCTGCATTCTTATTTAGTTTCATTAACCTTTCTAATTTAATATAATATAATATTATATTAAAACATAAACACTTGCACCCGGAGGGTGCATATATTTGCTGTGTGATAATAATAATAATAATAATAATAATAATAATAATAAATTCTCTGGGACTTCGAGATAAAGACGGGTCACCCTATCTCAGCCAGGAGACCAGACCTAGTGTTGATTAACGAAAACAAAAAAAAAAGAGAATGTGTCAACTGGTGGACTTTGCGGTCCCAGCAGATCACAGGATGAAGCTGAAGGAAAATGAAAAGGTGGATAAATACCTGGACCTAGCCAGAGAATTGAAAAGCTGGAATATGAGAGTGAAAGTGATACCAATTGTAGTTGGTGCACTTGGAACGGTACCAATAAACTTGGAAAAAAGACTGGAGGATCTGGAAATCAAAGGAAGAATTGAGACCATTCTCTAAGTCACTTTCTCTAAACTTTTGAGGACCGTTCCAAGTTCACCAACTACAATTGGTATCACTTTCACCCTCATATTCAACGTGTTTTTTTTTTCAATTCTCTGGCAAGGTCCAGGTATTTGTCTATCATTTTCTTCCATCTTCACCTTGTGATCTGCTTGGACTGCAAAGTCTACCCATTGACATGTTCTCTTTTTCTTGTTAATCAACACTAAGTCTGGTCTTCTGGTGGGGATCCGTCTTTATTTCAGTCCCATTATTATTATTATTATTATTACTAGCAAATATATGCACCCTCCGGGTGCAAGTATTTAAGTTTTAATGTAATAAAATATTGTATTAAATTAGAAAGGCTAATGAAACTAAATAAGAATACAGATAAAAAGATTTAAAACAGAGAAAGTATAATAAAAGATTTGAAACAGAGGGAGTATAATAAAAAAATGGAACAACTGAACTTATTCTTCCATCACTCTCGTCTTTCATTTTATTTTTTCTAATTTAAGTATTTAGTTATAAGAGGAAGTAAAGAATAAAATGAGTTATTTTATCTTGTTAATGGATTTCATTTAAGATTCATTGAAGAGATTTTTGCTTATATTCATTAAAATAAAACCAAACAGTTAGAAATCAATAATACTAAGCACATATTTATTAAATTCGATTTTTTAATATTAATATGCAAATTAGCCTTCCCATTCACACTGTAAACCGCTATTTTGTTGTATATATAAATATAATTGCATGTTGTCAATATGTAGACATAGTTAACAGTATTAATAATGTATGACAATTTTATTAATAATTGAGGTTAAATAAAAATAAAATCATGGAGAATGTGATGTCTATAACTAAGAGAATTGTGACTTGAGTAGGAATATAGTTTCGGTTACAGACATACAAACCCACAATCTCCATTATAATAAGATTATTATTATTATTATTATTATTATACACGCATGCACACACACACAGACAAACAGACAGATAGATACACAAACACCTCACACACACATACACAGATGCATATATATGTATGTGTGTGCGCACTGTGTGTGTGTGTGTGTGTGTGGCTCATTGGTAAAAAACAGTCATCAACAGTAGATAATTACTTATTAAAATACATACAAACGCCCTCCACAAATAAAGGTCTAGACAAAATAACTAAGTCAACTGTATTTCTTTAGCATTAATCCTTTCGTATTATTAATTGCACAATCCTCTCATGCTTTCAAAAAAATCTAGTACATTTATTTTTCATGATCTTTACATCAGATATGTGAAGCATACGCGAAACCTTTACAAGTTTTTAAAAATATTCCCACAAATATATATATATATATATATATATATATATATATATATATATATATATATATATATATATATATATAGATAGATAGATAGATAGATAGATAGATAAATAAAAGGATATGAAAACAACACAATATGTGTTAAAGTGAAAATATTTTATATCATATTCAAAGCTAATATTGAACAATATTTCGATTTATAAAAATCATCTTCAGAGCTTGTTTATACTCCAGACTTATCAATAGCAGAGACGAAAATAATATGAATTCAAAACGAAAGCAATGATGTTGCAAAAAAATTATGCGGAAGTTTCAAATATAAGCACGTCCACCAACGCTTTTCTCGGTCAGCGGCAGTTATTTCCTTTCTCTTAATATATATATATATATATATATATATATATATATATATATATATATATATATCGCAGTGACTAAAAAATCCACTAAGGAATTCAGAATAAAAATTTATTCACTTCGGGACTTCGTTAATGCGAGAAACTATAGTCGGTATATATCAAACGATTCGTATTTTAAACCATTCGTATTTTATCCTCCCCCCCTCTCTCTCTCTCTCTCTCTCTCTCTCTCTCTCTCTCTATATATATATATATATATATATATATATATATATATATATATATATATCACTTTTTAGCAAGTAATGTTTAGCCACAATTATATTTCACACCCTACCACCCAAATATATATATTAGCTATACCCAAAATGAGCCTAAAATGCGTTTTTGACAAAAATAGAAAATAATTTACCAAAAATCAGGGAATTATCGGATTTTAATGAAATTTTCAGTGTTGATTTATCAATGAATGATCTTTATAATGCATTATTTATTTTATTTCAAAACTTTCTCATTTTTTTCAGGTCACTCAATTTTGCCCCCCCCCCTTATGTTGAGGGCGTAACATTTTTTTCAAGTTGGTCTTATATTGTACTAATTACAGTATAAATAAAGAGATAAAAGACCGAAGTTATGAATAGAACCCAAAAAATATTTACGGTGGCTTTTCTATGAAAAAATAAGTACCGAAAATCCAAAAATAAAATGTAAACAATAATAGATAATTAATTTTTTGGAGATTTCTTTTTTACTCATTTCGATAATTATTTAATTGGCTATTATCTTATGAAAGATAAAATTATACATCGATATTTTTTCTGCTTAAAAAGGGGGGGGTACATTTTCAATCGAGTTTTTCTTCAAAAAGTATACTTTGATGTAATAAAATATGGTTTGCATTAAATAGATATCTAGTTTTAGAATCTAAAAATATAACATTTTAAACTTAACATCAGATTTTTCACATTTTAAATGAATTTTATATATTAATTTTTCATAGCAAAAATACTAGATTAAAGTTTTGAAATAAAATGACTGATGCATTATAAAATTCATTAATTGGTAAATCAATACTGAAAATTTCATTAAAATCGGATAATTACCTGATTTTTGGTAAACTTTTTTGCAATCGCGAATGTTAACAAGCGCCTAAAACCATTGAAAAAGAGACAGAATGGCGGATCGTGTCGAAATTGACCTAAAATAAAACCCTTTTAAATCTATTAAAAATAAACTGCATATGTAATGATATTTTTCTTTTTTAATGATGGTCATTATGTTACTACTTATCATTTTAGACAAAAGTTTGACCTTAAATAATAGATTTGATTAATTTTAATTTGTTTTTAAAAACCTAGCAGCCGACAAAATTGGGTATGCCTAATATATATATATATGAGAAGTAAATACACACGCGGTGTGTTTATGATATGGCTTTTTTTAGCCGACGATTTTTGGGAGAATATGTGCTTAATTGAAGTCGTACCTAATTTTGAAAGTTAATTAATTAATAATTAATTAATTAGGCGGGCATACATATTTAAATGTAAGGCTAAACAAATCGAGAAAATCAATTTCTGTATGTACATTTCGGCCTATTAGGCCTCATCAGCAGAGCTATAGATAGGAAGACTGCCTTGGTACTTCAATTAAGCACATATTCTCCCCCCCCCCAAAAAAAAAAAAATATGTGTGTGTGTGTGTGTGTGTTCGCGTGTGTTTATGAGTACTGTGTATCAAATATTTATATGGGACTTCTCAAGTTACTAACAGTTTTTAAACACCGAACATTTACACATGTTAGTCATTTTGCTAATGTTTCTTCTTTTGAGGAAATAAAGACAATTTATGAATGAATATATTACGAGCTAAAAAAGATATTAAGTTCTCAAAACTTTCTCGTTACTTTTAGGATACATTGTAAAAGAAAAACGAAAAGGGAAAGCAAAGAAAATGTAAGAAAAAAAAAACTTTTTAAAATAGTGTCGTGTGTCAGTTGTTACATAAGAAGCGGATGTTCAAAATGCATTTTAAAAAAAAACTCCTTTGAACACCGTTGTGTAACAAGCCAATGGGGGAATGACATCTGTTAGGAGAGAGATTTTTTTTAACGAGAACGCTTGTCGCCTACGCATGCGCTTTGAATGGATACATCAGCAATGGCGATCTTGTCGTCTGCGAATTGAATGGACAAGACTTTCGGTAAATCAGTCAAATGTTTATCCACTCAACTCCTGTGCGCCGTTGATAAATATTGGTTTAGAAAGTTTGTATTCAACTCTATGAATAAACATCGGTTAATAAGTCTCAGTTTGTGTATTTAGGAATTTACGAATAATAATAATAATAATAATAATAATAATAATAATATAATAATAATAAGAAGAAGAAAGAAGAAAGAAGAAGAACAAAACAACAACAACAACAACAACAACAAATTATATCAAAGCAAAAATTGATAAGACACAACAAACAGTAATGTAGACTGTGTGGTGACAGAGATGAGACGGTAAACCATGTATTAAGCGAATGTAGCAAACTAGCACAAAAGGAATACAAAGCTAGGCACGACTGGGTTGGGAAGGTGATCCACTGGGAATTATGGAAAAAATGATGATGATGATGAGAAGAAGAAGAAGAACAAAACAACAACAACAACAACAACAAACAACAAATTATTCAAAGCAAAATTGATAAGACACAACAAAACAGTAAATGTCGACTGTGTGATGACAGAGATGAGACTGTAAACGTATTAAGCGAATGTAACAAACTAGCACAACGGGAATACAAAGTCAGGCACGACTGGGTTGGGAAGGTGATCCATTGGGAAGTATGCAAAAAAAAATACATTTTGACCATAAATGGTATATGCATAAACCAGAATCTGTTATTAGAATGAAACACAAATTCTCTGGGACTTCGAGATAAAAACCGATCACATTATTCCAGCCAGGAGATCAGACATAGTATTGATTAACAAAAAAAAGAGAGAACTTGTCAACTAGTAGATTTTGCAGTTCCAGTAGATCACAGGGTGAAGATGAAAGAAAACGAAAAGATAAACAAATACCTGGACCTTGCCAGAGAATTTGAAAAGGTATGGAATATGAAGGGTGAAATTATGCCATTGTAGTTGGTGCATTAGGAAGGGTCTCAAAAAGCTTGGAAAAAGACTGGGGAACTGGAAATCAGAGAAAGGACTGAGACGAACCAGACAACTGGATTGCTGAAATCGGCTAGAATACCCAGAAGAGTCCTTGAGACTTGAGGAGACTGGTTGACTCTCTGAATCCAGAAGTCAGTCAGATGTCCATCGGTTAACGTTGGTGTGAAAAACTCTGATAATAAATTCAAACCTGTTAAACTTCTCTTCAAAAATTGACCCTGTGTCTCATCCTGCTCGTGCGGACAGGTAGTAAATATATATGTTCTACGCGGAATCATAATATCCTGGTATCTTAGTATTTAAAAGAAAAGAAAAGTTTTATCAAGATACCCATTATTGTTACTAGAAAAAAAAAATACCCTCCGGGCGGTGTAAAAATTAATTTTTGAAAGATATTGCCTGAGAGATTTGGAGTTAAAAATTCAATGCCAGAGAGTGTGTACCATAAGTAAGTAAAATCCTCAAATTTATTAAAGGAGTAAAAAAATAAATAAAACAATTTGAAATGGAAACTTAGTTCTGATAACTTTAAATATATATTAAAATAAAACAAACTATATATAGATAGATAATCATCATCATCATCATGTCGCGCTTTCAGCACGGATATCCATGACAATCTTTCTCCATCCGTCCCTATCGCTCATCATTCTCGGGAGGTCCTCTATGCAGCATCCTGCATCCGCACAGAGCTGATCAACGTACGTTTTTGCTGGTCGGCCCACACTGGCGTGCCCATATGCTGGCTTATGAGTTCGTCCTTGCTTCTCCAGCAGTGTCCCGTGTGCCTTGTCCGTCTTACTCGGATGGTTTGGGTGATATGTGGTAGGTGGCCGTACCGCTGCTTTCTCGTAGGGTGCTGTTTCCACGTCTTGTTCAGGATCACCCGCAGCATTCTTGTGCAGCTCCCATCTAGTTTATTCTCTAGTCGCTTAGTTAGGGTCCAGGTGGTGCATATATACAGCAGTACTGACACGAACCAGGCATGTATTTATTAAAACTTGTTTTAAAAAATAACGAGGAATGTCTAAGGTTGCATGCTCAAATTCTTACAAAGGTTTACACAATATCTGCTGTGGTTAATTTGCATACGGGTTTATAATAAATAATTACTTGGTGTTATTGATCTCTACTATTACTGTTTTATATCTACAACGTATTAAAATCAATCTTATGAATTTCACTTTATCAGAAACCCTGTGTCATTGGTAGTTTTTAGATAATAACACAAGACTTCGATTTAACTTAGATCATATTTTATTTCGAAATCCCCACCAGACTACCTGCGCAGATTGAGTCGGCTCGTGCATAACACGACTTACCGCCGTCGTGGTTTTTGGCCGATCTGACTAAAAATCTATTTCTAATCTAAACCGGAAGAGGGCCTTCTCCACCGATTCTCACGGTATCCACCGGAAGTAGGATCAGGACTGAGGTCAAGCATTGTCATTCAATCCTTCAAGGTCGCCGTCTAACTTATAACAGCCATTTTGGTTTCTACACTACTGTACATAAATATTAGGAATCTAATAATTATGTAACAATCTTTTTTATATGTGATTTTATTTAATTTCGCTAGCCTTACTAATTTAATATATTTCATTACATTAAAAGTCAAATACTTATGCCCGTAAGATGCATATTCTTGCTAGTTTTGGTTGTTTTTTTTTTTAAATAGAAGTGTATTGGCGATACTGTACTTGAATATACTTGTACGCATGCGTAAGATTTATTTTCGACATTACAAGAAATTTCTGAATACTTTCTCATGTCTGCACTTTCGTCTGATTGAGTGTCTGCGCATGTGTAGACTATTAAAAAAAACTGCTGTGTATGTCTTAATGATTTTAATATATTTTGATGCACTTTCCGTAGTAAATTTATGGGCATCTTCTGCGTACACATATTTTATTCTGTTTAAACTTGTTTTATGTATTGACGTCAAAGAAGTTCTAACATAAACATGGCCGCCAGTTTGTGTCATAGAATCAGAGTGCAATCGACATTAATCAAAAGTAAAGGTGTCAAAAATTATTTGTTACGGTTAGACGAGTCTGGCAACAAAAAATATATAAGATATTTGCCATAGATCCCACTTATATAAAAAAAAAAAGGCAAAAAGTCAACGGGGCGGTCTAAAGTCGGTATCAGCCAGTCAGCGAGGGAGTCTATCCCCTTTTCAATAGCGCTAGACCAAGGAGATGTTTTTTTAGCATCTGAGGTGGAGCCCCACAACTACCATCAGCTCCTTACTTGAAGGACAGGGTTAGCTCAGTCGGTAGAGCGTTCGGCTAGAAACCACAAGGTTCCTAGTTCGATTCCGCCCGCCAACTCAGCGTATGAGTAGCACAGGAGCAGCTGATGCGGTAAAGTAAGTAATATAGGCTTGGCATAAGGACATTTTATGTTTTCCAATCCTTTTGGGATCGTTCCAAGTGCACCAACTACAATTGGTATCACTTTGACTTTCATATTCCATAACTTTTTCAGTTCTCTAGCAAGGTCCAGATGTTACATAATTATTAGAAACCTAATGATTATGGCAATAGTGTAGAAATCATAATGGCGATTAGTGCAGCTGATGGCCTTGAGAGTGAGTGACAGCGCTTGACTTCAATCTCACCTTGCCTTCCAGGGATAAATCGTGAGAACCGGAAGCCATAGAAGACCCTGTTCCGGTTTAAGGAGTAAGCAACTCAGTCAGTCAGTTAGAAGTTAGAAACCAAGCTAGTAACATGTAAGTCTCACTGCGCAGAATGTCTGGTTGGGGATGTACAAATAAAGTAACATCAACGTAAATCGAAGTCTTGTGTTTATTACCTAAAAACTAACAATGACACAGGGCTTCTGATAAGGAGTGATCCCTAACAGAAACCAGACCCGGAATCCCCATAGAAGACCAGACCTTAGAAGAGACCAGACCAAAATATTAGAAGATAGAACCAAAGCCGACCAGAAGAAAATACGACCAGAGTAAGAAGTAAGAAAGGGTATACAACATTATGCTGATTTGGTAACGTGAAAACGTCAGTACGTAACATAGATATTTGTCCATTTTTTCATTTTCCTTTAGCTTCACCCTGTGATCTGCTGGAACTGCAAAATCCTCCAGTTGACTTGTTCAACTGGTGGATTTTGCAGTTCCATTATTATTATTATTATTATTATTATTTATTATTATTATTATAGAGTTTTTCACATCAGCATTAGCTGATGGTATTTCACTGGAGTCTGAGTGACAACAAGTCTCGTCAGGTCTCCAGGACTCTTATAAGCTCATGGGTGGTAGGTGCAAAATGCGTTGATCCCGTCGGCATCCCCCCTAAACAGGGGGCGCC
>CM042170.1:5624560-5642060 GCA_023376005.1 Doryteuthis pealeii
CTTTCTTTCTTCCACTTTCTTTCTTTTTCCCTTTTTCTTTCTTTCTCTCTCTATTGTCCCCCTACCCCTCTCTCTCTCTCACTCTTCTTCAAGTTACCCCTTCCATTTTCTCTCTTACCCCCCTCTCTCTTCCTTTCCCTTTCTTCAACAATTTGCCTCTTTCTCTTCTCTTTTTTCAACTCGCTCCCTTTTCTTTTTCATTGACTTGTCTATTCCTTCCTTCTTCTTCTTCTTCTTCTTCTTCTTCTTCTTCTTCTTCTCTTCTCTCTCTCTCTCTCTCTCTCTCTCTCTCTCTCTCTAAATTTCTATACAACAACCCCTCTCTCCCCCTCTCTCTCTCTAAATTACTATACTTCAGTCTCTTTCTCTCTCTGTCTCTAAATTTCTATACTTCAGCCCCCCCCTCTCTCTCTCTCTCTCTCTCTCTCTCTCTCTCTCTCTCTCTCTCTCTCTCTAAATTTCTATACTTCAGCCCGTCTCTCTCCCCCTCTCTCTCTCTCTCTCTAAATTTCTAGTCTCTTTCTCTCTCTTCTCTAAGTTTTATATTTCAGCCCCCCCCCTCTTCTCTCTCTCTCTCTCTCTCTCTCTTCTCTCTCCTCTCTCTCCTCTCTCTCCTGTGTTTCTCTCGCTCTTCTCTTTTCTTCTTCTCTTCCTCTCTCTTTATCAGCTTGCCTCTTTCTTTCTCCTTTCTTCTTCTGTCTCTCCATCCTCTTTTCCTATATGCCTACCCCCCCCCACTCCTTCTTGCTTCCTCTATTCCCCTCTCCCACTTCCTCAATTTCCCTTCCAATTGCCCAGCAACACTTGATGGGCGTGGCACATGACCATAATAGATCAATAACCAATTGATTCCGTAATGTGTGTCTGGGTCAGCCTGCCCCGTTCTGCCTTCGGTCAGGCTCAACACGGCCAGGAGACACCTTCTATATCCCCTGCATTTCCCGACTGTTTCTATGGGACCCCAAAAATCAAAAAACAGATACCCACAAATTTTATTTGTCCGGTTTCATATTGAGTAGAGCCCTAAGGAAAATCTTTCCATTTCGTTGCTATTAGTTATTTGCTTTGATTTTAGGGCTTCAAGCCGAAAGGATTCCTTAAGAGCCTGGCTGGTGATGCTCCTTAATAGAAAAGATTCTAAAGAATTCTAAAAATTGCTGATACAGGATTTTTTATTGTTGATATTTACTAAATATTGCTTAGTCGGACATACAGATTTAAGAACGCCAGTGGGTTAACTAAATGCAATCACGTGGTCCGAGGGAATTATTCCCCAAGCACGACCTTCCTTCTTGCCTAAAAGGAGTAATGATCAGTTTTATTACCTGCTGCTTGAGGAGCCTCTCAGGGGAATGCTGACGGGAAACATGCATTTTTTTGCACTGGCTATTTTACAGTATTTTACAGTTTTCAAGGGTATTACTAAATGCTGTAAAAGCTAATCAGCAGAAAAAGACATTGAAGGTGCCCTAATCAATTATGTCACACTTACAGTATCTGCTGTCGCTTAAATGGTCACCCGTTTAAGGCTCATCGCTGCTTAATTTCGGTGATCTAGTGGGAACCGGTGATTTCAACGTGATTTGGCCGTAAGGAGTTAAGTTGTCTAGTTTAGTGCTTCTTGTAGAATCCCCAATTACTTAATGGGACTGTCCAATTCTACAATACACAGTCGACGAATTCTAAGCCCCGTCGGCAGGTCGAGAGTGCATGATCGATTTAACAATATGACCAAATAGCTTGTAAAACAAGTTCAAAGTTTAAGACTCTCATCAGATCTGATCGAAGTTTGGCAGCCACTCGCAAAAATAATCTTTCCAGATGAGAACAAAAGAGATTACGTTTTAGTTATTTACTAAACTTAGTTTAGCTGTGGCACAAGGCCAGAAGCATGGGGGCGCTTAGTGAAAATCGAACTTACTAACAATGTCCTGCAAATCTAACTTGCTGACCATTAAACCACATAGGGTGCCCATAGTTATTTACTAAGCTTCGCTTAGATGTGACACAAGGCCAGGAGTAATCGAATCGAACTCACTAACAATGATCTGTAAATCTAACTTGCTAACCATTACAACGCGTGGAGTGCCCATAGTTATTTACTAAGCTTAGGTTAGATGGGGTACAAGGCCAGAAGTATGGGGCACCCAGTGATAATCGAACTCACTAACAATGGTCTGCGATTCTAGCTTGCTAACCATTACACCGCATATATATAGATAGAGAGAGAAGCGTTCAAAAGAGTTTACGTTTTAGATTCATTGATTCCATTTACAGAAAAACCTGATTATCACCACCTCCCCCCAGATACTGGAAACCATCAATAAATTACAGCCCTTGTTCCTTAAAAGTACGACCGTTATCATTTTGCAACACCCTCTAGTATTACAGTCAAGTCACGCTGAAAGCACCGGTTCATTCTAGAATACCGAAGTTAAGCAGCGATGAGTCTGTTCAGTACTTAGATGGGTAAACATTTAAGCAACAGCAGGTACTATAAGTAAAATCGAATATCAAAATGACTTGATTCGACGTTAAAGGATACAAAAAGGGTTGATATGCCATAAAATACAACAGCCAACCAGTCAACATCCTCTGGTTAAAAATGAAACCGTCCAAATCGTCCAAGATGGGATACAAAACATTTTAGTCCGGACTATCTGGTGTTGCTTATCCGTCGAATTTTTATTTCTAACGAGTGCCTGTATGTCAACTAAATAACGGACAATTCCGTCTTTATTATAAAGAAAGAAAGGGAAGAAAAATGACATGCTACACAGAAAAATATAATAAGACAGAAAAGAAAGAGAGTAGAGAAAAGATAAAGTGAAAGGGTGAGCCTTCTGAAGCGATAACGCTAATTTATTTCAATATAATATAATGAAAAGGTGAAAAAAGGAAAGAAATAAAAAATAAAGAGAGAGAGAGAGTGTGTGTGTGTGTGTGTGTGTGTGTGTGTATGTGTGTGTGTGAGAGAGAGAGAGAGAGAGAGAGAGAGAGAGAGAGAGAGAGAAATCAAGATTATTATACTTTTTACATATTGAACTATTGGGCAATAGCTCTTAAGTAAACATATCAAGTAAGCCAGTTCGAACTGCAGTTGCGCTATAACGTTCACTGTCAGACTAATACTCTTGGGAAAGGTAGGTATTTACTCAACCCGTTCGGCACAGGTAGAATGTGACACAAAATCGCAGGTACGAGGCATCCTGAGAGGATCGAACTCGCTATTCAGTCATAATGGGTCTGCGAGACTAGCTTGCTAACCATTACACCACAATGGGATGAAAGTCATATGGTGTAATGGTTACCATTGTGGGGATTATCTTCACATTTGCCTGGAAGAGTTATCTTCCCGCTGGGTTATCGCTGGTTCTCACCAGGAGCTATGGTATTTAAGCGGCTATTTCAAACGCCCCTCCCTCTCTTAGCTACATCTTCTCGGCTGAACCACATGGGTTAGTCATTTAATGACTACATCCCACCATTGTGGGGCCAAATTAGTAAGTGATTTTTATGTACGGACGCTCCAGTCCTTTTATGTATGTATGTATGTTTATGTACACTATTCTATTGTTTATGTATCTTGTCTTATTTCTGTGCTGTTATCTATATAAAATGTTTTGTCCCACAAACGTGTCGGAGTTTGTTGTGTTTCAACTAGTTATGACTTTGTTATAACCTTGAATCTTACACCATCGTTAGAAATCCTGGACGAGGCTGTTTGCATTTCATGTACCGCAAATACACCTGGGAAAGGTATGAATACAATTATCATCCATCCAGTTATGGGTAAATAATAAAACAGATTTGGGTCTTTAACCTTATTTAGGCAACCAGTCTAGGAGAAGGAAAACTCTGAATTCAAACCTATTAAACTCCGCTTAAGAAATTGACATTGTGTCACATCTTGCTGGTGCAGAGAGGTTGACATATATATATATATATATATATATATATATATATATATATATATATATCATCAGAGTGAATTTTCCTTTTCTTTTTTTTTTCAAAAAAAAAATCACACTGATGAAGGTCGCAAAAAATCTCTCTGTGTACGGAATATTTTTACATTTTTCCTATTATTATTATTATTATTATTATTATTATTATTATTATTATTATTATTTCAATTTCATCTTATTATTTTAATAATAATAATAGAGTAATCCGTATACATTTTGATAAACTGACCGAAACACATGTGTAAGTGATATCGATTAAAGTGATATCGATTAAATTCATTTTATCCATCTACAGTTTTTTTCTTTACTCATTTTTCCTCATATTGCCGGATTCAATTCTCTTTCCATTCTTATATATATATATATATATATATACGAGGGTGAGTCAAGAAGTAATGCCATTTTGTTTAGGACAGGTATAATTACCAACACAGAAACATGTATAATACATCAAAATGAAGCTGGTCTTCAGTGGGTTACATTACTTCTCCACATAGTCACCGTTTCTCTCAATTGCAATGTTCTACCTTCGAATGTGAGAATGTATCCCTGTCCCGTAAAATTCTGTTGATTGTTCTTTGAGCCACTTCTTCACTACAGATTTCACTTCCTCGTCACTGGAATAATGTTTGTCTCTCAAATCCTCTTTCATGGAGCCGAAGAGATGATAGTCTGAAAGCGCTAAATCTGGTGAGTATGAAGGGTGCGGTAAAGTTGTCCACCCGAATGAGGCGATTGTGTTCTTTGCCCTGATGCTTATGTGTGGTTGAGCATTTTCATGCAGAAGGAAGGAATTGTCGATTGGAAAGTTGGGTCTTACTCGTTGAATTCTTGCTCTGAGCCTCGTTATGGTCTCAATGTAGGCTTCAGAGTTTATTGTTTTTTTTCTTTTAGCAAGAAATCGACTAGAATGATACCTTGAGTACCCCAAAAGACAGTCACCATGATTTTTCCAGCTGACTTTTGCCTCTTGAACTTTTTCGGTGGCGGTGACGAAGAGTAGCGCCATTCCATTGACAGACTCTTTGATTCCGTTTCATCATCTGTTACGAACCTCCTAAAGAAGGTGTTGTCCCTTTGACTTTCTTCGATTTTGGTTTGGTTTGTTTTGTTTACGGCATATCAACCTCAGTGGGTCATTTAATGCCGATAAAGTTTTGAAATAAATCAATTCTTAATGGATAATACAATTTTGTTTATAAATACATTTTTCTATTTAACCTATAGATGGGACCCTAACAGGTACTACCACTCCGGGTCAGAGTGGACCAGAGAGCAATGATGATGAAGGGGTGCTCCACATTCCCCAAGCCTCCAAAACTGGAACCTCACCATCAGATAGAGTTTAACGTCATTCCCAGGACATGTAGACCCGCAGCTACCGCCTTCTAGCACCCATATGATAAAAAGGGATTGGGACCCGCCATAAGGGCAATAGGGTTGGGAAAATCATATAGGTGCTAGGGCTTGACATGACCAGCCGATTGATCAGAGGGGGCCTCTCCGACCGCCCGTCTAGCCCAAGATAGGGCCAAAGTGGAGTATTGCATGTCATGAACTGCTCATCCACCTGGGCTCTATCCTTAAGCATCACGGGTCGCCACCCACGGCCAACAGGTGGCCCCATTGGGGGAGTCTTACCCCTCTGCAAAGGTGCAGTCGGTGCATTCTAACGCCCCAGCCAACAGGGCGGGACTTTGGTTCGAGAAGTTCAGTGCAGGTATTGACCCTGTCAGTCTTGCGTTCGGTAGTCAGCCTTCCGCCGTCGTAGAGTACGGATCGGGCCTCTAGTGGCTAGTATGGGGTCACAGTAATCAAATAGTGTTCTCTCTCTCTTTCTCTCTGCCTTTCCTCCTCTCCGATACAGCACACGAGACGAACCTACCCTGGAAATAAAGGCTAGTAGTTGTGATGACATATTTCTCGTGTTATAATTTCTATCAACACCATTTTAGCACTGTGAATTTGGAGGCACGTGGACGAGACCTGCTATACAATATACGCCGCCGCCGCCGCCGCCGCCGCGTTACAGTTATCGTAGTAGCGCTCGGAAAAAAGGACAACGTTATTTTGGTACCGTGAAAATATACCACAACGGTACAGGTGTTCTCTCTTTAACTTTGTTCGAGAAGTTCAGTCTTGCGTTCGGTAGTCATTTCTCTCGGTACCCAACGTGCACACACTTTTGAAAAGCCAAGTGATTATTCGACAATGTCGTAAGCACTTCCATGTCTCACCTCAAGGTTTGCTGCCAACTCATCAAGGGTTATACGCCTCTCTTCTCTGATCAGAGTATCTGATTTTGATTGATTGGCAGGATTCACAGAAGCGGGCGCCCGGCCAGAACGAGGTTTATCGGCTACACTCACCGTTCCAACCTTTTCATCTTTCATAGGATGAACCCATCTGCATACAATGCTATAATCTAAAGTATTGTCCTCAAAGACATTTTGTAATCGTCAGTGAATATTCACAGGGATTTCCGCCTCATTTTGAATTTTCCTTATCAGTCTAAAAACCTGAAAAGTAAGAAACAAAATATTTCAGAATGTAAATGATATCATCTATACATATATAAAGGGAAGTTGTATATATGTGTGGAGGCGCGTGGGCTAGTGGTTAGAGTCGTGGAAAATAGACTCGTCGATTCGAGTTCAATTCCTAGACGAAGCTGTTGGCATTTCAGCGCTAATACCCTTGGGAAAGGTATGAATCCATATATTATCCCTCCAGCTATGGGTTAAATAGTAGGGCAGACTGGGCCTTTCAGCCTTGGGCAGGTAACCAGTCTAGGAGAGGGATAACTCTGAATTCAAAATTCCTGAGGTCGGTCGTTGATTGGGTTTGGGGCAACCCTTGATGCACCAATTATTTCCTATCGACTGTGCCAAAAAGTGTGGATGGTCCAACACAAGCCTTCACCACTATAAACAAATCACTGTGTGGGTGTTCATTGTACGAACCCTCATGCGTCGAAAATCGACGAGAGAGTCCATAATATATGTGTATGTCCGGAGGAAACTTCGAAAATAAAACAATTAACGACAAAGTATATATATATACATTCTCTATCACCAAGGCTTTTTTTAGCATGAATAATGAAGGTTTTACTTATATTTGTGAAGAGATTTAAAAATTAAAATTTGTATACTAACAGAAGGTAATTGAAATATGATGTTTATTGATTGAATTAATAGCCTCATTTATATTGTATTTTTTTAATTGTAAATGTTAAGTTTTGAAATACCATCCTTGGCCAGTTGAAAAAGACTTAAAGTAAGTAAGTCCTGAGTTATGGAATCCTTTGGTAAGTGAATAAGTCCTATCCTGCGTATTGTTAAAGGTTCAGTGATGTAATCCTATGTCCGTCGTCCACGAAGGTTCAAAGTAGTTATGGCCAGTACTGTTGGGTTTAAGTATTATATCAGCAGCAGAGTACTGCCAGTGATTGACCAAGAGAGATCACATGGTTCTTGCCGAGTCTATAAGTAAAAGCGAGCGTCTAGACCACACCTTATATTACAAAAATGTCAACAGTAAATTATTGAATTAAAATTTCTTACTATATTGTTATATATTTACGTGGGGATTTTATGAGACATCCACTGAGAATCTAACTTGTGATAAGTAATAATGGATTAAAATCCCCCCCCTCTTTTTAACCCCCCCCCCCTCTACCCAAGCGACGCCGGGTGGCCACTTCTAGTCATTTATAACTTAGAAAATTTTTAGTTTTATAAAAAAAAATTAAAAAAAAAAAAATTCACATGAAATAAAGAAAATGGCATTACTTTTTGACTCACCCTCGTAAATATAATTTCATAAGGTTGATATTCTGAGATAATAGAAAGGACCTAGAGCAGCAAAACTTGGATTCAAGAATTAATTCCATAATCTAATGATACCATGACAATTAATCAAGGGTCGACCTATACACGAATAATAATTTTGTAAGGTTAATGGGACGGATTAGGAGCAGTGAACATTGACTTTAAGAACTAATTAATTAATTTAATGATTTCACGGCGATAAATCAACTGTCGACCTATACTTGAGTATATACATTTTGTATATGAATTTAACATTGCATATGTTCATAAATGCCACGCTCCATATATTTGGATTAGGTTCTTTTTTATGTTATTCTGTTAGATAAACAAAAAACATTTTCTCTTAATGGGTTTTTATGCCCTATATACAAAACCATTTAGATTTTATTTATTTACAAGTTTTGAAGTGGCCTATTTCTTTGCTTCTTTACACTTTACAGGCTGCTGTTTAAAATTAGTGATAAACTACATCTTATTATTATAATGGAGATTGTCTGTCTATCTGTCTGTCTGTAACAGAAGTTTCGTCACCACCAACGTCACAATTCCCTTAGTTAATTACATAATTGATTGCTTCTTTACTTCATTGAGTACTTCTTTACTCTTTACAGGCCGCTGTTTAAAATTAGTGATAGACTACATCTTATTATTATAATGGAGATTGTCTGTTTATCTGTCTGTCTGTAACAGAAATATCGTCACCACCAACGTCACAATTCCCTTAGTTATTTACATAATTGATTGCTTCTTTACTTCATTGAGTACTTCTTTACTCTTTACAGGCCGCTGTTTAAAATTAGTGATAGACTACATCTTATTATAATGGAGATTGTTTGTTTATCTGTCTCTCTGTAACAGACATTTCGTCACCACCAACATCACAATTCCCTTACTTAATTACATAATTGATTGCTTCTTTACTTCATTGAGTACTTCTTAACTCTTTACAGGCCGCTGTTTAAAATTAGTGATAGACTACATCTTATTATTATAATGGAGATTGTCTGTTTATCTGTCTGTCTGTAACAGAAATATCGTCACCACCAACGTCACAATTCCCTTAGTTAATTACATAATTGATTGCTTCTTTACTTCATTGAGTACTTCTTTACTTTTTACAGGCCGCTGTTTAAAATTAGTGATAGACTATATCTTATTATAATAGAGATTGTGTGTCTGTCTATCTGTCTGTCTGTAACAGAAATTTTGTCACCACCAACATCACAATTCCCTTAGTTAATTACATAATTGATTACTTCTTTACTCTTTACAGGCCGCTGTTTAAAATTAGTAATAAACTACAACTTATCATAATGGAGATTGTGTGTCTGTCTGACTTTAATAGCAAGTACGTCACCACCAACGTTACAATTCCCTTAGTTAATTACGTTATATTCTCAATTGTTATTAAGTAATCCTTATTTTAACTCAGTTAGCATCTTATTAACAATGTCTCTATTAAGGTCTAGCCTATATAATAAAATCCTCATCATCATGATGGACGAGGCTGTTTGCATTTCGCATAGCGCTAATATCATCGGGAAGGGTAAGCATCCAACTACACTCACTTCTATTATGGATAAATAGTAGGAAGACTGGCCTCTTTAACCATGGCAAGTTAACCAGTCTAGGAGAAGGAAAACTTAATTAAATCCTGTTAAATTCCACACAAGAAATTGACCCTGTGTCCCATCCTGGTTGTCACACAATGGGTATGATGTGGAACCATGATGGTGGTTTGGTTAGGGAAAATATTTTAGTAGTAGCATGATCCGTAACGGAAAAATTTGAATGATGATTCAGCAAAGACGCGTGGCATTGTTTTTGATTGGACAAGGAATGATGACGTAGCGAAGGAGAGAAAGGAAGAGTGAGAGGTGAGATTTGGAGATTCAGACTGGTCGTCGAAGGGTTAAGACAGGCTGAGGCCGGTCTCTCCCGCGCGGTGATCATGGGTTATATAAAATAAAAGCTTTAAACAAAAAAAAAAGAGTTTTGATTTGGTTTTGTTTTACGGCATATCAACCTCAGTGAGTCATTTAATGCCGATAAAGTTTTGAAATAAATCAATTCTTAATGGATAATGCCATTTTTCAAATAAATACATTTTTCTATTTAACCCATAGATATGACCCTAACAGGTACTACCACTCCGGGTCAGAGTGGACCAGGGAGCAATGGTGATGAAGGGGTGCTCCACATTCCCCAAACCTCCAAAACTGGAACCTCACCATCAGATAGAGTTTAACGTCATTCCCAGGAAGACCGCCTTGTGCGTGATTCGAACCTTGACTGTCAAGCTGACAGGCGAGGACCGTAACCCCTACACCAACCGGACCTTCTTAGATTTTTCGTTTTCGTTTTTGTTTAGAAGTACGACTTCAATTAAGCACACACACACACACACACACACACACACACACACATATATATATATATATATATATATATATATATATATATATATATACTAAGCTATTGGCGTATGTATTTTTATTTATAGATGAAGAGAGGCATTTAGAAAAATATATATCCATATGCGCTTGTATGGTTATTGTTGTAGGAAATAGACTCGGCGACCCTAGTTCAAATCGTGGACGAGGCTGTTTTCATTTCACATAGTTGGGTAAGGTACGCATCCAACTATTCTCTCTCCAGCTATTGCTAAATAGTACGGTGGATTGTGCTACTTAACTTTGGTTTGGCAACTGGTCTAGGAGAAGGAATACTCTGAATTCAAACCTGTTAAACTATTCTCAAGAAATTGATCTCGTGTCACATCCTACTCGTGTCGTAGGATTAGTAAATATGTATTTTGATATGTCACAAAGCGTGAGGAATTTTTGAGACACCCAACTGTGTAGTAACCGCTGCAAAGTTCAGCACGATCTACGTAACAACTTCCGGTTGTCCTCCATTGAGACGCTGTTTCGTACGTAGGTTTACGTTTTATTTTATTGTTTAATTTTTTTATTTTTTTTAGGCGGGGCAGATGAACGGCAGGGAGTGTTAATTGTTAGTGATGAAAGGGCAAATTTTATGAAATGGTCTCGAAAGAATTGGTAGGTCTATGCAACTAATAACAGAAACGATACCCACACGGGATTAGGATGTTGCACACGGTCGGTTTGATGTGGGGTTCAACAACAGATACAGTAGATATCGTCTCTTCGCTTTTGTTCTAAATAAATAAATAAAGAAAGAAAGAAAGAAAGGACGAAGAAAGAGAGAAGGAAGAAAGAGAGAAGAAAGAAAGAAAGAAAAAGAGAAAAGAATGAAAGAGTGAGGAAAGAAAGAAAGAAAGAAAGAAAGAAAGAAAGAAAGAAAAGAGAAAGGAAACAAAAGAGAAATGAAAGAAAGAATAAAGATAGAAAAAAGAAAGAAAGAAAGGAAGAAGGAAGCAAGAAAGGAAAAAAAACAAAAGAGAAAGGAAAAAGGAGAAAGAAAGAAAGAAAGAAGAAAAGAGAAAGGAAGCAAAAGAGAAAGAAAGAAAGAAAGAAAGAAAGAGAGAAAGAGAGAAAAAGAAAGTGAGAAAGAAAGAAAGAAAGAAAGAATGAAGGAAAGAAAGAAACAAAAGAGAAAGGAGAAAGAAAGAAAGAAGGAAAGAAGGAAAGAAGGAAAGAAACAAAAGAGAAAGGAAAAGGGAGAAAGAAAGAAAGAATGAAAGAAAGAAAGAAAGAATAAATAAAGAGGAAAAATGGAGAAAAGAAAGGAGAAAAGTAAAGAAAAAGTAAAAAGTAAGAAAGAAAAAAGAAAAGAAAGAAATAGGAATGAAAGAAGAAAAGAAAGGAGAAAAAGAACAAAATGAAAGGGAGATAGGAAAGAAAATAGAGGGAAAAGTGGTTCATACCTTTCCCAGGGGTATTAGTCTGAAATTGAACGTAACAGCCCGACTGTTACGTTCAATGTATCAGTTATGTAATAAATATATTTAGTATTGTGTCGTTTTTTTATAATCTGAGAAAATAGAATTTAAAATGTGTCTCATCATTATGGTCCACCGTGTATAAGAGATTTGGGGAAAGATGATAAAGGGTTGATGAAATAAAGATGAAAAAGAAAGAGAGAGAGAGAGAGAAAGAGAGAGAAAGAGAGAGAGAGAGAACGAAAAGAGAGTGAGAGAAAGAGAGAGAGAAAGAGAGAGAGAGAGAAAGAGAAAGAGAGAAAGAGAAAGAAACAGAAACAGAAAGAGAGAAAAGAGAAAGAGAGAAAGAGAGAGAGAGAGAAAGAGAGAGAGAAAGAGAAAGAGAGAGACAGAGAGAGACAGAGAGAGAAAGAAAGAGAGAGAAAGAGAGATAGAAAGAGAGAGAGAGAAAGAGAGAAAGAGAAAGAGAGAAAGAGAAAGAGAGAGAGAGAAAGAGAGAGAGAGAAAGAGAAAGAAAGAGAGAGAGAGAGAGAGAATAAGAAAGAAAATTAAAGAAACTAAAAAATGTATAAAAACAAATATAAAACTGCTTAAGAAAGCAATTAAAAAAAAACCTCCAAAATAAATCGATGACAGGTCTTTATTTACATAGAACGCGTTGCTGCTAATGACCTTATTGACCCCGGTATTTTCCGCCTCATTACTTTAGACGTCAAAGACACGTGACCGGAAGTCTGATTTCTTTGCTCTCGAATTTAAATAGACAATGAGGATCAGAGCAAACAGAATTTCTAGCCTGACTACTTTTTAAATTTTTTATTTCATTTTATCTATACATGTATAAAGAGCAGTTGGTGTGTATGTATGTATGTATGTATGAGAAGGTTGTAGCCTAAAACGGCAAAAACTTAAATTTACAGGGCTTCAAATCGGTCTACTATGTGACCAGAGTGTAAGGCTATGTATGAGCAAGGCTGGCCTGATCAGTCACCAATCTGTGCATCGGCAGGATGGACTAATAAAATACCCTGTGCTCCCTGGAATTACCTGTAAATGTGGGAAGATGAGCAAGACTTTGGCAGGACTAAAGAGCCACTTTCGTGCAGCTCATTGTTGAACTTTTTTGAAGCTCACCATTATATTCTTTGAACTGTTGAACTTTTTTTTCATTTTGTTTTTTATATCAAGCAATGGCAATACTTGAACACCAGTTTGCTGCCATCATGTATGTATGTGTGTATGTATGTATGCATGTATGTATGTCCGGAGGAAACTATGGAAATAAAACAATTAACGACAAAGTAAATATATATATATACACATTAAATATCACCAGTTCTTGTTTTTGTGGAAAAAATTATGACGATTTGATTTATATTCGAAGATATTTAAAATTAAAATATACATAGAAATAGCATTGAAATTCTACTTAAAAATGTCCAGCATTTGTAAATCTCAAAAGTAAATAAATCAATACACCAGGGTTATCCCTAACTACCCAGGCGTCGCTGGTTAGTTGCCTCTAGTACATATATAAAGGACAATGTGTGTATGTATGTCTAGATGAAACTATGAAAATAAAACAATCAAATACAGAATAAAAATATATATTCACATTAAATATCACCAGTTCTTGCCTTTTGTGCAATAATTATGATGATTTGATTCATATTCAAAGATATTTAAAAATTAGAATTTACATAGAAATAGCATTGAAATTCTACTTAAAAATGTTCAGCATTTGTAAATCTCAAAAGTCAATACACCAGTTTTTTTCCCTTCCCCTATATCCAGTTTATGCTGGGGTATCCGCTTCAGGTTCTTGATAAAAGACGGAAGCCTATGTGGTATGTTGTGTGTTATATATATTTTATATATATGTTGTACACATCTTACTAACATCAAACATGATTCAACACAATGGAGAAATAACGAAGTTGTATTTAAAATAAACAACCTGTATTAAATAAAGTTACTAAAATGTAGTACAGGATACCGGGCAAAGTCCTTTTTAATTGTTCTTGTTTTAAAAGTTCATATTTTGTCTTCTTTGATTTTTCCGATAATGGAGCTGACTTGTTTGCGTGACGACTACTTGCTTGTCATTCTCATTAACTCAATTCTCCTCCTTTTTCCCAGAATTCCCGCTTCTTCTTTTTGGCGCTCGATTTATCGGAAATTCAACAGAGAATGATCTTCCCCTGCCGCTAGGGGGCGAATCGCCAACATACGATGTTGGCGCCAGAATCAAAAACTTCACTTATCACAGAGAAGTTACCGAGGGAAGTCGCAAAATAAGCGGTCCCACCACCAAACTTGTCTACAGGCCGTTGACCTGGACGGAGGCGTTAGTGCCACTTCTTCACGAACAGTATTTAACCCCACAGATAAGTCTAGTAGCAAATGCCAATAAAATTTGCAATAAGTTCTTGTATTATTTGTCAATACATGTATTAAATTTCCAATGTGTGTTTGTCTTCTTTCGTCCGAACAATTTGCCTACAACTGGGAGATTTAAGAGCCCCCATAATTTAAACCCGTAATTCCTCTTTAAATTTTGAATTCAGCGTCTGTTAGTTCCGTTATTGCATTTTTGGAATTCTTACTCCCCCTTTTTTAAAACAATAGGCAAAACCGCCATTTTATTAATCGTTACACCTACTTTTCATATGACACGTACAAAATATTTTTTTTTAGATAAGGAATTTCCCCTTACATTTCAAGTAACTTTTTTTTAATTTGAAAAAGAAAAGAGAAACCTTTAAAATTGTAACTTAGTTTTATTCATTTGTGAAAGAAACGAAGCTTAAAAAAAAAGACGACACTGATCCTAGTTAAGAACACATGGAATAAATTTATGGTTTTGTGGTGATAAAAAAAAAATAATAAAAGAGAATAAGAAAGAGAAAGAGAAAGAAAGGAAACCTTTGAAATTGTAACGAAGATTTATTCATTTGAGAATTAACATTGGCTTCAGAAAAAAACGACACTGTATTAAATTAAGAGCATATGGAATAAATCTATGGTTTTGTGGTGATATAGTACATAAAAAAATAAAGAAAAATTGAATAAAAAATAAATTAAGTCTAACATTATCAAAGGGGAACCACTCTTGACTGATAAATTATTTATTTATTTATTGATCTACTAAGATGGGGGGGGGGCAGCTGTACGGTCACCTGCCCCCCCCCCCATCTCACAAACTATCCGAGTGAGACGGACAAGGATGAACTCATAAGCGACGTTCTCCCGTGGAGGCCAACACATGGACATGCAAGTGTGGGGCGCCCAGCAAGGACCTACATTGACCAGTTATGTGAAGATGCTGGTTGCTTCACAGAGAACCTCCCAGGTGCAATGAATGATAGGGAAGGTTGGCGAAAGATTGTCATGGATACCCATGCTGTATGCGCGACATGATGATGATGATGATGATAATGATGATGATGATGATGATTGATCTAGTGTAAAGTTTTTAAGTGCCATCCTTGGCCAGTTGAAAAGGGCTTAAAGAAAGTCCTATGTTATGGAATCCTTTGGTGATCCTTTGGTAATCGTAGAAGTCCTATCCTGCGTATTGGTAAAGGTCCAGTGATTTAATCCTATGTCCGTCGTCAAAGAATGGTGCAGTAATTATGACCAGTATGGTGGTGGTTAAGTATTGTATCAGCCTCAGAGTACTGCCAGTGATTGGCCAAGGAATAGATCACATGATCTCGACTAGTCTATAAGTATGGGCGAGGATCTAGCGCACACCTTATATACATAAAAATCTCAGCATCTACTAGGAAAAAAAGAAGACGGCGTAAGGGTTAGAGTTAGGGGTTAGGCGTTAGGGTTAGTTTAATGGGAAAATAAATAAATAATTTATCAGTCAAGAGTGGTTCCCCTTTGATCATGTTAGACTTATAGGAAATAACCAAATGAAAAATATAAATTTCAATTTTTCCCATCGTGCAAAGGATTCTGATCACATGATCACTGAGTTACAAAAATGTAAATCCTGATTATCAGGTGCTGAATTCTTATTTCTTATGAGTGTCGTCTTCTCGGCTAAATAATGGACCATTCCGTCTTTATTTTAAAGAAAGAAAGAAAGAAAGGGGAGAAAAAGGACGTGCTACACAGAAAAATATAACATGAAAGAAAGAAAAAGAGAAAGAAAGAGAATAGGGGAAACAGGGAGAGGTGAGCGCACGGAAGCGATAATGCTAATCTGTTTCAATCGAGCAAGATGAAAAGATGAAAGAAGGGAAGAAAGAAAAGGAAAGTGAGAGAGAGACACACACACACACACACAGAGAGAGAGAGAGAGAGAGAGAGAGAGAGAGAGAGAGAGAGAGAGAGAGTTAAATCAAGATTATTTTACTTTTTATATATTGAATTATTAACAATAGTTCTTAAGCAAACATATCAAAAGTTGTGATAATTAAATTATCCTACAGGGATATATCCACAGGTCCTGTTGGTGAATAAATCTTCTTCTTCTTCTTCTTCTTCTTCTTCTTCTTCTTCTTCTTCTTCTTCTTCTTCTTCTCCTCGCTCTTCTTCTTCTCGTCCTTCTTCTTCTCACCCTTCTTCTTCTCGCCCTTCTTCTTCTCGCCCTTCTTCTCGCTCTTCTTCTTCTCGCCCTTCTTCTTCTTCTTCTCGCCCTTCTTCTTCTCGCTTCTTCTTTCTCGCTCTTCTTCTTCTCGCCCTTCTTCTTCTTCTTCTCGCCCTTCTTCTTTCCTCGCTCTTCTTCTTCTCGCCCTTCTTCTTCTCGCTCTTCTTCTTCTCGCCCTTCTTCTTCTTCTTCTCGCCCTTCTTCTTCTCGCTTCTCTTCTTCTCGTCTTCTTCTTCTCGCCCTTCTTCTTCTTCGCCCTTCTTCTCGCTCTTCTTCTTCTCGCCCTTCTTCTTCTTCTTCTCGCCCTTCTTCTTCTCGCCCTTCTTCTTCTTGCCCTTCTTCTCGCTCTTCTTCTTCTCGCTTCTTCTCTTCTTTCTCGCCCTTCTTCTTCTTCTTCTCGCCCTCTTCTTCTCGCCCTTCTTCTCGCTCTTCTTCTTCTCGCCCTTTCTTCTTCTCTTCTTCTCGCTTCTTCTTCTCTTCTTCTTCTTCTCTCTTCTCTTCTCGCTTCTTCTTCTCGCCCTTCTTCTTCTCGCCCTTCTTCTTCTTCTTCTTCTCGCCCTTCTTCTTCTCGCCCTTCTTCTTCTTCTTCTCCGCCCTTCTTCTTCTTCTTCTTCTTCTTCTCGCCCTTCTTCTTCTCGCCCTTCTTCTTCTCGCCCTTCTTCTCGCTCTTCTTCTTCTCGCCCTTCTTCTTCTTCTCTCGCCCTTCTTCTTCTCGCCCTTCTTCTTCTTCTTCTCGCCCTTCTTCTTCTCGCTCTTCTTCTTCTCGCCCTTCTTCTTCTTCTCGCCCTTCTTCTTCTCGCCCTTTCTTCTCGCTTCTTCTCGCTCTTCTTCTTCTCGTTCTTCTTCTTCTCTTCTCCCTTCTTCTTCTCTTCTTCTTCTTCTTCTCGCCCTTCTTCTTCTCGCTCTTCTTCTTCTCGCCCTTCTTCTTCTTCTTCTCGCCCTTCTTCTTCTCGCTTCTTCTTCTCGCCCTTCTTCTCGCCCTTCTTCTTCTTCTTCTCGCCCTTCTTCTCGCTTCTTCTTCTCGCTTCTTCTTCTTCTCGCCCTTCTTCTTCTTTCTTCTTCTTCTCGCTCTTCTTCTTCTCGCCCTTCTTCTTCTTCTCTCGCCCTTCTTTCTCGCCCTTCTTCTTCTTCTTCTCGCCCTTCTTCTCGCCCTTCTTCTTCTTCTCGCCCTTTTCAGCAGATTTTCAGTTAGAGTTGCCAACCTAAAAAATATATACAAATCTATGAATACAAT
>CM042170.1:5647060-5657137 GCA_023376005.1 Doryteuthis pealeii
ACAAGTGCACCAACTACAATTGATACCACTTTCACCCTCATATTCCACAGTTTTTTGTTTGTTTGTTTGTTTTCTTTTCAATTCTCTAGTAAGATCCAGATTATTGGAATTATTTGTATATAAGTTGTACTCCAATTCCCAACCTGAATTTTATAGACTAGTCGAGGTCACGTGGTTTATTCCTTCACCAATCACTAGCCATACTGCATGGCTGATACACTACTTAAACACTGATACTGGCCATAGTTCTACTTGCAATCATTGAGGAGGGACTAACAATACCCAGGATTCTTTACCAGAAGATTACCAAAGATCAGGATTCTTTACCGGAGGATTACCAAGGATCCAATTCCACTGGACAAGCGTTCTTGCTTAAAGCCTACAGGATGGCCCATAAGATTGTAACACAGTTGTCTCTCTTTTCGTTTTCTTTCATCTTCACCCCGTGATCTGCTGGGACAGTAAAATTTACCAAATAGTTAGGAATTGTAATGTGCATCCTGCGATAGGTACTAGAGATAGGACCAAACTACGACGACGGATTTTCCAGCTGTTAGACGAAGAATGTGTTGACCAACAGAGGGTCTGGCTTGTGAGAAGACGGAGAACTCGCTTGTTTTTGGTTCCCCCTCGGCGGGAGTTTGTTGATTCGAAGGTCTATTTCGCCCCATATATTTCCCCCCTTCTATAGAAAGTAGAGGACACCCACTTCTAAAAGGACACCCAACCAGGTTAAAAATGGAGACGAGCATAATTTTATTGGACATTTTTTCTTTTCTTGTTAATGAATACTAGGCCTGGTCTTCTGGCTGGGATAAGGTGATCCGTCTTTATCTCAAAAATTTGAATATGAATAATCATATAATTGCTAGCAAATTATTAGCATTAGTCATGAATATTTGAAACCATTTGCTGAGACGGTCTCGGCGGGTGTATTTGCTATATCTTTTTTTATTGGTTGCTTCTGTATGGTTTCTAGTGAAGTATTTTTGAGAGGAGTCGACCAGGTTTTCCCAATGATTTTTCAGATCATTTTCCAAACTGTATTTGTTTTGGTGGAAGAGTTAAGTTGTTTTAAATAGTTTTGCCAACTTTTCATCTTTGCTTCCTAGGGGGTTTCGTGTGTTTTTGCTCTGTGTTGTGTCCTTAAAAAGGGATACAATCAGAAAAGGTTGTAGTCGAGTGGAAGAACCAGTCAACACGTTCGTAGGTTAAGGTAGAAGGGGTTAAATCGAACTTAACCGACCTAAATTCCACCATCGTATGTCACTCCGCCGAAAGAAAAAAAAATATATTAAAAAATCAGGGAATTAACCGAATTTAATGAAATTTTCAGTGTTGATATATTAATGAATAAAAGATATAATGTACCAGTTATTTTATTTAAAAACTTTTATATTTTCCAGGTAAGTTATCTTTGACCCACGTATCATTGAGGCGTAATACAGATTCCCAAAATTTGTGGTTCAAAGTTAACTGACCTGAAAAAATTAGGTTAATTCCCTGATTTTTGGTAATTTTATTTCTTTTGGTGGGGGTGACATACGATGGTGGAATTTAGGTCCGTTAAGTTCGATTTAATCCTGTATTGTTTTTAGTGAAGTGTTTTTGAGAGGAGTTGGCTGGGTTTTCCCAGAGATTTTTCAGATCCTTTTCCAAATTGTATTTGTTTTTGTGGAGGAGTTGAGTTGTTTTATATAGATTTTGCCAACTTCCTTGAGGGCTTCGTGTGCTTTTGCTCTGAGTAGTTTGAAGGAGTTTTTTTTAACTTGATGGTTCGTGTTTTCTTTATCAATTTTGCGTGGGTCAGCTTCCCGTTGGCGGATTGCTCTTTTTGTAGATGACATTAAACCAGGATATGTTGAGTCTGTTTGAGGGTGAGGTTTTTGATATGCTTATCTTTGCTATTGAGATAAGAGTTTTTAGTGAAGTGGTTTGTTAGGTCTTTGTTGTTTGGGTTGCATAAGATTTTGAATTCTTCCCAGCTTGCTTCCAGCAGGGAAGTTTAGTATCATGAACAGTTTATGGACTTTCGATGATAATGGGGAAGTGGTCGTTGCCACATATGTGCATATATATATTTACCGACCCCTCCGCACGAGCAGGATGTGACATAAGGTCAATTTCTTAAGCGGAGTTTAACAGGTTTGAATTCAGAGTTTTCCTTCTCCTAGACCAACCGGTTAAAGAGCCCAGTCTGCCCTACTATTTACCCACAGCTGGAGGGAGAGTAGAATTCATACCTTTCCCAAGGGTATTAGCGCTAAGTGAAATGCGATTACCACTTCCAGGATTTGAACTTGGGGCGACGAGTCCATTTCCTATGACTTTAACCATTACACCACGCGCTTTCACATATGTGCATATAAGGTGTGTCAGAAAAGTTCCCGAACTGGTGTCACAAAAAATTATTTCAAATCCAGACAACAAACTACAAGTTACCCCCTTCAAATTAATCCCCCTGGAATCTAATACACTTTCACATTCTTCTCTGCCACGCCTGCATGCACTGCTAGAAGAATTCTTCCGGGATTCTCCGTAGCTCTGTCGTCACTGCCTTTTTGATGTCGTGCACATCCTCAAAACGGGTCCCTTGATGACCCCCTTGAGATGGTGAAGGGGAAAAGATCACATGGAGCCAGGTCGGGCGAATAGGGAGGTTGCTCCAGTACAGTGATGTTCTTCAGGGCCAGGAACTTTCGGATACTCAGGGCAGTGTGGGCAGGTGCGTTGTCATGGTGAAGCACCCACGAGTTGTCCTGCCTCATCTCTCGCTTCTTCTCGCGCACTGAACGAAGCAAACACCGCAGTATCTCTTTGTAGACATTCTGGTTGATCGTCTGGACCTGTGGCAAGAACTTGCAGAGGACGATAACCCTTACATCGAAGTTTTCAGACATACTGGAACTTTTCTGACATACCTCATATACCATTTGGTAGTATGTTCTTGTAAAATTCCCTGTGGATCACCTTTCCTACCCAGTCGTGCCTAGTTTGCTGCATTTACTTATGCGATAAACCGTTTTGTATTCACAAATCGTACACTTGCTATTTTATTGTGGAAATACCATGGTATTTAAGGATGTTGCATCCATTGTCAACCATGACAGGTCCAAGTCAATCTTTTTCTTGTCCGAGTTTAGAGGCCGCTATTCAATCTTGCACTTAAATCTTGATTTTCCCACCACCCGGCCCTTGTGTCGGGGGTTCAGAGTACTTCGGCCTCTGGACCGGTAAAATAGTGTTAACAGCGTTGATCCCAGAGAGCTATACCCCCAGGCGACACCTGCCCCCTTGACTAAAAGGGGCTGGGGCTGGGTTTATTGCCCAGTGCCTGAGGCGCCCCCGTGAGGGGGAATGCCGACGGTATCAACGCATTTTTTTGCACTTACCACATAAAAATGTCCTTGTGTCACACCCGTATATGGGGGGGGTACGGGGGTAAATACACTTAAATCTTGATTTTCCCCTGTCGCAGAAAACTTTTAAAAGTATGCAATACCCGATTTGAACTGAGTGACATCTTGTTCCCAAAATTTGGTTGGGTGGTTAGGAGAAAAATGGGGAAGTGGTTGTTCGTGCAAGTGTCATCCTTCCCCCACCCCCCACACACACACACAAGAATCTTCAGTGGACTTCATAGTAGCCACTGAATGAAGGAGTGTCTGGTAAGATCGACCAGGAGAACTTCCTTCAGAAAAGTGAGTCACAAATTGTGAAAAAATAACATTTCACAACCGGAAGTGTGTGTGTGTATGTGTGTGTGTGTGTGAAAGAGAGAGAGAGAGAGAGAGAGAGAGAGAGAGTGAGAGAGAGAGATAATAAAATGTTACTGATTTATATGTTTGCGTGTGTGTGTATGTGTGCGTGAGAGAGATTGAGGGGGAAAGAAAGGGAGAATAAAATATTACTGATTTATATATATATATATATATATATATATATGTGTGTGTGTGTGTGTGTGTGTGTGTATCTGTGTCTGTGTGTGTGTCGCAGCAGCTCCCCCACTTTTACATACACCTGTTCGCGAGCACATGAAAACTACATACGACTGAATATCCCGAGACTATGCATCGACTACACTATCTATCTATCTATCTATCTATCTCATTCTGTTCCTATCAATCTCATTTCCTATCTATATGTCTGTCTATCTATCTCTCTATCTCTCTATCTCTCTATCTATCTATCTATCTATCTCATTCTGTTCCTATCTATCTATCTATCTATCTATCTATCTCATTCTGTTCTTATCTATCTACCTATCTATCTCATTCTGTTCCTATCTATCTATCTATCTATCTATCTATCTCATTCTGTTCCTATCTATCTATCTATCTATTATCTATCTCATTCTTTCCTATCAATCTCATTTCCTATCTATATTCTGTCTATCTATCTCTCTATCTCTTATCTATCTATCTATCTATCTATCTCATTCTGTTCTATCTATCTATCTATCTATCTATCTATCTCATTCTGTTCTTATCTATCTACCTATCTATCTCATTCTGTTCCTATCTATCTATCTATCTATCTATTCAAATCTGTTTATCTACCAGTCTATCTTTTTTGTTGGACTGTCGCTCTCAGTCTATCTATCGCGCGGTAAATAAGTATTTAGCCTCCTTCGTGGATGCTTACAGTTAAGTCACGTTCATAGCACCGGTTCTCGCTAGATCAGCGAAGTTAAGCACCGATGAGCCCGTTCAGTACTTAGATGGGTGACCATTTAATCAACTGCAGTTACTATAACAAACCGAATATTAAGAATACTTGATTTGACATTACATGGCCTGAAAAGGGTTGATATGCCGTAAAATAAAACCAACCAACCAACCAGCATCCTTCGTATATATATTGAATTTTTTTTATCACTACACCCATTAGTTGCAGCAATTATTAAAAGTATTATGAAAGGAAAAAAATCGACGGTTAAATCGAACTTAACGGACCTAAATTCCCCCATCCTATGTCACCCCGCCGAAAGAGAAAAAAAAACCAAAAATCAGGGGATCAACCGAATTTTATGAAATTTTCAGTGTTGATATATTAATGAATAAAAGATATAATGCACCAGTTATTTTATTTAAGAATATTTACATTTTTTCAGCTCAGTTAACTTTGAAGCACGTATCTTTGAAGCGTAACACAGATTCTCAAAGATACGTGGTTCAAAGATTAACTGCTCCGAAAAAATGTAAAAGTTTTTAAATAAAGTTTTAAATGATAATAATGATTTGACATTTTATGGCATGACAACCATTATTAGGTTATTTTATGCCATAGACGTTTTGTTTTGGTCATTCTTGATGGGAACTGATTTTTTTTTTCAAACTCAATTTTATTCTAAACATAATTTTTTTAAGCTCATTTTCTCATATGGGACCCTAACAGGCACTACCACTCTGTTTGCGATCTGTTTTTTTTTTTGTGTGTGTTGTTGTTGTTGTTGTTGTTGTTGTTGATGATGATGATGATGATGATGATGATACAGTCTAAAGACTACTGTACGTTGTGAACACTGATTTGAAAAATTCTCGAAGAATCCTCGGATCTCCGAGGCAGTAATCTACATGTACGTCAAATAACGAAATATGACATCATTGCCCCTCACAGCTGTCATAGTTGAAACGTCACCATCATGACATATCCTAAAAGAACGGCCAAGTTACATTAGAACAGAGTTTTTCAACCTTTTTCGTCTCATGTCACAGTGAGCTGGGCAATAAATTGATCGAGGTACACCATCAGTATATAAACATATAATTATTTTATCGTTTAAATTTTAAAAGAAAAGGAATAGTGAAAATATGCTCCAAGTGTAGTATAATTAAAATCAGCACTAAACTACATAAATTACCTCCTCTGATCGTATAAAAGAGCCTGGTCTTTAGAGTAGAGTTTTTCAACCTTTTTCATCTCACGATATTGTGAGCTGGTACACCAACTGTATATAAACATAAAATTATTTTATCATTTAAATTTTAAAAGAAAAAGGAATAGTGAAAATATGCTACAAGTGTAAAAGAAAATAACGTAATTTTATTTCTAAAGGTTTTTAATCAATTAAAACAAAAGATATTAAAGTAATCATGACAAATACAAACGTAGATAAAATCATTAGAAACTTCATCAACGCATCAATGAGAAATCTGCGTTTGGTGTTGTTTCATTATTTTACTCATCTGTACAAAAAGAGTACAAAAAATATTTAATTCAAACAAAAAATATTAAAGTAATAGAATAAAAATAAGATCAACCGTCCTCAACACTCACGGCAGCACACCCACAAAAGCTTAACGGTACACAAGTGTGCCGCTGCACACCGATTGAAAAACTCTGCTTTAGACCATAGCACTGTCGGCTGGTCGGCTGAGGAATACACCGACCGCATCTCTGCAGAGGAGTAAAAATCTCCCACAATGGGCCACCTGTTGATCGTTGGTGGCGACCCGTGATACTTAAGGACTGATTTTTGATGGCTGACCATTCTATCTATCTATCTATCTATCTATGTGGTTAAAAATTAGAGAGAAAAAGTGGATATAACAACACAGCAACTAAATTCAATTGATATTTCGCCTCATTGTGTAGTTGAAGCTTTTTCAAAATTTATTGAGGCAAATTTTTATAGTGGAAAGGTAATTGGGTAAGGGAGGGAAGAGGAGAGGGTTTTGGTGTGTGATATAGATGAATGGGAAAGTTAGAGGTTGGGCTTAGTGTGTGGGGGGAATGGTATATTTACGGGATCGGTCGATTGCCAATTGATTCAATCCTTCACCCCCTCCTATGTATGTATGTATGTATCTCAGTCTATTCATATGTGTTTATCTATCACAGTCTAATCAACTTCCTGTCTGTCCGTCTGTGTCTGTCTCTCTGTCAGTCTATCAAATACACACACACACACACACACACACCACACACACACATATATATATATATATATATATTATATATATATATATATATATATGTATATATGTGTGTGTGGTGTGGTGTGTTTATTCTATTCGTTCTGAAGAAGTGAATAGACATCCCCGAAATATTACGAAATAAATGAAACTAAACATACAAAACCCCGATCTTATATTTTCATAGACAAAGCTTCATACTTAATCCCAAGCAATACATACGGACCTCACTACAACACACACACACACACACACACACACACACACATATATAATATATATATATATATATATATAAAATATAAATGGCCTTATTTCTGCGAAGAAGTGGCAATCACCATATATATATATATATATATATATTATATATATACAATATATATAATATATATATATATTATGAAAATAAACATTTTGAAAAAACATATGATGTTTGTTATGTGTGTTTGCTGACAGGCCTGTTCGACCAAAAACGATAAGTTGGTCTTCTCAAAGAGCGACATAGACGAGAGAAAGATATCCGTTAAAAAAGACTGTTTACCAAACGAACGCTGAAATCAACCGCTGAAATTGTTTGAAAAATGCAAGTTCTGTTTTAAAAATAAAATTAATTTTATTTTTAATTTAAAAAAAAAAAATCTGAAGCATATATAGTTCATGGTAAAAACTCAAAAGAGTTTATTGTAAAAATTGTAAAAAAATATATAAAATGTAAAGTGGGTATCAAAAATAGTATAGTATATATATTTTCAGCTGTTAAACAATATACAAGTCCACATTATGTCGCTCTTTGATGAAGACCAACTTATCGTTTTGGTCGAAACAGGCCTGTCAGCAATCACATAACAAACATCATATGTTTTTTCAAAATGTTAATTTATACTGTCGGATTAATTCCATCTATTTTTCATATATAATATATATATATATATATATATATTATATAGTATATATTAAAACTCGACCAAGTAGAGACACATTTCTTCAAAGGCTGGTAGCACGTGATCCTTTCCTGTTTGTTTTGTTTTTTGATTTTTTTTTTCTTTTTTTGTGAGGTAGACTTAAATGAGATCTAAGCTTACAATTTGACTTCCGCATTTTAGAATTTGATGACATCGGCAAAAAACAACAAAAAAAAATAGAAGCCTGAAGGAAAAAGGAAATGACATGACTAGACGTTAGTTTAAACATCCGCAATGTTTATTTAGAGAGCTAATAATATATATATATATATATATATATATATGGACTCTCTCGTCGATTTTCGACGCATGAAGGTTCATACACACAATGAACACCCACACAGGGATTTGTTTATAGTGGTGAAGGCTTGTGTTGGACCATTCCACACTTTTTGGCACAGTCGATAGGAAAGAATTGGTGCATCAAGGGTTGCCACAAACCCAATCAACGACCGACCTCAGGAATTTTGAATTTAGAGTTATCCCTCTCCTAGACTGGTTACCTACCCAAGGCTTAAAGGGCCCAGTTCTGCCCAACTATTTTAACCCATAGGTGGAGGATATATATATATATATAATATATATATATATATATATATTCTTTGTATGGACAGATAATTTACGTTTTATATTAAGTTTTATTTCTTTTTCTTGTTTGGTTCTGCTATTATGATATCATCTATCTATTTATCTATCTAATCTCATAATATCTATCAGTCTATCTATATATCTATCAAATTCTTTTCATATCTATCTATCTCAGTCACCACACACACACACACACACACACACACATATGATCTCAGTATCTCAACCAGTCTATCTATATATCTATCTATCTATCTAAATATTATCAATTTATCTATTCATCTATCTATCCCAGTCTATTCATATCTATCTATCTATGTATCTATCCATTCCAGTCGTCATGTCTATCTATCTATCTATCTCAGCTTATGTCTTCTGGTTTTTCTTCTTGTTCTGGTCTTGTTCTCCTTTTCGATAATCAGTTTTTTTTTCTAAATCCCTTTTCCATTTCTTCCCCCCCCCTCTCTCTCTCCTCTCTCTCTCTCTCTCTCTCTCTCTCTCTGCCTCTCACAACCTCCCTCTCTTTCTCTGTCTGTCTGTCGCTCTCTCTCTATCCTCTGTCTCTCTCCTCTCTCGCTCTCTCTCCGTTGTCTGTCTGTTTGTCTCTCTCTCTACCTCCCCTCTCTCTGTCTGTCTATCTGTCTCTCTCTCTCTCTCCCTCTCTCTCTCTCTCTCTCTCTCTCCCTTCTCTCTCTTCTCTCTTCTTCCCTCTGTCTGTCTGTCTCTCTCTCTCTCTGTCTCCTGTCTCTCTGTCTCTCTGTTCTCTTCTCTGTCCTCTCTGTCCTTCTGTCTCTCCCCATCTCTGTCTCTGTCTCCCTCGTCTCTCTTCTCTCTCTCTCTGTTTTTGCTTACCTTACAAAAACATCTGCTTGTAATTTAAAAATCCGGTAAGTTACGTGTAGGTATTTCCCCATCCTTGGATACACTTAACAAGAAATGTTTATCCTTGACTGAGAGGGTCTTAAATAGACGCGCAATCAATCAACCCCCACCCCCAACCCCACCCCCCTGCTCTACCCTTGTACTTGTCCGATCAATTTCAGACCCTAAAATGTTCTCTCTACTCTCTCTCTCTCTCTCTCTTCTTCTCTCTCTCTCCCTCTCTCTCTCTCCTCTCTCCTTCTCTCTCTCTCTCTTCTCTCTCTCTTTTATGGATTTGATATCAGATATCAAATAAAAGGCGCTTAAGTCGTTGAAGTTGAAATTAAAAAGACGTAAACTTTGAAGAGAAATATGGTGCCTTTATTATCAAATCAAATAACCACCGTTAAAAAAAAATTAGCTGTGAAGTTAAATCCGGGTCATCATTATAAAGCCCCCACCCACCCTACGCTCCTTACCACCCCCACCCCCGGGTAAAAAGATTTCTGATTGATATACCGTATTGACGGCATATAGAACCCACCCCCATTTCAGCAGGTCAGTTCAGGCAAAAAAAAGTTTTTTAGTGTATTTAAGCATATATTGCTTGAAAAACAGTCTAGCTGTGCTTACACAAAGCAGCAAACATAGCTGTATAAAAGCAAATAAAGTTTAGGGTAGGTAAAAGCTACTGAGCGAAGCTGGGTTAATTGAGCATCAATAGAAAGATTGGAGCATCTCTCTCTTTG
>CM042170.1:5657237-5662237 GCA_023376005.1 Doryteuthis pealeii
CGATGGACAGGTCTTTATTTATATAGAACGCGTGCTGCTAATGACCTTATTGACCCCCGTTATTTTCCGCCTCATTACTTAGACTCAAAGACACGTGACCGGAAGTCTGATTCTTGCTCTCGGAATTTAAATAGACAATTGGATCAGAGCAAACAGAATTTCTAGCCTGACTACTTTTAAATTTTTTATTTCATTATCTATACATGTATAAAGAGCAGTTGGTGTGTATGTATGTATGTATGTATGAGAAGGTTGTAGCCTAAAACGGCAAAAACATACATTTACAGGGCTTCAAATCGGTCTACTATGTGACCAGAGTGGAAGGCTATGTATGAGCAAGGCTGGCCTGATCAGTCATCAATCTGTGCATCGGCGGGATGGACTAATAAAATACCCTGTGCTCCCTGGAAATACCTGTAATTGTGGGAAGATGTGCAAGACTTTGGCAGGACTAAAGAGCCACTTTCGTGCAGCTCATTGTTGAATTTTTTGAAGCTCACCATTATATTCTTTGAACTGTTGAACTTTTTTTTTCTTTTGTTTTTTATATCAAGCAATGGCAATACTTGAGCACCAGTTTGCTGCCATCATGTATGTATGTGTGTATGTATGTATGCATGTATGTATGTCCGGAGGAAACTATGGAAATAAAACAATTAACGACAAAGTAAATATATATATATACACATTAAATATCACCAGTTCTTGTTTTTGTGGAAAAAATTATGACGATTTGATTTATATTCGAAGATATCTAAAATTAAAATATACATAGAAATAGCATTGAAATTCTACTTTAAAATGTCCAGCATTTGTTAATCTCAAAATAAACAAATAAATACACCAGGGTTACCTCTAACTACCCAGACGTCGCTGGGTAGCTGCTTCTAGTACATATATAAAGGACAATGTGTATATGTATGTATGGCTAGAGGAAACTATGAAAATAAACCAATTAACGACAAAATAAATATATATATATTCACATTAAATATGACCAGTTCTTGCTTTTTGAGAAAAAATTATGACGATTTTATTTATATTCGAAAATATTTTAAATTAAAATATACATAGAGATAGCATTGAAATTCTACTTAAAAATGTCCAGCATTTGTAAATCTCAAATGTAAATACATCAATACACCAGGGCTATCCCTAATTACCCAGGCGTCGCTGGTTAGTTGCTTCTAGTACATATATAAATAAAGGACAATGTGTGTATGTATGTCCGGAGGAAACTATGAAAATAAAACAATTAAATACAAAATAAAAATATATATTCACATTAAATATCACCAGTTTTTGCCTTTTGTGCAATAATTATGACGATTTGATTCATATTCAAAGATATTTAAAAATTAAAATTTACATAAAAATAGTATTGAAATTCTACTTAAAAATGTCCAGCATTTGTAAATCTCAAAAGTAAGCAAGTCAATACACCGGTTTTTCCCTTCCCCTCTACCTACTTCAGGTTCTTGATAAAAGACGGAAGCCTATGTAGTATGTTATGTGTTATATATATCTTATATATATGTTGTACACATCTTAACTAGCATCAAACATGACTCAACAAAATGTAGAAATAACGAAGTCGTATTTAAATAAACAACCTGTATTAAATAAAGGTACAAAAATGTAGTACAGGATACCGGGCAAAGTCCTTTTCATTGTTCTTGTTTTAAAAGTTCATATTTTGTATTCTTTGGTTTTTCCGATAATGGAGCTGACTTGTTTGCGTGACGACTACTTGCTTGTCATTCTCATTAACTCAATTCTCCTCCTTCTTCCAAGAATTCCCGCTTCTTCTTTTTGGCGCTCGATTTATCGGAAATTCAACAGAGAATTATCTTCCCCTGCCGCTAGGGGGAGAATCGCCAACATACGATGTTGGTGCCAGAATCAAAAACTTCACTTATCACAGAGCAGTTACAGAGGGAAGTCGCAAAATAAGCGGTCCCACCACCAAACTTGTCTACAGGCCGTTGACCTGGACGGAGGCGTTTTTTAACAGCATACTTTCTGAAGGCCTTTTCCACAGCAAACTTATCAGAAGGCTGAGGACCTAAATAGTTAACTCAAAAAGGGCCCTATCCACTGTCATTTAAAAGAAGAGTTACCCAGGCGAGAAGCTTCTAAAATAGCATCCCCTACTTTACTTAGCGGACGAGAACCGACAAAACGGACGCGTCTCTACAGAACTCTACAACCAGCGACCAGAATACACCGGTTAGCGCCACTTTTTCACGAACAGTATTTAACCTCACAGATAAGTCTTGTAGCAAATGCCAATAAAATTTGCAACAAGTTCTTGTATTATTTGTCAATACATGTATTAAATTTCCAATGTGTGTTTGTCTTCTTTCGTCCGAACAATTTGCCTACAACTGGGAGATTTAAGAGCCCCCCCCCCTTAGATTTTGAATTCAGCGTCTGTTAGTTCCGTTATTGCATTTTTGGAATTCTTACTCCCCCCTTTTTAAAACAATAGGCAAAACCGCCATTTTATTAATCGTTACACCTACTTTTCATATGACACGTACAAAAGATTTTTTTTAGGAAAGGAATTTCCCCTTACATTTCAAGTAACCTTTTTTTTTTTAATTTGAAAAAGAAAAGAGAAACCTTTAAAATTGTAACTTAACTTTATTCATTTGTGAAAGAAACGAAGCTTAAAAAAAAAAGTCGACACTGATCTTAGTTAAGAACACATGGAATAAATTTATGGTTTTGTGGTGATAAAAAAAATAATAAAAGAGAATAAGAAAGAGAAAGAGAAAGAAAGGAAACCTTTGAAATTGTAACGAAGATTTATTCATTTGAGAATTAACATTGGCTTCAGAAAAAGACGACACTGTATTAAATTAAGAGCATATGGAATAAATCTATGGTTTTGTGGTGATATAGTACATAAAAAAATAAAGAAAAATTGAATAAAAAATAAATTAAGTAAGTAAAATGATAGAAAATAAAAATAAAGGGTTATTTCCTATAAGTCTAACATTATCAAGGGGAACCACTCTTGACTGATAAATTATTTATTTATTTATTGATCTACTAAGAGGGGGGGCAGCTGTACGGTCACCTGCCCCCCCCCCCATCTCACAAACTATCCGAGTGAGACGGACAAGACATGCAGGACACTGCTGGAGAATCAAGGATGAACTCATAAGCGACGTTCTCCCGTGGAAGCCAACACATGGACATGCAAGTGTGGGGCGCCCAGCAAGGACCTACATTGACCAGTTATGTGAAGATGCTGGTTGCTCCACAGGGAAGCTCCCAGGTGCAATGAATGATAGGGAAGGTTGGCGAAAGATTGTCATGGATACCCGTGCTAATTGCGCGACATGGTGATGATGATGATGATGATTGATCTACTGTAAAGTTTTTAAGTGCCATCGTTGGCCAGTTGAAAAGGACTTAAAGAAATTCCTATGTTATGGAATCCTTTGGTGATCCTTTGGTAATCGTAGAAGTCCTATCCGGCGTATTGGTAAAGGTCCAGTGCTTTAATCCTATGTCCGTCGTCAAAGAATGGTGCAGTAATTATGACCAGTAGGGGGGGGGGGTTAAGTATTGTATCAGCCTCAGAGTACTGCCAGTGATTGGCCAAGGAATAGATCACATGATCTCGACTAGTCTATAAGTATGGGCGAGGATCTAGCGCACACCTTATATACATAAAAAAATCTCAGCATCTACTAGAAAAAAAGAAGACGATGTAAGGGTTAGGGTTAGAGTTAGGGGTTAGGGGTTAGGGGTTAGTTTAATGGGAAAATAAATGAATAATTTATCAGTCAAGAGTGGTTCCCCTTTGATCATGTTAGACTTATAGGAAATAACCAAATAAAGAATATAAATTTCAATTTTCCCATCGTGCAAGGGGTTCTGATCACATGATCACTGAGTTACAAAAATGTAAATCCTGATAATCAGGTGCTGAATTCTTATTTCTTATGAGTGTCGTCATCTCGGCTAAATAATGGACCATTCCGTCTTTATTTTAAAGAAAGAAAGAAAGAAAGGGGAGAAAAAGGACGTGCTACACAGAAAAATATAACATGAAAGAAAAAAAAAGAGAAAGAAAGAGAATAGGGGAAACAGGGAGAGGTGAGCGCACGGAAGCGATAATGCTAATCTGTTTCAATCGAGCAAGATGAAAAGATGAAAGAAGGAAAGAAAGAAAAGGAAAGTGGGTGAGAAGAGAGAGAGAGAGAGAGAGAGAGAGAGAGAGAGAGAGAGAGAGAGAGAGAGTTAAATCAAGATTATTTTACTTTTATATATTGAATTTATAACAATAGCTCTTAAGCAACATATCAAAAGTTGTGATAATTAAATTATCCTACTGTGATATATCCACAGGTCCTGTTGATGGATAAATATTCTTCTTCTTCTTCTTCTTCTTCTTCTTCTTCTTCTTTTCTCTTCTTCTCTTTTCTCGCCCCTTCTTCCTTTTCTTCTTCTTCTTCTTCTTCTTCTTCTTCTTCTTCTTCTCGCCCTTCTTCTTCTCGCCCTTCTTCTCGCCCTTCTTCCTTTCTTCTTCTTTCTTCTTCTTCTTCTTCTTCTTCTTCTTCTTCTTCTTCTTCTTCTTCTCGCCCTTCTTCTTCTCCGCCCTTCTCTCGCCCTTCTTCCTTCTTCTTCTCGCCCTTCTTCTTCTTCTTCTTCTTCTTCTTCTTCTTCTTCTTCTTCTTCTTCTTCTTCTTCTTACTTTTTCTCGCCTTCTTCCTTTTCTTCTTCTTCTTTTTCTTCTTCTTCTTCTTCTTCTTCGCCTTCTTCTTCTCGCCCTTCTTCTTCTTCTTCTTCTCGCCCTTCTTCTTCTCGCCCTTCTTCAGCAGATTTTCAGTTAGAGTTGCCAACTTGAAAAATATATATTTAAATTTTGAAATTAAAAATATTGAAGCTTTACTCTCGATATGTTTTTTTGTTCAGACTTTGTATTTGGAATTTTATAAGATGAAAGATTTTAAATGTCAGTTTTGTCTACGGTACTTAATTCC
>CM042170.1:5667237-5672237 GCA_023376005.1 Doryteuthis pealeii
TTTTGATGTATGATACATGTTCCTGTGTTGGTAATTATACCTGTCCTAAACAAAATGGCATTACTTTTTTAATCACCCTCGTATTATTATTATTATTATTATTATTAGTCGTAGTAGTAGTAGTAGTAGTAGTAGTAGTAGTAGTAGTAGTAGTAGTAGTTTTTCAAACCAGCGTTAGCTGATGGGCTTTCAATGGAGTTTGAGTGATAACAAATCTCCTAAAGTCTCCAGGACTCTCCTGAGTATTCCAGCTGATTTCAGCAATGATGTTGTCTGGATAGTCTCAATTCTTCCTCTGATTTCCAGTTCCTCTAGTCTATTTTCTAAAATTTTGGGTACCGTTACAAGTGCACCAACTACAATTGATACCACTTTCACCCTCATATTCCACAGTTTTTTGTTTGTTTGTTTGTTTGTTTGTTTGTTTTATTTTCAATTCTCTAGTAAGGTCCAGATTGTTTGAATTATTTGTATATAAGTTGTACTCCAATTCCCAACCTGAATTTTATAGACTAGCCGAGGTCACGTGGTTTATTCCTTCACCAATCACTAGCCATACTGCGTGGCTGATACACTACTTAAACACTGACACTGGCCATAGTTCTACCTGCAATCATTGAGGATGGACTGACAATACCCAGGATTCTTTACCAGATGATTACCAAAGATCAGGATTCTTTACCGGAGGATTACCAAGGATCCAATTCCACTGGACAAGCGCTCTTGCTTAAAGCCTACAGGATGGCCCATAAGATTCTAACACAGTTGTCTGTCTTTTCGTTTTCTTTCATCTTCGCCCCGTGATCTGCTGGGACAGTAAAATTTACCAAAGAGTTAGGAATTGTAATGTGCATCCTGCGATAGGTACTACAGATAGGACCAAACGTTGTTGGGTGTGTAATTCTAAATATCACATTATGAGAAATTGTCCTATAAAAATAGTAGAAAGTTTTTGTAAGTGGTAGAGACAGGTCTGCCCTGAAAATCAGGATTTTACCTGGGTTCGAACACCGACCATCATCACTGACAGAAAATGCACAACAATGTAAATCACGTGACAAACCACTCCCCGACTTTTGCTGTGTATTAGACTAAGTAGGTCACGGGGTAGAAATAAGGGAATATGAAGTAGAAATATTGGGTTACATTAACCTCTAAAGATTTATATATATATATATATATATATATATATATATATATATATATATATATATATATAGTTTTCTAGTTAAGTATTTTTGAGAGGAGTCGACTAGGTTTTCCCAATGATTTTTCAGATCATTTTCCAAGCCGTATTTGTTTTGGTGGAGGAGTTAAGTTGTTTTAAATAGTTTTGCCAACTTTTCATCTTTGCTTACTTGAGGGTTTCGTGTGATTTTGCCGTGTGTTGTGTCCTTAAAAAGGGATACAATCAGACAAGGTTGTAGTCGGGTGGAAGAACCAGTCAACACGTTCGTAGATTAAGGTAGAAGGGATTAAATCGAACTTAACCGACCTAAATTCCACCATCGTATGTCACTCCGCCGAAAGAAAAAAATATATTAAAAAATCAGGGAATTAACTGAATTTAATGAAATTTTCAGAGTTGATATATTAATGAATAAAAGATATAATGTACCAGTTATTTTATTTAAAAACTTTTACATTTTTCAGGTAAGTTATCTTTGAATCACGTATCTTTGAAGCGTAATACAGATTCCCAAAATGTGTGGTTCAAAGTTAACTGACCTGAAAAAATTTGGTTAATTCCCTGATTTTTTGGTAATTTCATTTCTTTTGGCGGGGTGACATACGATGGTGGAATTTAGGGCCGTTAAGTTCGATTTAATCCTGTATTGTTTTTAGTGAAGTATTTTTGAGAGGAGTTGACTAGATTTTCCCAGAAATTTTTCAGATCCTTTTCCAAATTGTATTTGTTTTTGTGGAGGAGTTGAGTTGTTTTATATAGATTTTGCCAACTTCCTTGAGGGCTTCGTGTGCTTTTGCTCTGAGTAGTTTGAAGGAGTTTTTTTAACTTGATGGTTCGTGTTTTCTTTATCAATTTTGCGTGGGTCAGCTTCCCGTTGGCGGATTGCTTTTTTTGGTAGATGACATTAAACCAGGATATGTTGAGTCTGTTTGAGGGTGAGGTTTTTGATATGCTTATCTTTGCTATTGAGATAAGAGTTTTTAGTGAAGTGGTTTGTTAGGTCTTTGTTGTTTGGGTTGCATAAGATTTTGAATTCTTCCCAGCTTGCTTCCAGCAGGGAAGTTTAGTATCATGAACAGTTTATGGACTTTCGATGATAATGGGGAAGTGGTCGTTGCCACATATGTGCATATATATATATTTACCGACCCCTCCGCACGAGCAGGATGTGACACAAGGTCAATTTCTTTAAGCGGAGTTTAACAGGTTTGAATTCAGAGTTTTCCTTCTCCTAGACCAACCGGTTAAAAGCCCAGTCTGCCCTACTATTTTACCCATAGCTGGAGGGAGAGTAGAATTCATACCTTTCCCAAAGGGTATTAGCGCTAAGTGAAATGCGATTACCACGTCCAGGATTTGAACTTGGGGCGACGAGTCCATTTCCTATGACTTTAACCATTACACCACGCGCTTTCACATATGTGCATATAAGTGTGTTCAGAAAAGTTCCCGAACTGGTGTCACAAAAAATTATTTTCAAATCCAGACAACAAACTACAAGTTATCCCCTTCAAATTAATCCCCCTGGAATCTAATACACTTTCACATCTTCTCTGCCACGCCTGCATGCACTGTTTAGAAGAATTCTTCCGGATTCTCCGTAGCTCTGTCGTCACTGCCTTTTTGATGTCGTGCACATCCTCAAAACGGGTCCCTTGATGACCCCCTTGAGATGGTGAAGGGGAAAAGATCACATGGAGCCAGGTCGGCGAATAGGGAGGTTGCTCCAGCACAGTGATGTTCTTCAGGGCCAGGAACTCTCGGATACTCAGGGCAGTGTGGGCAGGTGCGTTGTCATGGTGAAGCACCCACGAGTTGTCCTGCCTCATCTCTCGCTTCTTCTCGCGCACTGAACGAAGCAAACACCGCAGTATCTCTTTGTAGACATTCTGGTTGATCGTCTGGACCTGTGGCAAGAACTTTCAGAGGACGATAACACTTACATCGAAGTTTTCAGACATACTGGAACTTTTCTGACATACCTCGTATACCATTTGGTAGTATGTTCTTGTAAAATTCCCTGTGGATCACCTTTCCTACCCAGTCGTGCCTAGTTTGCTGCATTGACTTATGCGATAAACCGTTTTGTATTCACAAATCGTACACTTGCTATTTTATTGTGGAAATACCATGGTATTTAAGGATGTTGCATCCATTGTCAACCATGACAGGTCACAGTCAATCTTTTTCTTGTCCGAGTTTAGAGGCCGCTATTCAATCTGGCACTTAAATCTTGATTTTCCCACCACCCGGTCCTTGTGTCGGGGGTTCAGAGTACTTCGGCCTCTGGACCGGTAAAATAATGTTAACAGCATTAATCCCAGAGAGCTATCCACCCAGGCACAGGGGCTGGGTTTATTGCCCAGTGCCTGAGGCGCCTCCTTGAGGGGGAATGCCGACGGGATCAACGCATTTTTTGCACTTACCACATAAAAATGTCCTTGTGTCACACCCGTATAGGGGGGTACGGGGTAAATACACTTAAATCTTGATTTTCCCCTGTCGCAGAAAACTTTTAAAAGTATGCAATACCCGATTCGGACTGAGTGACATCTTGTTCCCAAAATTTGGTTGGGTGGTTAGGAGAAAAATGGGGAAGTGGTTTTTCGTGCAAGAGTCATCCTCCCCAACCCCACTCACACACACACAAGAATCTTCAGTGGACTTCATAGTAGCCACTGAATGAAGGAGTGTCTGGTAAGATCGACCAGGAGAACTTCCTTCAGAAAAGTGAGTCACAAATTGTGAAAAAATAACATTTCACAACCGGAAGTGTGTGTGTATGTGTGTGTGTGTGTTGTGAGAAGAGAGAGAGAGAGAGAGAGAGGAGAGAGAGAGAGAGAGAGAGAGAGAGAGAGAGAGATGAGAGAGAGAGATAATAAAATGTTACTGATTTATATGTTTGCGTGTGTGTGTATGTGTGCGTGAGAGAGATTGAGGGGGAAAGAAAGGGAGAATAAAATATTACTGATTTATATATATATATATTATATATATATATATATGTGTGTGTGTGTGTGTGTGTTGCGTGTGTGTGTGTGTCGCAGCAGCTCCCCCACTTTCACATGCACCTGTTCGCGAGCACATAAAAACTACACACGACTGAATATCCCGAGACTATGCATCGACTACACCATCTATCTATCTATCTATCTATCTATCTATCTCATTCTGTTCCTATCTATCTATCTATCTATCTATCTCATTCTGTTCCTATCTATCTATCTATCTATCTATCTATCTATCTCATTCTGTTCCTATCTATCTATCTATCTATCTATCTATCTATCTATTCAAATCTGTTTATCTACCAGTCTATCTTTTTTGTTGGACTGTCGCTCTCAATCTATGTATCGCGCGGTAAATAAGTATTTAGCCTCCTTCGTGGATGCTTACAGTTAAGTCACGTTCATAGCACCGGTTCTCGCTAGATCAGCGAAGTTAAGCACCGATGAGCCCGTTCAGTACTTAGATGGGTGACCATTTAATCAACTGCAGTTACTATAACAAACCGAATATTAAGAATACTTGATTTGACATTCCATGACCTGAAAAGGGTTGATATGCCGTAAAATAAAACCAACCAACCAACATCCTTCGTATATATATTGAATTTTGTTTATCACTACACCCATTAGTTGCTGCAATTATTAAAAGTATTATGAAAGGAAAAAATTCGACGGTTAAATCGAACTTAACGGACTTAAATTCCTCCATCGTATGTCACCCCGCCGAAAGAAAAAAAATACCAAAAATCAGGGAATCAACCGAATTTTATGAAATTTTCAGTGTTGATATATTAATGAATGAA
>CM042170.1:5677237-5692237 GCA_023376005.1 Doryteuthis pealeii
CCCGCTGTGTTTCCAGCTGTTACCGACAAGCTACGCTTAGTAAATAATTACTTTATTATTTTTAATCTATGGGCGAAGCGGACTCATCTTTAGTCTTCCTTTTTTAAATTGCTATTCTTATTGGTTATTGTGTGTGGGGGGTGTGTGTGGGTGTGTGTGTGAGAGTTTGTGTGTTGGTGTGTGTATGTGTGTGTGCATGTGTGTATTTTGTGTGTGTGTTGTGTGCGTATGTGTGTTTGTGTGTGTATGTGTGTGCGTATATGTGTGTTTGTGCGTGTGTGTCTGTGTATGTATGTGTGTGCGTTTGTATGTGTGCATGTGTGTATATGTGTATGTGTGTGTTTGTGTGTATATGTGTGCGTATGTATGTGTGTTTAAGTGTTGATGTGTGTGCGTGTGCGTGTATGTGTATTTGTATGTGTATGCATTTGTGTGTGTGTGTGTGTGTGTGTGTGTGTGTGTGTGTGTGTGTGTTTGAACGGGATAGCCAGTATAACATACAACTTTCGAAATTCTGGCTGATAACCAACTTTTCTACCGTTGCAAAAGTCTAGACAAATTGGCACCGTTTTTTTACCATTTTATAAATTGGTCTGTTAACTGGTACCGGTTATGTCAAATCATAATCTAAATTGAAAGAATGAACACGGCGGACATTTCTTTATAGGCTTCAATCCCAGACCCCAAACACCCTCTAGCTTTTTTTCTTTTCTTTTTTTTTTTTGGGGGGGGGGTAGTAAAAGGATTTTACCATCTGCAAACTTTTGTTTGTTTACTTTGTAAACACGGTTCTGATTGGCTGATTATAAAATGCCAGATAAAATCACTAATTACGTTGGTTAATCTTTCTTTCGGAGCTCCGTATTTTTTTACGTATTTTACTGATTTAAAACTTAATTAATTAATTATCAAACAAGACACCTATGTGCAAAAAGTAACTGGACACTTTTTGTGATTTTATCTTAATCATTACGTAAAAATTATTGAGCTATTTTTGGACATCCGACAGAACTGAACGATCTTAGGCCTGGGATTGTAGCCTAACGTGTATTAGAGAAAGTTACAGCCTGACACAAATGTAGTATGAATCACAATAAAGCTGTTAGTATATAAAAAGAAAATGTATTTTGATTCAGATGTGTCCTTGAGTCGCTAAATACCAACAACCTCTCAAATTGTTTCGTTTTCATCTAACAAAAATACAACGTTAAATATCAACAACTTCTCAAATCGTGAGTCAAATTCTTTTTTGCTTTTAGTAAAAGGATTTTAACGTTTCATCTGCTTGTTTACTTCGTAAACGCGGTTCTGATTGGCTGATTATAAAATGGCAGATAAAATCACTAATCTCATTGGTTAATCTTTCTTTCGGAGCTCCGTATTTTTTTACTTATTTTACTGATTTAAAACTTAATTAATTAATTATAAAACAAAGAAACCTATGTGCAAAAAGTAACTGGACACTTTTTGTGATTTTTATCTTAATCATTACGTAAAAATTATGGAGCCATTTTTGGACATCCGACAGAAATATAGTGAATGCTGATACCAAAAATTAGATCTTTTATTTACACCATTGTTTGGGGAAATAGTATCAAAGATCGTCTACTAAAATGTACTAAAATCCTCGTTTTCACAAAATTTAGCCTTAAGAGAAAGAGGATTTTAATGCATTTTAGTAGACTATCTTTGATGCTATTTCCCCAAACAATGGTGCAAATAAAAGATTTAATTTTTGGTATCAGTATTCAGTATACTAACACACAACGATCTTTGATACTATTTCCTCAAACAATGGTGCAAATAAAAGATCTAATTTTTGGTATCAGTATTCAGTATACTAACACACAACGATCTTTGATGCTATTTCCTCAAACAATGGTGCAAATAAAAGATCTAATTTTTCAGTATTTCAGTATACTAACACACAACGATCTTTGATACTATTTCCTCAAACAATGGTGCAAATACTAATTTTGGTATCAGTATTCAGTATACTAACACACACGATCTTTGATGCTATTTCCTCAAACAATGGTGCAAATAAAAGATCTAATTTTTGGTATCAGTATTCAGTATACTAACACACAACGATCTTTGATACTATTTCCTCAAACAATGTGCAAATAAAAGATCTAATTTTTGGTATCAGTATTCAGTATACTAACACAAAACGATCTCTGATGCTATTTCCCCAAACAATGGTGCAAATAAAAGATCTAATTTAGGACAATACGTTGCATTTCAAATACTCTTTCGATTATTTTAACCTTGGTTTGGCAACCTGTCTAGGAGAAGGAAAACTCTGAATTCAAACCTGGCCACTACTAGAATAGACTCAGGCCTACTTAGTGATCTATTTCACTGGGCTCTTTAACCTTGGTTAGGCAACCAGTCTAGGAGAAGGAAAACTCTGAATTCAAACCTGGTCACTACGAGAATAGGCTCAGGCCTACTTAGTGATCTATTTCACTGGGCTCTTTAACCTTGGTTAGGCAACCAGTCTAGGAGAAGAAAAACTCTGAATTCAAACCTGGTCACTACTAGAACAGGCTCAGGTCTACTTAATGATCTATTTCAATTTTTTTTAAATAAACACTCTATTGAGAATTCTGAGGTATGGGGGTTATCGTCCTTGTCTACGAGCCTCTGTTTCGAACCAACCAATCACGAGCCAGCATACTTTGGCGGCAAAGCCGAATAGGCACATTCTTGTGCCCTCTCCTGATCCAGCCTTCATCGGAGACGGACCTAAAAAAGGGTCGCTCCATCTCTTCCTCAACAACCAGCATCGGAGTCAACGTCTATCATATCCGAACTATCAGATGGCCGTAGCTAAGGGTCTTCGCTAATACACTACCTCGGGATATCAGTTAAGTGACAAATTATAAACATTTGTGCAGATGAACTAAACAGTTTGCAACCTTATTGTTTTATGTGTCCAATACATATCTTTATTCGAATTCTAGTTGTTTGGTTATTTCTTTAACTCTTTTACTGTCTGCCATATTCGTTTTAGTTTGTTTTGTTTTACGGCATATGAACCTCAGTGGGTCATTTAATGCCGATAAAGTTTTGAAATAAATCAATTCTTAATGGATAATACAATTTTTTTATAAATACATTTTTCTATTTAACCCATAGATGGGACCCTAACAGGTACTACCACTCCGGGTCAGAGTGGACCAGGAAGCAATGGTGATGAAGGGGTGCTCCACATTCCCCAAACCTCCAGAACTGGAACCTCACCATCAGATAGAGTTTAACGTCATTCCCAGGACATGTAGACCCAGCCACCGCCTTCTAGCACCCATATGATAAAAAGGGATTGGGGCTTGCCATAAGGGCAATAGGGTTGGGAAAATCATATAGGTGCTAGGCTTGACGTGACCAGCCGATTGATCGGAGGGGCCTCTCCGACCGCCCGTCTAGCCCAAGTTAGGGCCAAAGTGGAGTATTGCAAGTCATGAACTGCTCATCCACCTGGGCTCTATCCTTAAGCATCACGGGTCGCCACCCACGGCCAACAGGTGGCCCCATTGGGGGAGTCTTACCCCTCTGCAGAGGTGCAGTCGGTGTTTCTAAAGCCTCAGTCGACAGGGCAGTGCCATATTCGTGGTTACTTTCATACTTTTGCAACTTTGAATACAGTCGTTTCATTTATCTTATTTTAATAACTCCTAATGCTATTTCATTTTGGCCAACCTCCTAAAGAAGAATGTTGTCACAAAACGGGATAGTTCTCCCGTATATTAAAGTCTCGTATGACTTTTAAAATAACTTGTACAAATTATGTCTCATGCTCAATGATTGCTTAAAGAAAGAATTGGTCGTCATTTTTAAAACACGCTCATTTGTATTTCCTGTGTTACAACGTGTGAAATTACCCCCGTCGGCATTGTGGACAGATTCCTAAAGAGACAGGCTCGTGTACCAGTCTGTCTTTAGCACCCACCTACACCCCATACAAAGAAGACCGCGAAGAAGACCGCGAAGAGAAGACCGCGAAGAAGAAGAAGAAGAAGAAGAAGAAGAAGAAGAAGAAGAAGAAGAAGAAGAAGAGAGAGAAGAAGAAAAGAAGAAGAAGAAGAAGAATGGAAGAAAAAGAAGACGAAGAAGACAGCGAAGAAGAAGAAGAAGGAGGAGGGGGAGAAAAGCGCGAACAAACACGTGACCAAACCGGGACCAATTACCCAATCCTAATTAAGCAACGCAAATATGTTGAAGCCAAATTTCCCTGTGCCACATTTGGACAATGGTTGGGCAATCTTGGAAGTGTCTTGGAATGTAAAATAATCAAGCTGGTAGATTGGATTTTACGGCATATCAACCGTTGTTGGATTATTTTATGCCGAAGACATTTTGTTTGATTCATTGTTGTTAGGTATTTGATTTTTTTTTCAAACTCAATTTTTAACACGTTTTTTAATATTTATTTTTTACATATTTAATCCATAGCTGTGACCCTATGGTACTACCACTACTTCACATTTCTCAGAGTTCTAGGACTGGAACCTCACCACTAGATACAGTTTAATGTCATACTCAGGACACTGTAAGATAATGATGAATGTGAAAGTCAAAGTGTGACGTCGGTGGAGGGTTGACGTGGGACGAATGTGGAAAAATTAAAGAGTGTAAATAATAATGAAGAAAAAAGAAAATAAGGAAACGTAGAAGTGATACGAGTAAATAACTAACCTTGTAATCTGATTGGACAGAACAAGTAAAAGAGATTGTTAGAAAGTGGGGTGTTTCTGTGGTGTTCACAGGAGATGGGCTTGTAGTGAACCGGAAGTTCTTACTACGACGAACAACAGTCAAATGACAAAAATTAATAGTTTGCGCAAGGGATTGCGCACCCTAGTAAAAAAAGAAAATTGAAATAAAATTTGTACATTTTCGACCAATCAGAGACCTTCGCACCTAAAAAGAAGTCTATCAAATAGACCCATTTTGGAGTCTATCCAAAGAGTATAAATAACCAACTTTTAGGATACCAACCAGAAAGAAATTATTCGTTTAACCAAGTCCACGTCACTCTACGTAAGATAAAATCACATTCACTTATGAAAAGGTATGAGTATTTATATCTTTCTATCTCTCTCTCTAATCAGCCATTTACGAGATCAGCAATTTACGAGATCAGCAATTTACTTGCGACTGACTGTTTTGTGACTTTGAATTCTTACCCTTTCTTTCTCACTTCAAAACTTATAACATCTCTTTTCTTACATGTTATAATGAACTTTACAAAAATTACATTTTTGTACAAAAGACTGATGAAAGAACTTTATTCGGTATTCTGCATTACCTTTTTGTAAACCTTTTCTCAATACAAGTTGTTTGTTTAAAATTGAGTCTTGTTGTTTATGCCATGTGCCTACAATAATTGAATGTTTTATGGTGTCTTTTATGTTTGAATAATATTTCATGAAATTTTAATATTAAACTGGTGACCTCACAACTAATATATCAAACAACCCTATACAAACCACCATAGGCTCAAGAGAAGACAGTTGTCTGGTTGTCTGAAGGGGACAGACGCAAGATGTGGTCTGTCCTCAGAGGCAATTTCTACATGGTTAACTTGGAACTGGAAAATGAGCTCTGAAAAAACAACATCATGTCTTGTGCTCGTTAATTAAAAAAAAAGCAACAACACAAGACAAGACATCGCAAGAAACAAATACTTCCCTTCTTTTGTTGTTGTTTTTTTTATTTTATTGTTGACTTTTGTTGTTGTTTTTGTTGTTGTACAAGTGCGACACTCCTCCATACTCACTAGATCTAGCTCCGTTTTACTTTTTCTTGTTTCCTAAACTTAAAACTTACCAGCTGAAACAGCTTCTCATTGGCACTGTAAACCGATTGCAAGTTGTGCACTATAGGGTAGCTCGATTTTTCACTTTTTAAAAATATCAATTTGTCCATCTATGCAAAAGTTATGTGTTAGTATACTGAATATTGATACCAAAAATTAGATATTTTACTGAGGAAATGGCATCAAAGATCGTCTTCTAAAATGCAAAGGCTAAATTTTGCGAAAACAAGGATTTTTAGTGCATTTTAGTAGACGATCTTTGATGCTATTTCCTCAAACAATGGTGCAAGTAAAAGATCTAATTTTGTGTATCAATATTCAGTATACTAACACATAACTTTTGCATAGATGGACAATTTGATATTTTCAAAAAGTGAAAAATCGACCTACCCTATTTCATAATGCGCTTTAATTCCTCAGCAGATTTTTATGAAAAGAAAAATTAATTCAATCAAACTGGAATGTTTTTGTTGTTTTTTGTTTGTTTTTGTTATTGTTGTTGTTATTGTTGTTGTTGTTGTTGTTGTTGTTGTTGTTGAGGATGTTGTTGTTGTTGTTGATGTTGTTGGTGTTTTGTTTTGTTGGCATTTTTTTATTGTTGTTGCTGTTCTTGTTGTTTTTCCTTAAGCCACTAATTTGATCTCGTTAAGCCTGACTAAAATTACGATATCATTATTCGCTCAAATGATTCGAAACAACAAACAATACGTTGTTTTGTTTGTTTTGTTTTTGTTTTTTTTGTTTTGTTTTTTGTTTCTTAAAATTCCATTCATATGGACTTTTCGCACGCAAACATTCATTTTTAAATAAATCATTATGTACAAAACAATGATACAGCGATACAATATATGATTACATACGTATTCGAAACTTTATGCTCAGATAGGACATGCATCAGAGACAGAGATGACATAGTTGTCTTGTTGCAAGTAACATATCTAAAGTCTTATATATATATATATATATATATATATATATATATATATATAGGACCATATGACCTTTAGACACCCCTTTTGCATTGCTGATTCATATATATATATATATATATATATATATATATATGCGAAGGAAAGATGTATATATATCCAACAGTGAAATAAAGTTATGAAAAACAACAGAATTAAATTAAAGATTGACTTACAGACAGCCAACGCTAAAGCGTTTCGGTTTTAATAAAACCATCAATGGGTCTTAACATAGTTAGAAATTGTAAATCATACGAAAAGAAATTGGTGTAAAAAACAAGCAAAAGGTTGTGATCCTTAGTTTGCGATGTTAGAAGGCTCAACTCGATAACCGAATATATATATATATATATATATATATATATATATATATATATATATATATATATATATATATATATAATGTTGTTAGAAATGTTGATTGCACTATCATTAATGATGAGAATTGATATTTACTTAGTTTCGGTATTTTTTCCAGACAATTTGATATTTGTAATAAATTGCAAGGTGATATTCCCTCAGTTCTGGCGATTAATTTCGTTATTGAAATGTCTAGGAAGATACGACCTATGCTCAAAGATTATCAACACTAAAAGCTGCATGAATGAAACGTTTATTTTCACCAAAATACGTGGGCTTTTCAAAGATTATCAACAACAAAGCTGCACTCACCAAGTATAGAAAGGGGGAAAAATAGATTTACCAAAAAGAAGCGAGTTCACCGTCTTCTCGCAGGCCAAACTTTCTTTTGGTCAACACAGTCTTCGTCTTCGACCAGCAGCTGAAAATCCGTCATCGTCGTCAAAATAATCTTTTCTGACTATCGTCTCACGCAAGCCGAATGCTTCTCTCTCTGTCACGTCACGCTCCACTCGCTTTGGTTATTTATGGGCATATTACCCAAACACCCGGGCACATCAGTCGAACCTCGCGTCCGTCCAGTGCCTAAATCGCATTTGTTTTTGCATGCGGGAGGACGCGGGTTCGATCCCGGCAGGCAAGACAATGTCTTGCTCTTTTTCCTTTCTCGTTCTCCGTTATACCAAGGACAATGAATGGAACTTTTTTCTCTCTCAAAATGCGCGGGGTTTTCAAAAATTATCAACACCAATATGGCATTTACCAAGATAGAAGTGAACAATGAATAAAAAGTTTATTTTCTTCAAATTACGAAGTATGTTCAAGATTTCTATCATTGTAAAGGCAACACTTTATTCATCTGAATGTCCGAATGATGGTAAGAAAAAAATTTCAACGTCGATTTCACCATCTAAAATAAATTCATCTTTTTCAAATAATTTGTTTTAAACAAATGATAACAAAAACAGTGAAATATGTTTAACATATAACAATATTTATTTTATTTATTCTCACCAACCGGGAATACAGAGGGATGAGTTTGGATAGAATTCAACTGTGTGTGTTCATCACATGCGGATAAATGCTTGTCTGTTTTTGTCTCACTGCTAGTCAGTGAGCATATCCGGCGGAGAATCGTTAGGGGAGATAACTCTCCCAAACAATTTATTTCCATATTTACCACCTGTACATGATTAAGCAAATTATACATTCTTATGCATATAAATCTATCCTTTCGTTGAATAAATTCCTTTATTACAAATCAGAATATCTTCTGAGATTTTCATCGTTACACTTAAAAGCGAATTTTGAAAGAAGGTTCAAATTTAGAATTCCTGATGAAAAAGCTGCGGATGTTTGAGCGGCAAAGTGTTAATTGGTTAAAATAGCTTCATCGAAAATGGATCATGCGCAGTTCAATTGAGTTCGTTACACATGGCCAGGGACATGGGGGGATATTGATAAAAGAAATTCTCGGTGCTCGGAAGGGAATGGCCGATCATTGGGCTGATTAGCAGGATTATGAGATATGTATATCTCAGTCTGTTCATATCATTCTATCTCAGTAGATTCATATCTATCTCAGTCTATTCATATCTATTTATCTATCTCAATCTATTTACATCAATCTATCTATCTCAGTCTATTCATATCTATCTATCTATCTATCGATCGATCGATTTCAGTCTATTCATATCTATCTATCTATCTCTCTCATAGATATGAATAGATATGAATACTAAGATATATATATATATATATATATAATATATATATATATATATATATATATATATATATATATATATCAGTCTCTTCATATCTATCTATCTAGCTAGCTAGCTCAGTCTCTTCATATCTATCTATCTTAGGCTATTCATTCATCTCTCTCTCTCTCTCTCTCTCTCTCTCTCTCTCTCTCTCTCTCTTTATATATATATATATATATATATATATATATGTGTGTGGTTATATATATCTTAGTATTCATATCTATTCATATCTATCTCAGTCTATTCATATCTATCTATCTCTTCATATCTATCTATCTATCTATCTATCTATCTATCTCAGTCTCTTCATATCTATCTATCTATATCTATTCATATCTATCTATCTATCTCAGTTAATTCATATCTATCTATCTATCTATATCTATTCATATCTATCTATTTATCTCAGTCAATTCATATCTATCTATCTCTTCATATCTATCTATCTTTCTATATCTATTCATATCTATCTAATTATCTCAGTCAATTCATATCTATCTATCTATCTATCTATATCTATTCATATCTATCTAATTATCTCAGTCAATTCATATCTATCTATCTATCTCTTCATTATCTATCTATATCTATCTATTCATATCTATCTATTTATCTCAGTCAATTCATATCTATCTATCTATCTCTTCATATCTATATATCTATCTATCTATATCTATTCATATCTATCTATCTATCTCAGTCAATTCATATCTATCTATCTATCTATGTGAAAATGCAAATAGCCTCGTTTTGGATTTGAATCCAGGTCATCGTGTCCATTTTCTACGACGATAACCATTGCACTACGAGCTCGTCCAGTTCAAGTCTAATTGGCGCCAAAAATCTATTCGAAGGTTGTGTGAAGACACTAGCGCTAGACCAAGAAGATTGTTTTTTGCGTGTGAGATGGAGCACCACACCTACCATCGAAGGTTGTGTGACGACACATCCTGGCCAAGAAGGAAAAGATAAAGTTAAATATATCTTCCTCCTGAAATCTGAAATCTCTGTACATTCATTCAATATTTAAAAAACAAATCATTGTAAAAGCTCACTCACTTTACTCCTAATTATCTGTATTAAAATACCAACAAAAAATGGGGGGAGGGTGCGGAGGTTTGTAGCAAGGGGGGGTCCAGTGTGCGTCATACATTGGTCACGTGATTTCACTGTTAGGACTCGAAAAGTAACGAGACGCCCCCACAAAACAGACGATAACATTTTCAGTGTCGTTTAAATTTGATTAAATTTCGGGCGTCGACTGTCCAGCAGCCATTGAGCGCAAATCTGACAGTTGAAAAGGTTACGATTTACTCATAGACTTTTTGAAGAAAATGGTAAAGATTTCTTCCATATCTCTAGTCATTCCATTCTTCTGACCAAAAACCAAAAGGAAGTAAAAAAAAATAAATAATAAAAATAAAAAAATAATCATGAAAAGAGACTTGTGTCTGCTATAATTAAGTTAAAGATGACAAATTTTAAAACTCGACCGGTCATTAATTGAAATAATAAACTCTCCCTAGACAGTGGACGCCATAGTCTGTTTTTAGTTGAGGTATATTATATATATATATATATATATATATATATATATATATATATATATATATATATATATATGAGTGAATCAACTTTTGATTCCTAAAGACTTTTTTACTGTTTAGTTTAACGACACGAAAATTATACTAAATTATTCCTTACTTTTAGGATTGAATTATGTTTGTTTTTTTTTAAATCCGTTTTAATTGGTTCTAATTAGTCGTAATTTGCAATTAAGTCAAAAACTGACCAATCTTTTACTTTACTTTCTGCCTATCACTTTCTTCCCCTCTATGTATCTCTTGGTTACATCCTCGTTATATAATGTTAGTTTCTCTGGGAGAGTGGAGAGCGAACGAGCGAGAGAGAGAGAGAGAGAGAGAGAGAGAGAGAGAGAGAGAGAGAGAGAGAGAAGAGAGAGAGAGATTAAATAAGGTCAAACATCCCCTTTCTTAGAAAGCTTACAAAATGATTTTTGTACGGCCGTATTTTTTAATTTTTTTATTTATTTAATTGGCTTTGCAAACTCACTTAATCTCAATTATCTACCCAGAGCTGAATGGGTGACTCAACGAGACAGGTTTTCTCTAGTATATATATATATATATATAATATATATATATATATATATATATATATATATATAAAGGTATTACATATTTATTTATTTGATGGCAATAGAACAGTCACAACTTTAGGTTTCATACATGCAAAATCGCATGCATTCATCAGGTGCATGTATGAAACCTAAGGTTGTGACTGTTCTATTGCCATCAAATAAATAGATATGTAATACCTTTATATATTTATTTTATTATATTATATAATAGCTCTATTCTTTATATCGAGCACTCTCCTAATACTACTGCAATTTGGCGCACCATTCCAGTGAAAGCTGAAGTGGTGACTATCCCAGACTATAGTTATATATATATATATATATATATATATATATATATATATATATATATATATATTTGTATATGTATAAATATTAACTTACTGGTGGGTATAAGAACGATCGTTGGAAGCGCACAATATCCAGAGGTTAAGGTTGAGAAAAAACAAATATATATATATATATATATACATATATATATACATATATATATATATATATATATATACATAACTTTGCATTAGGAGGATGGGATACAAGGTCAATTTATTTGACAAGGTACAATGAAAAATTATTGGGCACCCAGTGAGAATCGATCTCACTAACGTTAGACTAATTTAGTGACCATTATACCACTCTGGGATACCAAAGGAGGAAAGTGCGTGACCTACCCAGTTTATGCATTTAGCAAACCCCAGGAGTTTAGCAGGTTTGAATTCAGAGTTTTCCTTTGCCTAACAAAGATAAAAGAGCCCAGTCTGCCCTAATATTTACTCATAATGGACGGAGAATAGTTGGATTCATACATTTCCCCAAGAGCATTATCGCTGTGTGAAATGCAAACAGCCTCGTCCAGGATTTGTATTCGTCTCGCCGTGTTTCTTTCCTACAATGATAACCATTACACCAGACGCCCCCACTATTGTTGATGAACACTATATTTCTCCCGGACACCGGTAGATATCTACCCAATCCATTCGCCATGCGCAGGATGTGACACAAGATAACAAGTATAGAGCATCCAGCGATTCAATCAAAATTACATCCGGGACGATCAATACGTCATCCGGGACAGTAAAATTTTTTTCTTAAAGTTAGAACTACATTCCAATATTGGCCGTCCAGTGATTGTACGAATACTGACCTCAAAAAACGGTCTAGTTCTAGACTTAAAATTACTAATGGCAACAACACTGAAGAAATAGACACAGTCACACAGTATATATTTTTATGATTGGAAAATGTCCGCATAAAGATGGAAATAGAATAAATTTTAGTTTATAAAATTTTTATTTTATTATTCTTGATTATAAATAAATGTTTCTGTCAACTGCTTCAGCTTTTCTTATTATGCTACTGATGACTGACAAGTATAGATGATGCTAATGAATTAAACAAAAAAAGTTTGATTTCGGGACGGTCCAAACCCCATTCGGGACGGTTGATAATTTTTGTTCGGGGCGGTCATGAAAAAAGTTAGTGTCGGGGCCTGGATATGATAATCCCACAGAGTGTCAACAATCCAACAAAGTCTGGTGGTATTGTGAGATACTGCTGGGGCACTCTGGGCTAGTGGTAATGATGCTTTAGCCCCAAATCCATGCCTGATCCCTGAGTTGCCAGGCTTTTGGGAGGCAATACTGCTGTTGGCTGTTTGCTTGCTTGGATTTTACGGCATGTCAACCCTTGTTGGGTTATTTCATGCCAAAGACGTTTTTATTTCATTCATTCTTGTTCAGTATTCAAACTTTTTAAAAAATCATTTTTAGATCTATCTAATCCATAGATGGGATACATAAAATAAGTATTTACCCAACCTGTTCGCCACGGGTAGGATATGACACAAGGTCGTAAGTATGGTGCATCCTGCGAGGATCGAACTCGCTATACAGTAGTAATTGATCTACGAGACTAGCTTGCTAACCATTATATCTCAATGGGAAATAAACGTCGCTTCTCGAATGTGAACTTTAAAAGAAGAAAGGTCTTCTGGTTAAAATTGCAAATCGTCGTCAAAATTTAAACGGAAAAATTTGGCTTGGGCATAGATTTTAATGAATTTAATTATTACTAAGGACACGATTTATGTTATTTTTTGCTTAAATTTTAACCGTTAGTTGTGTTTTTAACTGTTTTTCATTGGACGTTATTTTTCTAAAAAAGGGACGCAAGAGAACTAATTTTTAAGGAAGATAAATATTTTCCGATAATTTATTAACATAAAAAACACGGATTATTACACTTTTGGTCATCCATACTTAAGAAAAGCACCCGTGGCCTGTTATATTGAAATAGAAAGTACTTTTTTTTTGTTTGTACATGTTTATTAATTCTGATTAGTCTTATCATTCATCTGTTTTATTTTATCTATTTTTTCCCTAACGGTTAAAATTTTAACTGGTCTTCTTTGACTCAAAAATTTGGCGCAACATAATCTTTCAACCAACAATCCAACCCATTTTGCTCTGTTTAACCCTTATTGGTCAGGTTCTCTGATGTTTTTTTTCTATCATTGGCCACAGTGCACTTCCATTTCGTTCTCGATCTTGCCCTTCTTCTCCATGTTGCCCTGAATCGCTTCCCGCCATGTCATCTGGATCAAGAATACACTGACTGCACCTCTACTGAGGGTAAAATCCCCCCTCCAATGGAACAACCTGTTGGTCTTCGGTGGCAACCCGTAATGCTTAAGGACAGAATCCTGGTGGATGAGAAATCCATGACATACAACACACCACTTTGGCCCTTACTTAGCCTAACTAGGCGGTTGGAGAAGTCTCCTCCGATCAATCGGCTGGTTACGTCAAACCCTAGCACCTCTATGATTGTCCCAACCCTATTGCACTTATGGCAGGTCACAAACCTTTTTTATTATATATGTGCTAGAAGTCTTAGTGTTCTATGTATGGCGTTAAACTGCAAATTCTGGAACTCTGGGAAATGTGGAATACTCCTTCATCGCCATTACTCCCAGGTCCACCCTGACCCGAAGTTGTAGTACCTGTTAGGGTCCCACCTATAGGTTAAATAGATTTTTTTAAAATGACTTTTAAAAAATGTTTCAAAAAATGAATTTGAAAAAAAAAATGAATGCAAGAATGAATAAAACAAAATGTATTCGGCATAAACTAACCCATCATGAGTTGATATGCCGTAAACTCTAACAAACCAACATCAAGACCACGCAACCGGTTCCCGAAATATTCAAAAATAACTACACCACCTACATCCTGTTATGTCCACCCGCACTTTGAAGAGTCAATGCACGAGTGCAAATCCCGACCCCCCCCCCAACTGCCATTGTGTACGTCTGTTTCTTGTCTTGTCGCAAATCCCCAGACTAAACTTCAACCGCCAAGCCCCAACTTCTATCAACTGAGTATTGTCACAGCGTATTTGTAATAATTCTATTAATAATGGAGATTCGCTTCCGGTTTTTGTCTGTAACAAAAATTACGTCACTGCTTACGTCACATTACGAAACCTCGTCATATCATAGAATAAATACACTCAAAATTTGAACATGCAGCATTAGACAGTCCTCATTGTTTTTTTAAAACAAGTTTTAATAAATACATGACTGGTATTATATATCTATATATAGTTTGTTTTATTTTAATACATATTTAAAGTTTACATTTCAAATTATTTTATTTTTTTAATCCTTTAATGAATTTGATGATTTTACTTACTTAGGGTACAAACTCACTGACATTGAATTTTTAACTGCCACCCCTCAGGCAATATCCTTCCCAGTATTGAGCCTCTATTTTTAAATAGGTGGAAATGCTTGGTTAATTTGTACCGACAGATGGCAGTACTGAGGTGGCCCTCTTCGCGGGGAATGCCGACGGCATTAACGTATTATTACAGCGTATAAAAAAAAAAAAACTTGCCAGCATTGAACCGCTATTT
>CM042170.1:5697237-5699737 GCA_023376005.1 Doryteuthis pealeii
GAAAACTCGTAATTTGGGGTACTCGAAAGTTAAAGCACCTCTGTATTTTTTTTTTTTTGACATAATAATTTTGGAAACTTAAATGTTTTAGTGAACTTATTAACATAAGCGTAACTGAAGCTCGCCCGTACCTTAAATTCTAACTCTCAACACAAAGTAAAAAATCAACCGAGTGACAGCTAGGAAAAACTCGTAATTTGGGGTACTCGAAAGTTAAACTACCTCTGTATTTTTCTTTGATATAATAATTTTGGAAACTTAAATGTTTTAGTGAACTTATTAACATAAGCGTATTTGAAGTTCGCTCGTACCTAAAATTTTAGCTCTCAACACAAAGTAAAAAATCAACCGAGTGACAGCTAGGAAAACTCGTAATTTGGGGTAATCGAAAGGGGGTTGGAATAAATCCGACAGAATGAGGTAAATTAAGGAATGAAAGAACAAAACTCAAACAAAAATGTGTAGTATATTTCGCTGGAGGTTTGACCTCAGCTTTTTCTGCTTTATTGATTCGTATGATCATAATAATTCAATAAAGCTCTTTCTGTTTTATTTTTGTTTTGTATTTTCCTTTAGCATAATAAATTTGGAAACTTCGAGTACCCCAAATTACGAGTTTTCCTAACTGTCACTCGGTTGATTTTTTACTTTGTGTTGTGAGTTAAAATTTAAGATACAAGCTTAGCTTGAGATACGCTTATGTTAATAAGATCACTAAAACATTTAAGTTTCCAAATTTATTATTAGTAGTTAAAATTTAAGGCACCTCTGTATTTTTCTTTGGCATAATAAATTTGGAAACTTAAATTTTTTAGTGAACTTATTAGCATAGGCGTATCTGAAGCTCGATCGTACCTTAAATTCTAACTCTCAACACAAAGTAAAAAAATCAAGCGAGTGACAGCTAGGAAAACTCGTAATTTGGGGTACTCGAAAGTTAAGGCACCTCTGTATTTTCTTTGATATAATAATTTTTGGAAACATAAGCGTATTTGAAGTTCGCTCGTACGAAATTCTAACCCTCAACACAAAGCAAAAAATCAACCGAGTGACAGCTAGGAAAACTCGTAATTTGGGGTAGTCAAAAGTTAAGGTACTTCTGTATTTTTCTTGGAAACTTAAATGTTTTAGTGATCTTACTTACATAAGCGTATTTGAAGTTCGCTCGTACGTAAAATTCTAACCCTCAACACAAAGCAAAAAATCAACCGAGTGACAACTAGGAAAACGTAATTTGGGTAGTCAAAAGTTAAGGCACCTCTGTATTTTTCTTGGAAACTTAAATGTTTTAGTGATCTTACTTATATAAGCGTATTTGAAGTTCGCTCGTACGTAAAATTCTAACCCTCAACACAAAGCAAAAAATCAACCGAGTGACAACTGGTAATTCAGGAAACTTATAAGTTGGGACACTCTTAAGTCAAGGTACTACTGTATTCTGTAATTGCCTATCAGACTAGTTTATCTGGTTTTTCAGGTAAGAACGGATTATTTTAAGTTTAACAAGGATGTATAAACTTTTTTTTTTTTTTAAAGAAAAAAAGCGAAATGAAAATCTATTTATAGTTTTTTTTTTATCGGGATTTTTTATTCTGCTCTTAAATATTTCAGATTTGTTTTAAATTACAATGTTTTATTTTTAATTCACAAATCTTGTTCTTTGTTTTCCGATTTGTCATTCTATTCCCACTGCAACACACGTTCTATTGAATTCTGTTTATTTTCTTTCTGATGATGGTGTGAATAAATATTGAAATATCAACAAAATCAACCACAACTAAATGTCGTTTGTTAAACATTGTTAATCAAATATCTATTATGTACAAGCATGTTCTTTTGGTGTTACCGCCATAGTTAGATAGATGAATAGACTGAGATAAATAGGTTTATAGATGAATAGAGATAGATATTCACCCAACCCCTCCGCACGAACAGGATGCGATACAAGGCCAATCTTTAGTGGGGTTTAACAGGTTTTTCTTCTTCTGGATCAGTTGCCATACCAAGATTAAAGATCCTGATCCGATAGACAGACAAATAGATAGATAGATGGATATATATATATATATATATATATATATATATATATATATATATATATATATAGATAGATAGATAGATAGATAGATAGATAGATAGATATGAACAGACTGAGATAGATAGATAGATAGATAGATATGAACAGACTGAGATAGATAGATAGATAGATAGATAGATAGATAGATTCATTGATTCATTGATTGATAGATATGTATAGACTGAGATAGATAGATAGATAGATAGATAGATAGATAGATATGAAGAGACTAAGATAGATAGATTGATAGATTGATTGATAGATATGTATAGACTGAGATAGATAGATAGATAGATATAAAAAGACTGGGATAGATCGATAGATAGATATGAAAAGACTGAGATAGATAGATAGATAGATATATAGATAGATATGAAGAAACTAAGATAGATAGATAGATAGATAGATAGATAGATATGAAGA
>CM042170.1:5704737-5714737 GCA_023376005.1 Doryteuthis pealeii
CTGGGTTTGATTCTAAGTTGCATCGATTAAATCGAACTTAACGGCCCTAAATTCCACCATCGTATGTCACCCCACCGAAAGAAAAAATACCCCCCCCAAAAAAAAAAGTCTATATTAATATTTGCTCATTCTTAATTCTGTATCTTTGTAAATCCCAATACAACATTGTTGCATTTTCCTTTTTTTTTTTTTTAAATTAGATTTTTTTTTTTGTGGTTTGATTGGAGATAAAGTAAATGTTTTTTTCATAGGGTCAATGTTTGAATATAACCATACTATGAAAAGAATGTCTGTTGGCTTTTTTCCAAAGTAAGCAAAAATTTTAAAAATCAAATAAATAAATAAAAAAAAATGAATGGAACAAAATTTAATCTAAGATCAAAAAGTTTTAGAACCAATTAAAAAAAACAAAAAAAAACTTTTATATATAAAATCTTATTATAATGGAGATTGTGTGTTTTTCAGTCTGTAACCCAAACTATATTACTACTCAAGTCACAATTCCCTTAATTATTTACATAAATTCTTCATGATTTCATTCTTTAAACCTTCAATTATTAATAAAATTGTTTACATTATTAATACTGTTGACCATATCTACGTACTAATAACATGCAATTGTATTATATATTACAACAAAATAGCGGGTTTACAGTTTGAACGAGAAGGCTAATTTGCATATTGATATTTAAAATTTTATTTAATAAATATGTGCTTGGTATTATTGATTTAATGGTTTGGTTTTATCTTAAGAAATATAAAGAAAAATCTCGTGGATAAATCTTTAAAAAAATTTATTTACAAGAAGAAATAACTGTAATATTATCCTTTATTTCCTATTTTAACTAAATAGTTAAATTAGGAAAATTTAGCAATGAAAGACGGGAATGATGGAAGAGTATGTTTCAGTTATTTTATCTTTCGATTATACCCCCCTCTGTTTCAATGTTTTTATCTGCATTCTTATTTAGTTTCGTTGGCTTTTCTAATTTGATATAATATTTCATTAAATTAAATACTTGCACCCTACGGAGGGTGCATATATTTGCTAGTATATATAATGGTCAAATTCACCTCACTGTGAATTTTTTACAATGTCTAAGGGTTACTCCACATTCCCCAGAACTCAAAAACTGGAACCTCGCCATCAGATAGAGTTTAACCTCATTCCCAGGATATTAAGACCCTCAGCCACCGCCCTCTAGCACACATGATAAAAAGAGTTGGGGATTGCCATAAGGGCAGTAGTGTTGGGACAATCATATAGGTGCTAGGGCTTGATATAGCCAGCCGATTTATCGTATGGGGCCTCTCCGACCGCCCGTCTAGCCCAAGTAATAGCCTAAGGGAAGTGTTGCATGTCATGGACTGCTTAGCCACCATCAGCTTCCGTCCTCATGTATCACGTTTCGCTACCTACAGCCAACAGGTGACCCCATTGTGAGAGTCTTACCCCTCTGCAGAGGTGCAATCGGTGTATTCTAAAGCCCCAGTTTAGGAAGCGTAACAAATGAATAACTGTTGTCGTTCGACTTTTGAAACGTACGGGTAACATCTGTGCACGTGTCAGCCACACCATTGGCCGACACCCGCGCCCTCATTCTTGTCTTGTCATCCTATTCACTGTAAATGACAATATTTGAAACGGTTGGATTAGACTAATGAAAGCAGTCGCGCTTCACGTGTCGCTAGATATGAAAAGGATTTTGCGTAAAACGTTTGAAACATCGACGAGTCTAACATGAGAACCGCGCTAAAAAGGGAGCGTCCTTTTTTTTTAATTCTCGAGTGGCGTCTTTCATTGCCTCGTTTTCGAATTTATCCGCATGGAAGACATCTTGAATTAAATTTCAATAAGCGTGTGCTTTCAAGAGAAAAATTTATGATCACCCATTGTAAGTAACTAAATCGGTAACAAAAAAAGGAGAAAAAAAAAACAAAAACAAATAACAAATTTATAATTTTTTTTTTTTTTCATGCCGCAAAATTTTCGAGTACTTAAAATCGATTACTTATGGGAGAGTGATTTAGATTTAAATCAACATTTTGATTTGCTTCGATGATCCTGAACGTATATGTGTACTATTTCTCTGAATTTTTTAGATGAGACTTGATAATTTGGATTATTTGGATTATTCGGGCTATTTTCCTCATCTTTATTGTTATCTCCACTATTTCTCTGAATTCTCGAGATGCGGCTTGATAATTTGGATTATTTGGATTATTGTCCTCATCTTTATTGTTATCTACACTATTTCTCTGAATTTTTGAGATGAGACTTGATCATTTGGATTATTTGGATTATTCGGGCTATTGTCCTCATCTATATTGTTATCTCTACTATTTCTCTGATTTATTTAGATGAGGCTTGATAATTAGTATTATTTGGATTATTCAGGCTATTGTCCTCATCTTTATTATTCTCTGCACAACGTATACATTTACACCCCTCACCACCGGCACGAGTAGAATGTGACAAAAGGTCAATTTCTTAAGCTGGTGCTATGAGGTTCAAATCCAGAGTTTTCTTTCTCCTAGACATGTTGTCTAATCAAGGTAAAATTGCCCAGCCTGCCCTAATATTTACCCAGAGCTGGGGGAAGAATAACTGGATGCATATCTTTCCGAATGGTATTAGCACTATGTGAAATGCAACCAGTCTCGTCCAGGAATTGAACCCGGGTCGCCGCTTCCATTTTCTTAATTACAAAAATGATAGGCTATATTTTTGTACCGTATATAATTGGAGACCATAATTTTTTAACTGACATCAGCATAAAATAACGGCATGTCAACAATGTCAACAATTTTATGTTACGTCAACAAATTTGACATGACATAAAATCAACCAACCAATCAACTAACAATTATTACTTGACTAAAATTTGTGTTCATTTTATTTGATGAAGCGTTTCCAGCAGGGTTTTGATGACCATCACGTCCGTTCCCTTCGACTATCCGCCAAATTCTAATTAACTCAGTTCCCTTCCCACGCCTTACCTTTAGCCCGTTTCCAGCTGATTTTTGTTTTCCAGTTCTTGACTGCTTTCTGGGATTCATTTTGGAGGGTCGTAGGTAGATCTTTTGTTCTTTTCTATTGTCTACAGCTTTTGGAATGAAAGGACCACAACGTCAACACACACACACACACACACACACACACACACATATATATATATATATATATATATATATATATATATTATATATTGACGCCTAGGTCAGTGAAAGGTTAACTGTTGTCAATAACTTCAATAACAGTTATGGTAACTTTCCATATACAATACCGTCATTTGAATTTTTACTACACTAGGGTCATAATTCGTGGGCAACCCACGAATTATGTAACATATACCATTAATGTTAAATTCTAACTATACTTCAATACAAAAATGATAGGCTACATTTTTGTACTGTATCTAATTGGTGACCATAATTTTTAACTGACATCGGCATGAAATAACGGCATGTCAATAATGTCAACAATTTTATGTTATGTCATAAAAAGTTTGACATGTCATAAAACCAACCAACCAACCAACTAATAATTGGGACTTGACTAAATTTTGTGTTCACTTTATTTTATGAAGCGTTTCCAACGGGTTTTTGTTTTCTAGTTAAATGTTTGGCTGCTTTGTTTTCTAAATTTCGATGCTTCTCTTTCATCGAGTCTTATCGGTTTGGACATCTACACCGAGGTGGTTCCCCATTCCCCATTGTATCACTGGACCTTTACCAATACGCTGGATTGGACTTATTCGCAGGATAGGACTTATACACTTACCAAAGGATTCCATAACTCAGGGCTTACTTACTTTAAGCCCTTTTCAACTGGCCAAGGATGGCATTTAAAAACTTAACATAATACACTTCAATACAAAAATGATTGGCTACATTTTTGTAGCGTATATAATTGGAGACCATAATTATTTAACTGACATCGGTATAAAATAACGGCATATCAACAATGTCAACAATTTTATGTCATGTCAACAAAGTTTGACATGCCATAAAATCAGCCAACCAAATCAACCAACAATTACATCTTCATTAAAATTTGTCTCCTTAAAAATAGTTTATTTTATTATTTGATTAACCCGTTTCCAGCGGGTTTTTGTTTTCCAGTTCTAGACTGCTTTCTGGAATTCATTTTAGAGGGTCGTATGGAGATCTTCGTTCTCTTCTATTGTCTACAGCTTTTGGAATAAAAGGACCACAACATCCAACACACACACACACACACACACATATATATATGTATATATATATAAAAGCAATTGGTAATTTGCTTGAAGCATTGTTAAGTATGTTATGATATATTAATATTTTGAAGGCCAGTACAATGCGTATGAAAAATAAAAACAAAAAGATGTTATTTTTGTCTTATCGATTTCGAAGCATGAGCTTCATCATCAGAGTTTATTTTCAGAAATGACGTGCTTATGTTTTTATTTGTGTGGTTACAATTTCTCTTCTTATTTTCTTTTCCTCTCCTTTTTTTCTCTCTTTCTTCTTCTACTTTATGAATGAAATGGGCAAATAACTGTAATTTCTTATTTCTGGCAACATACTTGCAACATTTGACCGGATGACAGCCGATATTAGGAATATTTGTTCTCCACAAACTTAAAAAAAAAAAAGAGAGAGAGAGAGAAATAAGAAATTACATTCGCTTTGCAAACTCAGTTTTCCCTAGTCTCAATTATCTGCCCAGAGTTGAATGGGTGACCCAGCGGGTCACGTTTTGTCTAGTGTATATATATATTATATATATATATATATATATATATATATATATATTGCATTTCACATACCCCTAATATCCTTGCATTCAACTATTCTCCCTCCAGGTATAGGTAAATAGTAGCGCATACTGGGCTCTGTAACTTTGATAAAACTACCAGTCTAGGAGAAGAAAAACTCTGAATTCAAACCTGTTAAACTATGCTTAAGAAATTGACTTCGTGTCACATCCTACTCCTATATACGCACGAGGGCCTTTCAATTGATAATACTTGTTGATAAAATTGTTGTCCTCAAATCAATTACTGTTTGAACTTTCTGCCAGCAGACCTATCTTTTGGCTTAACAACCAGGGGAATACTACAGACTTGGACTATATATATGTTACGATTTTTGTGGTCATCCTTTATGCTTCAAGCAAGAGCACTACCCAGCGAAGATCCCTTGTGTTAAACAGAGCGCAATCCTTAGTGAAGAAACCTTTGGTTGCTCTTTGGTGTTCCTCGGTGTTGGGTATGATCCTTTGGTTGTTCCTTGGTGTCCTTCGTGTTGGGTAAAATCCTTGCGCTCAGCGAAGTCCCGCGTTGCAGGTTCATTTGTCAATGTCGAATAACGTACACATTAACGGCTGTCAAAATCAGCGATTAAATAGTTAACTAACTACGTATTCGGGTTGTTGATTGGCTATGGTTTGAACTACGTGACGTCGCTTAGTCTATACGTTTAAGTGGTGGATTCCAGCACGCCTTATATAACAAAATAATCCAATAATATATTACAGAGGATTACCAAATCCCAACAGAATGTTACAATGCCATATACCCGCGTTCTTATGATAGAGAGAGAAGAGAGTATTAGAGAGATATCAGACAGATACATATAACTTATTTGGTTATCTTCGTCTAGTCGCCATGCTGAATATTCACTTCTTCATTTTTCTACTACGTCTAGTCTGGTTTCTCTTTACCTGTTGCTTCTTTCTTCTCTTATTGGTTCTTCATTTTCTAACTAAAGGCATGCCTAATTAATTAACAAAACTTATGGCTTTTTAAAGTTCTATTTGTCTCATCACGCGGAGCTGACAGCCGGGATGAAACACGTCTGTTTCACCCGGGGTCTGGGTGTCAACTGATCTAACTAAGTCAAAATCACGTGACGGGCGATATTTCAACTGTCCAGTGATATTCCACTACGTGATATGAAAAAAAAATAGATACGCAGAGCTCTCATACAGGGTATTGTCAATAATCTATGCTACTGTAGGGAATTATCTTCCTTTTGCCGGAAGAGTTATCTCCTCGCTGCGTTACTGTTTGTTCCCACTAGTGGGACCTCTGGTAGTTAAGCGCGTTCATTCAAAAACGCTGCTTGCTCTTTTAGCTACATCTCCGGAACGAGCACATGGGTTAGACTACTGTCTACACCTTTCTCGGTGGGGCTTTGGCTCCCCCCAACTCTTAGTAAGTGATCTCTATGTATGGACGCTCCAGTCCTTTGATGTATGTATGTCTTGTATTTTATGTATCATTTCCATGTGCCATATAAGTGTGGGGATTATCTTCCCTTTACCAGGAAGAGTTATCTTCGCGCGGTGTTGCCGTTTGTTCCCACTAAGGGACCTCTGGTATTTAAGCGGCTGATTTAAACTTCCTTTTCTCTTTTAGCTACATCTCCGGAACGAGCACAAGGGTTAGCCTACTTACTACCCCTTTCTCGGTGGGGCTCGGCCCCCACTTCTTAGTAAGTGATCTCTATGTACGGACGCTCCAGTCCTTTAAATGTATGTATGTTTATGTACACTATCTTGTATTTTATGCATCGTTTCCATGTGCTGTTATCTATATAAAATGTTTTGTCTCACAAACATGTCGGAGTTTGTTATGTTTCAACTAGTTATGACTTTGTTATAACTTTGAATCTTACACTACCACATAAATTTTGCAACAAGAATAGGATTACCAATTGAATTCTGCTAATAACAGAACAACTGAATCCCAACAATGGCGACAATTATTTTAACAAAAATTATGTATGGTGGCGACTAACAAAAAAAGCCCTTGAAAAAAATCCTTAAACAATGTAAGCGAAATAAGAGTTCAATTCAGCATTCGACGTTCGCTAAACTTAGAACGTGACACCCGTTACATAACACTGTTCACAGTATCAGGCATCAGACCTTGAAATAACTCGCATAAATAAAAAATTAAAAAAAATGTTGATATTCAGCGTTTTTAAAAATTTCTTTTCATCTCCATTGTTATGTATAAATTTTCATATTTCAGCGTTTCTCTTATCAACGTTCCACATGAACGCCATTGCTGAGTCATCGAATGAGATCAGCAATTTAAAATGGCGGTCAGCATTATGAATTTTGCACGATATGGGATCGTTGTTACAATTGAATCCTAAAGGGACACAATTCGGCATACATAGTCAAAGTGGAGTATTGTGTATTTATAAAGAAAGTACTGACTTGCCTTATTGTGTGATAGAAAAGATTTACAATTGACCTACGTTACTTAGTACACAGGGTACACAAATAATAATTCCCTATATAAGAAATTAGTAGCAAATAAAATAAACGTCAAATGCACTGTTATTATGGATGGGAGGCCAAACATTTAACACTCAAAGCTATCCAGTTGGGGGTCTGGAATGAATTGTGGTTTTGATATTTATGGTTTAGATATTTATTTATACGCACACACATACATACACATAGACACACACGCCCACACACAAGCACACATACATAGAGGCACATCAGGTTATTGGCAACGTGAGTTGTGGGCTTTTATCCTGTTTTTATTGTTTCATAGTTTAACATATTTTATTAACATACATATATTTATTATTTGTTATGATATGTGTGAGTGTTCATTTTTCTTAGAAAACGTCTCATCTCTCTCTCTCTCTCTCTCTCTCTCTCTCTCTCTCTCTCTCTCTCTCTCTCTCTCTCTCATTTGGGTTCTGTTTTTTCTGGGCCACTCTGTACAGGGATCAATTAGGGTCAGGTGGTAAGTGACACAGTAAAAATTTGTTCAAATGCCTACATTTCGAAACGAGTTCACTTCTCTTATTTAACAATTTATTGCTCGCATTTCGTAATATACATTGATCTCTGCTTAGAAGAAAAGTTGTGTATATTACAAAATGCAAGCAATAACTTGTTAAATAAGAGAAGTGAACTCGTTTCGAAATGTAGGCATTTGAACAAATTTTTACTGTGTCACTTACCACCTGACCCTAATTGATCCCTGAATTTTCGCTCTCCTTTTATTTATTTATTTAAAAAAAAAAATCATCTGAACACCGCGTGCATTAACACCAATGCAAGTTTGTTTGATTATAATGTTTTTTAAATACAAATTTAACGTCATGACATTACATCACGTGAACACAATCCACGTCACATAAACGTTAAATAAGCCACAGTTAAAAAAAACAATTTTTAGCTTTACATTTCCCATCGCGTGAAAAACGCTTCATATAAACGCTAAAAAAATTGATTTTTTAACATCTCAACCATTTCACGACTGGTTTTTGACATCTCAACCATGATCTCATCTGATGATTGGATTACCATGAACTTTAAGTTATGAGTGTGAAACCATAATATTACCTTTGATTATAAATCTGCTCTGCTTTATTAGCATTGAGCACCTTTCCATGCAAATACTTTTCTCATTTTTTCATTCACTATTCATTTTATATTATATATATATATATATATATATATATATATATATATTATATTATAGGTATTCCCGCTAATTCATTATTAATTATTAATTTTAAAATTAGGTCTGACTCAATTAAGACTTATTCTCCCAAAATTATCGGCAAAGCCATTCTAAACAAACTTGTTTACAACTTATCATATATATATATATATATATATATATATATATATATTACATAGCTTTAGTTACTGGACTGAATTCAAACCTCGTGATTGCTCTATGACTGTTTCCTTGTGCCAGCCTAAGTTATGTTTAGGAATCATCTTTTATAGCCCTGTTGTAACATGGAAAAAAAGTGTGTTAAGAGGGTGTGTAGGACTTGAGGGTGGTTTATTAGGTCAGAATCTTTCATCTAGCCCCACCCTATACCTGCCCGTGTTGTTGGTGGTTACCGGATGAAGCGAAATTGGGACAAAGAACTTAGAATCGTCAATGGACATTTCTATAAATAGGTCGTAGGTTGGGGTGCGTGGGAAATAATTTGAATGGGTTTGTCAACCATCAGTGGATTCACGCGTTAATGGGGCGTGTCAAACAGAAATATGCCCCCCCCACTGGGGTTCTAACGATCTTGGAGAAGTTGGACATACGGTTACAGTCACGCTTAAAGCACCTGCCATATTACCGAAGTTAAACAACGATGAGCCTGTTCAATTGGGTTGAGAGTAGGATTCGTTTCGGTTGACTAAATCGGTGGTTCCCAACCTTTTTTAACCTATGGACCCTTTTGGTTTCAGTTCTTAATTTAGTATTTTTTTCTTTCTACCATTCATTCTCATGTGTAATAAGGAGACAAATTATCTATTTACTTTTACCACAAAAGGTACTTTTTTTCAAAACATTTAACTTTGATAACTGAAACAAATAGATTTCAGACATCATGTCGTATTTCCTTTTTTTCCTGTTTGAAAACATTCTATGCTAAAATATAAAATAGATTTCGAAAGTCTCATAACTGTCGTATTTCCCTTTTTACCCCCATTTGAAAACATTCTATGCTAAAATATGAAATAGATTTCGAAAGTGTCATAATTGTCGTATTTCCCTTTTTACCCCCATTTGAAAACATTCTATGCTAAAATATAAATAGATTTCGAAAGTGCCATAACTGTCGTATTTCCTTTTTTCCCCCCATTTGAAAACATTCTTTACTAAAATACAAAATAGATGTTGAAAGTGTCATAACTGTCATATTTCCTTCTTTTTTTTTTCATTTTTTGTAAACAAATAGATTTCACATTATCTTTTAAATAGTCAATTAAATGTTTATATAATATGAACAAATTCATTAAATCTTAAAGTCTCTTCCACACAACGTTTTTCACACAACATCTTATACACAACGTTTCGGTCGATGTGCCCTCTGGCCTTCTTCAAGTGTTTCATGTCGAAATCGGGAATCTTCTCTTCGAACTCGGGAACTTGACAGGTGCTTCTTGTCGGACCATGAAGACCGGTGGGCACATCGGCCGAAACGTTGTGTAGATCAAAATAAATATGAGGACAATAGTCCG
>CM042170.1:5719737-5767237 GCA_023376005.1 Doryteuthis pealeii
TGTTTTTGATTTACGGCAAAATGGGCTCCTTTTGTTGTAGTTATTTCTTTTCTTTCTTTTTTTTACAGAGCCTGCTAGTATATATACGTTCTCTCCTATATAAGGATGGAGCACTCTATGGCGGCCTTTACATACATAGAGATGTGTGTATTAAAAAAGTTAAAATTCCATTCCCATTTTGTGGGTGATTATGTAGCCTAGCGGTTAAGGTGTCTGACTGATACTGAACCAATCTGACTGTAGGTAGCTTACAAACGTCTAGCCACACTGAAGAGACTTGATAAGTCGAAACACTTGTCTGTGGATGACTATATATATATATATATATATATATATATATATATATATATAAAGCAATTGGTAATTTGCTTGAAGCATTGTTAAGTATGTTATGATATATTAATATTTTGAAGGCCAGTACAATGCGTATGAAAAATAAAAACAAAAAGATGTCATTTTTGTCGTATCGATTTCGAAGCATGAGCTTCATCATCAGAGTTTATTTTCAGAAATGACGTGCTTATGTTTTTATTTGTGTGGTTACAATTTCTCTTTTTATTTTATTTTCCTCTCCTTTTTTTATTAACACAACATTTTGGTCTATCCATCTAGTGGGTTCTTTTTATTTGTTTATTATTATTTATTTTTTGTTTTTGTTTTTTAATTTTTTATTGAACGTTTTTCTTCTTTCGGTGTTGAAATCAGTAAAACCATTTTCACTAACATCGTCGTACTTAAGCGTAAACTCACTCCATCTTCACAACCAATTCTTTAAATTCTTTTTTTATCACACATTAGCACCCTCCCCCACACTCTTCACCCCACCCCCCTGTTAAGCGAGATGTGGGCTGCTCTTCCTGCCAAAAATAAATATACTTTAGAGGGCAGACAACATAAAGAAGAGTAGATAATACTAACGCCATTTTGAAAAGAATTCTAGACAGGTCATCTGAGGTCAATCGTGAATGCATCCCGCCCTTTTATGAATATCTCAAGAACAGGTTGCGCGGACTTGATGTAACATGACAATCAATCAGAGATTAGTTTACTTCGCATGCGGGAGCAGTCACTCTCCCTTGGGGTTACTCAGTCGGCATAAAGATAAGATTATGCTGATACTGTTATAAATATAGTCAGTGTGGAGCTGAAAGTTAAATGAATTCCTTTATATATATTTACCAACCCCTCCGCACGAGCAGGATGTGACACAAGGTCAATTTCTTAAGCGGAGTTCAACAGGTTTGAATTCAGAGATTTCCTTTTCCTAGACCGGTTGCCTAACCAAGGTTAAAGAGCCCAGTCTACCCTACTATTTATCCATAGCTGGAGGGAGAGTATGATTCATACCTTTCCCAAGGGTATTAGCGCTAAGTGAAATGCAATTACCACATCCAGGATTTGGGACCATATGACATTTAGGCACCCCTTTTTTATCTCGATTAAGAAAGAACATGTTTTTTCATTTACACCGTCACGGTTACACGGTTGTTTTAACAGACGATTTTTAGATTTTTTAAAATTATAAAACTAACCCCTAACCCTAACCCCTAACAAACAACCGGATATTGATGGTGTAAATGAAAAACATGTCCTTTCTTAATCGAGATCAAAAAGGGGTGCCTAAAGGTAATATGGTCCTGGATTTGAACTCGGAACGACGAGTCCATTTCCCATGACTTTAACCATTACACCTCGCGCTTCCATCCATATATATATATATATATATATATTGTAAACCAATTTTTTTATTAACCTATAGATGGAACCCTAACAAGTACTACCACTCCAGGTCAGAGTGGACCTGGGAGCAATGGTAATGAGGGGGTGCTTCACATTCCCGAGACCACCAGAACTGAAACCTCAGTTAGAGTTTAACGTCTTACGCAAGACATGAAGACCCTCCACCACCGCCTTCTAGCACGCATATGATAAAAAGGGTTGGGGATTGCCATAAGGGCAATAGAGTTGGGACAATCATATAGGTGCTAGTGCTTGATACGAACAGCCGATTGATCGGAGGGGGCCTCTCTGACCGCCCGTCTAGCCTAAGTAAGTGTTATTTTGATGCAATTTTCTCAAACAATAGTGCAAGTAAAAGATCTAATTTTTGGTATCAGTATTCAGTATACTAACACACAACTTTCGCATAGATGGACAATTTGATTTTTTTTTTTAAGTTAAAAATTGACCTACCCTAATGTACATACACGTATATGCACATACAAGCATAATGTTTGTTTTTTGTTTTATTGCATATCAAACCTTTTTAGGTCATTCGAATCAATTTTGATAAACAAATGACTCAGGTTGATTACAGTACCTGCTATTGCTTATGTGGTTACCGAATTAAAGTTTGAATTGAAAAGTCTTCCTTCTCCTAAATTGGTTGCCATAACAAAGTTAAAGAGCCCAGTCTTCCAAGTAGTAATCTTGTCTTTCTTTCTTTTGGAAGTCTGCCGCAGATGACGATGACGTCACTCGATATCTTCAGTTGGCTCGTTAGTTCAATTCTGGACTTGCAGATGCGGTCACACACATTGCAGGGGAAATTCTCATCTACATTTGGTTGTTCATGACGACGAAGATGTCGCCGCTCTGCAGTCCTGTTTATCTCGATATTGAGCTGCTTAGCTCCTGTGCGGCAGGCGTTTCGCCAACCCTGACTGTTTGAGGTCAGATCTTTTCACGCTTAAAGGTGTGACGGTGCATTTCTTCAGCATTGTCTTAATATGTCTTAATACTTTACAGTGAATTCACAGATGCTACACGGAGGACAGCAGCCCCCCACCCAAAAAAATAAAAGAAAAAGCGGTTCAAAGTAACAGTCAAGCTAACGTTAAAATTCTATGAAAATGTTTCGTGTCGTCTGTTTTTCTTTCAAATTGTTTTGTGGGTTACACTGCCACAGACTTTTGTCATTGTTTTCTTGATCAGCTATTTTTGGCAACCAATTCATCAACAAGATGGCCCCCAAAGAAAAGATGAAATTGAGAACAGTGTATCACGAACCGTTTCTTATATTACGTTACAGAGGAGAGGTAGATTCGAATTATACGATTCTAGTAAATTTGAGACATTCCACGCGATTTAACCTCATCCTTGCAACTCCCAAGAATGCAACAGCGTTTGCTATACCTGAGTTCTTCGCTCGCGATGAGACTGGCTTTCGTTCAGCCCACTGGATGAAAATGGTTTTTAGTTATTTTGTTGTTTTTGTTTTGTTTTATGGTTGTTATTTTTTTTGTTTTTTTTTTTTTTGTTTTTTTGTTTTTTGTTTTTTGGCAATGCGACTAATTTCGTTGTAATCTGCAGCAGCAGCAGTAGAGAATGCACGGGAAGGTTTTTTCCTTCACACTTCCTGCCCTGGCGTCTCGCCCCAACTGCTGTTCTCAACTCCGCCATATTGTCAGTTGTAATTACCTGGCGAGCTAGATAAACACGAGTGGGCTTCAAGTTAGCAGCCGACAACAGCTTTGTTTTTAACTGCTACACCTTATTTGTTGCTCTCTCTCTCTCTATATATATATATATATATATATATATATATATATATATATATATATATAAAGCACCCCTCTCATTTGCAGAATCACCATTTATTTACTTCATGTCTTTCCTACCCTAACTTATATATATATATAATATATATATATATATATATATATATATATATATATATATATATACATATATATATATATATAGAGAGAGAAAGAGACAGATAGGCAGAGAGACAGACAGACAGAAAGATAGAGAAAAAGACGGAGAGACTGGGATAGATAGATAGAGATGAACAGACTCGGTTAGGTACCAAGAATAGGCCACTTCGCCAACTTTTTTTTATATATATATATATATATATATATATATATATATATATATATATAAAATAAAGTTGGCGAAGTGGCCTATTCTTGGTACCTAACCAAGTCTGTTCTGTATTTAATTTTTAAAAGATTATTATACATCGAGCTCTCTTTAGGGATTTATAAAAAATCTCTGTATTTGCACCTACTGAAAACATGCAATAATTATACACTGTGATTTTGAAAATCCCATGTAGATTCATCCCTTACAACCAGTTTTTGGATACCTTACATTTATTATATATATATATATATATATATAATATAAGTTAAGAGTAAGGAAATGAATCCGACGGTATAAGTATAGATAAAAGGATATGAAAACACACAATGCTGTTAAAATGAAAATATTGGAACATCAAATGTTTTCCGTTTTGAATTTAAATTATTTTCTGCTTCTCTCTCGATGAGTCCGGATTAAAAGCAAGCTCTGAAGATGATTTTTATAAATCGAAATAATGTTCAATATTAGCAATGAATATGATATAAAATATTTTCATTTTAACAGCATTATGTGTTTTCATATCCTTTTATATATATATATATATATATATATATATATATATATACACTTACCAACCCCTCCACACGAGCAGGATGTGACACTTGGTCAATTTCTTCAGCGGAGTTTAACAGGTTTGAATTCAGAGTTTTCCTTCCCCTAGACCGGTTGCCGAACAAAGGTTAAAGAGCCCAGTCTGTCCTACTATTTACCCATAGCTGGAGGGAGAGTCGGATTCATACCTTTCCCAGCGCTAAGTGAAATGCAATTACTACGTCCAGGATTTGAACTCGGGGCGACGGGTCCATTTCCCATGACTTTAACCATTACACCACGCGCTATCTATATAATTCGACGTTAAAAAGTTTCAGGTTTTTTTTTCATAAAACCCTCATCAGGATTACTGGAGGAGTTGGATTTTTTTAATTTTTTCCCGGGCGCTCAACGCTTTAGGACTTATGTCACTCAGAGTTTACTAAATACCCACATTCTTCATTTTCCTTCTTTCTTTTTTTGTTTCTTTTCTTCTTATTTCTTTTTTCTCCTCTGGCGCTCTACGCTTTTGGCCTTGTGCCACACTAAGTTTAATAAATATCTACATTCCTTCTTTCCTTCTTTCTTTCTTTCTTTCTTTCTTTTCTTTTTCTTCTTGTTTGTTTCACTCCTGTTTTTCTCTGATTTTTCCCGGGCGCTCAACGCTTTAGGCCTTATGCCACTCAGAGTTTACTAAATACCTACATTCTTCATTTTCCTTCTTTCTTTTTTCTTTTTGTTTCTTTTCTTATTTCTTTTTGTAGTGAGAGAGGAGACCTACCTCGTGCAACACGGTGTGTCAGATAGAGTGGCGGGCGTGAAGACTTGCCGTATTCTCGAAGGAAGCGGGCTAGGCTTTGCCTGGTGTGTAGGACTGACCTAGAGTCGAACCCGCTTCCTTCAGAATGTGAGAGCTTTGTTGTCGAGACGAACGGGACAAAGAAATAATATTGGATTTTGGAGCGTGATACAGTTGGGAGTGTTTAGACTATCGATTGGAACCTTGAGTCAGACTTGACTGTGACCCCCCCCCCACACACACACACACTGATTAGACTTTTTTTCTCCTCTGGCGCTCTACGCTTTTGGCATTATGTCACTCTAAGTTTAATAAATATCTACATTCCTTCTTTCTTTCCTTCTTTCTTTCTTTCTTTTCTTTTCTTTTTCTTCCTTGTTTGTTTCGCTCCTGTTTCTCTCTGATGTAAGAATCGAGAAGGTAACCTGACCCTCCTCTTTACCTGAGATATGAGCACTAATTGGATGCTAATTGTATTGTCTTTACTGTTTCGAGTGACGGGTGGGCATGTAAAACATCTTATTTCCGCTCGTCGAGGTGGTACAGTAAATATGCTCTTTTTTTTTAAAGAGTTCCTCATTATTCTCCAGTAATTAAAACAAGTTCATTATTCTCGCTGCAAAAGACACGGATTCATGTTGAAACACCTGTAAATAATTCTAGATCTTCACTTGCTCTCATAAATTTGTTTACACTTCTTCAAACCCAGGTAAAATACGATGCAATATACACAAGTCCATTTTTATCTGCAGCCAGTGATAGGCTGCAAGACATCCAGTTGATGCCTGAAACGACGAATAGAAACCAACCATATATATATATATATATATATATATATATATATATATATATATATATATATGTATATGTATATATTTACCAACCCCTCCGCACGATACTGTTATGAATATAGTCAGTGTGTAGCTAAAAGTTAAATGAATTCCTTTATATATATTTACCAACCCCTCCGCACGATTTATTAAGCGGAGTTTAACAGGTTTGAATTCAGAGTTTTCCTTCTCCTAGACCGGTTGCCTAACCAAGATTAAAGAGTCCAGTCTGCCCTACTATTTACCCATAGCTGGAGGGAGAGTAGGATTCATACCTTTCCCAGGGGTATTAGCGCTAAGTGAAATGCAATTACCACGTCCAGGATTTGAACTCGGGGCGACGAGTCCATTTCCCATGACTTTAACCATTAGTCCACACGCAACCTTATATATAATCCTATATAAGAATTAAGGGATATTAGTATGAAGCCATAGTCCTTATGATGCGTTAGGACATCCATAGATAACGTAACACTGAACATTCGGTAAGGAAGGACAGGCAATTACTCACATTAACAATGTATGTAAGAATACGATGCAATATACACAAGACATTTTTTTTATTATCTACAACCAGTGATAGGCAATAAGACAACCAGCTGATGCCTGAAACCACGAAGAGAAACGAACCCTATCTTGTAAAATACATCTATGAGATGATGAAGAGGGGGGGTCATCAGCGTTGTTATATCCTTGGGATCATTGGAAATTTCTGGTCTTTCAACAACGGATTTCCTCCCCCAGGGGACCAGTCGGAGCTGATCAAACCCTGACCCTCCCCTTTAGCAAATGACTTTCTAACCTCGCCTCCTGATGACCATAACTTTATTGTACTGGTCACCTGACCCTCAACCTGACCCCCAACCAATGGCAATGGCGCTCTTCTTATTTATATTACATTAATTTTATTACTCGAGTTTGGTCTCACTACCAGGAAGAACAGCTGTTGTAAGTTTGTCTTCTATTTTATATAACCATTTATAAGAATTAGTGGGTATTAGTATGAAACCAAAGATCTTATAATGCAATAAGGCATCCATCGATATCCTAACACTGAACATTCGGTAAAGAAAAACAGACAATTATTCACATTAAAAATGTATAGAAGAGAAAAAAGTGGTTTAATAGTTATCTTGCAGATCTGTTACTACTGAATAGCGTGTTCGATCCTTGCTGGATGCCCCATAAAAATCCCCGCGTAAAAAGACCTCATGTTAATACGGCCTCGTGAGAGGTCTTTGCGAATATAAATTAAGTCTTCAAAATTTTTGCACAAAAAATCATGGTGATATTTAATGTGTATATATACTTATTTTGTCGTTGTTTTATTTTCGTAGTTTCATCCAGACATATTCGCAACGTCTAGTCAGGCGACTGACACTCCTTCATCCATTGTCCGTTTGTGGGCTCGTTCATGACCCTTTAATCCCGCCAATGTTCTGCATATCCTAGAACATATCTGGCACAAATAACGATCAGTGTTGACTGAGTCGACAGGTGTTGTATACTCATCATTGTCCTTATGTTGGGGATCATGCTGGGTCTTAGATCGTGGCATGGTAGAGACAACAATTTCCGTCGGGTAGCTCTCATGTGATTGACCAAGCCCGCCTTTGACAATAAGGCCCGGTCACACTCCTTACAGATCCACACATCACCAGAATTGGCTGGCAGAGTTTCAGAGTATCCAGACATACATACATACATACATTCACACAAAGTGCCCTTTATATATGTATATATTGACTCTCAAAACAAATTGCAAATATGTATGAAGTGTTTACCTGTTTAAAATAATTGTGGAAACATTGGCTCTTAAAACCTTGATATTGTAAATATAAAAAGAGAATGAAGATACGTTTTTGTACCGTATATAATTGGAGACCAAATTGTTTTATAACTGACATCGGCATGAAATAACGGCATGTCAATAATGTCAACAATTTTATGTTATGTCATAAAAGTTTGACATGTCATAAAACCAACCAAACAACCAACTGATAATTACGACTTGACTAAATTTTGTGTTCACTTTATTTTATGAAGCGTTTCCAGCGGGTTTTTGTTTTCTAGTTAAATGTTTGGCTGCTTTGTTTTCTAAATTTCGATGCTTCTCTTTCATCGAGTCTTATCGGTTTGGACATCTACACCGAGGTGGTTCCCCATTCCCCATTGCATCACTGGACCTTTACCAATACGCTGGATAGGACTTATTCGCAGGATAGGACTTATACACTTACCAAAGGATTCCATAACTCAGGGCTTACTTACTTTAAGCCCTTTTCAACTGGCCAAGGATGGCATTTAAAAACTTAACATAATACACTTCAATACAAAAATGATTGGCTACATTTTTGTAGCGTATATATAATATAATAGAGACCATAATTATTTAACTGACATCGGTATAAAATAACGGCATATCAACAATGTCAACAATTTTATGTCATGTCAACAAAGTTTGACATGCCATAAAATCAGCCAACCAAATCAACCAACAATTACATCTTCATTAAAATTTGTCTCCTTAAAAATAGTTTATTTTATTATTTGATTAACCCGTTTCCAACGGGTTTTTTGTTTACCAGTTCTGGGCTGCTTTCTGGGATTCATTTTGGAGGGTCGTATGTGGATCTCATAGCGCATTTTCTTCTCCCTTTTCTATAGTCTGAAACTGACGACCTTTCTGGGTTGACTTCAGCTTTGGGAACAAAAAGTTTGCAACGTGAAATTATTTTCACCATTTATATTTTTCACAATCCTTGAAGTATATATTTTATGATTCAGGGGTCTTATTAGTTATATATATATATATATTATATATATATATATATATATATATATAATATATTTCACGGAAAAGATGGACTCGCTACTTCTAACACACTTCTCTGTCCGGATTATAGTGGCCTGTCAAACTCTCTAAAAACAATTTTTTCAACAAGAAATTTTCTCCTGACGATAACCTAAGGTCGAAACTACTTGAGAAAAATGAACAACATAAAAGAAATATTCCTGTTTTTCTTATCACTTTGGTTCATATTACATATATATATATATATATATATATATATATATATATATATATATATGTGTGTGTGTGTGTGTGTGTGTGTGTGTGTGTGTGTACAATAGTGCCTTGACTTACGAGTGCCCAAACGTACAAGTTTTCCAACATGTCGGTAGATCTTTTGCCTAGTGTTGAGAACTAAAATTTGAGGTATGAGCGAGCTTCATATATGCTTATGTTAATAATTTCACTAAAAATATTGAGTTTTGCAAATTTATTACTTCGACACAAAACGCCGAAACGTTGTGTATATATATGGGATATAAGTGGTTTGGGGTATTTTACAGGTTTTAAATGTATCTGGATATTCTTGGTGGGTGTTAGGGTTTTATGCTTGGTACCCCCCCCATCCCATTTGGTGGTTGCGCTGAAACGGAAAGAATTTAAGGAACGAAAAGAAAGAGACAAAGGCAAGACGTAGTTTTATGACTTAGGCTTTATTGACCAGGTCATAGTCGACCATGGCAATGGGGTATTCCCCTGGCCAGGAAGCGACTACACTCGGCATGAAAATCTTCGTGAAAATTGGACCATTAATTGATTTTTCATAGATTTTTGAAAAAAAGCCTCTAGTTATAACTTGTTTTTGGCTACGTTAAATTTCAATTGATTTTACATTCGAAATGGCCGAGAGATTCATTTGGGGTTTGGGGACAGACCTTTTTGTCGGACATGCGCAGAGGGTTCTTCCGGTGAAGGCTACATGGGAGTTTGTTGTTTTGTTTTTTTTGTTGTTGTTTTTATTCTAATTTTATTTTCATTTTATCTTAATCGCCACATATACTGATAAAGTTGAGGACAATTGTCTGAATAATCCAAATAAAAATAAGAAATAAAAAAAGAGTATAAGAAAGAAAGAAAAAAAAAGAAGAAGGAAAGAAGAGACACAAACAAACAAACAAATGAACAAAACAGAAAGATGAGTAAAAGAAAGAAAGAAAGAAAGAAAAGAAAGAATAAGAAAAAAGAAGGAAATAAAGAAAGAAAGAAAGAGGAAAGAAATAAGGAAAGAAAGAAAAAGGAAAGAAAAAGAAGGAAAGAAAAAAGAAAGAAGAAAAAAGAAAGAAAGAAAGAAAGAAGGAAATAATAAAGAAAAAAAAAAGGAAAAGAAAGGAAAGAAAGAAAGAAAGAAAGAAAGAAAAGAAAGAAAGAAAGAAAGAAATAAGAAAGAAGGAAAAGAAGAAAAAGAAAGAAAGAAAGAAAGAAAGAAAGAAAGAAAGGAAAGAGAAAAGAAAGAAAGAAAGAAAGAAAGAAAGAAAGAAAGAAAGGAAAGAAAGAAAGAAAGAAAGAAAGAAAGAAGTACTTTTTTGCCGCTTTTTCTTTATTATCTTTATCGAATAAACATGAATCTGTGTTAATATTTACAAATGAACGTAATCGGACACATTGGGTGTTATTTATCAATCCGGTCTAACCAAGCGAATAAATAAACATGAAAGATTTAAACTTATTTAAACGTATTTAATGTTAAAAGATTCAAATAAATAAACCGAACGAGAAGAACGTAAGACAAAGCGGAACGTGTAATCAGAGACCAATAATTTACTTAGACAATTTGGTAAGTGTCGTATTTTTTTATGTTTTCTGGTGTCCTTTTTCAATGCAATTTCGAATGTTTGGATGGCTGCATCGATACAGACAGCAAAGTCTAGCCGCACTGAAGAGACGTGATACATCGAAACAGTGCTGCATGAGGATGACTCGAGCCGGTCTAGTCCAGTCGGTAGAACATCCGCCTAGGGAAACATAAGGTTCCAGTTTCGATACCGGCCCTTGCCAATAAGTAGCACAGCTTGAATCTGTGTGGTAAAGCGGGGAGCTCGTGGTAGGCGTGGTGTTCCACCTTAGACGCAAAAACAATCTCCCTGGTCTATCACTAGAGAAAAGGGGATAGACTCACTCGCTGTCTGGCTGAATCCGACAATAGGCTAATCAGCCGACCTTACTACTTTGTTGCTATTTTAATAATAATTAGAAAGGCTTAACAATGGCCGGAATATAATTTTATTATTTTATTGTAAATTTAATTTCAAGTGTCTTTGAAAATATAGATCAAATCTTCATAATTTTCAACACAAAAATCAAGCTATGGTGATAGGGAATGTGTATATATATTCACTTTGTCGTTAATTGTTTTATTTTCGTAGTTTCACTCGGACATGCATACATATACATACATACATGCTCACAACAGCCCTTTATATACTATGTACTATGTACTAGAAGTTTGTTTTTAAATATCGATTTTGGAGCCTATCGGGATAATATAAATAGGGCTGGTTTCGGTGAGGAAAGCAGATTCAGACATCAGCCTGACTCCACATCACTCGCTTCGAAGATTTTCGCTTGCTGCTACCAAACAGGCCATCCTTTAATGAAGCTGTCTCCCTTCTGTCTATCTGTTATGACCTGTTTAAGGGTCAATAAATAATAACTCAACACGGGTATAAAATGTAGGGAACAGATTGTATTCAGCAATATATATCAAAGTACAATGAAAGGGTTTCCTTGTTACAGCTTACGCGAAGAATAATATATCTGGAACTTCTCCTTTGAGTAGTTTTACTCTGTTAAATATATACCCTTTGGGTAAGTCCATGTTCGTGTCATAGGTGAGTCACCTACAACACTATCTAGAACCCATTTCACTGCGGAGGTTGAGGACCACACTTTTTACCCCTAAAAAAGGACTAAGTAACCCTTTCTTTCTCTACTACTGAACATTCTCACTACTTCATCTTCTCCTGATCTATATACATGAACTTTGAATAAATATTACTCTTGTAACTTTTGTCACTTTGAATACAAGGTTTAATTATTATTTCATTGAATATCTGTCTTTCTTTTCTTACTTGTTCAATCTTATGGGAGTTTGGTTATAATTATATATCAAATATATACATCTACGTCAGCTCCCCACTTTACTGCACATAGATTACCCAATCTGTGCTACTCATACACTGAGCTGGTGGGGACCGGTATCGAACCAGGAACCTTGCAATTTCCGGCCCCTTCTGTACGATGTTCTACACACAGAATGATTCTTTATCGAAATTCACTCGTCATTATTATCTTCTATAATTATCGAATTGTATGCGATATACGCATTGTAATTGCCTTCAAGCAAAAATATAAATAATAATATATACTTTATTCAACAATGCTTCTAAAATAAACAAACATCCAAAAATCTTATTTCCTTCGCCGAAGAGCATAAGGCCCGGGTTTGTTATTATTCACTCAACGTCCCCTTACCTCATATGGTAGAGACGTATCAGAATCATTGACAGGTTAATTTCGTAAGGATTTTCCCGTGCTGTATCGTGTCCGAAGCAGTATGGTTTCTGACTATCCTGCTGAAGTCTCGGTTTCGATTTCTGTCGGAGGGAAATCGTTAGTATACATCGCTGATGAGACTTAATAAAGTTGAAACAGTCTGTACGATGTTCTACATACACAATGATTCTTTACCGAAATTCACTTATCATTATTATCTTCTATAATTAGCGAATTTTATGCGATATACGCATTGTAATTGCCTTCAAGCAAAAATATAAATAATAATATTATATATATATATATATATATATATATATATATATATATACATGTGTGTGTGTGTGTGTGTGTGTGTGTGTGTCTGTTTTTCTGTCTGTCTGTTAATGTATCCCCTTTTCGCTGGAACTAGAATAAGGAGATTATTTTTGTATCTGAGGTGGTGTACCACACTTACCCTCAGCTCCCCATTTTACAGCACAGATCCGACCTGTGCTATTCATTTGCTGTTAATGCTGTGTTAGCGAGAACTGGTATCGAACCCGGAACCTAGTGGTCTCGAAGAGGATGCTCTACAGACTGACTTAAACTTTCTAAAATGTGTTCTTCATAAAAAACCTCTTCTCCTGACGATGTCCCAAGTTCGAAACTCGTTAAGAATAACTAAAAAAAAAATTACATAAGATAAATATTCCTATATATCTTATCATTTTTGTATGTCTTTTGTATGTCTTTAATTTTGCCTCAGCCAATAGATTTCCAAATTACATTATGATCAACATCCATAATTTAGGTACCCCCGAGATAAGTCAGTTGAGGCCATATAAAATGAAGAAACGTAAATATTTTTGAACTTTTTTTTTTAAATCTCGTAAAAAAGAAATAATGAACATAAAGAGTTATTACAAAGAAAAACATTTAATTCGGGAAAAATTACTTCACTGTTTGAAGAATATGTAAGACAGTCCGTTTTTTTTACAACAGGGTCAATTTCTTTATTGATATCTTTTAACAGAATTCTGTATTCATGTTTTTTTTTGTTTTTTTTTTTAACTAAAAAGCTTTCGTGTTGGAACTTATAAAAATTATCTGATATAATTATTCAGACTCTTATCTTTATAGAAAATAAATAGAAATCATTTTTTTTCGGTTCATTTTTTGATATTTTATAAAAATAAAAGTAGGGGGGTAGACCTCGTAAAAGATATTTCCTCTAATATATTTTCGGAAAAAACAAACATTTCGCACATATTTACATCAAAAGGAAAATAATTAGGAAAATTTTTTGAAAATCGGACCATTAATTGATTATTCATAGAATTATTTAAAAAGCTTCTAGTCAAAACTGGTTTTTGGCTACGTTAAATTTCAATTGATTTAACAGTGCAAAAATGTAAACATTGTTTTTCGTTCATAATTTTCATTATTTCCGTAAACTGAAAAAAAAATTTCTAAAAATCATCAGGAGTTTTCTTTTTTTAATGTTTCTTCTTTCGAATAAGACAAACAATTATCAAGATAATATTAACCTTTATGCAAGTTTCATTGTGTTAAATATACGAGGGGGTTAAATTTCACGGGGAAAATTGGTGGTACCTAATAATATTACAAACCATAATTATTTTTTGTATCCCTTCCATCCGTATCGGCCGAATGCGTCATTGTTTATGTAATAATTAGAATGAATGAAAGATTTGACGTAAAACGCAACCCACGATAACATAGGCTACGTAAATAGTCAGTTATTTTATAAATACAAAACTTACACATGTCTAAGTTATTTCGTCATGAAATCTAACATGATCCTTCTTTTGTGCAAATGCCAAACGATACGAACTTTTATTTACCATCTGTTATAAATAAAATCTCCTATGTTCCAGCTTCTTTACTCCAGCTTTTATCAACCTGCACGTTTCTAATTTAAGATTGTAGCATTGCATTATGGGAAATAATTGTCCGGACTATAAAAATGCATTAGATAGGATTTTACTATAAAAATGCCTTAGACATGATTTTACTATGAAAATGCATTAGACATGATTTTACTATGAAAATGCATTAGATATGATTTTACTATAAAAATGAATTGGACATGATTTTACTATAAAAATGTATTAGAGATAATTTTACTATAAAAATGAATTGGGCATGATTTTACTATAAAAATGCGTTAGACATGACTTTACTATAAAAATGCATTAGACATGATTTTATTATAAAAATGCATTAGATATGATTTAACTATAAAAATACATTAGACACGATTTTTCTATAAAAATGCATTAGACATGATTTTACTATAAAAATGAATTGGGCATGATTTTACTATAAAAATGCGTTAGACATGATTTTACTATAAAAATGCATTAGACATGATTTTATTATAAAAATACATTAGACACGATTTTTCTATAAAAATGCATTAGACATGATTTTACTATAAAAATGTATGACATGATTTTTTCTATAAAAATGAATTGGACATGATTTTACTATAAAAATGCACCAGACAATGATTTTACTATAAAAATGCATTAGACATGATTTTACTATAAAAATGAATTGGACATGATTTTACTATAAAAATACATTAGATATGATTTTACTATAAAAATGCATTAGACATGATTTTACTATAAAAATGCATTAGATATGATTTTACTATAAAAATGCATTAGATATGATTTTTACTATAAAAATGCATTAGACATGATTTTTTACTATACAAATGCATTAGACATGATTTTACTATAAAAATGCATTAGATATGATTTTACTATAAAAATGCATTAGATATGATTTTTATATAAAAATGCATTAGACATGATTTTACTATAAAAATGCATTAGACATGATTTTACTATAAAAATACATTAGACATGATTTTACTTTAAAAATGCATTAGACAAGATTTTTACTATAAAAATGAATTGGACATGATTTTACTATAAAAATACATTAGACATGATTTTACTATAAAAATACATTAGACATGATTTTTACTATAAAAATGCATTAGATATGATTTTTATATAAAAATGCATTAGACATGATTTTACTATAAAAATGCATTAGACATGATTTTTACTATAAAAATACATTAGACATGATTTTTACTATAAAAATGAATTGGGCATGATTTTACTACATGATTGACATGATTTTACTATAAAAATGCATTAGATATGATTTTACTATAGAAATGCATTAGATATGATTTTACTATAAAAATGCATTAGATATTAGACATGATTTTACTATAAACATGTAATTTCTTAAGAGTTGGTTGCACGCGTTTTATAATATTAAGTCTTCCTATCTAATAAGAATAATTTGCGAGCAGATCTATTTACCCAAATATTGGACCCTAACACGGGGGTGTCAAAGTTTAGATACCAAACAGGTATGCCACCACTGACCTAACACGTACTACCACTCCAGATCGGAGTGGACCTAGGAGTAATGGCCATGAAAAGGTGGCGTCAGACTTCCCAGAGCTTCAATTCAGTTGCCATCTATACATATATATATATTTACCAACCCCCTCCGCACGAGCAGGATGCAACACAAGGTCAATTTTTAAGCGGAGTTTAACAGGTTTGAATTCAGAGTTTTCCTTCTCTTAGACTGATTACCTAGCCATGGTTAAAGAGCCCAGTCTACCCTGCTATTTACCCATAGCTGGAAGGAGAATTGGATTTATACATTTCCCAAGGATATTAGCGCCATGGGAAAAGCCAACAGCTTCGTCCAGGAATTGAACTCGGGTAGACGAGTCCATTTCCCACGAATCTAACCATTAGACCAAGCGCCTATACACATTAAATATCACCAGGGCTTGGTTTTTGAGCAAAAATAATGAAGGTTTGATTTATATTTGTGAAGATGAATAAAAATTAAATTTAAATGATAGCAACATAGAATTTCTTTTGTATTTAATATTCTAAATAGTAAACATTAATTTTTCTTTTCAGAGTTGCTGGATCAACTCAAGGTCTTCTTTTTACATAAGGATTTTAATGGGGAATACTGCGAGGATCTAATTTGTGATTCAGTAATAACTGATCTGCGAGACTAAATTTTTTGCTACCCCATACCCAGGCGATGCCGGGTAGCCGCTTCTAGTCTGTTATAAATAAAATCTCCTATGTTACAGCTTTTTTTACTCCAGGTTTTATCAACCTGCACGTTTCTAATTTAAGATTGCAGCGTTGCATTATGGGAAATAATTGTCCGGACGCTTTTTCTTCTACCAAGATAAAGTAGCTGTCAGGAAGTCAAGCGTGCGTAGCTGGATAAACCTGGTACAATTTTCTCCCTGCTGTGAGGCCTTTCCACACACACCCTCGTCATTCTGATTTTACCATCTCAACACGTAATGAACACTTAGGGCAACAAAAAAACAAACCCCATTACAATCTTATCAATTCTTCCTTGATTTTGATATCATCCTTTTTCGACTGACACTAAATAGATTAAATACTGTGGGTGAGGGAAGTCCCCCCTAAATTGAGTCTCCCTACCGTCACGTGCGACGGGGTGGAGATATTTGATTTTTGTTTTTTTTTTGTTTAAAGTCTCGAGGGAAATCAGGCTAAAAGTAGACAATGGCTACACCGGAAGTTGAAATGTCACCCATATTTCATATCCACAGAACTCACCAAGACGTGCTGTTCAAATGTGATGCAATTCAAATTGTCGTCTGCATTTGTTTTGCTTTAATGTTGACATTTCCCGCTTAAACTGGGCGGGACAGAAATTTCGAATAGTTTGGTTTGTTTTGTTTTACGGCATATCAACCTCAGTGGGTCATTTAATGCCGATAAAGTTTTGAAATAAATCAATTCTTAATGGATAATACAATTTTTTTAATAAATACATTTTTCTATTTAACCCATAGATGGGACCCTAACAGGTACTACCTCTCCGGGTCAGAGTGGACCAGGGAGCAATGGTGATGAAGGGGTGCTCCACATTCCCCAAACCTCCAAAACTGGAACCTCACCATCAGAGTTTAACGTCATTCCCAGGACATGTAGACCCGCAGCCACCGCCTTCTAGCACCCATATGATAAAAAGGGGTTGGGGCTTGCCATAAGGGCAATAGGGTTGGGAAAATCATATAGGTGCTAGGGCTTGACGTGACCAGCCGATTGATCGGAGGGGGCCTCTCCGACTGCCCGTCTAGCCCAAGATAGGGCCAAAGGGGAGTATTGCATGTCATGAACTGCTCATCCACCTGGGCTCTATCCTTAAGTATCACGGCTCGCCACCCACAGCCAACAGGTGGCCCCATTAGGGGAGTCTCACCCCTATGCAGAGGTGCAGTCGGTGCATTCTAACGCCTCAGCCGACAGGGCGGAAATTTCGAATAACTTGATTGGAAGGTAAATAAAGAGACTCTTTTTTTTTTTACATTTCTTTCAACACAATATATAACAAACTGAACGTGTTGTAATGGTTAGCAAGTTGAATTTGCAAACCATTGTTAGTGAGTTCGATTCTCATTGGGTGCCCCATACTTCTGGCCTTGTACCAGATCGAACTAAGCTTTGTAAATAACTATATAATATACTGAATTTGGAGGCGTGATGTGTATTGGTTATCGTCGTGGGAAATGGACACGACGAGACGAGTTCAAATCCTTGACGAGTTTTATTTATTTTGCATTTCACATAGCGCTAATATCCTTGGGTAAAGTAGGAATCCAACTATTCTTTCTCTATGGGTTAAATAGTAGGACAGACTGAGCTCTTTAACCTTGGTTAGGCAAACAGTCTGGAAGTAGAAAAACTCCGAATTCAAACCTGTTGTAAGATCTCACGTTATTATTATATTATTTTTGCCCACTCTCAGGGGGATTATCAGGCCTCAAAAGTCACCTAAAACTCTGAATTTAGCACTTTTTTCACAATCAGTAAATTCAGGGCATTAGAATCCATGAGAAAAAACAATAAAATCGATAACGTACATTTTCATCAAAATACGTAGACTTATAATGGATGAAAAATGGCATTTGGGGCAAACCTTTGAAGCCCCATATCTCCCCCAATTCTCAAGCGACATCAACCATCTTTTACTATGTGATACTCCTCATCGAACTCAGAAAACTTTATGCTAGAAAGGCTTTAGGTTGCCTTCCAAAGTTGTGGAATTTAATGGGTACTATGGCCTTCAAACGTGGGTTCATAAAAGTACCAGACATATTCTGTCAAAGGAGCTGAGAAGTGTAACAAACATGGACTTTATTGCATGAGTACGTGGAGAAAATACATATAACAGGGATACATATACGAATAGAAAGCATGCGAAGAAGATATAATAAAGAACACATATATGAGATAAAGTACAATATAGAAGTATAGAGAAGATACATAAACCTATTGTAAAGAAGGCAGGACTTCGTCCTACAGAAGTGAGGAAGAGTTGGACCCTAACGAGGCGCCTTGGGAATAAGCTGGACGGGAGCTGCACAAGAATGCTGCGTGCAGTTCTGAATAAATCGTGGAAGCAGCACAAGGCATGCCGGGCACTGCTGGAGAAGCAAGGATGAGCTCATAAGTGACGTTCTCTTGTGGAAGCCAACACACAGACATGCTAGTGTGGGCCGCCCATCAAGGACCTACATTGACCAACTAAGCAAAGATGCAGGTTGCTGCGCAGAGGACCTCCCTGGGAAAATGAATGATAGGAAAGGTTGGTGAGAGATTGTCATGGATATCCGTGCTAATAGCACGACATGATGATGATGAACCTATGTGTATTGGTTGCTGTCCCGGAGACCAGAGATGATTCAAACTTGGCGCTTCCCTGATTGAATAGTCAGTGGCGCCTAGCGGTCAAAAACTGAAATAAGGGAAGATAACTCTTCCAGACCAAACAGGGGCAGACAATCGTTAAATCCTGCTTAAGAAATTGACCTCGTCTCTCATACTGCTCACGCGAAGGGGTTGATAAATATATCTAACATACTGAATATATATATCTTCTTATTATAATGGAGATTGTGGGTTTTTCTGTCTGTAACCGAAACTATATTACTATACAAATCACAATTCCCTTTGTTATTTACATCACATTCTCCATGATTTTATTTTTATTAAAACCTCAATTATTAATAAAATTGTTTAGCATCATTAAGACGGTTGACCATATCTACATACTAATAACATGCAATTGTATTTATATATTCAACAAAATAGCGGTTTTTCAGTGTGAATGGAAAGGCTAATTTGCATATTGATATTTAAAATTTGATTTTAATAAATATATGCTTAGTATTATTGATTTCTAATTGTTTGGTTTTGTCTCATTGAATATGAGCAAAAATCACGGGGATAAATCTTAAAAGAAATCCATTAACAAGAAGAAATGACTGTAATATTATTCTTTACTTCCTATTTTAACTAAATAGTTGAATTAGGAAAATTTATCAATGAAAGACGGGAGTAACGGAAAATGATGGAAGAGTTACTTTCAAAGTTGTTCTATTTTTCAATCATACCCCCTCTGTTCCAAATCTTTTTATCTGCATTCTTATTCAGTTTCATTAGCCTTTCTAATTTAATATGATATTTTATTATATTAAAACTTAAAAACTTGCACCCGGAGGGTGCATATATTTGCTAGTTATTATAATGGAGATTCGGTGTCTGTCTGTAACCGAAACTACATCACTGCTTACGTTACAGTACTCTCAGGAATTACGTAAATCTATCAATGAGTATTTAATGTTTAGTCAAAATCACTAATACATGGAATGAATCTTATCTATTAACGAGGTGGTAATTTATGAGGAAGTGCGTCCCGATCTCCTGCCTCAAAAATTGCTGCCGGGTGACTATTAAAATAACGACCCCAGCTATGGTGTTACTTGAAAGAAAACAACCAACTTAGGGCGTAAAATGTATTTTAGGTGGGGGGCTTCTCTTTTTTGTCGTAATTCTTATTTATTTATCAAACAAAGTAAAAGAAAAATTAACAAATTGAGGTAGATAGATAGATAGATAGATATCCATCTTCATATCTAAACAAGAATTACGACAAATTAAACATTAAACAAGAATTACGACAAATTACGATAAATAAACAAGAATTACGACAAATTACGATAAATAAACAAGAATTACGACAAATTTCTATAAATAAATAAGAATTACGACAAAAAGAGAAGCCCCCACCTAAAATAGATTTAACGCCCTAATTTGGTTGTTTTCTTTCAAGTAACACCATATATCGTTATTTTAAGGCACAGGGCAGCAATTTTTGTGGCAGACAAAACATCCCATATTATTAGTGCGTTTAATTCCGAGGCATTTTTGCCAGACTAAGCAAAGGTTAGTAAATAACAAGTTAAGCAATAAAGAAACTGGTCAGTACTAAGATTAGTGACCACTTAGTAAACATCAAGTACTGCAAATGATACGAGATCCGTGTACTAGACGAGGCAAAGATTAGTAAATAGCAAGTTAAGCTCTAATGAGACTGGCCAGTACTAAGATGGGTGACCACTTTGGAATAGCAGATACCGTAAGGAACCCGAGGCCTGTAAAACAATATACAGGAAGCAGATTTTCTGGTTTTCTTGGTTTTGTTTAATGGTATATAAACCCTGTGGGTTATTTAATCCCAACTCTCAATACATATATATATATATATATATATATATATATATATATATATATATATATATATATAAGTCGGGGTGGCCTAAAGTCGGTATCAGCCAGACAGTGAGCGAGTCTATCCCCTTCTCACTAGTGCTAGACCAAGGAGATTGTGTTTTAGCGTCTGAGACGGGGCACCACACCTATCATCAGCTCCTCACTTTACCGCACAGATCCCTGTGCTACTCATACGCTGAGTTGGCGAGTACTGGTATCGAATATATATATATATATATATATATATATATATATATATATATAATTAGTTAGTTAGTTAGTTCCTTGTTAGTATTGGAGAAATGATAATAAAGTGCTCAATTACTTCTGTAAGAGTTGTATTTATTTAATTATATATATATATACATATATATATATATATATGAAAAATGAATGGAAGTGAATCCGACAGTAACATCATGTGTTTGTTTTTTCTAAACATATATATATATATATATATATATATATATATATGTTAAGCAAATTGATAGAGTGCGAGATTATAGTTAGTAATCTATTTTGCCTTTCAGGTGCTTTCCCGTAAGTGATCTTGAGGATGTATTTCATATCCGATTCATAATTTTCGATATATGTTTTTATTTCTCTCAAGAAGTACAGAATGGCATCTATACATGGCTCTTCTACTAACATGCGTCAGTGTTTGATGAAAATCCTGTGCAGCAGTGTTTGATGAAAAAGAACGAAGGATTATCTTTAATCTTATCCACACGGACACGTGATAGGAGCGTGGTGATGAGGCATTATTATTATTAGATTTTTTTCTTTTCTTCATTTTTAATCTTGTCCCCATTTAATCTAACCGGACAAACGAGCAACAATTAAAATCTCCAGGCGCCATCTGTCGTTCAGCGACAAAACTAATAAGTCCGAGCTTTTCTCTTTAGGTCGACAAAGGAAAGAAACAAAAAAGAGTATAACGATAAGGATTTTCGTCTGGTTTGTTTTACGGCATATCAACCTCAGTGGGCCATCTAATGCCGACAAAGTTTTGAAATAAATTCATTCTTAATGGATACTAATTTTTTTTTTTAATAAATACATTTTCCTATTTAACCCATAGATAACATGTACTACTCTGGGTCAGAGTGGACCAGTGAGCAATGGTGATAATGGGGTGCTCCACATTCCCCAAATCTCCAGAACTGGAACCTCACCATCGGAGTTTAATGTCATTCCCAGGACATGTAGACCCTCAGCCACTGCCTTCTAGCAAACATATGATAAAAAGGTGTAGGACTTGCCATAAGGGAAATATGGTTGGGGCAATCATATTGGTGCTACGGCTTGACATGACCAACCAGTTGATTGGAGGGGGTCTCTCCGACCGCCCGTCTAACCCAAGTAAGGGTCAAAGTGGTGTGTTGCATGTAATTGCATGTCATCCACTAGGATTCCGTCCTTAAGCATTAAGAGTTGCCACACACGGCCAAAAGATTGCCCCATTGGGGGAATCTTACCTCTCTGCTGAGGTGCAGTCGGTGTGTTCTAAAGCCCCAGCAGACAGGGCTATAACAACGAGGAGCCGTGTAATATAATGGTTATAATCAAAGGAAATTGACACAGCGACATGATATAAAATATGGACGAGGCCGTTTTCCTTTCACATGACGCTAATATACTTGGAAATGGTATGCATCCAATTATTCTCCCTCGGGCTATAGGTAAATAGCAGGGCAGACTGGTTCTTTAGCCTTGGGTAAAGCAATTCAGTCATGGAGAAAATTTCTGAATTCAATACTAACTTTACGGTAGTGTAATGGTTATCATCGTAGAAAATGGACACGGTGGTATGAGTTCAAATCCTGGACAAGGCAGTTTTCCATTCACATAGCGCTAATAACATTGGGGAAGTTATGCATCCAGCTATGGGTAAATAGTAGGGTGTGGGGATTAAAATAAAACTAAATAAAATTAAAATTAAAAAAAAACAACAAACTCCCAGGAGCCTTCGCCGGAAAAAACCCCCGCGCATGCGCGATAAAAAGGACCCACTTCCGATCCCCAAGATAATCTCTCGGCCATTCTAGTTTTGGCCTGAACTGCATCTAGTCGCTACTACTGGTCAGGTAGATATTTCCTTGCCATATGGCGGTCATGATCGGTGAATAAAGCCTAAGTATAAAAATCACCTTCTGCCTTTGTCTCTTTCTTTTTCGTTCCTTAAATTCCTTCCTTTTCAGCGTGACCACCAAATGAGGAGGGGTTAAAAGCAAAACCCAAAGAACACGCTCCAAAAATAACTACAGCCCACATTTAAACCTTAAGACACAAAACCTCTTGCCACGCCATAAGGGCAGAGTGGTCTCTTTAACTCAGGTCAGGCAATCAGCCAGGAAGAAAACCTCTGAATTCAAGCGAGAGATAGTGAAAGGGGAAATATAAATGGGAAGAGTGAGGGTAAGAACGAAAAGGAAAGAAGAGACCAAATTGGACCTTGAGAGATAGATAGATAGATAGGGAGAGAGAGAGGGGGGTAGAAAACCAGAGCTAGTTAAAGGGAAAAATAACAAGGGAGAGAGAGGGGGAGAGACAGACAGACAGACAGAGCTTAAAAGGAAAAAGAACAATAAAGGAGAGAGAGAGAAAGAGAGAGAGAGAGAGACAGACAGACAGACAGACAGACAGACAGAGCTTGTAAAAGGGAAAAAGAACAATAAAGGAGAGAGAAGGAGATATATATATATAGAGAGAGAGATAAACAGACAGACAGACAGACAGAGCTTGTAAAAGGGAAAAAGAACAATAAAGGAGAGAGACAGACAGACAGACATAGCTTGTAAAAGGGAAAAGAACAAGAAAGGGAGAGAGAGAGATAGATAGATAGATAGATAGACAGACAGACAGACTGACAGAGCTTGTAAAAGGGAAAAAACAAGAAAGGAGAGAGAGAGATAGACAGACAGACAGACAGACAGATAAACAAACAGTCAGAGCTTGTAAAAGGGAAAAAGAACAAGAAAGGAGAGAGAGAGAGAGAGAGAGAGAGAGTGAGACAGACAGACAGACAGACAGTCAGAGCTTGTAAAAGGAAAAAGAACAAGAAAGGAGAGAGAGAGTGAGAGAGACAGAGAGTGAGAGAGACAGACAGACAGACAGAGAACGAAAAAGAAAGAAGTGGTCAAATTGAACCTTAGACGTCCCTTTTCGTCCATCTTGTCCCGTAAAGAATATTATTAGTCTAAAGATCAAAAGGCAATTAGTGATCGATTTGATTTGTTCGATCATTTCATCTCCCGCCAAAATGACTTACACCAACGGAAAGACGTTGACCTCTCCCCCACCCCCACCACGAGGATGAAATGTGTCACAAAGTCAAGTGTAATGTATACATGTGTGGGTAGGGGTAAAAAACTGTCCGCTTCCCTTTGGGATTGGCACTGTTTCTGTCCCGTTAAGTGCAGTGGGGGTGAAGGGGAGGTACAACCAGTGAAGTACTCCTATGGAAGCCATTTTGAAAATTACCTATGGGCGTTCCGTGACGTCACTGATATTGTGCTTTTTTTTTTTTTTTTTATTTTTCATTCATAGAAAGGATGCGAAAAAGAAATAATGAATTTCGTTCGTTCTTTGATTCGATTTGATTTTCTGATTAGGACAGCGAGAAGAAAAATCGATTATTTGCAAAATTCGGAGATGAAAGACCGGATAAATATCTGTTTTGAAGGACATTTTGCCATCAATGGTTTCCTAACAACATGGCGGCCAGCCACGCCATCTTTATTTCCACCCACCCACCCCCAATGATTTTCTTTGATTTTTACTACTCAATCAAGCAACAGATCTATGTTGCACCGAATTCACCCTTCTCCGCAGCGTTCATTGGGCATAGAAAATGTTCATTTAATAGTCCGTATCTTTAAATAACTAAAATGCCGATGAGAGGGGGGGGAGATACTGTGGCTCGTCTAGTAGTGACGGTGATTTACTTGCCAAGTCAATTTACTCAGGGGTCTGTGCAGTAAAGTGGCGAGTTGATGGTAGGTGTTGTGCTCCATCTCAGGTGCAAAAACAATCTCCCTGGTCTACTGCTAGTGAAAAGGGGTTAGAGTTCCTCGCTGTCTGGCTGATACTGACTTTAGGCCACTCCATCAACTTTACTTACTTATATACATATATACAAGCTTACTTATATAGATATAAGAATAATTAAGATATAAGATATAAGATATGATAGACTTTAGGCCACTCCATCAACTTTACTTACTTATATACATATACATATACATATACATATAACATATATACATATAAATTATATATACATATAAACATATACATATACATATTATATACATATACATATACACACACAAACCTTCACCACTATAAACAAATCACTGTGTGGGTTGTTCATGGTATGAACCCTCATGCGTCGAAAATCGGCGAGAGAGTCCATAACACACACACATATATATATATATATACATATACACACACGCACACACAACACACACACACATATATATATATATATATATATACACACACACACAGATATATATACACACACCACACATATATATATATATACACACACACACACAATATATACATATATATATATATTACATATACACACACACACATATATATATACATATATACATATACACACACACAATATATATACATATATATATATTATACATATACACACATACATATACACAAATACATATACACACACATATATACATATACACACATGTATATATATATACATATACACACATATATATATACATATGTATATATGTACATATACACACATACATATATACATACACACACACATATAAATAAACATACACACATATATATACTAGCAGAGCTACCTGGCGTTGTTAAAAATTCAGTTTTAAAAAAAAGTGGCGATGCGTGATGCTTAAGGATGGAACCCTAGTGATTGAGCAGTCCATGACATGCAACACTCCCCTTTAGCCCTTACTTAGGCTAGACGGGCGGTCAGAGAGGCCCCCTCTGATCAATCGGCTGGTCATGTCAAGCCCTTGCATCTATATGACAACAATATTTGACAACAAGCTACCACCCTTTTTATCATATGTGCTATAAGGTGTTGGCTGAGGCTCTTAATGTCCTGGGTGTGACGTTACACTCCATCTGATGGCGAAGTTCCAATTATGGAGCTCTTGGGAGTGTGGTGTACTCCTTCGTCATTACTCCTAGGTCCACTCTGATCAGGAGTTGTAGTACCCGTTAGGTTCTCAAACATGGGTTGAATAGAAAAATATTAGTTACCAATGTGTTAGAAAAATTGAGTATCCCTCAAGAAGGAATAAAACAAAACGTCTTCGGCATAAAATAAACCAACAGGGGTTGACATGCCGTACAATCTGTCAGTGGGTATGTATTTGCCAAACCCTCCATACGAGCAGGATGTGGCACAAGGTCAATTTTTAATCAGAGTTTAACATTAACGTGAAGTGAAATGCAAACAGGACTGAGTTACATGAGCGAGAGAGAGAGAGAGAGGGAGAGAGAGAGGGGAGACGGAGAGAGAGGGAGAGAGAGAGGGAGAGAGAGAGCGCACGAGAGAGAGGAGGGAGAGTGGGGGGAGCGAGAGAGGCAGAGAGAGAGGGGAGACTAGAGGGAGAGTGGGGGAGAGAGAGAAGGAGAGAGACAGATGGAGACAGAGAGAGAAATAGTTCTTAGATAAATAGTTTTCTCTCGCCAATTTATATACTCGATGTAAAGGGGTATATAACAACTGGAGGATGTATCAGATGAAACGTTGTGCTCAGAACATCTTCCTGACCAGGGTTTAACATTAACGTGAAGTGAAATGCAAACAGGACTGAGTTACATGAGCGAGAGAGAGCGCGCGAGAAAGAGGGGGGCGAGAGAGAGAGAGACGAAGAGAGGGGGTAGAGAGAGTGAGAGAAAGAGAGCGCGCGAGAGAGAGAGGGGAAGAGAGAAGAGGAAACGGAGAGGGAGGGTGGGGGAGAGAGACAGAGAGAGAGGGAGGAGGAGAGTAGGGGAAAAGAGGGAGACGGAGAGGAGAGAGACGGAGAGAGAGGGGTAGAGAGAGTGAGAGAAAGAGAGCGCGCGAGAGAGAGGGGAAGAGAGAGGAGGAATCGGAGAGGGAGAGTGGGGGAAAAGAGGGAGAGGGAGAGAGAAGAAGAGAGACAGAGAGAAACAGTTCTTAGATAAATAGTTTTCTCTCGCCAATTTATATACTCGATGTAAAGGAGTATATAACAATTGGAGGATGTATCAGATGAAACGTTGTGCTCAGAACATCTTCCTGACGTGCAAAATTAAATCCTCGCTAAGATCAAATGATGTGTGTGATTCCTGAATGACTAACCAATTTCCGTTATGTACGCAGGTGTTAGTCAAGTCCAATTAAGACTATATACATTTTAATCATTTATAACTAGCAGGGTTACTCAGTGATGCATGGACGAGAAAAAAAGACCAAGAGACAAAAGCTTTTGAGGAAATAATTCTGATCTATTTTTCAGCATTATTCAATGACGAATACACAACAAAGAGAGTTTTAAACAAAGAAATACTGTAATCAGTTTCTAAGAGCCTCGTTTTATACAATAGTTATTGTTCTTTCATATTGAACAAATATTGCTATGATAGAGATTTGGTGTCTGTCCGTCTGTTTTTGTTTGTATTTTTTTTAATCGAAATAGATCACTAAGTAGGACTATTCTAGTTGTGATCAGGTTTGAATTCAGAGTTTTCCTTCTCCTAGACTGGTTGCCATACCAAGGTTAAAGAATCCAGTCTGAATAACTATTTATCCATAGCTGGAGGGGACACAGTTGGATTCATACCTTTCCCAAGGGTATTAGCGCTATGTGAAATGCAAACAGGCTCATCCAGAATTTGAACTAGTGTTGCTGTGTCGATTCGCTATGACAAGAACCACTACACAACAGATGCCTCAGAAAAAATATCATACATTGCAGAAAACATTCCTTTCTCCTAGACTGGTTGCCATACCAAGATTAAAGAGACCAGTGAAATAGATCACTAAGTAGGCCTGAGTCTATTCTAGTAGTGGCCAGGTTTGAATTCAGAGTGTTTCTTCTCCTAGACTGGTTGCCTAAACAAGGTTAAAGAGCCCAGTGAAATAGATCACTAAGTAGGCCTGAGTCTATTCTAGTAGTGACCAGGTTTGAATTCAGAGTTTTCCTTCTCCAATACTGGTTGCCTAAACAAGGTTAAAGAGCCCAGTGAAATAGATCACTAAGTAGGCCTGAGTCTATTCTAATAGTGACCAGGTTTGAATTCAGAGTTTTCCTTCTCCAAGACTGGTTGCCTAACCAAGGTTAAAGAGCCCAGTGAAATAGATCACTGAGTAGGCCTGAGTCTATTCTAGTAGTGACCAGGTTTGAATTCAGAGTTTTTCTTCTTCTAGACTGGTTGCCTAACCAAGGTTAAAGAGCCCAGTGAAATAGATCACTAAGTAGGCCTGAGTCTATTCTAGTAGTGACCAGGTTTGAATTCAGAGTTTTCCTTCTCCAAGACTGGTTGCCTAACCAAGGTTAAAGAGCCCAGTGAAATAGATCACTAAGTAGGCCTGAGCCTATTCTAGTAGTGACCAGGTTTGAATTCAGAGTTTTCCTTCTCCTAGACTGGTTGCCTAACCAAAGTTAAAGAGCCCAGTGAAATAGATCACTAATTAGGACTGAGCCTATTCTAGTAGCGACCTGGTTTGAATTCAGAGTTTTCCTTCTCCTAGACTGGTTGCCTAACCAAAGTTAAAGAGCCCAGTGAAATAGATCACTAATTAGGACAGCCTATTCTAGTAGTGACCTGGTTTGAATTCAGAGTTTTCCTTCTCCTAGACTGTTTGCCTAACCAAGGTTAAAGAGCCCAGTCTGCCCTACTATTTACCCATAGCTGGAGGGAGAATAGTTGGATTCATATTTTTCCCAAGGGTATTAGCGCTATGTCCGAATGGAATATATTATCTGCTTGGCCGCCCATTTGTAAGCTAGCGGTTTCCTATGTGTACATCATTATTAAACAACTAATGTCTGATTATTCAGAATGGGTCGATATTTGTTCGAGAAAGCAAAGACAATTTATGAATAATGGATGAAACGTTTTGGATTAGGCTGAACGGGGGGTGGGGATGGGGGCGGGTAATGGTGACCAACATCCGGTTTGACTCTGTAGGTGACAGATGAGGTCATCCAATCATCCAAGCCTAATTTGAATATTCAATGACAATGTAATTCTTTGCTTTCGCCTTTTCTCAACGTTCTATATCAAAGAGATATAAATGTATGTCAGTATATTTGTTCCTTTTATATATAAAAACCGCCCCCCCCCCAAAAAAAAAAAAACAGAACCCACCAACAAATTTTGTAATAAAACTGTTAATTATTTTCTTTCGGAATATACAGTCAACTTGGTGCTTAACATATTGTCAAAATAATTTTCCCTAATATGTCATGGTTATCCAAGGAAAAAACATTTTACGTGGAGTCTTATTTCATCAAAAAATCAAACATTGTAGTGCAAGACAATTTTCGGTGAAAGTTTTGATGTCACCGTGCTCCATAAAAAAAAAACAGGATTTTTGACTGGGTCCAGAAATTCAGAGAGTTTGGAACTGTGCAAAATCTTAATTCTAAAGGTCTAAGAGACATTTATTCTAGTCGGAGGGTGAGTGCTAGGAGAGAAAGAAACGTGTGCAAGTTTGCCTCCAACGCCGGGGTGCCCATTTGGAGCAGATTTTAGACAGAGAATGCATTTAAAGCAAAGCAATCAAGATAACTGAAACTTTGAGGAATGATTGGACAAAGACTGAAGTTTTAGTCCAACAAGTTTCTTGAAATTTTATAGACGTTGATAAGATTGAATGAAATTTATTTGGGTTCTGTTTTTTTGGGTCAGCCTATATATATATATATATATATATATATATATATATATAGTATATTAAGAAAAATTGAAAAAACACAGGTTTAAATAAGTTGAGTGGTAAGTTTATTGGCCGACGCTGCAGTGTTTCGATCTATTAATTAGATCTTCTTCAGGTTGGTATATGGAAGGTGATGAAAAATGTTTATCACAGAATAACGAGAAAAGCAAGTGATAGTCCTTGTTTATCAGTCTGTTCAAAATTTGAAGTCTGAAGAAAGATACCCACAAATGCCCTGAAGATGATCTAATTAATAGATCGAAACACTGCAGAGTCGGCCAAAAAACTTACCACTTAACTTATTTAAACCTTTGATTTTTCAATTTTTCTTAATATACAACATACCGTCGGATTCACTTCCTTTTCTTCACACACACACACACACACACACACACACATACATACATACACACACAGATATATATCATCATCATCATCATGTCGCACACGTAGCACGGATATCCATGACAATCTTTCGCCAACCTTCTCTATTACTCATGGCCTATGTGAGGTCCTCTGTGCAGCATCCAGAGTTTTCGCATAGTTGGTCAATGTTGGTCCTTAGCGGGTGTCCTACGTTAGCATGTCCATGTGTTGGCTTCCACATGAGAACGTCGCTTATGAGCTCATCCCCGCTTCTCCAGCAGTGTCCTGCATGTCTAGTCCGTCTCACCCGGATGGTTTGTGAGATGGGGGGCAGGTGACCATATAGTTGCTTCTTTGTGGGGTGCTGCTTCCATGACTTGTTCAGGACTACTCGCAGCATTCTTGTGCAGGTACCATCTAGCTTATTCTCGAGGCGCTTTGAAGGGTCCAGGTGGTGCAGCCATACAGCAGCACTGATATAATCACAGCCTGGGAGAATTGTTGCTTTAGCTTGTCAATGAGATCGGATCTCCATATTACTGATAGTCTGTTTGTGGCCGCTCATGCCTTTCCTATTCGTGTATTAACATCGCTATCTGTGGATGAGATATTACTACCTAGGTAAGTGAACTGTTCTACTGGCTTAAGAGGCTTGCCGTCAAGTGTAAAGATGTCTCCTTTCTTTTTGAAGAGCATGAACTCTGTTTTCTCGGAGTTCACATTGAGGCCGATATTTTTTGCTGCCTTCTCCAGGCTATGCAGTAGGGACTCAGCCTGTGCCGGTGTGTCTGCAAGAAGCGTAAGGTCATCAGCGTAGTCTGCATCTGTGACTGTTTGTGCAGGATATATATATATATTATATATATAAGGTGATGAAGAAAAAAAACAGAACCCAAATGAATTTTATTCAATCTGGATAACAATAAAGTTGCACTGAAAACAGCGTTTCCCTGCTAGATCACCAACGAGCCTGGTGAGTACTTAAATGAGCAACCCTGTCGGATGGTGCTTTAGAATACACCGACTGCACCTCTGCAGAGGAGTAAGATCCTTCCAACGGGATCCCTTATTGGCCGTGGGCGGCGACCCGTGAATCTTAAGGATGGAATCCTGGTGACCGAGCAGACATTCAACACTCCATTTTGGCCCTTACTTAGGCTAAACGACCGACCGGAGAGGCCTCCTCCAATCAATCGGCTGATCACGTCAAGCCCTAACACCTATCTGATTGTCCCTTATGGCAAGCCCCAAACCTTCTGATCAAATATTTAACAGAGGGCAGTGTCTGAGGGTCTTAATGTCCTGGGTTTGACGTTAAACTCTAGACCCGGCCCAGCCGGGGTTCCAATGGCTATTAGTTAACAAGCTAATAGCGTTAATCCCAGGGGGCTGTCTCCCCAGGCAATACCTGCCCCCTTGATTTAAAACGACAGGACTGGGTTTATTGCTTAGTGGCTGAGGGGGAATGTCAACGGGATCAAGGCATTTTTGTACCCGCCACCCAGGAGCTTCGGTTCGTGGGTGGTCCCACATTAATAGGACTTTGTGCCTAACCCGTACACTTGGGGTACGTGGTAAATATCACGATGTTAACTCTATCTGATGGTGTAGTTCCAATTTGGAGCTGTGGGAATGTGGAGTACCCCTTCATCACCAATACTCCCAGGTCCACTCTAATCCGGATTGGTAGTGTCTGTTAGTGTTCCATCTATGGGTTAGATGGAAAAAGTATATTTTTAAAATTGAGTACCCATCAAGAATGCGTTAAACAAAACGTTTTCGGTATGAAATGACCCAACAAGGGTTGACATGCCGCAAAATCCAACCAACCAATTTAAATGGGTGACCACTTAGTAACAGCAGGTACTGTAATCAATCTGAATCCGGTGTGCCAGACAAAACAAAGCTTAATTACAGGTATTTTGTGGTCAGATTTGACGACAGGGTTTTCGTCTGTGTCATGTGACTGATTCTATAACACGCATGCGCTCCACTCGCTTTTTTTTTGCAGGAAAGAAAGAAAGGAAGGAAGAAAGAAAGAAAGAAAGAAGGAAAGAAAGAAGGAAACAATAACGAGGGACAGTTCTGCGTAAATCCAAAATAAATCGTTAGTTATTGAATGTCTAAAGAGAAAGAGTCTCGACTTGTTTTTAAAAAGAAAGTGGGGTGGAGTTGTAAAAAAAATATATATTATATAAATATATACATATAGATATGTAAGTAAATACTAGCTATGGCGACGGGTATATATTTCACTAAAAGGGTCACTGAAAATCTTAGGAATCTGTGATAGTTAGATTTTGGGCGGCTACCTATTAATATAACGTAAGGAGATCGCATAATTATCTTATGTGAGAGGGGCAATTTATTATTAAATAGCTGAGTAAGAGTTCGTTTACATCAGCTCAGCATAAACAGGTTTTTTATTTTGGAACGATGAAAATTGTGAAATGTATTTTATGCTAAATTTCATAAGTAGCTTAAATTAGATCAAACTTTGTCTTTCTTAGAAATCTTACAGAATGATTTTAATATTTTTTTTTTTAAATTCAATTCGCAAACTAACTTTTCCCCAATCTCAATTATCTACTCAGACCTCAATGGATGCCCCAGCAGGTCACGTTTTGTCTAGCATATATATATATATATATATATATATATATATATATTATATATATATTATATATATATAGCTTATATGATGTGTGTTGTGTGTGTGCGTGTAGGATACGTATGTCTGTGATTTTAAATTTGTCTTTAAAACACACATAATCCTATATATATATATATATATATTATATATATATATATATATATATATATATTTATATATACATGAAGAGAAAAATGGAAGTGAATCCGACAGTATGTAATATAGTGAAAATTTTTGAAAAAATACAGGTTCATAAAATGAGTGATGTTTATTTCGCCAACGCTGCAGTGTTTCAATCTGTTTTAGTAGATCTTCATCAGGGCTTTTGTTTATTTGAGGAAAAATAAATTTATCTCACAGAATAAGGAGATTGTGAGAGTCATTTGTTGGTCAATCTAACGCTAGTTTTTCATTTAACATTTTTAAATAGATTTTATGAACCTGTATTTTTTCAAATTTTTCACTATATTACACACACACACACACACACACACACACACACACCACATATATTATATATATATATATATATATATTGAAAAAAGAAAGAAAGGAAAGAAAGTATAGAATGGATGAAATAGGATATTTTAATCAATTTTACTTACACGTGTTTCGGTCAGGAGTTTATCCATGTGTACATTATTCAACTCCTGACCGAAACACGTGTAAATAAAATTGATTAAAATATCTTATTTCATCCATTCTGTACTTTCTTTCCTTTATTCTTTTATCAACATACCGTCGGATTCACTTCATTTTCATTTTACATATATATATATATATATATATAATATATATATTAATGAGATTATGTAACTGTGTATCTGTAACAAGAAACTATAGATTAAAACTTAAATACTTTTACTAATATATATATTATATATGTGTGTGTGTGTGTGTGTGTGTGTGTGTGTTGTGTGTTTGCGTTCGCGCGTGGAAGTGTGTCTCTCGTACAAAAATTCTCACGATTTCTTCCATCAACACACATTCAGAAAAACCGAATAATCCAGTAAAGGAAAAAAAAAAAAGTAAACTTCTCCTGTAGTTATGGACTTGAGAGATTAATTCCCGGTTTTTTAGACGCCCAAATCTCCCCCCCCCCCCGCAAAAAAAAAACACCCGACAATTCCACAGAAACTTTGGGGGCTGGAACGGTCAGATGCAGATGGAATTTCAACTGTTGGCGTCACTTTTTGCAAATGCCAAAAAACAGAGAGGAGAGACGGTCTTCTCGGATTTGGAGAATCGACCAAAATGTGAGAATTAATATTATTTGTGGGTGTAAAGTCTCCGTATTACATGGATGGGGGTAATACTGCAGGAGGGGGGTATCAAAGTTTAGGGGAGCGGACATGTTTGCCGAAAGGGGGTGGGCTTAAGGAAAATTGTGATATTGTAAAAAGAACCTGGTACCTCTAAAGTACGGACATTACCAAAAGAAGGTAACCAAACGAGTATTCGTGTTATATACTCAACATCGAATATTGGGTATATAAACAGAGTGAGAGTTGTCGGATCAGAGAGAGAGAGAGAGAGAGAGGGGAGAGAGAGAGAGAGGGGGAGGGAGAGAGAGGGAGAGAGAAAGAGAGAGAGAGATTAGAGAGCGGATAATTTTTACTTGATTCTTGTTAACTTCATTACGGCTTCTACTCTGTTCTTTTTTTGTTGTTAATTCTCTAACTTTTGGGCTGACTTCTTCTGGGCTGTTCTGAATAGGTCATTTTCTTAACATTCATTTAATCAATTAAAACAAAACTCGGATATTACTTGATCTCTGTATATATATATATATATATATATATTATATATATATATATATATGAAAGTACGTAAATAAACATTGTGTTTATTTGATATGGCTTTTAGCCAACAATTTTTGGAGGATATGTGCTTAATTGAAGTCATACATATTTTTGAAAATTAATTAGTTAATAATTAATGAATTTAGGCGGGCATATATGTTCAAATGTAAGGTTAAATGAATCAAGAAAATGTCAATCCCTGAATGTACATTTCGACCTATTAGGTCTTATATGCAAGGTTGTAGACATGGGAGACTGCTCCGTGTGTGACTTTCGAGTCACACACGGAGCAGTCTCAATTAAGCACATATCCTCCAAATATATATATATATATATATATATATATTAAGATAATCTACTGAGTCAGACGAAACCTACTATTAGTTTCGCATAAAGCTCATCAGGGCTAAAATCTGTCAGATTTTAGCCCTGATGAGCTTTATGCGAAACTAATAGTAGGTTCGTCTGACTCAGTAGATTATCTTTATTACTTGGCTCTACTTAGGTATCGAGCACTTTTTACAAATTAGCTTCTCCTAGCGGTTATATGAATATATATATATATCTTATATACATATATATACATATAAATTGTTTTTTCTTTTGGACAAATACTATACCAATAGATTATTTTTTGTTGGTACTAATATCTTGGTCTTTTCTTTTTTTCAAAAATTTTTTTCTTCCTGGTTGATGTTTGGTAGTATATTTTTACAATCAAACTCTCTGCCGGGTTTTTTCTCTCCGCAAGGATCTACCAACACGCTTGGTATATTAAATTATATATATATATATATATATATATATATATATATATATATATATATATATATAAGTTGAAAAAAATTATATTCTGGATATTTCCAAGCGAAGAGTACTCAATATCATTTATAAAGCGTTTATATTGAATTTATCTACATATGTAACAGACACGGGGTCTGACGATCGCATAGTCGAGAAACTGTCAGTAATCAAGTGTTGACTCCATGCCCCACGATACCTTTACTCATATATATATATATATATATATATATATATATAAGCGAGAGAGAGAGAAAGAGAGAGAGAGAGAAGAAGAGAGAGAGAGAGAGAGAGAGAGAGAGAGAGATTTGCTGTGAAATTGTCCCGAATTCGTTATAAATCATGGCAGCTTTTAAGTTCCGACGAGAGAAGCAATTTTAAGTTCTTGCCTATACGATCATCTGACACAGGGTCTGTTGATCGCATAGTCGAGAAACTGTCTGTAACCAGGTGTTGACTCCATGCCCACGATACCTTTACTCATATATATATATATATATATATATATATATATATATATATATATATATATAGAGAGAGAGAGAGAGAGAGAGAGAGAGAGAGAAAGAGAGAGAGAGTGATTAGAGAGCGGATGTTCTTATTTGATTCTTGTTAACTTCATTTCTACTTCTCTGTTCTTCATTCTTCTTAATTCATCTAATCTATTCTGTTTGCCATGTTCCTGTCTAGTTGAGTTCTTCTATCTAAGGGCTGGTTTTCTTCTGGGCTTTGCTTGTTTTTAACATTTATCAAAACTAACAAGACTTATGTCTTTTCTTGATCAAGTTTATTATTTAGCCCACGATTCAATCTTTACCGCGCAGATGAATTAACCCGAGAAAGAAAGATTATCACGTCTAAACTCTCTGACGGTTGAATATAAACTAACTCTTACTAAAACTATATCACGTGTCTGTCATGACGCGTTTCAAGGGACCAAAATATTACCAACAGGCAGCGTAATTTTCCATGAACCCCTTGATTCTAAGGTAATTATGAACTTTTGTTTAGTAAATTAGAGTGTGCCAGAAAAAACAGAACCCACAAATTTTGTAATAAAACTGTTAATTTTAACTAGGGGGGGTTTAGGGTTAGGGTTAGGGTTGGAGTTTAGGGTTAGTTTAATGAGAAAATAAATAAATAATTTGGGTTCTGTTTTTTTCTGGATCATCCTGTACTGGGTGACCCTGAAAAAACAGAACCCTAACCCTAACCCTAACCCCAACTCCAACCCTAAACCGTAACCCTAAACCCCCTAGTTAAAATTAACAGTTTTATTACAAAGTTTGTGGATTCTGTTTTTTCTGAGACACCCTAATTTACTAAACAAAAGTTTATAATTACCGATTCTAACCCTGACAGACCCAAATTTAAATCCTTACTTACAGGAACACTTCAAAATATATGACTCCTCATAAGTTGTAACACTCGGTACTATTAGTATTTTTGTTTCTCTGAATGTTTGAGATGAGGCTTGAAGATTAGTATTATCTGCGTTATTCGGACTATTGTCCCCATCTTCATTGTTATTTGTACAACGTTTCGGCCTTCTTCAGGTATTTCTTGTCGGACTCGGTAACATTCTCGGACTCGGGAACCTTCTTTTCGAACTCGGGAACTTTCTTGTCGAAATCGGGAGCCATCACGGAACTTCACGGGTTAGGGTTAGGTTAGGGTCTGATTCAATAGCGTATACTCATCTACGGCTAGTTGATATCGTTAGTTGTAAACATTCCGATTCTATAGCGTATACCTCTCTACGTCTTTGACCAGCCGAGTCACTCTGGAAAAGGATAAATTCTGTTGAATATCAACTATGAGATTTGATTCGTGTTTAACAACATGGTCATAGATTTCCAAATCGTTTGTTTTCCAAAACGAAAATATCACTCGCTTGAAAACAATGAAAAGTAATTGAATCCTCAGCAATTTTCGAGCCGTAAATGTTAGTTTTAATTCTACAGATTTAATCGTCATCGTCCTGTGCAGTAGACAAACAATAAAATTGAAACCAATCTCGGGTGGAGATGAATATTTGTCATAATGCACCACTTGGAACCTTTTAAATGTAAAATAAATTGCATGTAGACAAGTCTCATTAGTGCAGCTGGCGTCAACACGAACAAATATTTCAATTAGTCATAAAAGAAAAAGACAAACAGTAGAGAATTCTGATTAGTTCCACGTAGGGTCATTGTAATTGAAGTAGTGATTTGATTGGTCTATACGCCGACTGAACTTTTCGACAGTCTGAAGGCTACACGGGTTCAGAGCGACGTTTTTTGCTGAAAGGTTTAACCAGAGAGACACCCTGCCGGCATTTTTATCACCACGCGAGCTATTAACTGCAAGAAAAGAAGAAAAAGGTTAATTTTTAGCATTATATATGTTTGAAAGATTCGTTTAATTGTTTTATTTATTTTCAGGCAACAATCAACTTTGCTATTGTTTTGGTTGCAAGTCTTCAGATTAGTACCCAACGCAGTGTAGCGGGAGCAATGCAAACGACCGTTGTTTCCCCGAAAATAAGACAGAGCTCATATCAATTTTAACAACTCTCCCTGGGAAAATGATAGAGTAGACTGGACTCTTTAATCTTGGCTACGTAACCAGTTTAGGAGAAAGAATACTCAGAATTCAAACCTCTTAAATTCCGCTTAAGAAATTGACCTTGTTTTGCATCCTGCTTGTACGGAGGGGTTGATATATACATATATATATATATAATAAGGATATCTACTGAGTCAGACGAACCTACTGTTAGTTTCGCATAAAGCTCTTCAGGGCTAAAATCTGACTTATATATATATATATATATATATATATAATATATATATATGTATGTATATGTATATGAAGATATGGTGGATGTAGTAGAATCCGACAGTATGAGGTAGGTAAAAGGATGGTGAACAAGAAATGATAACTCAAAACAAATCTAAAGAGTTGAAACGTTTCGTCCGATTTATTTCATTTCAACTCTTACCTCATATATATATATATTATATATATATATATTATATATTATTATTATTTATTATTATTATTATTATTATTATTTGCTTGAAGGCAATCACAATGCATGTATCGCATAAATTCCTCCGACAGAAAATCGAATTCTGTCGGAGGGAAATCGTTAGTATACATCGCTGATGAAACTTAATAAAGTCGAAACAGTCTGTACGATGTTCTACACACCGAACAATCCTATACCGGGATTCACTTGTCAAGATTATTTTCTATAAGTATCGAATTTTATGTGATACATGCATTGTAATTGCCTTCAACCAAAAATATAAATAATAATATATACTTTATTCAACAATGCTTCTAAAAAACAAACATCCAAAAATCTTATATATATATATATATATATATATATATATATATCTTATAGTCGTCAGGGCGGCCTAATGTCGGTATCAGCCATGCAGCGAGGGAGCCTATCCTTTTCACTAGCGCTAGACCAAGGAGATTATTTCAGCGTCTACCTGCTCCTTTCCCTTCTATCTCCCACCTTATTTTTCCCCAGATGTCTCCTATAACCAATCAATTCTTCCCTCACCACAAAACTTACCACCCACCCACATCTGTCTTCTATAAAACATTTGTATGATCGTAATGATTCAAAAAGGCTGAGGAAGCGGAATTTAATATTCCAAGCGAAATATACTGCACATTTTTGTCTGAGTTTTGTTCTTTCATTCCTTATTTTAACCTCATTCTGTCGGATTCATTCCATCCCATTTTCCTCATATATATAAATACGTTTCCTAGACCGGTTGCCATAGCAATTTTAAGGAGCTCAGTCCGCCCTACTATTTACACATAAATTAACAGTCTGACTAGTAATAAATAATAGTATTAGATATAACCACGTAGGTATGCATGCTAAGGTGACCTAATGATAATAATGAACTTTTTTTTAAATGGATTTACTTCCGGTCTGACACGCTAACCTTTACTCAATACCCAAAGTAGGTATTTACTAAGAAATTAATTCCCCTACATGGGGAGACATGAGAGGCACCCGTGGTGCAATTTGGAGGCGCCTGTGATGTAATTTGGAGGCGCCCGTTGTGTAATGGTTTTCGTCGTAGGAAATGGACAAATCTAACTGAGATTTTCATAGAGACATCGTTGATAAATAAGATTTATTCTATGTATCAATATTAGTGATTTTGACTATAAGGTAAATAAGTAAAGTCGTCGGGGTGGCCTAATGTCGGTATCATCCAGACAGCGAGGGAGTATATCCCTTTTTCACTAGCGCTAGACCAAAGAGATTATTTTAGCGTCTGAGGTGGAGCGCTATACCAACCATCATCCTCACTTTACCGCACAGATCCCTGTGCTACTCATGCGCTGAGTTGACGAGGACCGGTATCGAACCAGGAACCTTGTGATTCCTAGCCGAACGCTCTACCAACTGAGCTAAGCCGGCCCTAAATACTCATTGATAAACATAAGCAAATCCTTGTGACCTAAGCAGTGACGAAGTTTTGTTTAGACGGACACCGAATTCCATTATATATAGATTTCAAGTAACTTTTTCCAGAAGAAGAATTGGTTTATTTCTTTTTTTTTCTCCTTACCCCCACCCGTCCAAAATATCCTCCCTTCTTGACTGCTTCATTAGTCACTGTCGATTCTTTCTATTAAAAATGTCCCCTGCCCAAATCTTTATCGTCTGAAAAAAATTTTCTCAATCATTTACGCAATGCATGTCGGGTAATTTTCAATCTGAGGAGAGGGGGTGGTGGGGACAAAGAGATAAAGGAAAGATTGAGAAAGAACGAAAGAAATAGAGATATTGCAAAAAGGGATAGAAAAGAAAGAAAGAAAAATGAGAAAGAAAGCAAAGAAGAGAGGAAGGAAAAAGAAAGAAGTGTGAAAGGACAGAGAGAGCGAGAGAGAGAGGGGGTAATTTTCAATCTAAGAGAGGGTGGAACAGAGAATAAAGAAAAGATTGAGAAGGACGGAAAGAAGAGAGGAGAATGAAAAAAGAAAGAAGTTGAAAGGAGAGAGAGAGAGAGGAGAGAGAGAGAGAGAGAGAGAGAAGAAAGAAAGAAAGAGAGAGAGGGGGGGAGAAAACAAAGGGAGAAAGAAAGAATTGAGAAAGAAGGAAAGAAAGCGAGATACCGCAAAATGGGATAGAAAGAAAGAAAGAAAAATGAAAAAATAAGGAAAAGGAAGAGAGAAGGAAAAAAGGAAAGAAGTGTGAAAGGAGAGAGAAAAGAGAGAGAGAGAGAGAGAGAGTGGGGGGTAATTTTTCAATCTGAGAGGGGGAAACAGAGAGATAAAAAAAGATTGAGAAGGACGGAAAGGAAGAGAGAGAAGGAAAAAGAAAGAAGTGTGAAAGGAGAATGAGAGAAAAACAAAGAAAGAAAGAAAGAGAGAGAGGGGGGAAAAACAGAGAGAGAAAGAAAATTGAGAAAGAAGGAAATAAAGCGAGATACTGCAACATGGGATAGAAAGAAAGAAAGAAAATGAGAAATAAGGAAAGGAAGAGAGGGAAGGAAAAAAAGAAAGAAGTGTGAAAGAGAGAGAGAGAGAGAAGAGAGAGAGAGAGTGGAAAGAGAGAGAGAGAGATTAAAAGAAAAAGAAAAAGTAACAGAAAAAAAAGGGACACACACACACATACGCCACAACACACACACCACACACCACAACACACACACACATATATATATATATATATACATGAGAAAAAAGAGAGGAGGGGAATAAAGAATAAATAAAATATTGAGAAAGAAGAAATACTGCAAAAAAAAGAAAGGAAGAAAGAAAGAAAAATGAAAGAAGGAAAGGAGAGAGGAAGGAAAAAAGAAAGAAGTGTGAAAGAAGAGAGAGAGAGAGAGGGGGAAGAAGGAAAGAGAGATAAAAGAGTGAAAGGAGAGAGGAGGAGAGAGTGAAAAGGAGAGAGAGAGTGTATGTATGTATGTGTGTGTGTGTGTGTGTGTGTGTGTGAGAAGAGAGAGAAGAGAGAGAGAGAGAGAGAGAGAAGAGAAAGTCGGATAATTTTCAATCTGAGAACAGTTCATTTCAGGTGATTTTTATTTTGACTTACTTGTCACCCCCCCCCCTAATAATAAATGGTTATTTTCCAAGATTAACTATGTTTGGCACAAAGGCCACAACTAATATGATGTAATCTACCCAATGAGTATCGAGCGCAAAATCCAATCGAGATGAGCTTGCGAGATGAGCCTATTGACAATCACTTTTCATTTAAATGCTCAATTTAAATCTGTATTTACGTGGAACCTTTAAAAATGAATACGTGAATATGCATATCTGTGTGTGTGTGTGTGTGTGTGTGTGTGTGTGACACAATAGATAGATAGAGAGGAGAGATAGAGAGAGAAGAGAGAGGGGAGAGGATAGTTTCAATAAATATATATATTATATGCATGTACGCATGTATTCATATGGATGTTAGGGTGCAGAATATGTACGTGTACGTGCAAGTGATTGTAAGTTTACGTGCTATATATATATATATATTATATATATATATATATATATATATATAATATATAATATATTAATAAGAATATGTGGGGTATGCATATATTTATGTGCATTTAAGTGTGTGGAATATGTATGAATGCGTGCATGTAATAGTAAGTATACGTGCTATAGATATATGTGTGTGTGTGTGTGTGTGTGTGTGTGTGTGTTGTGTGTGTGTGTGTTTGTGTGTGTGTGTGTGTGTCCAGATTTGTGATTATTTGATTGTACACTTATTTATGTGTATGTGTGCGTGAATGCGATAGTAAGTGTATGTGCTATGTGTGTGTGTGGTGTGTGTGTTACGTGCATGTTCAGGTGCGAGCCGGTGATTGTAAAAGTACATGATATATGCGTGCATGTATGTATGGTGTAATTGTGTATGTGGTGTGTATGTGTGTGTGTATCCAGATTTGTGATTGTACACTTATTTTCTATTTGTTTATTATTGTTTTGAGCTCCTGACACGAATCGCGAAAATGCCATTTTCCCTGTTGCCGCCTCCAGCCTCGGAATTTCACTTACGGATAACTCTTCATTATTTTCCGCTGAGATCATTTTCTCCACCAGATGCAATGCGCTTTTCAATTTGCCGTCTTTCATTTTCATTTCATTATTAAACCCCGCTCCCCTACCCCATTGTATTACTCCCCACCACCCTCATCCACATCTTCACCCCTCCCATTCCACTTCTTCCCTCTCCTCATTTTATCCCCATCTTTCTCTCTACACGTTTTTATCCTTCCCGTTTTACCTGTCTTACGGATTCCACTGCTATGATCTTCCGCCACCCCCACCCCCGTCTTACCTTATCATTCGCTCTACTCATTTCTCATTCTCACTTTATATCCGGAGACCCTTGGGGGAGGGGATATTGTGGACCCCAAAAGTTTCATAATGAACCTGTTGCTGGATACGTCTCACGGTTGAAACACCTTTAATCAGGCTAAAGGAGAAAACATCTCACATAGCAATTTGTTGTCTTCATTTCGTGCTTATTAAACAGAAATGTCTCTTCGTTTAGAATGAACGATTTCAACAGACGAAGTCATTTCTGCCAAATTTCGCTTATATTTTGAAGAAGACAAAATGAAGACAATAATTTTTATTCTATACTTTTGGAATGTAGGCTTCTATTGGCTGGTTGGTAGGCACGTCAACCCTTGCTGGATTATTTTATGCCGAAGAGGTTAAATAAAAAAATTGAACCCGAAATTTAAAAAAAAAATGAATATACAACAAGAATGACAACAACAAAATGTCTTCCCGAATAAAATAACCCAACAAGAGTTGAAATGCCATTAGATCCAACCAACCTTCTCATATCTTTCTTCGTTTTTTCCCTTTCTTTATTCTTAACTTCTCTTTCTTTTTCCTTTTCTTATTTAAATTATACATTTTTGGGGGTCCAACAAATCACTTTTTTGTCACATCACAGAATTAAAAAAACAAAAAAAACATGGACTACATTTTCTATTTTTTCCCAAAACAGCCACACCCTTGGCATCCAAAATAACATTCCCATCCATACAATCAACGCCCACCCCCCTTATACATACAACGGACACACACTTCTTCCTGGTATTTACAGAAACAGATCTAAGCTGTGCAATGCGGAGATTTAAGAAGTTTGAATTCAGAGTTTTTACTTCTCCTAGACTGGTTGCCAAACCCAGTCTGTCCTACTATTTACCCATAACTGGAGGGAGAATAGTTGGATTCATACCTTTTCAAGGTATTAGCGCTATGTGAACAGCGGCTTCGTCTAGGATTTGAACTCGGGTCGACGAGTTCATTTCCTACGACTCTAACCAGAACACCACCGCGCTCCCATTGGACAGGGTGAGTATCGAACCCGGAACCTTCTGGTTCCTCCTGGATGCTCTACCGACTGAAACTTGAAAGCAAATAATTTGCGACGAAAACAAAGATCAAAAATTGTTCAGATTAACATTTTCAGTAAACTTAGAAATGAAACCTCAACATTTGATTTCAACGATGGATACAAATTATAAAATATAATGAAAGGTTAGACCACGTGTTGTGTGTGTGTGTGTGTGTGTGTGTGTGTGTGTGTGTCTGTGTGTTGGAAGAGAGAGAGAGAGAGAGAGAGAGAGAGAGAGAGTGAGAGAGAGAGTAAATACGCATGCTTATGTGTGACTGTAGTCGATTTTTCACTTTTTTAAAATATCAAATTGTCCATCTATGCGAAAGTTGTGTGTTAGTATATGAATATTGATACCAAAAATTGATCTTTTACTTGCACCATTGTTTGGGGAAAAGCATCAAAAGATCGTTGTGTGATAGTATACTGAATACAGATACCAAAAAATGAATCTTTTACTTGCACCATTGTTGAGGAAATAGCATCAAAGATCGTTGTGTGTAGTATACTGAATACTGATACCAAAAAATTAGATCTTTTACTTGCACCATTGTTTGGAAATATCATCAAAGATCGTTGTGGATAGTATACTGAATACAGATACCAAAAATGAGATCTTTTACTTGCACCATTGTTTGAGGAAAATAGCATCAAAGATCGTTGTGTTAGTATACTGAATACTGATACCAAAAATTAGATCTTTTACTTGCACCATTGTTGAGGAAATAGCATCAAAGATCGTTGTGTGTTTAGTATACTGAATACTGATACCAAAAATTAGATCTTTTACTTGCACCATTGTTTGAAGAAATAGCATCAAAGATCGTTGTGTGATAGTATACTGAATACAGATACCAAAAATGAGATCTTTTAATTGCACCATTGTTTGAGGAAATAGCATCAAAGATCGTTGTGTATTAGTATACTGAATATTGATACCAAAAATTAGATCTTTTACTTGCACCATTGGTTGAGGAAATAGCATCAAAGATCGTCTACTAAAATGAACTAAAAATCCTCGTTTTCTAAAAGCTAAATTTTTCGAAAACGAGGATTTTTAGTGCATTTTAGTAGACGATCTTTGATGCTATTTCCTCAAACAACAGTGCAAGTAAAAGATCTAATTTTCGTATCACTATTCAGTATAAATTTGATATGTTTAAAAAGTGAAAAATCGACCTACTCTACTGTACATGTAACAGTATGTGTGTGTTCGAGTAAATCTATATGTTTATTTATCAATGTCCACTAGTGTAAATTTCCAAGTAAATACGCATGTTTCTTTATGACTACGTGTAACAGTAAGTGTGTTCATATGTATACATGTGTGCGTGTGTGTGTCCGTATGTATGTATGCATATGTGTGTGCCCATACATGTGTCAGTATATGTGTGTTTGTATTGGTGCGTCTGTACGAGTATAAGTATGTGTGTTCGTGTATATGCATGGGTGCGTCTGTATGTGTATCAGTATGCGTGTGTTCGTATGTATAGATGTGTGTGTGTGTCTACGTGTACCCTTGTGAAAATCGAATTCATTATACATACAATGACCACCAAGACTAGCTTGTTAGTCATTACTGTATTATGATGCAGACAATATAAATATTTACTAGGTTAAATCGAACTTAACGGACCTAAATTCCACCATCGTATGTCACCCCGCCGAAAGAAATAAAATACTAAAAATCAGGGAATTAACCGAATTTAATGAAATATCCAGTGTTGATATATTAATGAATAAAATATATAATGCACTAGTTATTTTATTTAAAAAACTTTTACAAAATTAACTGAGCTGAGAAAATGTAAAAGTTTTTTTTTTAATAAAACAAATAATGCATTATATCTTTTATTCATTAATATATCAACACTGAAAATTTCATTAAATTCAGTTAATTCCCTGATTTTTAGTATTTTATTTCTTTCGGCGGGGTGACATACAATGGTGGAATTTAGGTCCGTTAAGTTCGATTGAACCTATTTACTAAGTATATGCTAGTCTGGCATGAGGCCAAAAATGTGAGTATTCTCTTCCAATAGTAAGTATCAGTTTCCTAACAAATGTCATGAATAATGTACATGTATGTTAAAAACTGTTAATTTAAATAGGGTTAGTTAGAGTTTAGTGGGAAATAAATAAATAACTTGGATTCTGTTTTTTCTGGTTACTATGTATACAGGGTGACCCAGAAAAAAAACAGAACCCACAAATTTTAATAAAACTGTTAATTTATCTAGGGTTGGGTTAGGGTTGGTTTAGGGTTAGTTTAATGGGAAAATAAATAGATTCTGTTTTTTCTGGGGCAACCTGAATATGTTTTCATTTTCCGACCGATTTGCAAGTTCAGCACAATTAACTATTTTCAATACACGGAGAGAAATAATTTAAACTCCCCGAATACGAGCCGTAGTAATTATTTTTGAACATGGATAGATATGAACAGCACAGAAAAAATAGATAGATCTATCTATCTATCTATCTATCTATCTATCTATTAGATACATACAAACATACATACATTTCTTAAAGCATTAGAGCGAAGATGAACATCAAAAGAGCGAAGATGAAGATAAAATTTTGACTCGACTAACCAATGCTACTTCCTCCCTGTCGCCCCCGGGGCGTTAGAATACACCGATTGCACCTCTACAGAGGGGTAAGGCTCCCGAATGTGGCTACCTGTTGGCCGTGAGTGACGACCCGTGATGCTTAAGGACGGAATCCTGGTGGATGAGCAGTCCATGACATGCAACACACCAATTAGACCCTTAATTAGACTAGACGGGCCGTCGGAGAGTCCCCCTCCGATCAATCGGCTGGTCATGTCAAGCCCTAGCACCAATATGATTGCCCCAGCCCTATTGCCCTTATAGGAAGCCCCAACCCTTTTTATCATATGGGTGCTAGAAGGCGTTGACTGAGGGTCTTCATGTCCTGGATATGTCGTTAAACTCTATCTGATGGTAAGGTTCCAGTTTTGGATGTTTGAGAAATGTGGAGCACCCCTTCATCACCATTGCTCCCATGTCCACTCTGACCCGGAGTGGTATTACATGTTAAGATCCCATCTATGGGTTATATAGAAAAATGTGTTTATAAAGAAAATTGAGTATCCATTAAGAATGAATTTATTTCAAAATTTTATCGGCATTAAATGACCCACTGAGGTTGATATGCCGTAAAACAAACCAAACCAAACCAATACCACAAGATGAGGTACAACATTTCTTAAAGGCATTAGTGCGAAGATGAAATTTTGACTCGGCTCACCAATGTTACTTTCCGTGATGTGAACCTTCAAGCTAACTTCGCAGTTCTTTTTAAAAAATAAATTATGTATGATGCAACAAGTACCTAAGAGGTTTACTCAGATTGTCTACTATTTCCAATCCAACCACAGAATTTCCCCAGATTTTATTTCAGGCTGTCCTTTTCGCTCAGGTTTCATCTAATTTTACGCAATTTGAAACCCTATGAGTCATTCGAGCCGAATTAATATAACTATA
>CM042170.1:5772237-5774737 GCA_023376005.1 Doryteuthis pealeii
TATATATATATATATATATATACTAGAAAAGACGTGACCCATTAGGTCACCCATTGTGCTCGGTTTAGATTGTTGGAAAAAATCACATGTCACAAACACACACACACACACACACACATATATATATATATATATATATATATATATATATATATAATAAGGATATAAACCGAGGTTTATATTGTAAATTGGCCTAGTCTCATATAACCGGATATAGTATCAATGTCTAATTATACAATATATTATATATATATATATATATGAATAATGCATGATTAAACACTGGTACTGTATCCGGTTGTTGTTTGTTGTACATATTAAGCATTATATATATATATATATATATATATATATATATATATATATATTATTATAATGGAGATTGTGTGTTTTTCTGTCTGTAACCGAAACTATATTACTAATCGAGTCACAATTAACATAGTTATTTACATCACATTCTCCATGATTTTATTTATATTTAAACCTCAATTATTAATAAAACTTCTTCACATTTTTATTAGTGTTGTCCATATCTACATACAAATAACATGCAATTGTATTTATATATACAAAAAATAGCGGTTTGCCGTGTGAATGGGAAAGTTAATTTGCATATTGATATTAAAAATGTGATTTTATTAAATATGTGCTTAGTATTATTGATTTCTAATTGTTTGGTTTTATTTTAATGAATATAAGCAAAAATCTATTCAATGAATCTTAAATGAAATCCATTAACAAGAAAAAATAACTGTAATTTTTTTCTTTATTTCCTAATTTAACTAAATAGTTAAATAAGTAAAATTCAGCAATGAAAGACGGGAGTGATGGAAGAGTAAGTTTCATTTCTATTTTTCTATTATACCCCCTCTCTGTTACATATCTTTTTGTCTGCCTCTAATTTAATACGATATTTCATTACATTAAAACTTAAATACTTGCACCCGGAGGGTGCATATATTTGCTAGTATATATAAATATATAATATGAAGATCTTACCGCGTGCATACACCTCATGGTATACAAAAATGCTAACTGGCTTCTTTTTACAACACTCCTGTCTGATGATTGTGTGAAACACATGAAACTTGAATAACGAAAATATAGTATTGATAATTTTAGGTTTTATTCCGACTCTGCTCGACTAGCATTGAGCACTCTTTCTATGCAAACATGTCTGGGTCATGTACGTCGGATGGATGATGTACGAATCCCGAAAGACATTCTTTATGCAGAGCTTACGTCTGGTAAAAGACAGATTGGTCGCCCCCAGCTGAGATTCATGGGTGTCTGCAAGAAAGAACTCGGGTGATGTGGCATTGCCCCTTCCAGCTGGGAAAATTTGGCTCTAGACCGCCCTTGGTGGCGCCAGAATCTCCGTAGAGGACTGCTCATGTCAGAAGTCACCCTGACGTAACACCATGAAGCTAAGAGGTCTAGAAGAAAGCAGTGGCAACAAAGCACCGGCACATCAAGATCTTCAGGGACAGCCTTTAAATGCGAAATCTGTGGTCGAGAATGTTTTCAAACATCGGACTTCACAGTCACAGGAGGCGTTGTAATTTCAGGGGCACAAACACTTTATTATAGTCTTCCGAGACTGAAATGCCAAATGCTTCATATATACAGTGTGTTCGGGATGAATTTGATAGTTTCATAAGGAAAAAGAAAAAGTGTTTGGTAGCAACAGAATTTAATGGATTGTAAAGAAATTCAACAGGCATGGAAATTACCACTATTAACAAGTTTCACTCAAAATAACCGCTATTAGCGTCGATCACAGCTTCAATCCTGCTCCGGAAACTGGAGCAAGCTGATGTTACAGTTTCCCTGGGAAGAGTCTCAAAAACTACCTTAATTCTCTCGATTAACTGGCCTTTTGTAGTACTGGCTTGGTGTCTTTCTCAACAGTTCCCCATACTTAATAATCCATGGGGTTAAGATCTTGGGAGTTCGGAGGCCAAACATTGGGACTGGTGTAGTCGTAAAAATTCGCCGACAACCATTTTTGACTTTTCCCAGGCGTGTGGCAGGGGGTCGAATCCTGCTGCCATACATATATTGCTTATTGAGAGTATTAAACCACCCAGAAAGTCACCTTTCACCACCTCCCGGTCATAAACACAACCACTTCCCAAAAAGATGAGATGAACTGAAACCTTATATCAGGAGTCCCCAGAAAAATATATATGAAGCCTCATGAATTATATGTGTACCATTTTCAATAAAGTTAGCGGTCTGATGAAACTCAGAGGAATACGCAGATATCTGTGGGCAGAAATAGATAACCGCAAAATGGCCGATTTTCAAGCCTTTTTCTTTACCAAATCTATATTAATAAGTCATCCACAGACACATGTTTCGGCGTTTCCCGTCTCTTCAGTGTGGTTAGACACAACAACTACCTCTGGCCAACTCCGATTGATATATATATATATATATATATATATATATATATATATATATATATAAGTTAAAAGAAAGGAAATGAATCCGACGG
>CM042170.1:5777237-5784737 GCA_023376005.1 Doryteuthis pealeii
GGAAGAAGAAGAATGAAAGAAGAATGAAAGAAGAAGAAGAAGAATGAAAGAAGAATGGAAGAAGAAAGAAGAGAATGAAAGAAGAATGAAGAAGAAAAAGAAAATGAAGAGAAGAAGAAGAATGAATGAATGAAGAATGAAGAAGAAAGAGAATGAAGGAGAAGAAGAAGAAGAATGAATGAAGAAGAAGAAGAAGAAGAAGAATGAATGAATGAATGAAGAAAGAAGAAGAAGAAGAAGAAGAAGAAGAATGAATGAATGAAAGAAGAAGAAGAAGAAGAATGAAAGAAGAAGAAGAAGAATGAATGAATGAAAGAAGAATAAGAAGAATGAATGAATGAATGAATGAAAGAAGAAGAAGAATGAATGAATGAATGAATGAAGAAGAAGAAGAATGAATGAATGAAGAAGAAGAAGAAGAATGGAATGAATGAATGAATGAAGAAGAAGAAGAATGAAAATGAAAGAAGAAGAAGAATGAATGAATGAAATGAATGAAAGAAGAAGAAGAAGAAGAAGAATGAATGAATGAATGAATGAAAGAAGAAGAAGAATGAATGAATAAATGAATGAAAGAAGAAGAAGAAGAAGAAGAAGAGAAGAAGAAGAAGAAGAAGAAGAAGAAGAAGAAGAAGACAGTGGTTTATTTTCATATATTACACAATATAAACAATGTTGCAAAAAACAAAACAAAACAAAAAAAACGTATTGTTGGTTGTTGTTGAGTAATGTGTGGAGGATGATCACTAATTAGGGCTGAGTCTATTCTAGTAGTGATCACCTCTGGGTTTTTTTGTTTTGTTTTGATTTGTTTTTATTCTTTTGTTTGTTTGTTGTTGTTGTTTGTTTGTTTTTTCTTGTTTTTTTTTGTTATTTTTGGTTTATCTTTACATAGTTTGGGAAGATCTTGCAGCATAACGGTTATCGTCGTACGAAGTGGTTGGTTGGTTGGTTAGATTTTATGGCATGTCAACCCTTGTTGGGTTATTTTATGCCAGATACATTTTGTTTTATTCATTCTTAATGGGTATTGAAAATTAATTTTTTAAACTTAATTTTTTAAAAACATTTTTTAACTCATTTTTTCTATTTTACCCATAGACGGGACCCTAACAGGTACTACCACTCCAGGTCAGAGTGGACCTGGGAGTAATGGCAATGAAGGGGTATTCCACACGCCCAGAGCTCCAGAATTGGAACCTCATCATCAGATAGAGTTTAACATCATACCGAGGACACTAAGACGCCCAGCCACCGCCTTCAAGCACATATATAATAAAAAAAGGGTTGGGGCTTGCCATAAGGGCAATACTGTTGCGTCAATCATATAGGTGTTAGAGCTTGACGTGACCAGCCGATTGATCAGAGGGGGCCTCTCCGCCCAACCGACCATCTAACCTAAGAAAAGGCTAAAATGGATTGTTGCATGTCATGGACTGCTCAGCCATCAAGATTCCATCCTGAAGCATCATGTCGCCACCACGGCCAACAGATGACCCCATTGGGTGATTGGGCGTCTAACCCTTCTGTAGAGGTGCAGTCGGAGTATCCTAAATTCCCAGGGCTTGAGGCAAATAGAATTAAATTCTAATGTCGCATAGGGCCAAATTCAAGTTGAAGTAGTAGTCGTCGTTAGTTCAGAAATAACATACACAAGGCTTATAGTCACAAAGGGTTGTTTATTCTTTTCTAGGTTCGTGGGTTCTTTTTCAGAGAGAAGGAAGAGAGAGAGAGAAGGAAGAGAGAGAGAGGGAGAGTATGGTCAAGTATTTCTATCTTCTAACACAGAATCATGTTCTGGACTACTATCCCAAACCCATACGGGGAACCTAGGGCGCTTCTGAATTCCAACAGGGCCCAGCCGAAAAAAAGACCGATTTTCTTCTTCTTCTGTTTCTCGTCCTGGGGTGGAAGAGTCACACACAATTCCGGTCAAAACCCGGAACTTCCGTTCCCATACTCAAATCCATTTCCGGGGTCATTCTTTGGTCATTGCCGGCACCCCGTTGTGAGTTTACTCTTCCAAACCTTAACCTTCTTCTTCTTCTATCTCCATTCTTCTTCTTCTTCTTCTTCTTCTTCTTCTTCTTCTTCTTCTTCTTCTTCTTCTTCTTCTCTCATTTCCTTTTCTTCTTCTTCTTCTTCTTCTTCTTTTTCTCATTTCCTTTTCTTCTTCTTCCTCATTTCCTTTTCTTCTTTCTTTTTCTCATTTCCTTTCTTCTTCTTCTTCTTTTCTTTTTCTTCTTCTTCTTCTTCTTCTTCTTCTCATTTCTTTTCTTCTTCTTCTTCTTCTTCTTCTTCTTCTTCTTCTTCTTCTTCTCTTTCCTTCTTCTTCTTCTTCTTCTTCTTCTTCTTTTCTTTTCTCTTCTTCTTCTTCTTTCTTCTTTTCTTTTTTCTTCTTTTCTTTTCTTCTTCTTTTCTTCTTTCTCTTCTTCTTCTTTTCTTCTTCTTCTTCTTTCTTCTTCTTTCTTTTTTTCTTCTCTTCTCATTTCTTTTCTTCTTCTTCTTTTCTTTTCTTCTTCTTCTCTTTCATTTCCTTTTCTTATTTCCTTTTCTTCTTCTTCTTCTCTTCTTCTTCTCTTCTCTTCTTCTTCTTCTTCTTCTTCTTCTCTTCTCTCTCTCTCTCTCTCTCTCTCTCTCTCTCTCTCTCCAGAAATCCGACTACCGTTTTATTTTTCAATTCCCGAATTCCCCGTAGACAATAATAATTATGCTACACTAATAATAATAAATTTAAAAAAACAAAGACAATACAAACACATCATACTTAGACACTTCGCAATGTTATTATTAAATCTCGTATTTTTTGTTTCTCTCCAAACACTAACAATCCTTCAACCTGAGATAACGTTTATTAATACACCAGTGGGATTACGTCATTAATGTTGTACCGGCCGTTCCTACAGTGGAGAACATGCACCGGTTCTCACTATAAATAGTGAGACACCGAGTGGAAAGGTAGCACTGTTCCCGTTAACGACAAGCTAGTCGTACATGTACCATTAATTGTAAATACACTTGTCTTATTTTACCCCATCTCGACTTGACTTCTTTTTACTGTTGGGACTAACATCACAACAATTAATATAAAACATTATGATTGGACAGTTCTACAATAATCCAAACCTGGGATCAGCATGGCTTGATTTTACCAATAAATCCTCATCCCTTCACCATTATAAAAACGTATTATTGTTTATAAAAATTCCTCTAAGATTAGGACAGATGCTATATTTGTTTTGTTTTACGGCATATCAACACTTCTTGGGTTATTTGCTGCCGAAATAAGTAATTTGGATAACGAAGGACCTAGGTCGCTTACAGTGCTTGCTGTTGGTTATTATAGCTAGTGATGTCGATGTTATAACGTTTCGGTCTGTTAGGCTTTCTTCAGGACAGTGGATTGAGTTCTCATGTTGAAGGATACCGTTCTCATACTGACGAGTCTTGAGGTCGTAAATAGGGAGGGGGTGGTCAATTGCTGATGTCAGTGGGAATGTTTAGGATGGTAGTGGGGGTTGTTTTTTTAGGTGTAGCTAATCAGGTCATGGAGAGGAATTGGGGTGATTTGGTGTGAATAGGGGTCGTCAGTGTATCGTAGACGCTGGGTGGAGATAGGGGTGTGGGTCGTGTCAGAGTAGGAAATGTTAGTAGGTTTTATTATATGTGTTTATTTATTATATAAAATGGACTCTCCCGTCGATTTTCGACGTATGAGGGTTCATACACACAATGAACTCCCACATAGGGATTTGTTTATAGTGGTGAAGGCTTGTGTTGGACCATCTACACTTTTTGGCACAGTCGATAGGAAAGAATTGGTGCATCAAGGGTTGCCACAAACCCAATCAACGACCGACCTCAGGAATTTTGAATTCAGAGTTATCCCTCTCCTAGACTGGTTACCTACCCAAGGCTGAAGAGCCCAGTCTGCCCTACTATTTAACCCATAGCTGGAGGGAGAATATATGGATTCATACCTTTCCCAAGGGTATTAGCGCTATGTGAAATGCCAACAGTTTCGTCTAGGAATTAAACTCGAATCGACGAGTCCATTTTCCACGACTCTAACCACTAGCCCACGCGCTTCCATAATTTATTTTATATATATATATATATATATATATATATATATATTAACAATGGAAAGGAGTAACCTACTCGAGTTTCATCGATTGATTCTACAGGGTTACATCAGTTAAATTAATCGAGTTTTCGATTGTACCAACTAAGATTAATCGACAACTCGATTAATTTAACTGATGTAACCCTGAAGAATCAATCGATGAAACTCGAGTAGGTTACTCCTTTCCATTGTTAAAATAAAATTTTGCTCTACATTGTATTGAGCATTTTGTATTTGTTTTTTCTCAGTCTTAACCCCTCGATCCAACGATCGTACTCATACCCACCGGTAAGCTACTACTTATACATTAACACACACACACACACACACACACACACATATATATATATATATATAATATATATTATATATATATGTGTGTGTGTGTGTGTGTGTGTGTGTTTATCAATGTTATTGATTACCTATAAGTATGTTTTTAGTATTTACTTAAATCTTTTATAACAATCAGTCACAGTACTAATATTCAACATATCAATTTTCATAAAGTAGTATTCATAATAAAAATACATTAAAACGCGCCCTTCGGGGGCTCCTAAGCGAGATTGCCCTCCTGGTTAGGGATTTCACGGGTATTATGCGCCGGACCGGTCAAGGATTATTTGGCCTCACATTTTCATGACTGGGAAAACCGTAAACATAATTTTCAGTTTAGATAAAGGAAACATTTTTGTGCTGCGGAGAAACATGGATCGAAGCAACCACCGTGGCGTCGATTTTTTTCTCCGTTACAGGCGCAGCAGGCCGTGGAGTGGGTCAGTCGGTTGGGAGGCAATGTACGTTTGGATATGGGGAGAGAGAGGGGTGGGGGGAGAAAGAGATAAAGAAAGAGAAAGAGATGGAAAAAGAGAGAGAGAGAGAGAAATATGGAGAGAGAGAGAGACAGACAGAGACAGAGACAGAGAGAGAGAGAGAGAGAGAGAGAAAAGGATGGAGAGAGAGAAATATGGATAGAGAGAGGGAGAGAAGAGAGAGTGAGAGAGAAAGAAAGAAAGATGGAGAGAGAGAGATAGAAAGATGGGGAGAGAAAGGGGCAGAGAGACAGAGGTACAGAGAGAGAGAGGGAGAGAGAGAGAGATGGAAACATATAGAGAGAAAGATGGAGAGAGAGAGAGAGAAAGATGGATAGAGAGAGGGATAGAAAGAGAGAGTGAGAGAGAAAGAAAGAAAGAAAGAATGAAAGAGATGGAGAGAGAGAGATAGAAAGATGGAGAGAGAGAGACGGAGAGACAGAGATACAGAGAGAGAGAGGGAGAGATAGAGAGATGGAAATATATAGAGAAAGATGGAGAGAGAGAGAGAAAGAGGGAGAGAGAGGAAGAGGGAGATATATATAGAGAGAGGGGGAAAAGAGAGAGAGAGGGGAAGAGAGAGAGAGAGAAGTATTAATGAATTCCGCATTTATTTGTTCCTAGTGATATTAAGTAAATACTCATGACAATTTCTCTAGAAGTTTCTCTATTCCTGTTGACTGCATTAAAAAATAAAAACGATATATTTGAGCAAAATTGAGCGAAAAATAGTTTAAAATGTATTAAAGATAAATTACATGTGTAATATTATTTTGTATTTTTACTGATGCTCATTATGTTACTAACTTTCGAATTAGACAAAAATTTGACCTTAAATAATCAATTTGATTAATTTTCGTTTTTAAAATGAAAACGACTCAACATGTTGTTAGTTCCCAGGATATAATTTTGTTAAAAAAAAGGCTGCAAACATTTACAACAACCTTTTTTCCATCTCTCTCTCTCTCTCTCTCTCTATATATATATATATATATATATATATATATATATATTATATACATTCTCTCTCTCTCTCTCTCTCTCTCTCTCTCTCTCTCTCTCTCTCTCTATCTATCTCTCTCTCACACACACACACACACACACACACACACACAATACCTGAATGCAATATATAATGTAATAGATACATAATTTTGTCAAAAATGCAGCATCAACCACTCTCTCTCTCTCTCTCTCTCTCTCTCTCTCTCTCTCTCTCTCTCTCTCTCTCTCTCTCTCTCTCACACACACACACCAATATCTGAATGCAATATATAGGTAATAGATACATAATTTTGTCAAAAAATGCAGCATCAACCCCCCTCTCTCTCTCTCTCTCTCTCTCTCTCTCTCTCTCTTTCATTCACTCTCATTCTCTCTAACACGCCCACACGCTCATACACACTCACACACACAAACACACACCACACACACACACACACACACACACCAATATCTAACTGCAATATATAAGGTAGTACATAATTTTGTAAAAAAATGCAGCATCAACCCTCTCTCTCTCTCTCTCCCCCTCTCTCACTCTCTCTCACACACACACACACACACACTTTCTCTCTCTCTCTCTCTCTCTCTCTCTCTCTCTCTCTCTCTCTCTCTCTCTCTCTCTCTCTCCTTTCACTCACTCACTCATTCTCTCTAACACAAACGTGCACACGCTCACACACACACACATACTCACACACCGATGTCTGAATGCAATATATAATGTAATAGATATATAATTTGAGCAAAGAAAGAACACAGAAAGAAGTTTGTTTATTGGAGGTTCATGCGGTCAGTGTGAGCATGCGTAAGTTAACCGGAAGTACCTGATAAGAAACATGTCTCCCACAAGATCTTCTTCACTGACCGCCTCCAAGGCATTTTCTTATCTTCTAATTGACCAAGAAAATCTGTGGAAAAATGGTCGTTTTCTTTTCCAGGCATCAAGTCGTCCCAGTTTCACCATTTGAAGACAATTTCGCTTTCTTCTTTCCACAGGAAATTCCGGTACAAGTCCTAAGCTTAGAATAAATTTCGATGAAAAGGTTTTATTTATACTAGCAAGAATATGCGCTCTCCGGGCGAGAGTATTTAAGTCTTAGTGTAATGAAATATATTAAATTAGAAAGACTAATAAAATTGAATAAGAACGCATATATAAAAAAAGATTAGATTTATTTTAATTATATTTTAATTGGTTTCTATATAAAATAATTCATAGGATTGATTTTAATACGTTGGAGGGTTAAATCGAAACTTAACGGACCTAAATTCCACCATCGTATGTCACGTATGCCTCCGAAAGAAAAAAATACAAAAATCAGGGAATTAACCGAATTTAATCAAAATTTTTAGTGTTGATATAATAATGAATAAAAGATATAATGCACCAGTAATTTTATTTAAAAACTTTTACATTTTTTCAGGCCAGTTAGCTTTGATTTCACGTATCTTTGAGGCATAACACAGATTCTCAGAGATACATGGATCAAAAGTTAATTGACCTGAAAAAATGTAAATGTTTTTTAAATAAAATAACTGGTACATTATATATTTTATTCA
>CM042170.1:5789737-5797237 GCA_023376005.1 Doryteuthis pealeii
TGAACAAGTCTCCTCCAAACCACACGATTCGTAGCTATCTTCTCCCATTCATGTATGTAAGATTGTGAAATATTTCAATATATATATATATATATATATATATATATATATATATAACTAGACAAAATGGGACCCGTTGGGTCACCCATTGAGGTCTGGGTAGATAATTAGATTAGGGAAAAGGGAGTTTGCATATTTAAAAAAAAATAAATACGGCCGGACAAAACATTAAGATCATTTTGTGAGATTTCTAAGAAAAGGAAGGTTTGACCTAATTCAAACGATGGGTTGCTGCTTATGAAATTTAACATACAAATACATTTCAAATTCTCCTATCTCTGTCTCTGTCTCTGTCTCTCTCTCTCTCTCTCTGTCTCTGTCTCTGTCTCTCTCTCTCTCTCTTTCTTAGGAGACAAAAGTTGATTCGGACAGCTTTAGTATAATATATATATATATATATATATATATATATATATATATAGTCATCCACAGACATATGTTTCGACTTATCAAGTCTCTTCAGTGTGGCTAGACATTTGTAAGCTACCTACAGCCGGCATTGAAAGCCGATCGGTTCAGCATCAGTCAGACACCTTAACCGCTCGGCTATATTTACCTACAGAATGCGAGGGGGGTAACTGTTTTATATATAAGTATAGCTGCACTGATGAGCGGTAAACCCCGAAACTCGCGTCTGTAGATTGCTTTATATATATATATATATATATATATATATATATGACTTTTTAAAATTTCCTCACGTATATATAAGAAAATTTCAAACGAATTCAACTAAAAGATTGTTTTCACTGAACAGATGGACTCGTCAGTTTTAATACATTTCTTTGTCCGAATTTTTGTGGCTTATCAAACACTTAGAAAACCTTTAAAATCTTTTCTAAAAACAATTTCTTTCACAAGAAATTTTCTCCTTACGATGACCTAAGGTCGAAACTAATTGAGAACAATCAAGAAATAAATAGCATAAAAGAAATATTCCTGTTTGTCTTATCATTTTGGTTTCACCTTATATATATACTAGAAGCGGCTACCCGGCGTTGCCTGGGTAGAGGGGGGATAATAAAAAAAGTTAGTCACGCAGATCCATTGATTGTTTTGTCTTTCATGATTGATATTTTTTAAATCAAGAACACAACCAATGACTTTCTTTTCTCTTACTATCCAAATCCTCATTTTTAAATATCTTCTCAGATATAAATAAAATCTTCATTATTTTTGCTCAAAAAGCAAGCTCTGGTGATGGTGAATGTTTATGTATATTTACTTTGACATTAATTGTTTTATTTTAGTTGTTTCCTCCAGACATACATACATACATACATACAGACCAACTGTCCTTTATATATGTATAGATATATAAGTTGACTGTTACTTCTTTACAGAAGAAAGCCATCTCAATTTCGCAAAAAAGTGCCCGTGGGAACGTACGTGGCTCCTCACGTCAACCTCACCCTCGCAATTGATTCAGGATGCCGTGCGGAAGATCTGCCAGGGGCGATGACCGATAAGGACGGTTGGAGAGAGAGAGAGAGAGAGAGAGAGAGAGAGAGAGAGAGAGAGAGAGAGAGTTATAGATATTTGTGCTGTCAACGCAACCCTGTGATGAAGATATATGAGAGATAGAGAGACAGAGAGACAGAGAGGGGGTGAGAGAGAGTTATAGGTATTCGTGCTGTCAGCGCAACCTGATGATCAATATATATATATACTAGCAAATATATGCATAAGTATTGTTTTAATGTAATAAAATATTGTATTAAATTAGAAAGGCTAATGAAACTAATAAGAATACAGATAAAAAGATTAAACAGAGGGAGTATAATCAGCAACTGAAACTCACTCTTCCATCACTCTCGTCTTTCATTGTTATTTTTTCTAATTTAGGTATTTAGTTAAAAGAGGAAGTAAAGAATAAAATGACAGTTATTTTATTTTGTTAATGGATTTCATTTAAGATTCATCGAACGTTAGAAATCAATAATACTAAGCACATATTATTAAATTCGATTTTTTAATATTAATATGCAAATTAGCCTTCCCGTTTACATTGTAAAGCGCTATTTGTTGTATAATAGCATGTAGACATAGTTAACAGTATTAATAATGTAGACAATTTTATTAATAATGAGGTTTAGATAAAAATAAATCATGGAAATGTGATGTCAATAACTAAGAGAATTGTGACTTGAGTAGGAATATAGTTTCGGTTACAGACCGAAAATACACAATCTCCATTATAATAAGATATATATATATATTTCAGGAGACACCGCCTAGTGTATTTTAGAGTAGGAGGCCGGAACGTCAGCATCTGAAAATCACCTTTGGCTGCCTGTAGGATTTATATAGCGAAAATATCATAAGAATTTTTTAGACTAATATCTTCATCTTTGTTGTTTATATTTCTTTATTATTTCTTTTGTAGCCTTCATTCTGGTCTAGTTCTTCTGTCTGAAACACAATGATTTTTTTTTTTCGAACTTGTAACCTCGTCTTTCTTCCAACGTTCGATACCGCTCATTGCCAACTCAGCGCTTAAATAGCACGGTTTACTTTTTCAGTAGGCACCGTCTAGCGTAATTGAGAGCTGGAGGCCGGGACGACAGCATCCGAAAATCACCTTTGGCTGCCCGTAGGATTTATATAGCGAAAATATCCTAAGAACTTTTTAGACTAATATCTTCATCTTTATTGTTTATATTTCTTTGTTTTTGCCATTCTACATTCTGGCCTAGTTCTACTGTCTGAAATACAATGATTTTTTTTTCGAACGTAACATCCTCTTTTTTCCAATGTTTGATACCGGCCATTGCCAACTCGGCGCTTAAATAGCATGGTTTACTTTTTCAGCAGGCACTGCCTAGCTTATTTTAGGACAGGAGGCCAGGACGACAGCATCCGAAAATCACCGAAATAAATGCGAATCTAATCTTAAAATGTCAGAGTGATGGCAAGAAATCTTTGACCGACCTTCGTCGTTGGCCTTAAATGTCAGCAGATTCTTGACCTTCTTGTTGGTGTCGTGCAAATGAACCAATCTTGTTTAAATACAGAGACATATGGACCTTACAGGCTTGACCATTATCATCGCAATGCTTTAGGCCCCTTTATCTTTAATGTACTTTATATATACATACACACACACACACACACACACACATATATATATATATATATATATATATATATATATATATTACGAATCTTTGCTAATCCACGAAGCAAATTAATTTACTTCTAGGTTAATAAAAATCGATTTAAAAAGTGCTCAATAAAAAGAGTTAAATATAGGGTTTTTTTAAGCGAATTTAATAAAATATTCCAACTGCAGTTTCTTGCCGTAGCAATTCTTCAGGGAAATGTTGAAATTTAACATAGCCAAAAACAAGTTATAACTAGAGGCTTTTAAAAAATTCTATGAAAAATCAATTAATAGTCCGATTTTCACGAAAATCTCCAAAATTACTTACCTTTTGAAAATATGTCTGAATAGTTTTTTCTAAAATATATTAGGGGAAATATTTTTTACGAGGACTACCCCCTTCCTATTTTATTCTATGAAATATGAAAAAATGAACCGACAAAAAACGATTTTTTTTTTTTTTTCATAAAGTCTGAATAATTATATCAGAAGATTTTTATAAGTTTCAATGCGAGAGCTTTTTAGTAAAAGAACCGTGAATACAGAATTCTGCTAAAAACTATCAATAAAGAAACTGACCCTGTTGTAAAAAACGGACTGTTTTACTTATTTTTCAAGATAACACTGAGTAATTCTTTCCTAATCGGATAATTAGATCTTTGAGTTAACTGTTTTTCTTTGTAACAACACTTTATGTTCGTTATTTCTTTTTTGCGAGATTTTAAAAAAGTCCAAAAATGTTTACGTTTCTTCCTTCAATATGGCCTAAAGTGATAACGTGACGTATTTTGGTGGTAACTATCATTCAAGATAAGATCGCCATGTTTTTAATCAATACATTAGTCTCAAGAAATGATTTGGTTTGTTTTGTTTTACGGCATATCAACCTCAGTAGGTCATTTAATGCCGATAAAGTTTTGAAATAAATCAATTCTTAATGGATAATACATTTTTTTTATAAATACATTTTTCTATTTAACCCATAGATGGGGCCCTAACAGGTACTACCACTCCAGGTCAGAGTGGACCAGGGAGCAATGGTGATGAACGGGTGCTCCACATTCCCCAAACCACCAAAACTGGAACCTCACCATCAGATAGAGTTTAACGTCATTCCCAGGACATGTAGACCCGCAGCCACCGCCTTCTAGCACCCATATGATAAAAAGGGGTTGGGCCTTGCCATAAAGGCAATAGGGTTGGGAAAATCATATAGGTGCTAGGGATTGACGTGACCAGCCGATTGATCGGAGGGGGCCTTTCCGACCGCCCGTCTAGCCCAAGATAGGGCCAAAGTGGAGTATTGCATGTCATGAACTGCTCATCCACCTGGGCTCTATCCTTAAGCATCACGGGTCACCACCCACGGCCAACAGGTGGCCCCATTGGGGGAGTCTTACCCCTCTGCAGAGGTGCAGTCGGTGCATTCTAACGCCCCTGCCGACAGGGCGGTCTCAAGAAATGAAACATGAAGTTCCCATTTATTCCAGCAGTGTTTTCAGCGTGATAGATAATAACAAGAAATGCAACGGTAATATAAGAATAAAAAAACGTGGGTGAGCATTTTTTCAACAAGTTGAATCATTACTAATATTATGATAATTTTGATTCGTGTATAGATTTCAAACTCTCAAAAGTAGTATCAATTCCCGGACCCCCAAGAGCTAATATTTTTCAACGCGTTCGGTTTCTGCTAACACGATTAGATCTTTTGATTTATGCAAGTTTCAAGATCTCAAATGTGCAATTTATAGGATCGTTCAAGAGCGACGTGCAATCTTTAAAGCTTTTTAAGTTAAGTTGAACTCTTCTACTAAACATAGTTTTGATACACGCGTCGATTTCAGACTCTCAAAAAGAAGTATTGATATCATCGTTGAACCCCCAAGAGCGACATTGACTAATACTAATGATTTTGATTTAAACATCAATTTGAGACTCTTCAAGGTAGTATTCATGTAATCGTCGACCCCTAAGTGCGATGTGGACATATTTTTCAACAAGCTGGCCTTATATTAATGCTATGATAATGTTGATCTACACATAAATTCTAGACTCTTCAAGGTAGTATCCCTGTAATCATCGATCCCCAAGTGCGATGTGGACATATTTTTCAACATTATTATTTGGAAGCGCGGTGGTGTATTGGTTAGAGTCGTAGGAAATGGACTCGTTGACCCGAGTTCAATTCCTGGACGAAGCCACAGTTCATATAACGCTAATATCCTTGGGAAAGTTATGAATCCAACTATTCTCACTCCAGCTATGGGTAAAGGCAGACTGGGCCCTTTTTAGGCAACCAATCTAGAAGGAAAACTCTGAATTCAAGATCTGGTCACTACTAGAATAGGCTCAGGCCTACTTAGTGATGTATTTCCATGTTGTTTAATAAAAAAAAATTAATACTATAATAATGTTGATCTACACATAAATTCTAGACTCTTCAAGGTATTATCCCTGTAGTAGTCGACCCCCAAGAGCGATACGGACATATTTTTCAACAAACTGGCCTTATATTGATGCTATGATAATGTTGATCTACTCATAAATTGGTATAAATACAGAATAGGGCGCAAGAGATAATACTATTAGAATCGCATTTTACGTTTAAATAGCATTAGAAACTCCCAAAGTAGCCTAAACCTTACCCTATCCCTAACCCTTACCCTAACCGTATCGTTTCGGATATTTCCGTGAAATGTAATGCCTTTTATACGTAATCTAATGATATTATCTTTTGCGCGCTATTGTGCATTCGTACCCATTAATTTTACACTCTCCAAAGTAATATTCATATAATCGTTGCCACCCAAGTGGGATGTGGACATATTCACCAACCAGCTGGCCTTCTATTAATGCTATGATAATGTTGATTTACACTTAAATTCCTGACTCTTCAAAGTAGTATTCTCTAACTCTAACCCTAGCGTCTCAAAGGTTTGGGTATTTCTGTGAAATTTAATGCTTTTTATACGTAGAAAAAGTAGTCATCGGGATGGCCTAAAGTCGGTATCAGCCGGGCAGTAAGGGAACCTATCCCCTTTTCACTAGCACGCGAACAAGGAGATTGGTTTTGCGTCTGAGTTGGAGTGCCACACCTACCACCAGCTCCTTACTTTACCGCACATATCCCTGTGCTATTAATACGCTGAGTTGGCGAAGTAATGAATACCCATTAATATAACCTTTTTCTTTGTTCCCTGATATTTACTCGGCACACGCCTCCGACTTTTAATGAGAAAAACCCAACCTACTCATTTCCTGCCGACCTTCACATTTTAAGGTCTCTAGTAGACAACCACATGGGTCAAACGAGGCAGTGGTCCTTCCTATATAATTCCCCTATTAACTACAATGACCCTGGACTAAACAACCCCTTTGTACATTATTTGTGTTAGTGTCCAAACTTGGACATGACCCATCTTATTATTTTGAATGAAATACTTGGAGGGTCAATTACTGTACCGCCATCAACTCTCGGACATAGGATGAATCGAACAATGATTCTAGCCTGGCGGGTGAAGTTCAGTCCTACACAGAACAGCCCTAATTTTTGGTATCAGTATTCAGTATACTAACACAAAACTTTCGCATAGATGGACAATTTTTTTTTTTAAATGAAAAATCGACCTACCCTAATGCTCAATTATTGATATCATAGCAAAGAAAAAGGCTTAAATACTGGTCATATTAGCAGTTTGGTTTGTTTTGTCTTACGGCATATCAACCTCAGTGGGTTATTTAATGCCGATAAAGTTTTTAAATAAATCAATTCTTAATGGATAATACAATTTTGTTTATTAACTCATGTTTTTCTATTTACCCCATAGATGGGACCCTAACAGATACTACCGCTCCGGTCAGAGTGGACCAGGGAGCAATGGTGATGAAGGGGTGCTCCACATTCCCCAAACCTCCAAAAAAGGAACCTCACAATCAGATAGAGTTTAACGTCATTCCCAGGACATGTAGAGCCTCAGTCACCGCCTTCTAGCACCCATATGATAAAAAGGGGTTGGGGCTTGCCAGAAGGGCAATAGGGTTGGGAAAATCATATAGGTGCTAGGGCTTGACGTGACCAGCCAAGAGTGGAGTATTGCAAGTCATGAACTGCTCATCCACCTGGGTTCTATCCTTAATCATCACGGGTCGCCACCCACGGCCAACAGGTAGCCCCATTGGGGGAGTCTTACCCCTCTGCAGAGCGACATATTAGCAGTTAAGGGCGACATATTAGCAGTTATGAATTCATTTCCACCGATGTATATAGGCTTCATCGGACTTCGAATTTTATAGAAATGGTCTCGAAAGGGTGAGGATTATATTTTTTTTTTTGT
>CM042170.1:5802237-5813027 GCA_023376005.1 Doryteuthis pealeii
TAAATGTTGCTAATATGGGAACCTGCCAGGTCTAATAAATGTTGCTCATTTTGGGTGGACTGCCAGGTGTAATAAATGTTGCTCATTTGGGAACAAGCCAGGTCTAATACATGTTGCTCATGTTAGAACCCTCCAGAACTAATAAATGTTGCTCACCTTGGTACCTGCCAGGTCAAATAAATGTTGCTCATGTTAGAACCCTCCAGAACTAATAAATGTTGCTCATGTTGGTACCTGCCAGGTCAAATAAATGTTGCTCATGTTAGAACCCTCCAGAACTAATAAATGTTGCTCATGTGGTACCCAGGTCAAATAAATGTGCTCATGTTAGAACTCATAATGTTGCTCATGACCAGGTCAAATAAATGTTGCTCATGTTAGAACCCTCCAGAACTAATAAATGTTGCTCATGTTGGTACCTGCCAGGTCAAATAAATGTTGCTCATGTTAGAACCCTCCAGAACTAATAAATGTTGCTCATGTTGGTACCTGCCAGGTCTAATACATGTTGCTCATGTTAGAACCCTCCAGAACTAATAAATGTTGCTCATGTTGGTACCTGCCAGGTCAAATAAATGTTGCTAATGTTAGAACCCTCCAGAACTAATAAATGTTGCTCATGTTGGTACCTGCCAGGTCTAATACATGTTGCTCATGTTGGAACGTGGCAGATCTAATAAATGTTGCTCATGTTGGTACCTGCCAGGTCAATAAATGTTTTCATTTTAGAACCCTCAGATCTAATAAATGTTGCTCATGTTAGAACTGCCAGATCTTAATAAATGTTGCTCATGTTGGTACCTGCCAGGTCTAATACATGTTGCTCATGTTGGTACCTGCCAGATCTAATAAATGTTGCTCATGTTAGAACTGCCAGATCTAATAAATGTTGCTCATGTTGGTACCTGCCAGCTAATAATGTTGCTCATGTTGGTACCTGCCAGATCTAATAAATGTTTGCTCATGTACCTGCCAGGTCTAATACATGTTGCTCATGTTGGAACGTGGCAGATCTAATAAATGTTGCTCATGTGGTACCTGCCAGGTCAAATAAATGTTGCTCATGTTAGAACCCTCCAGAACAAATAAATGTTGCTCATGTTGGTACTGCCAGGTCTAACACATGTTGCTCATGTTGAAACGTAGCAGATCTAATAAATGTTGCTCATGTTGGTACCTGCCAGGTCAAATAAATGTTGTTCATGTTAGAACCTCCAGATCTAATAAATGTTGCTCATGTTAGAACCTGCCAGATCTAATAAATGTTGCTCATGTGGTACTACCAGGTCTAATAAATGTTGTTCATGTTAGAACTCTCCAGATCTAATAAATGTTGCTCATGTTAAGAACCTGCCAGATCTAAATAAATGTTGCTCATGTTAGACCTCCAGATCTAATAAATGTTGCTCATGTTGGTACCTGCCAGATCTAATAAATGTTGCTCATGTGGTACCTGCAGGTCTAACAATGTTGCTCATGTTGAAACGTAGCAGATCTAATAAATGTTGCTCATGTTGGTACCTGCCAGGTCAAATAAATGTTGTTCATGTTAGAACCCTCCAGATCTAATAAATGTTGCTCATGTTAGAACCTGCCAGATCTAATAAATGTTGCTCATGCAGGTAACTGCCAGGTCTAATAAATGTTGTTCATGTTAGAACTCTCCAGATCTAATAAGTTTCATGTTAGAACCTGCCAATCTAATAAATGTTGCTCATGTTAGAACCCTTCAGATCTAATAATGTTGCTCATGTTAGAACCCCTCCAGATCTTTATAAATGTTGCTCATGTTGGTACCTGTCAGGTCTAATACATGTTGCTCATGTTAGAAACCTCCAGTACTAATAAATGTTGCTCATGTTGGTACCTGTCAGGTCTAATACATGTTGCTCATGTTAGAAACCTCCAGTACTAATAATGTTTGCTCATGTTAGTACCTGCCAGGTCTAATACATGTTGCTCATGTTAGAACCCTCAGATCTAATAAATGTTGCTCATGTTAGAACCTGCCAGATCTTAAAAAATGTTGCTCATGTTGGTACCTGCCAGGTCTAATACAGGTTGCTCATGTTGGTACCTGCCAGATCTAATAAATGTTGCTCATGTTACCTGCCAGTTCTAATACATGTTGCTCATGTTGGAACGTGGCAGATCTAATAAATGTTGCTCATGTTGTACCTGCCAGGTCAAATAAACGTTGCTCATGTTAAGAACCCTCCAGAACAAATAAATGTTGCTCATGTTAGAACCTGCAGATCTAATAATGTTGCTCATTGTTGTACCTGCCAGGTACAAATAGATGTTGTTCATGTTAGAAACCCTCCAGATCTAATAAATGTTTGCTCATGTTGGTGGCTGCCAGGTCATAGATGTTGTTCATGTAGAAGACCCTCCAGATCTAATAATGTTGCTCCGATTAGTACCTGCCAGGTCAAATAGATGTTGTTCATGTTAGAACCTCCAGATCTAATAAATGTTTGCTCATGTTGGTGCCTGCAGGTCTAATACGATGTTGTTCATGTTAGCACCTCCAGATTCTATAAATGTTGCTCAGTTGGTGCTGCCAGGTCTAAATAGATGTTGTTCATGTTAGAACCCTCCAGATCTAATAAATTTGCTCATGTTGGTGCCTGCCAGGTCAAATAGATGTTGTTCATGTTAGAACCTCCAGATCTAATAAATGTTGCTCATGTTGGTGCCTGCGGTCTAATAGATGTTTGTTCATGTTAGAACCCTCCATATCTAATAAATGTTGCTCATGTTTGGTACTGTCAGGTCCAAATGACTGTTGTATGTAGATACCCTCCAGATCTATATAAATGTTGCTCATGTTTGGAGTACTGCCAGGTCAAATAGAGTTGTTCATGTTAGAACCCTCCAGATCTAATAAATGTTGCTCATGTTGGTAGCCTGCAGGTCAAATTAGTGCTGTTCTTGTTAGACCTCCAAGATCTTTAAAATGACATGTTGGTGCCCTGCAGGTCAATAGATTTTGTTCAAATGTTATGAACGCCTCCAGATCTAATAAATGTTGCTGCATGTTGGTCCTGCCAGGTCAAATAGATGTTGTTCATGTTAGAACCTCCCAGATCTAATAAAATGTTGCTCAATGTTGGTACTGCCAGGTCAATAGATGTTGTTCATGTTGGACCTCCAAACGAACCGCACTCATGGTTGATGACATGAGGATAAATGTGTATCACCATGTTAGACCCTCAGATTAATAATGTTGCTCAAGTTGGTGCCTGCCAGGTCAAGATAGATGTTGTTCATGTTAGAACCCTCCAGATCTAATAAATGTTGCTCATGTTGGTGCCTGCCAGGTCAAATAGATTGTTTTCATGTTAGACCTCCAGATGAATGATTCAGCATCATAGCTGCCAGGTAAATAGATGTTGTCATATGGAGAAACCTCCAGATCTAATAAATGTTGCTCATGTTGGTGGCCTGCCAGGTCAATAGATGTTGTTCATGAGTTAGACCCTCCAGATCTAATAAATGTTGCTCATGTTGGTGCCTGCCAGGTCAATAGATGTTGTTCATGTTAGAACCCTCCAGATCTAATAAATGTTGCTTCATGTTGGTGCCTGCAGGTCAATTAATGTTGTTCATGTTAGAAACCTCCAGATCTAATAAATGTTAGCTCATGGTGGTGCCTGCCAGGTCTAATAGATGATTCCATGTTAGAACCCCTCCAGATGTGCTCTCAATCGTTTGTGGCTGCCCAGGTCAATAGAGTTGTTCATGTTAGAACCCTCCAGATCTATGAAGTGTTGCTCATGTTGGTTGCCTGCCAGGTCTAATAATATGTTTGTTCATAGTAGCCACCCTCCAGAATCTAATAAATGTTGCTCACTGTTTGGTACCTGCCAGGTCAAGATAGATGTTGTTCATAGTAGAACCCTCACCAGATCTAATAATGTTGCTCATGTGTGGTGCCTGCCAGGTCAAATAGATGTTGTTCATGTTAGAACCGCTCCAGATTAATAAATGTTGCTCAATGTTGGGTGGACCTGCAAGTCAAAATAGATGTTGTTCATGTTAGAACCTGCCAGATCTAATAACATGTTGCTCAGTTGGTGCCTAGAAGAACTAATAAATGTTGTTCAAAAATAGACCTCCAGATCTAAATAAATGTTGCTCATGTTGGTACCTGCCAGGTCTAACTATTCGATTGTTTCATCGGTTGAACCGACCAGATCTAATAAATTTGCTCATGTTGGAACCTGCCAGTCTAATAAAATGTTAGCTCATGTGGTAAAACCTGCCAGGTGAAATAAATGTCTCATGTTAGAACCCTCCAACCAAGAACATAAATGTTGCTCATCTGTTGGTACCTGCCAGGTCTAATACATGTTGCTCATGTTGGAACGTGCCAGATCTAATAAATGTTGCTCATGTTGGCATCGCAGATTCTGAACCTGCCAGATCTAATAAATGTTTTCATGTTAGAACCTCCCAGATCTAATAAAATGTTGCTCATGTTGGTACCTGCCAGGTCAAATAGATGTGTTCATGTTAGAACCCTCCAATCTAATAAATGTTTGCTCAGTTGGTGCCTGCCAGTCTATAAAATGTTGTTCATGTTAGAAGCCTCCAGATCTAATAAATGTTGCTCATGTTGGTACGCTCTGCCAGGTTTCAAATAGATGTTGTTCAGGTTAGAACCCTCCAGATCTAATAAATGTTGCTCATGTTTGGTGCCTGCCAGGTCTAATAAATGTTGTTGTTAGAAACCCTCCAGACTAATAAATGTGCTCATGTTGGTGCCTGCCAGGTCAAATATTGTTGTTCATGTTAGTAACCCTCCAGATCTAATAAATGTTGCTCATGTTGGTACCTGCCAGGTCTAATAAATGTTGTCAGTTAGAACTCAGCATCAATAAATGTTGCTCATGTTGGTTGCCTGCCAGGTCAAATAGATGTTGTTCATGTTAGAACCCTCCATATCTAGATAATGTTGCTTCATGTTGGTACCTGCCAGGTCAGAATTAGATGTGTTCATGTTTAGAACCCTCCATAAATCTATAATGTTGCTCAGTTGTACCTGCCAGTCAAATAGATGTGTTCATGGGTAGAAACCCTCCCATTCTAAAAAGTTGCTATGTTGCTACTGCCAGGTCAAAAGATGTTGTTCTGTGATAGAACCCTCATATCTAATAAATAGTTGCTCATGTTGGTACCTCCAGCGTCAAATAGATGTGTTCATGTGTAGAACCCCTCCATAGCAATAAATGTTGCTCATGTTGGTACCTGCCAGGTCAAATAGATGTTTCATGTTAGAACCCCTCCAGATCTAATAAATTGCTCATGTTGGTGCCTGCCAGGTCTAATAAGATGTTCATGTTAGAACCCTCCATATCTAATAAAGTTGCTCATGTTGGTAACCTCAGAGTCTAATAAATGTTGTTGCATGTTTAGAACCCCCAGATCTAATAATGTTGGGCTCAATTGTTGCGTACCTGCAGGTCTAATAAAATGTTGTTCCATGTTAGAACCCTCCATATCTAATAAATGTTGCTCATGTTGGGCCTGCCAGGTCAAATAGCATGTTGTTCATGTAGAACCCTCCAGAATCAATAAAGGTGCTCATTGGCTGCCTGCCAGGTCAAATAGATGTTCATGTTAGAACCCTCCATATCTAATAAAATGTGCTCGATGTGGTTACCTGCCAGGGCTAATAGATGTTGTCATCGTTAGAACCCTCCAGATCGAATAAAGTTGCCTCATGTTGGTGCCTGCAGGTCTCTAATAGATGTGTTCATGTAGAACCCCTCGATTATCTAATAAATGTTGCTCATGGTGGTACCTGCCAGGCTAATAAATGTTGTTCATGTTAGAACCCTCCATATCTAATAAATGTTGCTCAATGTTGCGTTACCTGCCAGGTCTAATAAATCGTGGTTATGTTAGAACCCCTCCATATCTAATAAATGTTGCTCATGTGCGTACCTGCCAGGTCAAATAATGTTGTTCATGTAGAACCCTCCATATCTATGAAATTTGCTCATGTGGTAACGCTTGCCAGGTCAAATAGATGTTGTTTCATGGTTAGAACCCTCCATATCTAATAAATGTTGCTCATGTGCGTACCTGCCAGGCAAATAGATGTTGTTCATGTTAGAACCTCCATATCTAATAATATGTGCTCATGTTGGTGCCTGCCAGTCAAAATAGATTTGTTTTCAGTAGAACCCTCATATACTATAAAGTTGCTCAGTTGGTGCCTGCCAGGTCAAATAGATGTTGCTTCATGTAGAAACCCTCCAATCTAAAAATGTTGCCTCATGTTGGGTACCTGCCAGTCTAAAAACATGTTTGTCATGATTAGAACCTCATATCTAATAATGTTGCTCATGTTGCGTACCTGCCAGGTTCAAATAGGTTATGTTCATGTTGGAAACCCCTCCATATCTAATAAATGTTGCCATGTTTCGGACCTGCCAGGTCTAATAAATGTTTTCATGTTAACCTCCATATCAAAAAATGTTGCTCATGTTGGTACCTGCCGAGGTCTAATAAAATGTTGTCATGTAGAACCCTCCATATCTAAATAATTGTGCCTCTGTGGGACCTGCCAGGTCTAATAAATGTTGTTTGCATGTTAGAACCCCCATATCTAATAAATTTGCTCATGTGGTACCATGCCAGCGTCTATAAAATGGGTTGTTCATGTTAGAACCCTCATATCTAATAAATGTTGTCATGTGGTATCCAGTCTGAAAAATGTGTTCATGTTCAGAACTCTCTATATCTAAATAAATGTTGCTCAATGTTGGTACCTGCAGTCTAATAAATGTTGGTTCAGGTTTAGAACCCTCCATATCAAATAACATGTTGCCTCATGTTGGTACTGCCAGGTGTCTAATAAATGTTGTTCATGTTAGAACCCTCGCATAAATCTAATTAAATAGTTGCCTCATGTGCGTACCTGCCAGGTCAAATAGATGTTGTTCATGTTAGAACCCTCCCATATCAAGAAAGTTGCTTCATTGTTGCGTACCTGCCAGGTCTAATAAATGTCTGTTCTGTTAGAAGCCTCCATGATACTAATAAATGTTGCTCATGTTGGTACCCTGCCAGGTCCCTAATAAATGTTGTTCATGATATAGAACCCTCCAATAATCTAAAAATGTTGCTCATGTTTGGTACTGCCAGGTCTAATAAATGTGTCATGTTAGAACCCTCATACTAATAAATGTTGCTATGTTTGCTACCTGCCAGGTCTAATAAATGTTGTTCATGTTAGAACCCTCCATATCTAATAAATGTTGCTCATGTTGGTTACCTGCCAGGTTCAAATAGAATGTGTTTCATGTTAGACCCTCCATATCTAATAAATGTTGCTCATTGTGGTACCTGCCAGGTCTAATAAATGTCTGTTCATGTTAGAACCTCCATATCTGAATAATAGTGTTGCTCATGTGGTACCTGCCAGCGTCCAAATAGATGTTGTTCATGTTAAACCCTCCATATTCTAAGTAAATGTTAGCTCATGTGTACCTGCCAGTTCAAATAGATGTTGTTCATGTTGAGGAACCCTCATATCCTAATAAAAGTTGCTCATGTTGTACCCGTGCCATGAGTTCAAATAGATTTGTTCATGTTAGAACCCTCCATATCTAATAAATGTTGCTCATGTTGGTACCCCCCCCCCCCCCCATAGCCAGCGTCAATAGAGTCTGTTCATGTTAAACCCGCCAATCTAATAAATGTTGCTCATGTTGGTACCGCAGTCAAATAATGTCGGTTCATGTTAGAACCCCTGCATATCTAATAAGAGTTTGCTCATGTTGGTACCTAGCCAGGTCTAGATAAATGTTGTCATGTTAGAAACCTCCATATCTAATAAATGTCTGCTCATGTTGGTACCTGCCAAGGTCAAATAGATGTTGTTCAGTTAGAACCTCCAGATCTAATAAAAGTTGCTCATGTTGCCTGCCAGGTCAAATAGATGTGCTTCATGTGAGAACCTCCATATTCTAATAAATGTTGCTCATGTTGTACCTGCCAGGTCTTAATAGATGTTGTTCATGTTAGAAACCCTCCAGATCAATAAATGTTGCTCATGTTGGGCCTGCTCAGGTCTAATAAGATGTTGTTCATGTTAGAACCCCCATATTAATAAATGTTGCTCATGTTGGCTACCTGCGCAGGTTCTTAATAAATGCTTGTTCATGCTTAGAACCCTCCATATCTAAATAAATGTTGCCTCATGTGGTACCTGCCAGGTTAATATAAATGGTTCATGTTATGAACCTCCATATCGTAATAAATGTTGCTCATGTTGGTACCTGCCAGGTCTAATAAATTTGTTCATGTCTAGAACCTCCCATATCTAAAAATGTTGCTCATGTTGGTACCTGCCAGCGTCAAATAGATGTTGTTTCATGTTCAGAACCTACCATATCGAAAAATGTGCCATGATGGTACCTGTTGGCCAGGTCAAAAGATGTTGTTCATGTTAGAACCTCCATATCTAATAAATGTTGCTCATGTATGGTACCCTGCCAGGTCAAATAGAATGTTGTTCATGTATAAAACCCTCCATATCTAATAAATGTTGCTCATGTTGGTACCTGCCAGCGTCAAATAGATGTGTTCATGAGACCCTCCATATCTAATAAATGTGCTCATGTTGTGGGGGGATACCTGCCAGGTCAAATAGATGTTGTCATGTTAGAACCCTCCATATCTAATAAATGTTGCCTCATTGTGGGTACCTGCCAGGTTCAAATAATGTTGTTTTTTAGAACCCTCCAATCTAATAAATGTTGCTTCTTGTTGGTAGCCTGCCAGGTCTAATAGATGTTGTCAGTTAACCCTCCATATCTAAAAATGTTGCGTTCATTTTGGTACCTGCCAGTCTAAAAATGTTGTCATGTAGAACCTCTATTTTTTTTTATCTAATAAATGTTGCTCATGTTGTACCGCAGGTTCTAATAAATGTTGTTCATAGTTAAACCCATCCATATCTAATAAATTGTTGCTTCATGTTGGCTGCCTGCGCAGTCAAATAGATTTGTTCATGTAGAACCCTCCAGTTCTAATAAATTGTTGCTTCATCGTTGTGCGTGCCAGGTCAAATAGATGTTTTTCATGTTAGAACCCTTCCAGATCTAATAATGTTGCCTTCATTGTTGGTGCCCTGCCAGGTCAAAATAGATGTGTTATGTTTAGAACCCTCCAGATCAATAAATGTTGCTCATGTGGCCTGCCAGGTCTAATAAATGTTGTTCATTTAAGAACCCTCCATTATCTAATAAATGTGCTCATGTTGGTAACTGCCAGGTCAAATAGGTTGCTTCATGTTTAGAACCCTCCAAATCAATAAATGTTGCTCATGTGGTACCTGCCAGTCAAATAGATTTCATGTTAGGAACCCTCCAGGAATTCTAATAAATGTTGCTCATGTGCGTACCTGCCAGGTTCAAATAATGTTTGTTCATGTTAGAACCCTCCAGATCCTAAAGAATGGGTTGCTCATGTGGTACCTGCCCAGGTCAAATAGATGTCTGTTCATGTTAGAACCTCCAGATCTAATAAAATGTTGCCTCATGTTGGTGCCGCCAGGTCTAATAGATGTTGTCATGTTAGAAACCCTCCAGACTAATAAATGTTGCTCATGTTTGGTGCCTGCCAGGTCAAATAAATGTTGTTTCATGGTTAGAACCCTCCAGATCTAATAAATGTTGCTCAATGTTGGTGCCTGCCAGGTCTAATAGATGTTTCATCGTGAGAACCCCTCCATATCTAATAAATGTTGTCAGTTGGTACCTGCCAGCGATCTAATAGATGTTGTTTCAGTAGAACCCTCCAGATCTACATAAATGTTGCTTCAGAGTGGCACCGCCAGGTCAAATAATGTTGTTCATGTTAGAACCTCCCAACTCTACATAAATTTGCTCATGTTGGTGCCTGCTCAGGTCAAAAGATGTTGTTCAGGTTAGAACCCTCCAGCATCTAATAAATGTGTGCTCATGTTGGTACCTGCCAGGTCAAATAGAGTTGTTCATGTCTAAACCTCCAGACTAATAAATGTGCTCATGTTGGGTACCGCCAGGTCAAATAGAATGTTGTTCATGTTAGAACCCTCCAGATCTAATAAATGTTGCTTCAGTTGGTACCTGCCCGAGGTAAATAGATGTTGCTTCATGTTAGAAAACCCTCCAGATTTAATAAATGTTGCTCATGTTGGACTGCCAGAAGGCAAATAGATGTTCGATGTTAAACCCTCCAGCACTAATGAAATGTTGCTCACTGTTGGTGCCTGCCAGGCCGAAATAGATGTTGTTCGATGTTAGAAACCCTCCAGATCTAATAAAATGTGCTCATGATTGATACCTGCCAGGTCAAATAAATGTTGATCTTGTTGGAACATGCCAATCTAATAAATGTTGCTACGTGGTGCCTGCCAGGTCAAATAATTGTTGTTCATGTTCTAGAACATGCCAGACAATAAAATGTTGCTCATGTTGGTACCTGCCAGATCTAATAAATTGTGCTCATGTTGATACTGCCAGATCTAATAAAATGTTGTCATGTTAGAACATGCCAGATCTAATAAAGTTAGCTCAGTTGGGACCTGCCAGTCTAATAAATGTTGCTCATGCTTGATACCTGCCAATCTAATAAATGTTGCTCATGTTGCGTACCTGCGAGATCTAATAAATGTGCTCATGTTAGAACGGCCAAGATCTAATAGAATGTTCCATGTGGCTACCTGCCATGCTCTAATAAAATGTTGCTCGATGTTGGATTACCTGCCAGATCTAATTAGAATGTTGCTC
>CM042170.1:5813127-5820627 GCA_023376005.1 Doryteuthis pealeii
AGACATGAATTTTACTATAATGTATTAGATATGATTTTACTATAAAATGCATTGACATGATTTTACTATAAAAATGTATTAGATATGATTTACTATAAAAAATGCATTAGACATGATTTTACTATAAAAATGCATTAGACAATGGTTTTTAACTATAAAATGCGTTAGACATGATTTTTACTATAAAAATGCGTTAGACATGGTTTTACTATAAATGCATTAGACATGATTTTACTATAAAAGCATTAGACATGGTTTTACTATAAAATGTATTAGATTGATTTATACTTATGATTTTACTATAAAGCATTAGACATGATTTTACTATAAAAATGCATTAGACATGATTTTACTATATAAAAATGCATTAGACATGGTTTTACTATAAAAATGTATTAGATATGATTTTACTATAAAAATGCATTAGACATGATTTTACTATAAAAATGCATTAGACATGATTTTACTATATAAATGCATTAGACATGATTTACTATAAAAATGTATTAGATATGATTTTACTATAAAAATGCATTAGACATGATTTTACTATAAAAATACATTAGACATGATTTTACTATAAAAATGCATTAGACATGATTTTACTATAAAAATACATTAGATGATTTTACTATAAAATACATTAGATATGAATTATTATACAAATGTATTAGGCATGATTTTACTATAAAAATGCATTATACATGATTTTTACTATAAAAATGAATTGGACATGCTTTTACTATAAAAATGCATTAAATATGATTTTACTATAAAAATGTATTAGGCATGATTTTACTATAAACGTGTAGTTTCTTAAGAGTTGGTTGCACGCATTTTATAATATTAAGTGTTCCTATCAAATAAGAATAATTTGCGAGCAGATCTATTTACCCAAATATTGGACCCTAACCAGGGGGTGTCAAAGTTTAGATACCAAACAGGTATGCCACCGCTGACCTAACACGTACTACCACTCCAGATCGGAGTGGACCTAGGAGTAATGGCCATGAAAAGGTGGCGTCAGACTTCCCAGAGCTTCAATTCAGTTGCCATCTATAGATATATATATATTTACCAACCCCTCCGCACGAGCAGGATGCAACACAAGGTCAATTTTTAAGCGGAGTTTAACAGGTTTGAATTCAGAGTTTTCCTTCTCCTAGATTGGTTACCTAGCCATGGTTAAAGAGCCCAGTCTACCCTGCTATTTACCCATAGCTGGAAGAAGAATTGGATTCATACCTTTCCCAAGGATATTAGCGCCATGGGAAAAGCCAACAGCTTCGTCCAGGAATTGAACTCGGGTAGACGAGTCCATTTCCCAACCATTAGACCAAGCGCCTATACATATATAAAGGGCAGTTGTGTGTATGTATGTATGTCCGGAGGAAACTACGAAAATAAAACAATTAACGACAAAGTAAATATATATATACACATTAAATATCACCAGGGCTTGGTTTTTGAGCAAAAATAATGAAGGTTTGATTTATATTTGTGAAGATAAATAAAAATTAAATTTAAATGATAGCAACATAGAATTTCTTTTGTATTTAATATTCTAAATAGTAAACATCAACGCAAGGTCTTCTTTTTTACATAAGGGTTTTAATGGGGCATACTGCGAGGATCTAATTTGTGATTCAGTAATAACTGATCAGCGAGACTAAATTGTTTGCTACCCCATACCCAGGCGATGCCGGGTAGCCACTTCTAGTCTGTTATAAATAAAATCTCCTATGTTACAGCTTTTTTACTCCAGGTTTTATCAACCTGCACGTTTCTAATTTAAGATTGCAGCGTTGCATTATGGGGAATAATTGTCCGGACGCTTTTTCTTCTACCAAGATAAAGTAGCTGTCAGGAAGTCAAGCGTGCGTAGCTGGATAAACCTGGTACAATTTTCTCCCTGCTGTGAGGCCTTTCCACACACACCCTCGTCATTCTGATTTTTACCATCTCAACACGTAATGAACACTTAGGGCAAAAAAAAAACAACCCATTACAATCTTATCAATTCTTCCTTGATTTTGATATCATCCTTTTTCGGCTGACACTAAATAGATTAAATACTGTGGGTGAGGGAAGTCCCCCTAAATTCAGTCTCCCTACCGTCACGTGCGACGGGGTGGAGATATTTGATTTTTTTGTTTAAAGTCTCGAGGGAAATCAGGCTAAAAGTAGACAATGGCTACACCGGAAGTTGAAATGTCAGCCATATTTCATATCCACAGAACTCACCAAGACGTGCTGTTCAAATGTGATGCAATTCAAATTGTCGTCTGCATTTGTTTTGCTTTAATGTTGACATTTCCCGCTTAAACTGGGCGGGACAGAAATTTCGAATAACTTGATTGGAAGGTAAATAAAGAGACTCTTTTTTTTTTTTACATTTCTTTCAACACAATATATAACAAACTGAACGTATTGTAATGGTTAGCAAGTTGAATTTGCAAACCATTGTTAGTGAGTTCGATTCTCATTGGGTGCCCCATACTTCTGGCCTTGTCCCAGATCGAACTAAGCTTTGTAAATAACTATATAATATACTCAATTTGGAGGCGTTATGTGTAATGGTTATCGTCGTGGAAAATGGACACGACGAGACGAGTTCAAATCCTGGACGAGTTTTATTTAGTATTATCTGCATTATTCGGACGATTGTCCCCATCTTCATTGTTGACAATAGTCCGAATAATGCAGATAATACTAATCATCAAGCCTCATCTCAAACATTCAGAGAAAGAGTTTTATTTATTTTGCATTTCACATAGCGCTAATATCATTGGCAAAAGGAGGAATCCAACTATTCTTTCTCTATCTATGGGTAAATAGTAGGACAGACTGAGCTCTTTAACCTTGGTTAGGCAACCAGTCTGGAAGTAGGAAAACTCCGAATTCAAACATGTTGTAAGATTTCAAGTTATTATTATATCATATCAACGGACAGCAAGTGCCCTTAAAACAATAGCATTCATTAATATGTTGGCCAATTTTAATAATACAGTAATCTTATTAGTTTAAAACCGATCTCATAGTCCCCGTGATTGTTTTGGTTGTTCGTTGCTTGGTTGTTTTGTTTTACGGCATGTCAATTCTTTTCAGGTTATTTAATGCCGAATCAAGTTCTGGGATTTAATGGGTATTATGGCCTTCCAATGTGGGTACATGAAAGTACCAGACATATTCCGACAAAGGAATTGAGAAATGTAACAAACATTGACTTTATTACATGAGCACGTGGAGAAAATACATATAACAGGAATACATATACGAGTAGAAGGCATGCGAAGAAGATATAATAAAGAACACATATATGAGATAAGGTACAATATAGAAGTATACAGAAGATACATAAACGTATTGTAAAGAAGGCAGGACTTCGTCCTACAGAAGTGAGGGAGAGTCAGACCCTAACGAGGCGCCTTGAGAATAAGCTGGACGGGAGCTGCACAAGAATGCTGCGTGCAGTTCTGAATAAATCGTGGAAGCAGCATCCCATGAGGAAACAGCTATATGGCCACCTGCCCCCCATCTCACAAAACATTCGAGTGAGACGGACAAGGCATGCCGGCACTGCTGGAGAAGCAAGGATGAGCTCATAAGTGACGTTCTCCTGTGGAAGCCAACACACGTACATGCTAGTGTGGGCCGCCCATCAAGGACCTACATTGACCAACTAAGCAAAGATGCAGGTTGCTGCGCAGAGGACCTCCCTGGGAAAATGAATGATAGGAAAGGTTGGCGAGAGATTGTCATGGATATCCGTGCTAATAGCGCGACATGATGATGATGAACCCATGTGTATTGGTTGCTGTCCCGGAGACCAGAGATGATTCAAACTTGGCGCTTCCCTGATTGAATAGTCAGGGGCGCCTAGCGGTCAAAAACTGAAACAAGGGAAGATAACTCTTCCAGACCAAACAGGGACAGACACTCGTTAAATCCTGCTTAATAAATTGACCTTGTCTCTCATACTGCTCTCGCGAAGAGGTTAATAAATATATCTAACATACTGAATATATATATCTTATTATAATGGAGATTGTGGGTTTGTCTGTCTGTAACCGAAACTATATTACTATACAAGTCACAATTCCCTTTGTTATTTACATCACATTCTCCATGATTTTATTTTTATTCAAACCTCAATTATTAACAAAATTGTTTTATATCATTAAGACTGTTTACCATATCTACAAGATATTTACCGCGTACCCCACTTGTACGGGTCAGGCACAAAGTCCCTATTAACGTGGGACCACCCACAAGCCGAAGCTCATGGAGTGGCAGGTAAAAAATTGCGTCGATCCCGTCGGCATTCCCCCTCAAGGGGGCGCCTCAGGCACTGGGCAATAAGCCCAGCCCTGCCCCTTTAAATCAAGGGGGCAGGTGTTGCCTGGGGGGATGGCCCCCTGGGATCGACGCTGTTAATTATATCAATGGTCCAGAGGCCGAAGCCAATGTTGACCATATCTACAAGCTAATAACACGCAGTTGTACTTATATATACAACAAAATAGCGGTTTACAGTGTTAATGGGAAGGCTAATTTGCATATTGATATTAAAAATTTGATTTTAATAAATATGTGCTTAATATTATTGTTTTCTAATTGTTTGGTATTATCTTAATGAGTATGAGCAAAAATCTCGGGGATAAATCTTAAAAGAAATCCATTAACAAGAAGAAATAATTGTAATTTTATTCTTTACTTCATATTTTAACTAAATAGTTAAATTAGGAAAATTTACCAATGAAAAATGGGAGTAATGGAAAACGATGGAAGAGTTAGTTTCAAAGTTGTTCTATTTTTCAATCATACCCCCTCTGTTCCAAATCGTTTTATCTGCATTTTCATTCAGTTTTATTAGCCTTTCTAATTTAATATGATATTTTATTATATTAAAAGTTAAATACTTGCACCCGGAGGGTGCATATATTTTCTAGTTATTATAATGGAGATTCGGTGTCTATCTGTAACCGAAACTACATCACTGCTTACGTTACAGTACTCTCGGGAATTACGTAAATTTATCAATGAGTATTTAATGTATAGTCAAAATCACTAATACATGGAATAAATCTTATCTATTAACGAGGTGGTGATTTATGAGGAAGTGCGTCCCGGTCTCCTGCCTCAAAAATTGCTGCCGGGTGACTATTAAAATAACGACCCCAGCTATGGTGTTACTTGAAAGAAAATAACCAACTTAGGGCGTAAAATGTATTTGGGGGGGCTTCTCTTTTTTGTCGTAATTCTTATTTATTTATCAAACAAAGTAAAAGAAAAATTAACAAATTGAGGTAGATAGATAGATAGATAGATAGATAGATAGATATCCATCTTCATATCTAAACAAGAATTACGACAAATTAAACATTAAACAAGAATTACGACAAATTACGATAAATAAACAAGAATTACGACAAATTTCTATAAATAAATAAGAATTACGACAAATTACGATAAATAAATAAGAATTACGACAAAAAAGATAAGCCCCCCACCTAAAATAGATTTAACGCCCTAATTTGGTTGTTTTCTTTCAAGTAACACCATATATCGTTATTTTAAGGCACAGGGCAGCAATTTTTGTGGCAGACAAAACATCCCATATTATTAGTGCGTTTAATTCCGAGGCATTTTTGCCAGACTAAGCAAAGGTTAGTAAATAACAAGTTAAGCAATAAAGAAACTGGTCAGTACTAAGATGAGTGACCACTTAGTAAACATCAAGTATTGCAAATGATACGAGACCCGTGTACCAGACGAGGCAAAGATTAGTAAATAGCAAGTTAAGCTCTAATGAGACTGGCCAGTATTAAGATGGGTGACCACTTTGGAATAGCAGATACCGTAAGCAACCCGAGGCCTGTAAAACAATCTACAGGAAGCAGGTTCAATCCTTGCTGTTTTTATGGATTTTCTGGTTTTCTTGGTTTTGTTTAATGGCATATAAACCCTGTGGGTTATTTAATCCCAACTCTCAATACATATATATATATATATATATATATATATATATATATAAGTCGGGGTGGCCTAAAGTCGGTATCAGCCAGACAGTGAGGGAGTCTATCCCCTTCTCGCTAGTGCTAGACCAAGGAGATTGTGTTTTAGCGTCTGGGATGGGGCACCACACCTATCATCAGCTCCTCACTTTACCGCACAGATCCCTGTGCTACTCATACGCTGAGTTGGCGAGGACCGGTATCGAATATATATATATATATATATATATAGGGCCTGTATGTCGAGGGTCTCACATGTGTGACAGGGTACATAATTAAAAAAAAAAAAAAAAAAAAAAGAAACAAGCTGGACCCGTGGGCCATCTGCGCACTCACAACTGCTCTCAACTGAACTACTTGTAGAAATGGCCTTATTCTGTCAAGAAGCGGCAATCACCATATATATATATATATATATATATATATATATATATATATATAATTAGTAAGTTTGTTCCTTGTTAGTATTGAAGAAATTATTATAAAGTACTCAATTGCTTCTGTAAGAGTTGTATTTATTTAATTATATATATATATATATATATACATTTTTTAAGCAAATTGATAGAGTGCGAGATTATTGTTAGTAATCTATTTTGCCTTTCAGGTGCTTTCCCGTAAGTGATCTTGAGGATGTATTTCATATCCGATTCATAATTTTCGATATATGTTTTTATTTCTCTCAAAAAGGACAGAATGACATCTATACATGGCTCTTCTACTAACATACGTCAGTGTTTGATGAAAATCCTGTGCAGCAGTGTTTGATGAAAAAGAACGAAGGATTATCTTTAATCTTATCCACACGGACACGTGATAGGAGCGTGGTGATGAGGCATTATTATTCTTAGATTTTTTTTCTTTTCTTCATTTTTTAATCTTGTCCGCATTTAATCTAACCGGACAAACGAGCAACAATTAAAATCTCCTGGCGCCATCTGTCGTTCAGCGACAAAACTAATAAGTCCGAGTTTTTCTCTTTAGGTCGACAAAGGAAAGAAACAAAAAAGAGTATAACGATAAGGATTTTCGTCTGGTTTGTTTTACGGCATATCAACCTCAGTGGGCCATCTAATGCCGACAAAGTTTTGAAATAAATTCATTCTTAATGGATACTAATTTTTTTTTTAAATAAATACATTTTCCTATTTAACCCATAGATGGGACCCTAACATGTACTACCACTCTGGGTCAGAGTGGACCAGTGAGCAATGGTGATAATGGGGTGCTCCACATTCCCCAAATCTCCAGAACTGGAATCTCACCATCAGAGTTTAATGTCATTCCCAGGACATGTAGACCCTCAGCCACTGCCTTCTAGCAAACATATGATAAAAAGGTCTAGGACTTGCCATAAGGGAAATATGGTTGGGGCAATCATATTGGTGCTACGGCTTGACATGACCAACCAGTTGATTGGAGGGGGTCTCTCCGACCGCCCGTCTAACCCAAGTAAGGGTCAAAGTGGTGTGTTGCATGTAAT
>CM042170.1:5825627-5830627 GCA_023376005.1 Doryteuthis pealeii
TTATTGTTCTTTCATATTGAACAAATCTTGCTATGATAGAGATTTGGTGTCTGTCCGTCTGTTTTTGTTTGTTTGTATTTTTTTTTAAATCGAAATAGATCACTAAGTAGGACTGAGTCTATTCTAGTAGTGACCAGGTTTGAATTCAGAGTTTTCCTTCTCATAGATTGGTTGCCATACCAAGGTTAAAGAATCCAGTCTGACTAACTATTTATCCATAGCTGGAGGGGACACAGTTGGATTCATACCTTTCCCAAGGGTATTAGCGCTATGTGAAATGCAAACAGGCTCATCCAGAATTTGAACTAGTGTTGCTGTGTCGATTCGCTATGACAAGAACCACTACACAACAGATGCCTCAGAAAAAATATCATACATTGCAGAAAACATTCCTTTCTCCTAGACTGGTTGCCATACCAAGCTTAAAGAGACCAGTGAAATAGATCACTAAGTAGGCCTGAGTCTATTCTAGTAGTGACCAGGTTTGAATTCAGAGTTTTCCTTCTCCAAGACTGGTTGCCTAACCAAAGTTAAAGAGCCCAGTGAAATAGATCACTAATTAGGACTGAGCCTATTCTAGTAGTGACCTGGTTTGAATTCAGAGTTTTCCTTCTCCTAGACTGGTTACCCAACCAATGTTAAAAAGCCCAGTGAAATAGATCACTAATTAGGACAGCCTATTCTAGTAGTGACCTGGTTTGAATTCAGAGTTTTCCTTCTCCTAGACTGTTTGCCTAACCAAGGTTAAAGAGCCCAGTGAAATAGATCACTAAGTAGGCCTGAGTCTATTCTAGTAGTGGCCAGGTTTGAATTCAGAGTTTTCCTTCTCCTAGACTGGTTGCCTAACCAAGGTTAAAGAGCCAAGTGAAATAGATCACTAAGTAGGCCTGAGTCTATTCTAGTTGTGTGACCAGGTTTGAATTCAGAGTTTTCCTTCTCCTAGACTGGTTGCCATACCAAGATTAAAGAGACCAGTGAAATAGATCACTAATTAGGACTGAGCCCATTCTAGTAGTGACCAGGTTTGAATTCAAAGTTTTTCTTCTCCTAGACTGGTTGCCTAACCAAAGTTAAAGAGCCCAGTGAAATAGATCACTAATTAGGACTGAGCCTATTCTAGTAGTGACCTGGTTTGAATTCAGAGTTTTCCTTCTCCTAGACTGGTTACCTAACCAATGTTAAAAAACCCAGTGAAATAGATAACTAATTAGGACAGCCTATTCTAGTAGTGACCTGGTTTGAATTCAGAGTTTTCCTTCTCCTAGACTGTTTGCCTAACCAAGGTTAAAGAGCCAAGTGAAATAGATCACTAAGTAGGCCTGAGTCTATTCTAGTAGTGACCTGGTTTGAATTCAGAGTTTTCCTTCTCCTAGACTGGTTACCTAACCAATGTTAAAAAGCCCAGTGAAATAGATCACTAATTAGGACAGCCTGTTCTAGTAGTGACCTGGTTTGAATTCAGAGTTTTCCTTCTCCTAGACTGGTTACCTAACCAAAGTTAAAGAGCCCAGTGAAATAGATCACTAATTAGGACTGAGCCTATTCTAGTTGTGTGACCAGGTTTGAATTCAGAGTTTTCCTTCTCCTAGACTGGTTGCCTAACCAAAGTTAAAGAGCCCAGTGAAATAGATCACTAATTAGGACAGCCTATTCTAGTAGTGACCTGGTTTGAATTCAGAGTTTTCCTTCTCCAAGACTGGTTGCCTAACCAAGGTTAAAGAGCCCAGTGAAATAGATCACTAAGTAGGCCTGAGTCATTCTAGTTGTGTGACCAGGTTTGAATTCAGAGTTTTCCTTCTCCTAGACTGGTTGCCTAACCAAGTTTAAAGAGCCCAGTCTGCCCTACTATTTTATCCTTCCCAACTGGTTGCCTAACCAAGGTTAAAGAGCCCAGTGAAATAGATCACTAAGTAGGCCCTGAGTCTATTCTAGTTGTGTGACCAGGTTTGAATTCAGAGTTTTCCTTCTCCTAGACTGGTTGCCATACCAAGATTAAAGAGCCCAGTGAAATAGATCACTAATTAGGACTGAGCCTATTCTAATAGTGACCTTGTGTTAATTCAGAGTTTTCCTTCTCCTAGACTGGTTGCCTAACCAAGTTTAAAGAGCCCAGTCTGCCCTACTATTTATCCATAGCTGGAGGGAGAATAGTTGGATTCATATTTTTCCCGAGGGTATTATCGCTATGTCCGAATGGAATATATTAATCTGCTTGGCCGCCCATTTGTAAGCTAGCGGCTTCCTATGTGTACATCATTATTAAACAACTAATGTCTGATTATTCAGAATGGGTCGATATTTGTTCGAGAAAGCAAAGACAATTTATGAATAATGGATGAAACGTTTTGGATTAGGCTGAACGGGGGGTGGGGATGGGGGGGTCTGTAATGGTGAACCATCCGGTTTGACTCTGTAAGGTGACAGATGAGGTCATCCAATCATCCAAGCCTAATTTGAATTTCAATGACAATGTAATTCTTTGCTTTCGCCTTTTTCCAACGTTCTATATCAAAGAGATATAAAATGTATGTCAGTTATATTGTTCCTTTTATATATAAAAACCGCCCCCCCCCAAAAAAAAAAGACAAAAAAAAACAAAAAAAAAACAGAACCCACCAACAAATTTGTAATAAAACTGTTTAATTATTTTCTTTCGGAATATACAGTCAATTTGGTGCTTAACATATTGTCAAAATAATTTCCCTAATATGTCATGGTTATCCAAGGAAAAAACATTTTACGTGGAGTCTTATTTCATCAAAAAATCAAACATTGTAGTGCAAGACAATTTTCGGGTGAAAGTTTTGATGTCACCGTGCTCCATAAAAAAAACAGGATTTTTGACTGGGTACAGAAATTCAGAGAGTTTGGAACTGTGCAAAATCTTAATTCTAAAAGGTCTAAGAGACACTTATTCTGGTCGGAGGGTGAGTGCTAGGAGAGAAAGAAACGTGTGCGCAAGTTTGCCTCCAACGCCGGGGTGCCCATTTGGAGCAGATTTTTAGACAGAGAATGCATTTAAAGCAAAGCAATCAAGATAAACTGAAACTTTGAGGAATGATTGGACAAAGACTGAAGTTTTAGTCCAACAAGTTTTCTTGAAATTTTATAGACGTTTGATAAGATTGAATGAAATTTATTTGGGTTCTGTTTTTGGGGTCAGCCTATATATATATATATATATATTATATTTATATATATATATATATATATAGTATATTAAGAAAAATTGAAAAACACAGGTTTAAATAAGTTGAGTGGTAAAGTTTATTGGCCGACGCTGCAGTGTTTTTCGATCTATTAATTAGATTCTTCTTCAGGTTGGGTATATGGAAGGTGATGAAAAATGTTTATCACAGAATAAACGAGAAAAGCAAGTGATTAGTCCTTGTTTATCAGTCTGTTCAAATTTGAAGTCTGAAGAAAGATACCAACAAATGCCCTGAAGATGATCTAATTAATAAGATCGAAACACTGCAGAGTCGGCCAAAAACTACCACTTAACTTATTTAAACCTTTGATTTTTCAATTTTTCTTAATATACAACATACCGTCGGATTCACTTCCTTTTCTTCACACACAACACACACACACCCACACAATACATACATACACACACAGATATATATCATCATCATCATCAATGTCGCGCACGTAGCACGGATATCCATGACAATCTTCGCCAACCTTTCTATTACTCATGGCCTATGTGAGGTCCTCTGTGCAGCATCCAGAGTTTTTCGCATAGTTGGTCAATGTTTGGTCCTTAGCGGGTGTCCTACGTTAGCAATGTCCCATGTGTTGGCTTCCACATGAGAACGTCGCTTATGAGCTCAATCCCCGCTTCTCCAGCAGTGTCCTGCATGTCTAGTCCGTCTCACCCGGATGGTTTGTGAGATGGGGGGCAGGTGACCATATAGTTGCTTCTTTGTGGGGTGCTGCTTCCATGACTTGTTCAGGACTACTCGCAGCATTCTTGTGCAGGTACCATCTAGCTTATTCTCGAGGCGCTTTGAAGGGTCCAGGTGGTGCAGCCATACAGCAGCACTGATATAATCACAGCCTGGGAGAATTGTTGCTTTAGCTTGTCAATGAGATCGGATCTCCATATTACTGATAGTCTGTTTGTGGCCCGCTCATGCCTTTCCTATTCGTGTATTAACATCGCTATCTGTGGATGAGATATTACTACCTAGGTAAGTGAACTGTTCTACTGGCTTAAGAGGCTTGCCGTCAAGTGTAAAGATGTCTCCTTTCTTTTTGAAGAAGTGAAGAACTCTGTTTTCTCGGAGTTCACATTGAGGCCGATATTTTTGCTGCCTTCTCCAGCTATGCAGTAGGGACTCAGCCCTGTGCCGGTGTGTCTGCAAGAAGCGTAAGGTCATCAGCGTAGTCTGCATCTGTGACTGTTTGTGCAGGATAATATATATATATATATAAAGGTGATGAAAGAAAAAAAACAGAACCAAATGAATTTTATTCAATCTGGATACATGGATAACAATAAAAGTTGCACTGAAAAACAGCGTTTCCCTGCTAGATCACCAACGAGCCTGGTGAGTACTTAAATGAGCAACCCTGTCGGGTGGTGCTTTAGAATACACCGACTGCACCTCTGCAGAGGAGTAAGATCCTTCCAACGGGATCCCTTATTGGCCCGTGGCGGCGACCCGTGAATCTTAAGGATGGAATCCTGGTGACCGAGCAGACATTCAACACTCCATTTTGGCCCTTACTTAGGCTAAACGACCGACCGGAGAGGCCTCCTCCAATCAATCGGCTGATCACGTCAAGCCCCTACACCTATCTGATTGTCCTTATGGCAAGCCCCAAACCTTCTGATCAAATATTTAACAGAGGGCAGTGTCTGAGGGTCTTAATGTCCTGGGTTTGACGTTAAACTCTAGACCCGGCCCAGCCGGGGTTCCAATGGCTATTAGTTAACAAGCTAATAGCGTTAATCCCAGGGGGATGTCTCCCCAGGCAATACCTGCCCCCTT
>CM042170.1:5835627-5845627 GCA_023376005.1 Doryteuthis pealeii
CTGGTTTTCTTCCGGGCTTTGCTTGTTTTTAACATTTATTAAAACTAACAAGACTTATGTCTTTTCTTGATCAAGTTTATTATTTAGCCCACGATTCAATCTTCACCGCGCGGATTAGATAGCCCGAGAAAGAAAGACTATCACGTCCAAACTCTCTGACGGTTGAATCTAAACTAACTCTCTCTAAATCTATATCACGTGTCTGTCATGACGCGTTTCAAGGGACCAAAATATTACCAAGCCAGCGTAATTTTCCATGAACCCCTTGATTCTAAGGTAATTATGAACTTTTGTTTAGTAAATTAGAGTGTCCCAGAAAAAACAGAACCCACAAATTTTGTAATAAAACTGTTAATTTTAACTAGTGGGGTTTATGGTTAGGGTTAGGGTTAGGGTTGGGGTTTAGGGTTTAGGGTTAGTTTAATGGGAAAATAAATAAATAATTTGGGTTCTGTTTTTTCTAGATCATCCTGTACTGGGTGACCCTGAAAAAACAGAACCCAAACCCTAACCCTAACCCTAACCCCAACTCCAACCTTAAACCCCCCTAGTTAAAATTAACAGTTTTATTACAAAGTTTGTGTGTTCTGTTCTTTCTGAGACACCCTAATTTACTAAAGAAAAGTTTATAATTACCGATTCTAACCCTGACAGACCCAAATTTAAATCCTTACTTACAGGTACACTTCACAATCTATGACCCCTGATAAATTGTAACACTCGGTACTATTAGTATTTTTGTTTCTCTGAATGTTTGAGATGAGACTTGAAGATTAGTATTATCTGCGTTATTCGGACTATTGTCCCCATCTTCATTGTTATTTGTACAACGTTTCGGCCTTCTTCAGGTATTTCTTGTCGGACTCTGGAACATTCTCGGACTCGGGAACCTTCTTTTCGAACTCGGGAACTTTCTTGTCGTAATCGGGAGCCATCACGGAACTTCACGGGTTAGGGTTAGGTTAGAGTCTGATTCAATAGCGTATACTCATCTACGGCTAGTTGATATCGTTAGTTGTAAACATTCCGATTCAATAGCGTATACCTCTCTACGTCTTTGACCAGCCGAGTCACTCTGGAAAAGGATAAATTCTATTGAATATCAACTATGAGATTTGATTCGTGTTTAACAACATGGTCATAGATTTCCAAATCGTTTGTTTTCCAAAACGAAAATATCACTCGGCTGAAAACAATGAAAAGTAATTGAATCCTCAGCAATTTTCGAGCCGTAAATGTTAGTTTTAATTCTACAGATTTAATCGTCATCGTCCTGTGCAGTAGACAAACAATAAAATTGAAACCAATCTCGGGTGGAGATGAATATTTGTCATAATGCACCACTTGGAACCTTTTAAATGTAAAATAAATTGCATGTAGACAAGTCTCATTAGTGCAGCTGGCGTCAACACGAACAAATATTTCAATTAGTCATAAAAACAGAAGAGAGAATTCTGATTAGTCCACGTAGGGTCATTGTAATTGAAGTAGTGATTTGATTGGTCCATATGCCGACTGAACTTTTCGACAGTCTGAAGGCTACACGGGTTCAGAGCGACGTTTGCTGAAACGTTACCAGAGAAGACTGCCGGCATTTTTATCACCACGGAGCTATTAACTGCAAGAAAAAAAGAAGAAAAAAGGTTAATTTTAGCATTATATATGTTTGAAAGATTCGTTTAATTGTTTTATTTATTTCAGGCAACAATCAACTTCTGCTATTGTTTTGGTTGCAAGTCTTCAGATTAGTACCCAACGAATTGTAGCGGGAGCAATGCAAACGACCGTGTTTCCCCGAAAATAAGACAGAGCTCATATCAATTTTAACAACTCTCCCTGGGAAAATGATAGAGTAGACTGGACTCTTTAACCTTGGCTACGTAACCAGTTTAGGAGAAAGAATACTCAGAATTCAAACCTCTTAAATTCCGCTTAAGAAATTGACCTTGTTTTGCATCCTGCTTGTACGGAGGGGTTGAATATATATATATATATATATATATATATATATATATATATATATATATATATATATATATGAAAATATGTGGGATGTAGTAAGAATCCGACAGTATGAGGTAGGTAAAAGGATGGTGAACAAGAAATGATAACTCAAAACAAATCTAAGAGTTGAAACGTTTCGTCCGATTTATTCATTTCAACTCTTACCTCATATATATATATATATATATATATATATTATAATATATATATAATTTTATTATTATTATTATTATTATTATTATTTTTACTTGAAGGCAATCACAATGCATGTATCGCATAAAAATCCCTCCGACAGAAATCGAATTCTGTCGGAGGGAAATCGTTAGTATACATCGCTGATGAGACTTAATAAAGTCGAAACAGTCTGTACGATGTTCTACACACCGAACAATCCTATACCGGGATTCACTTGTCAAGATTATTTTCTATAAGTATCGAATTTTATGTGATACATGCATTGTAATTGCCTTCAAGCAAAAATATAAATAATAATATATACTTTATTCAACAATGCTTCTAAAAAACAAATATCCAAAAATCTTATATACATATATATATATATATATATATATATATATTATTAGTCGTCAGGGCGGCCTAATGTCGGTATCAGCCATGCAGCGAGGGAGCCTATCCCCTTTTCACTAGCGCTAGACCAAGGAGATTATTTCAGCGTCTACCTGCTCCTTTCCCTTCTATCTCCCACCTTATTTCCCCAAAGATGTCTCCTATAACCAATCAATTCTTTCCCTCACCACAAAACTTACCCACCCACCCACATCTCCCTTCTATAAAACATTTGTATGATCGTAATGATTCAATAAAGGCTGAGGAAGCGGAATTTAATATTCCAGCGAAATATACTGCACATTTTTGTCTGAGTTTTGTTCTTTCATTCCTTATTTTACCTCATTCTGTCGGATTCATTCCAATCCCATTTTCCTCATATATATAATACGTTTCCTAGACCGGTTGCCATAGCAATTTTAAGGAGCTCAGTCCGCCCTACTATTTACCCATAAATTAACAGTCTGACTAGTAATAAATAATAGTATTAGATATAACCACGTAGGTATGCATGCTAAGGTGACCTAATGATAATAATGAACTTTTTTAAAAAATAGATTTACTTCCGGTCTGACACGCTAACCTTTACTCAATGCCCAAAGTAGGTATTTACTAAGAAATTAATTCCCCTACATGGGGAGACATGGGAGGCACCCGTGGTGCAATTTGGAGGCGCCTGTGATGTAATTTGGAGGCGCCCGTTGTGTAATGGTTTTCGTCGTAGGAAATGGACAAATCTAACTGAGATTTTCATAGAGACATCGTTGATAAATAAGATTTATTCTATGTATCAATATTAGTGATTTTGACTATAAGGTAAATAAGTAAAGTCGTCGGGGTGGCCTAATGTCGGTATCATCCAGACAGTGAGGGAGTATATCCCTTTTTCACTAGCGCTAGACCAAAGAGATTATTTTAGCGTCTGAGGTGGAGCGCTATACCAACCATCATCCTCACTTTACCGCACAGATCCCTGTGCTACTCATGCGCTGAGTTGACGAGGACCGGTATCAAACCGGGAACCTTGTGATTCCTAGCCGAACGCTCTACCAACTGAGCTAAGCCGGCCCTAAATACTCATTGATAAACATAAGCAAATCCTTGTGACCTAAGCAGTGACGAAGTTTTGTTTAGACGGACACCGAATCTCCATTATATATAGATTTCAAGGTAACTTTTTTCCAGAAGAAGAATTGGTTTATTTCTTTTTTTTTTCTCCTTACCCCCACCCGTCCAAAATATCCTCCCTTGTCTTGACTGCTTCATTAGTTCCTGTCGATTCTTTTCTATTAAAAATGTCCCCTGCCCAAATCTTTATCGTCTGAAAAAAATTTTCTCAATCATTTACGCAATGCATGTCGGGTAATTTTCAATCTGAGAGAGGGGTGGTGGGGACAAAGAGATAAAGGAAAGATTGAGAATGAACGAAAGAAATAGAGATATTGCAAAAAGGGATAGAAAGAAAGAAAGAAAAATGAGAAAGAAGCAAAGGAAGAGAGGGAAGGAAAAAAGAAAGAAGTGTGAAAAGACAGAGAGAGCGAGAGAGAGAGGGGGGGGTAATTTTCAATCTAAGAGAGGGTGGAACAGAGAGATAAAGAAAAGATTGAGAAGGACGGAAAGGAAGAGAGAGAATGAAAAAAGAAAGAAGTGTGAAAGAAGAGAGAGAGAGAGAGAGAGAGAGAGAGAGAGAGAGAGAGAGAGAGAGAGAAAAAGAAAAAGAAAAGTAACAGAAAATTAAAGGGACACCACACACACATACGCACACACACACACACACACACACACACACATATATATATATATACAAAGAAAAAGAAGAGAGGGGGGGAATAAAGAGATAAATAAAATATTGAGAAAGAAGAAATACTGCAAAAAAGATAGAAAGGAAGAAAGAAAGAAAAATGAGAAAGAAGGAAAGGAGGAGAGGGAAGGAAAAAAGAAAGAAGTGTGAAAGAAGAGAGAGAGAGAGAGGGGGGGGAGAGAGAGTGAAAGGAGAGATAGAAAGAGTGAAAGGAGAGAGAGAGAGTGAAAGGAGAGAGAGAGTGTATGTATGTATGTGTGTGTGTGTGTGTGTGTGTGAGAGAGAGAGAGAGAGAGAGAGAGAGAGAGAGAGAGAAATGCCGGATAATTTTCAATCTGAGAACAGTTCATTTCAGGTGATTTTTATTTTGACTTACTTGTCACCCCCCCCCTATAACAAATGGTTATTTTCCAAGATTAACTATGTTTGGCACAAGGCCACAACTAATATGATGTAATCTACCCAATGAGTATCGAGCGCAAATCCAATCGAGATGAGCTTGCGAGATGAGCCTATTGACAATCACTTTTCATTAAATGCTCAATTTAAATCTGTATTTACGTGGAACCTTTAAAAATGAATATGTGAATATGCATATCTGTGTGTGTGTGTGTGTGTGTGTGTGTGTGTGTGTGTGTGTGTGTGACACAGATAGATAGATAGAGAGAGATAGAGAGAGAGAGAGAGGGGGGTGAGAGGGATAGTTTCAATAAATATATATATATATGCATGTACGCATGTATTCATATGGATGTTAGGGTGCAGAATATGTACGTGTACGTGCAAGTGATTGTAAGTTTACGTGCTATATATATATATATATAATATATAATATATATATAATATATATATATATATGTATATATATAATATATATTAATAAAAATATGTGGGTATGCATATATTTATGTGCATTTAAGTGTGTGGAATATGTATGAATGCGTGCATGTAATAGTAAGTATACGTGCTATATATATATATATATATATATATATAATATGTGTGTGTGTGTGTGCATGCGTATATTTATGTGTGTGTTAGGGTATAGAATATGTATGAGTATGCATGCTAGGTGCTATGTGTGTGTGTGTGTGTATGTGTGTGTTTGTGTGTTGTGTGTTGTGTGTGTGTGTGTTTGTGTGTGTGTGTGTGTGTGTCCAGATTTGTGATTATTTGATTGTACACTTATTTATGTGTATGTGTGGCGTGAATGCGATAGTAAGTGTGTGCCATGTGTGTGTGTGTGTGTGTGTGTGTGTGTGTGTGTGTGTGTGTTTACGTGAATGTTCGGGTGCGAGCCGGGATTGTAAAAGTACGTGATATATGCGTGCATGTATGTGTGTGTATATGTATGTGTGTGTATGTGTGTATGTGTGTGTGTATGTGTGTGTGTATCCAGATTTGTGATTGTACACTTATTTTCTATTTTGTTTATTTATTTGTTTGAGCTCCTGACACGAATCGAGAAAATGCCATTTTCCCTGTTGGCCGCCTCCAGCCTCGGAATTTTCACTTACGGATAACTCTTCATTTATTTTCCGCTGAGATCATTTTCTCCTACCAGATGCAATGCGCTTTTCAATTTGCCGTCTTTCATTTTCATTTCATTATTACACCCCGCTCCCCTACCCCATTGTATTACTCCCCACCACCCTCATCCACATCTTCACCCCCTCCCATTCCACTTCTTCCCTCTCCTCATTTTATCCCCATCTTTCTCTCTACACGTTTTATCCTTCCCGTTTTACCTGTCTTACGGATTCCACTGCTATGGATCTTCCGCCACCCCCACCCCCGTCTTACCTTATCATTCGCTCTACTCATTTCTCATTCTCACTTTATATCCGGAGACCCTTGGGGGGAGGGGATATTGTGGACCCCAAAAGTTTCATAATGAACCTGTTGCTGGATACGTCTCACGGTTGAAACACCTTTAATCAGGCTAAAGGAGAAAACATCTCACATAGCAATTTGTTGTCTTCATTTCGTGCTTATTAAACAGAAATGTCTCTTCGTTTAGAATGAACGATTTCAACAGACGAAGTCATTTCTGCCAAATTTCGCTTATATTTTGAAGAAGACAAAATGAAGACAATAATTTTTATTCTATACTTTTGGAATGTAGGCTTCTATTGGCTGGTTGGTAGGCACGTCAACCCTTGCTGGATTATTTTATGCCGAAGAGGTTAAATGAAAAAATTGAACCCGAAATTTTTAAAAAATGAATATACAACAAGAATGACAACAACAAAATGTCTTCCCGAATAAAATAACCCAACAAGAGTTGAAATGCCATTAGATCCAACCAACCTTCTTATATCTTTCTTCGTTTTTTCCCTTTCTTTATTCTTAACTTTCTTTTTCCTTTTCTTATTTCAATTATACATTTTTTTGGGTCCAACAAATCACTTTTTTGTCACATCACAGAATTAAAAAAACAAAAAAAACATGGACTACATTTTCTATTTTTTTCCCGAAACAGCCACACCCTTGGCATCCAAAATAACATTCCCATCCATACAATCAACGCCACCCCCCTTATACATACAACGGACACACACTTCTTCCTTGGTATTTACAGAACAGATCTAAGCTGTGCAATGCGGAGATTTAAGAAGTTTGAATTCAGAGTTTTCCTTCTCCTAGACTGGTTGCCAAAGAGCCCAGTCTGTCCTACTATTTACCCATAACTGGAGGGGATTCATACCTTTTCCAAGGGTATTAGCGCTATGAGAACAGCGGCTTCGTCTAGGATTTGAACTCGGGTCGACGAGTTCATTTCCTACGACTCTAACCAGTACACCACCGCGCTCCCATTGGACAGGGCGAGTATCGAACCCGGAACCTTCTGGTTCCTCGGTGGATGCTCTACCGACTGAAACGCATTAAACTTGAAAGCAAATAATTTGCGACGAAAACAAAGATCAAAATTGTTCAGATTAACATTTTCAGTAAACTTAGAAATGAAACCTCAACATTTGATTTCAACGATGGATACAAATTATAATAATATAATGAAAGGTTAGACCACGTGTGTGTGTGTGTGTGTGTGTGTGTGTGTGTGTGTGTCTGTGTGTTGGAGAGAGAGAGAGAGAGAGAGAGAGAGAGAGAGAGAGAGAGAGAGAGAGAGTAAATACGCATGCTTATGTGTGACTGTAGGTACATTTTTCACTTTTTTAAAATATCAATTGTCCATCTATGCGAAAGTTGTGTGTTAGTATATTGAATATTGATACCAAAAATTTGATCTTTTACTTGCACCATTGTTTGGGGAAATAGCATCAAAGATCGTTGTGTATAGTATACTGAATACAGATACCAAAAATGAGATCTTTTAATTGCACCATTGTTTGAGGAAATAGCATCAAAGATCGTTGTGTGTTAGTATACTGATACTGATACCAAAAATTAGATCTTTTACTTGCACCATTGTCATTGTTTGAGGAAATAGCATCAAAGATCGTTGTGTGTTAGTATACTGAATACTGATACCAAAATTAGATCTTTTACTTGCACCATTGTTTGAGGAAATAGCATCAAAGATCGTTGTGTGTTAGTATACTGAATACTGATACCAAAAATTAGATCTTTTACTTGCACCATTGTTTGAAAATAGCATCAAAGATCGTGAGTATACTGAATTACCAAAAATGAGATCGCACCAATGTTTGAGGAAATAGCATCAAAGATCGTTGTGTGTTAGTATACTGAATATTGATACCAAAAATTAGATCTTTTACTTGCACCATTGTTTGAGGAAATAGCATCAAAGATCGTCTACTAAAATGCACTAAAAATCCTCGTTTTCTAAAAGCTAGATTTTACGAAAACGAGGATTTTTAGTGCATTTTAGTAGACGATCTTTGATGCTATTTCCTCAAACAATGGTGCAAGTAAAAGATCTAATTTTCGTATAACTATTCAGTATAAATTTGATATGTTTAAAAAGTGAAAAATCGACCTACTCTACTGTACATGTAACAGTATGTGTGTGTTCGAGTAAATCTATATGTTTATTTATCAATGTCCACTAGTGTATATTTCCAAGTAAATACGCATGTTTCTTTATGACTACGTGTAACAGTAAGTGTGTTCATATGTATACATGTGTGCGTGTGTGTGTGTCCGTATGTATGTATGCATATGTGTGTGTCCATACATGTGTCAGTATATGTGTGTTTGTGTTGGTGCGTCTGTACGAGTATAAGTATGTGTGTTCGTGTATATGCAGGGGTGCGTCTGTATGTGTATCAGTATGCGTGTGTTCGTATGTATGCATGGGTGTGTGTGTCTACGTGTACCCTTGTGAAAATCGAATTCATTATACATACAATAACCACCAAGACTAGCTTGTTAGTCAATACTGTACTATGATGCAGACAATATAAATATTTACTAGGTTAAATCGAACTTAACGGACCTAAATTCCACCATCGTATGTCACCCCGCCGAAAGAAATAAAATACTAAAAATCAGGGAATTAACCGAATTTAATGAAATATCCAGTGTTGATATATTAATGAATAAAAGATATAATGCACTAGTTATTTTATTTTAAAAACTTTTACAAAATTAACTGAGCTGAGAAAAGGTAAAAGTTTTTTTTTTAATAAAACAAATAATGCATTATATCTTTTATTCATTAATATATCAACACTGAAAATTTCATTAAATTCAGTTAATTCCCTGATTTTTAGTATTTTATTTCTTTCGGCGGGGTGACATACAATGGTGGAATTTAGGTCCGTTAAGTTCGATTGAACCTATTTACTAAGTATATGCTAGTCTGGCATGAGGCCAAAAATGTGAGTATTCTCTTCCAATAGTAAGTATCAGTTTCCTAACAAATGTCATGAACATCAAAAGAGCGAAGATGAGATTAAGAGATAAAGCACGGAATCTGATGAGAACAATGAACAGTCATGAACAGACCCTTGAAATTAGACATAGACTAGACGGGCCGTCGGAGAGTCCCCCTCCGATCAATCGGCTGGTCATGTCAAGCCCTAGCACCAATATGATTGCCCCAGCCCTATTGCCCTTATAGGAAGCCCCAACCCTTTTTATCATATGGGTGCTAGAAGGCGTGACTGAGGGTCTTCATGTCCTGGATATGTCGTTAAACTCTATCTGATGGTAAGGTTCCAGTTTTGGATGTTTGAGAAATGTGGAGCACCCCTTCATCACCATTGCTCCCATGTCCACTCTGACCCGGAGTGGTATTACATGTTAAGATCCCATCTATGGGTTATATAGAAAAATGTGTTTATAAAGAAAATTGAGTATCCATTAAGAATGAATTTATTTCAAAACTTTATCGCATTAAATGACCCACTGAGGTTGATATGCCGTAAAACAAACCAAACCAAACCAAATACCACAAGATGAAGGTACAACATTTCTTAAAGGCATTAGTGCGAAGATGAAATTTTGACTCGGCTCACCAATGTTACTTTCCGTGATGTGAACCTTCAAGCTAACTTCGCAGTTCTTTTAAAAAATAAATTATGTATGATGCAACAAGTACCTAAGAGGTTTACTCAGATTGTCTACTATTTTCCAATCCAACCACAGAATTTCCCCAGATTTTATTTCAGGCTGTCCTTTTCGCTCAGGTTTCATCTAATT
>CM042170.1:5858127-5860936 GCA_023376005.1 Doryteuthis pealeii
TCCATATATATTTTCTGGGGACTCATGATATAAGTGTTTCAGTTCATCTCATCTTTTTTGGGAAGTGTTGTGTTTTATGGGACCGGGAGGTGGTTGAGAGGTGACTTTCTGGTGGTTTAATTCTCAATAAGCATATATGTATTGCAGAGGATTTCGACCCCCTGCCACACGCCTGGGAAAGTAAAATGGTTGTCGGGATTTTTTACGACTACAGACCAGTCCCAATGTTTGGCTCCGAACTCCAAAAGATCTTAACCCCATGGATTATTAAGTTGGGGAAATGTTGAGAGACAATCAAGCCAGTACTACAAAAGGCCAGTTAACTCGAGAGAATAAGGTGTTTTTTTGAGATCTCTTCAGGGAAACTGTAACATCAGCTTGCTGCAGTTCCGGAGCAGGATTGAAGCTGAGTGATCGAACGCTATAATAGCGGTTATTTTGAGTGAAACTTGTTAATAGTGGTAATTTCCATGCCTGTTGAATTTCTTTACAATCCATTAAATTCTGTTGCTACTAACACTTATTTCTTTTTCCTTATGAAACTATCAAATTCATCCCGACACACTGTATATATGAAGCATTTGGCATTTCAGTCTCGGAAGACTATAATAACAGGGGTGTTTTGTGCCCCTGAATTACAACGCCTCCTGTGACTGTGAAAGTCCGATGTTTGGAAAACATTCTCGACCACAGATTTCGCATTTAAGCTGTCCCTGAGATCTTGATGGTGCCGGTTGCTTTGTTGCCAATGCCTTCTTCTAGACCTCTTAGCTTCATGGTGTTAACGTCAGGGGACTTCTGGACATGAGCAGTCCTCTACGGAGATTCTGGCGCACCAAGGGCGGTCTAGACCAAATTTTCCCAGCTGGAAGGGAATCACATACCCGAGTTCTTTCTTGCAGACACCATGAATCTCAGCTTGGGGGCGACCCAATCTGTCTTCCGACGTAAGCTCTGCATAAAGAATGTCTTTCGGGATTCGTACATGCATCCATCCGACTATGCATAGACCCAACATGTTTGCATCGAAAGAGTGCCAATGCTTAGTCGAGGCAGAGTGGAATAAAACCTAGAAAAATTATCAAAGACTATATTTTCGTTATTACAAGTTTTCATGTGTTTCACAACAATCACATCAGACAGTAGTGTTTGTAAAAAGAAGCCAGTTAGCATTTTTGTATACCATGAGGTGGTATGCCGCGTTAAGATCCTTTTCATCATTATATCATTTATATATACAGCAAAAATATATCACCCTCCGGGTGCAAGTTATTTAGAGTTTAATGTAATGAAATATCGTATTAAATTAGAGGAGACAAAAGAATAAATGTAACAGAGAGGGGGTATAATAGGAAAAATAGAAATGAAACTTACTCTTCTCACTCCGTCTTTCATTCTGAAATTTACTTATTTAACTATTAGTTAAATTAGCGAAATAAAGAAAAATTTAACAGTTATTTCTGTTAATGGATTTCAATTTAAGATTCATTGAATAGATTTTTGCTTATATTCATTAAAATAAAACCAAAACATTAGAAATCCATATAATGCACAATTTATAAAATACATTTTTAATATCAATATGCATAATTAACTTTCCCATTCACATGTATAAACGGCAAACCGCTATTTTTTTGTAATATAAATACAATTGCATGTTATTTGTATGTAGATACTGGACAACACTAATAAAAATGTGAAGAAGTTTATTTATTGAGGTTTAATATAATAAATATCATGGGAATGTATGTAAATAACTATGTTAATTGTGACTCGATTAGTAATATGTTTCGGTACAGACAGAAAAACACAACAATCTCCATTATAATAATATATATATATAATATATATATATAATATATATATATATATATATATATATATATATATATATAATGCCTTAGATATGTGCAACAAACAACAACCGGATACAGTAACCAGTGTTTAATCATGCATTATTCATATTATATATATATATATATATATATTGTATAATTAGAGACATGATACTATATCCGGTTATTGAGACTAGGCCAATTTAACAAATATAAACCTCGGTTTATATCCTTTAATGTATATATATATAATATTTAATATATTATATTTATATATATATATATGTGTGGTGTGTTGTGTGGTGTGTGTTTGTTGACATGTGATTTTTTTCCCAACAATCTAAACCGAGCACAATGGGTGACCTAACGGTCACGTCTTTTCTAGTATATATATGTATATATATATATATATATATATATATATATATATATTATGATGCTTAATATGTACAAACAAACAACAACCGAATACAAGTAACCAGTGTTTAATTAATGCCAATTATTCATATATATATAATATATATATGAATATATATATAATTTATATATTATATTAATATTATATATATATATTATATATATATTTTATAAAAAGGAAAGGTTCGAAAAATGTATTTTGGTTTCAAGAAAATTTTTTTTAATTCTTTTTGTTTTACAATTGCAACACGTGTTTCAGATCTTCTGGTATCTTCTTTCAGGTTTGGTTGATATATGAAATGTAATTCTACATGTATGTGTAATATATATATCATACATGAGCACTTCAAACCCTCTCTTTTCCTTTTTTTTTATTTTTTTTTTTTTTTGGGGGTGGAATGGAATTTCCATCTTTAACAACTAGTCCTCAACCGGTGTTCCTGCTTTTGGGTGGCTACATAAAGTCATTAGCTATTTTTTATAGCCTTAACTTTCTTATTTTTTATTACTTTTCTAATTGGGTTGTCTGGAAATAAAGTTTCATCCAAAATGTTCAT
>CM042170.1:5861036-5871036 GCA_023376005.1 Doryteuthis pealeii
TTAGACCTCTATCTATAAATTGTTCTCATGTTGGACCTGCCAGGTCATAGATTGTTGTTATGTTGAACCCTTTCCAGAATTCTATATGTTGTCATGTATGCCCAGTCAATGATGTGTTCCATGTTAGGACCCTCCAGATCTAATAAATGTTGTTCATTGTTGTGCCTGCCAGGTCAAAAGATGTGTTCATGTTTAGAACCTCCAATCTAATACATTAGCTTTCATGTTGGTTGCCGCAGGTCCAAATTAGATGGTTGTTCATGTTAGAACCTCCAGATCTAATAAACTGTTGTCATGTTATGGTACTGCAGGTTCAAATAGATGTTGTTCATTGTAGAACCTCCGATCTAATTTAATGTTGCTTCATGTTGGTACCTGCCAGGTCAAATTAGATGGTTCATGTTAAACCCCAGATCTAATAAATGTTGCTTCATGTTGGTGACCTGCCAGGTCTAATAAATAGTTTGTTCATGTTAGAACCCTCCAGACTCTAATAAATGTTATGCTACCATGTTGGGCCTGCCAGGGTCAAATAGATGTGTTCATGTTAGAACCTCCAGATTCTAATAAATGTTCGCTCATGTGGATGCTGCCAGGTCAAATAGATTGTTGTTCATGTTTTAGAAACCCTCCAGATCTAATAAATGTTGCTCATGTTTCGGTGCCCTGCCAGGTCAAAAGATGTTTTCATGTTAAACCCTCCAGATCTAATAATGTTGCTCATAGTTGGTTGTGCCAGGTCAAATAAGATGTGTTCTGTTTTAGAACCCTCCAACTAATAAATGTTGCTCATGTTGGTGGCCTGCCAGGGTCAAATAGATGTTGTTCGTTGGAACCCTCCAGAATCTAATAATGTTGCTCATGTTGGTGACCTGCCAGGTCAAATAGATGTTGTTCTGTTAGAACCCTCCAGATCTTAATAAATGTTGCTCCATGTTTGGTGCCCTGCAGGTTAATAGATGTTGTTCATGTTATACCCTCCAGAATATACATAAATTGTTGCCATGCTTTGGTCGGGCGCCAGGTCAAATAGATGTTGTTCATGGTTAGGAACCCTCCAGATCTAATAAATGTTGCTCATGATTGGTGCCTGCAGGTTAATTAAATGTTGTTCATGTTAGAACCCTTCAGACTAATAAATGTTGCTCATGTTGGTACCTTGCCAAGTGTCAAATAATGTTGTTTCATTGTTAGAACCCTCCAGATCTAATAAATGTTGCTCATGTTGGGTCCTGCCAGGTTCAATAGATGGTTGTTCATGTTAGAACCCTCCAGAATCTAAGAAATGTTGCTCATGTTGGTGCCTGCCAGGTCAAATAAGATGTTGTTCATGTTAGACCCTCCAGATCTAATAAAGTTGCTCATGTTTGGTGCCTGCCAGGTCTTAATAAATGTTGTTCAGTTAGAACCCTTCCAGATCATAATAAAATGTTTGCTCATGTGTGGTACCGCCAGTCAAATAGATGTTGTTCATTGTTTTAGACCCGATCCAGATCTAATGCAATGTTGCTCATGTTGGTGTGCCTGCCAAGGTCAAATTAGATTTGTATTCATGTCTAGAACCTCCAGATCTAATAAATGTTGTCTTGTGGTGGCCTGCCAGGTCTAATAAATGTTGTTCATGTAGAACCTCCAGATCTAAATAAAGTTGCTCATGTTGGTACCTGCCAGGTCTATACATGTTTGCTCATGTTGGAACGTTGCCAGATCTAATAAATGTTTGCTCCATTGCTGGTAACCATGCCAGCTCTTAATCAAATGTTGCATCTGTTAGAACCTGGCCAGATCTAATAAATGTGCTCATGTTTAGACCTGCCAGATCTTAATAAATGTTCCTCATGTTGGTACCTGCCAGGTCTAAACACATTGTTGCTCATGTTAGAACCCTCCAGAACCAATAAATGATTGCTCATGTTGGTACCTGCCAGGTCTAACAACATGTTGCTCATGTATAGAAACCCTCCAGAACTAATAATGTTGCTCATGTTGGTACCTTGCCAGGTCAAATAAATGTTGCATCATGTTAGAACCATCCAGAACTAATAAATGTTGGCTCATGTTGGTACCTGCCAGGTCTAATACATGTTGCTCATGTTGGAACGTTGCCAGATCTTAATAAATGTTGCTCATGTTAGAAACCTGCCAGATCTAATTAAATGTCTGGCTCATGTTAGAACCCCTTCCAGATCTAATAAATGTTGCTCCATGTTGGTACCTGCCAGGTCTAATACAGTTGCTTCATGTTGGAAACGTGCCAGAATCAATAAAATGTTGCTTCATGTTGGTACCTTGCCAGTCAAATTAAAATGTTGCTCATGTTAGAACCTCCAGAAACTATATAAATGTTGCTCCATGTTGGTAACCTGCCAGGTCTATACCAATTGTTGCTCATTTGGAACGGCCAGATCTAATAAATGTTGCTCATGTGGTACCCTCCAGATCTAATTAAATGATTGCTCCATGTTTGGTTGCCTGCCAGATCTAATAAATGTGTATTCATGTTTAGAACCCCTCCAGATTAATCAAATGTTGCATCATGTGTACCTTGCCAGGTACAAATAGATGCTGTTCTGTTAGAACCCTCCAGATCTAATAAATGTTGGCCAGTTTGGTGCCTGGCCAGCAGTCTAATAAATGTGAATTGTTATTTAGAAAGCCTCCAGATTTCTAATAAATGTTGCTCATTTGTGGTTACCTGCCAGGCTCAAATAGGATAAATGTTGTTTCATTGTTAGAACCCTACCAGATCTAATAAATGTTGCTCTTGTTGGTGCCTGCCAGGTCTAAATAAATGTTGTTCGTTAGAACCCTTCCAGACTATAAATGTTGCCTTCATGTTGGTGCCGTCCTGCCAGTCAAATAGATGTTGTTCATGTTAGAACCCTCCAGATCTAATAATGTTGCTCTGTTTCGGTACCTTGCCAGGGTCTAATAAATGTTGTTCATGTTTAAGACCCTCCAGATCTAATAATTGTTGCTGCATGTTGCGTGCCTGGCCAGGTCAAATAGATGTTGTTCATGGTTAGAACCCTCCATATCTAAATAAATGTTGCTCATGTTAGTTACCTGCCAGGTCAAATAGATGTTGTTCAGTTAGAACCCTCCATATTCTAATAAATGTTGCTCATGTTGGTACCTGCCAGGTCAACATAGATGTATAGTTCATGTTGAAACCCCCATATCAATAAATGTTGCTCATGTTTCCCTGGTACCTGCAGGTCAAATTAGATGTTGTTCATGTTAGAACCTTCCATATCTAATAAATGTTGTCAGTGGTACCTGCCAGGTCAAATAGTGTCTGTTCATTGTTAGAACCCATTCCATATCTAATAAATGGTTGCTTCATGTTGTACCTTGCCAAGGTCAGATAGATGTTGTTCATGTTTAGAACGCTCAGATCTAATAAATGTTGCTCATGTTGGTGGCCTGCCAGGTCTAATAGATGTTTGTTCATGTTAGAACCTCCATTGATCTATAAATTGTTGCTCATGTTGGTTACCTGCCAGGTGGTCTAATAAATGTTGTCATGTTAGAACCCTCCATAATCTAAAAATTTTGCTCATGTTGGTAACCTGCGGTCTAATAAATGTTGTTCATGTTAGAAACCCCTCCTATCAATAAATGTTGCTCATGTGGTGCCCTCCCGGTCAAATAGTGTATGTTCATGTTAGAACCCTCAGATCTAATAAATGTTGCTCATGTTGGTGCCTGCAAAAGGTCAAATAGATGTGGTTTCATTGTTAGGAACCCTCATATCTAAAAAATTGTTGCTCATGTTTGGTACTTGCCAGGTCTAATAGATGTTGTTCATGTTTAGAACCTCAGTCTAATTGAAATGTTGCTCATGTTGGTGCCCTGCCAGGTGATCTAATAGTGTTGTTCATGTTAGAACCCTCCATATCTAATAAATGTTGCTCACTGTTGGTACCTACCAGGTCTAATAAATGTTGTTCATGTTAGGAAACCCTCCATTATCTATTAAATGTATGCTCATGTTTGGTACCTGCCAGGTCTAATAAATGTATGTTCATGGTAGAACCTCCTCCATACTCTAAATAAATTGTTGCTCTGTTTGGTACCTGCCACGGTCAAATAGATGTGTTTCATGTTAGACACCCATCCATATCTAATAAGTTTGCTCATGTTCGGTACCTGCCAGGTTCAAATAGATGTTGTTCATGTTAGAACCCTCCATATCTAATAAATGTGCTCAATGTTGGTACCTGCCAGGTCAAATAGACTGTTGGTTCAAATGTTAGAACCCTTCCATATCTAATAAATGTTGCTCATTTTGGTGCCTGCAGGTATCAAATATGATGTTGTTCCATGTTAGAAGCCCGTCCACTATTCTCAGCAAAAATTCCCGCGTGATTGCTTCATGTCTCAGGTGCCCTGCCACGGCTCAAATAGCTGTTGTTCCATGTTAGAACTCCCTTCCATATCTAATAAATGTGTTGCTCGATGTTGGACTGCCAGCGTTATAAATGTTGTCTCATGTTAGACCTCCTCCATATCTACGAATTTAAATGTTCCTCATTGTTTTAGGTACCTTGCCAGGTCAAATAGATATTGTTTCATGTTAGAACCCTCCATATCTAATACAATTGTTGCTCATGTTTGGTACTGGCCAGGTCTAATAAATGTGTTCATGTTCAGAAACCCATCCATATCTAATAAATGTTGTCATGTTTGGTACCTCCAGGTCTAATAAAAGTTGTTCATGTTAGAACCTCCATATCTAAAAAATGTTGCTCATGTTACGGTAGCCTTGCCAGGTCTAATAAATGTCTGTTCTATGTAGACACCCTCTCATTATCATAATAATGTTGCTTCCATCCGTTTCACGCTAGGTACCTGCCAGGTCTAATAAATGTTGTTCATGTAGGAACCCCTCCATTCTATAAATGTCTGCTCAATGTTGGTACCTGCCAGGCTAAAGTGCATGTTAGAACCCTCCATACGTCGTAATAAAATGTTGCTCATGTTGGTACCCTGACCAGGTCTAATAAAGGTTGATTCATGTTTGAACCCTCCATATTCTAATAAAGCTTGCCTCATGTTGGTAGCCTGCAGGTTAATTAAAATGTTGTTCATGATTAGCAACTCCCATCCATATCTAATATGTTGCTCATGTTGGTACCTGCCAGGGTTCAAATAGATTGTGTCATGTTAGAACCCTCCAATATCTAATAACATGGTTTGCTCATGTTGGATACCTGCCAGGTCTAATAAATTGTTGGTTCTATAGTTAGAACCCCTCCATATCTAATAAATGGTTGCCTCATGTTTTTGGTATCCCGCCAGGGTCTAATTAAATGCTGTTCCATGTTAGAACCCTCCAATCTAAAACATGTTGCTTTCATGTTTGGTACCGCCATGGTCGTTAATAAATGTTGTTCATGTTTAGAACCCTCCATATCTAATAAATGTTGCTCATGTTGGTACCTGCCAGGTCTAATAAATGTTGTTCATGTTAGAACCTCATATCTAATAATGTTGCTCATGTTGGTACCTGCCAGAGTCAAAATAGATGTTGTTCATGTTAGAACCCTCCATATCTAATAAATGTTGCTAATGTTTGCGGTACTGTGCCAGGTCTAATAAATGTTGTCATGTTAGAACCCTCCACTCATCTAACTTAAAGTGGTTGGCTCATGTTGGGGTACCTGCCAGGTCAAATACGATGTTGTTCATGTCAGCAGAAGCCCTCCAATATTATATAAATGGTTGCTCATGTTGCGGTAACCTTGCCAGGTGCAAATAGATGTTGTTTTCATGTTATAAACCTCCCATATCTAAAAATGTTCGCTACCTGTCGGACCTGCCAGTCAAAAGATGTTTGGTTCATGTTAGAAACCCTCCATATCTAATAAATGTTTGCTCATGTTTGGTACCGCAAGGTCAAATAGATGTTGTCATGTTAGAACCCTCCATATCTAATAAATGGTTGCTCATGTTGGTACCTGCCAGGTCAGAATAGATGTTGGTTCATGTTAGAACCCTCCAATCTAATAATGTTGCTCATGTGGTACCTGCCAGGTCTAATAAATGTTGTTCTGTTTAGAACCCCTCCGATATCTATAAATGTTGCTCATGCTTGGTACCCTGCCCAGGTTCAAATAGGATGTTGTTCATGTGTTAGAACCCTCCAGATCTAATAATGTTTGCTCATGTTGGTGCCTGCCCAGGTCAAAAGAGTGTTGTTTCTGTTAGACCCTCCATATCTAATAAATTGTTGCTCATGTGGTACCTGCCAGGTCTAATAGAATGTGTTTCATGTTAGGAACCCTCCAGATCCTAATTAAATGTTGCTCATGTTTGGTGTCCCTTGCCAGTCTATAAGATGTTGTTTTCATGTTAGAACCCTTCCATATCTAATAAATGTTGCTCATTGTTGGTACCTGCCAGGTCTAATAAATGTTGTTCATGTTAGGAACCCTCCATATCTAATAAAATGTTGCTCATGTGGTACCTTTTTGCCAGGTCTAATAAATGTTTGTTCATGTTAGAACCCTCCATATCTAATAAATGTTGCGCATGTTCATGGTATCCTGCCAGGTCTAATAAATGTTGTTCATGTTAGAACCTCCAATAATCTAATAAATGTTGACTTCATGTTGTACCTGCCAGGTCAAAAGATGTTGTTCATGTAGAACCTCCATATCTAATAAATGTGCTTCATGTTGGTACCTGCCAGCGTCCAAATAGATGTTGTCATGTGGTAAACCCTCCATTATCTAAATCAAATGTTGCCATGTAGGTACCTGCCAGGTCAAATAAGATGTTTGTTCATGTTAGAACCATCCATATCTAATAAATGTTGCTCATTGGTTAGCCTCACCAGGTCAAATAGATGTTGTTCATGTTAGACACCCTCCATATCTAATAAATTGTGCTCATGTTTTGGTACCTGCCAGGTTCAGAATAGATGTTGTTTTCATGTTAGAACCCTCCATATCTAATAAATGTTGCTCATGTTCGGTACCCTGCCAAGGTCAAATAGATTGTTCGTTCACTGTGTAGAACCCCTCCAGATCTAATTAAATGTTGCTCATGTTGGGGCTGCCAGGTCTAAAATTGTTGTGTCATGTTAGAACCCTCCATATCTAAATAAAATGTTTAGCTCACTGTGGTACCTGCCAGGTCTAAAATGTTGTTCATGTTAGAACCCTCCATATTCTATAAATGCTGCCTCATGTTGTACCTGCCAGGTCTAATAAATGTTGTTCATGTTAAACCCTCCATAATCTAATAAATGTTTGCTCATGTTGGTGCCCTGCCAGGTGTCAATAGAGTTGTTCATGTTCAGAACCCTCCAGAATCTGAATTAAATGTTGGCTCATGTTGGTGCCTGCGCAGGTCCAAATAGATGTTTGTGTCAGTTAGAACCCTCCAGAATCTAATAAAATGTTGCTCATTTGGTGCCCATGCCAGCGTCAATAGAGTTGTTCCGTATGTTAGAAACCCTTCCAGATTTCTAATAAATGTTGCTCATGTTGGTTGCCTGCCAGGTCTAATAAAATGTTTGTCATGATTAGAAACCCTCCATATCAATAATATGTTGCTCAGTTACGGTACCGCCCAGGTCAAATAGATGTTGTTTCATGTTTAGAACCTCCACGATCTAATAAAATGTTGCTCATGTTGGTAACTTGCCAGGTCAAAATAGATGGTTGTTTCATGTTAGAACCCTCCAGATCTAATAAATGTCTTGCTCATGTTGGTACCTGCCAGGGTCAATATAGATGTTGTTCATGTTAGAACCCTCCGCAGATCTAATAAATGTCTGCTCATGTTGGTACCTGGCCAGGTCAAATAGGATGTTGTCATCGTTAGAACCCCCAGATCTTAATAAATGTTGCTCATGTTGGTGCCGCTGCCAGGTCTATATAGATGTTTGTTCATGTTAGAACCCCTCCAGATCTAATATAAAGTTTGCTTCATGTGTGCCTGCAGGTCAATAGATGGTTGTTCATGTTTAGAACCCCTCCAGATTAATAAAATGTTGCTCTGGTTGGTGCCTGCCAGGTCTAACTAGATGTTGTTCATGTTAGAACCCTCCATATCTAATAAATGTTGTCATGTGGTACCTGCAGGTCTAAAGATTTGTCATGTTAGAAACCCTTCCAGATCTAATTAAATGTCTGCTCATGGTGGTACTGCCAGGTCCAAATAGATGTTGTTATGTTAGACCCTCCAGTATCTTAATAAATGTTGCTCATGTTGGTGCCTGCCAGGTTCAATAGATGTCTGTTCATGTTGAACCCTCCAGATCTAATAATGCTTGCTCATGTGGTTACCTGCCACGGTCAACTAGATGTTTGTTCAGTTAGAACCCTTCCAGTCTATCACTAAATGTTGCTTCATGTTGGTACCTTTGCCAGGTCAAATAGATCTTGTATCATGGTTAGAACCCCTCCAGATTCTAATAAATGTTGCTCATTGTTGGATACCTCTTGCCAGGTCAATAGATGTTGTTTCATGTTAGAAACCCTCCCAGATCATAAAGTTGCTATGTTGTACCTGCCTGGTCAAATAAGATGTGTTATGTTAGAACACTTCAGATCTAATAATGTTGCTCTATGTTGGTGCCGTTGCCAGGTCAAATAGATGTTGTTCATTGTTAGAACCCTCCAGATCTAATTAATGTTGCTTCATTTGGTACCTGCAGGTCAAATAAATGTTGATCATGTGGAACATGCCAGATCTAATTAAATGTTGCTTCTTGTTGGTGCCTGCCCAGTCAAAAAATACAAATGTTGTTCATGTTAGAACATGCCAGATCTTAATAAATGTTGCTTCATGTTGGTACCTGCCAGATCTAATAAATTTGCTCATTGTTGATACCTGCCAGATCTTAATAAAATGTTGCCATGTTAGAACATTGCCAGATCTATAAATGTTGCTCATGTTGGGGTACCTGCCAGGGGTTCTTTAATAAATGTCTGCCTCATGATTTTGATACCTGCCAGATCTAATAAATGTTGCTTCATGTTTGGTTACCTTGCGAGGAATCTAATTAAATGTTGCTCATGTGTAGAACGTGCAGATTCTAATAATGTTGCTCAGTTGCGGTACCTTGCCAGGTCTCTTAATTAAATGTTGCTTCAGTGTTGATACCTGCCCAGATCTAAGATAAATGTTGCTCATGTCGAGTTACCTGCCAATCTAAATAAATGTTGCCTCATGTTAGAAGTGCCAGATCTAATAAATGTTGCTCAGTTGGTACCTGCCAGGTCTAATAAATGTTGCTCATGTTGGAAACGTGCCAGATCTAAATAAATGTTGCTCATGTTGATACCTGTCCGATCTAATTCATTTAGCTCTCGTTGGAAGCTGCCTGGTCTAATTTATAATATTAACATTTTTTATACTCAATATGATATCGGTTATATAAATGGGGTGTGTTTGACAAGTGTATTTCTAATTCAGAATATATCTAAATAAAGTAAATGATATTTTCCTGAAATTATGAGGCAAGTATAAAAGAAAAATAATTAAAGGCAACATTTTAAAATATTTTAACTATAATTCCTTTATTTGAGGCATAATAATTTTTTTCCATTCAGAAGTTTGGTGTACACTCCGCTGAATGCCCTTGGAATATTGAAGAATCAAAAATATACTTACAGGCTGAACTAATATTCACTTGTTCTTCTGTTCAATACAATATTTTTAGCACCAAGTTGACTATATTCTGAAGGAAAAAAAAACTCAATTCTAAATTTTATTACAAAATGTGTGTGTGGGTCGGGTTGTTGACTACAAAGCCCAACTTAATGTATAATTAATAGTGGATATTCGCTTCCGGTTTTTGTCTGTAACAAAAACTACGTCACTGCCTTCGTCATATCACCCAAAATCGTCATAACAGAATAAATACACTCAAAATTTGAACATGCAACATTAGAAAGTCTTCATTGTTTTTTTAATTATAATATTGACATTTTTTATACCCAATAATGATATCGGGTATCTATGATATTGACTGGTATTATAT
>CM042170.1:5876036-5886013 GCA_023376005.1 Doryteuthis pealeii
AAAATAACATCCAAAAATCATAGATAGACAATTAGATATCAAACTAGGGGATTTTTCAACAGAAGAACTCAACGAAGTCCTAAAAAAACTACAAGGCAGAAAAGCTGCAGGACTTGACGAAATACCCCCCGATGTATGGAAGTCAGGTAAGTTCAATGACATACTTCTTAGGCTATGCAACGCAGTATATAGCCAAAACAGAATAGATAAATGGACGAAAGGATGCATTGTCCCATTCCCCAAAAAAGGAGACCTAGGAATAGCTAAAAACTACAGAGGCATAACCCTTACTGCCATTGCAGCTAAGATATATAATGCCCTTCTTCTTAATCGAATCCTACCCGAGATAGAGAAAGTCCTCAGGAAAAACCAAAATGGCTTCCGCAGAAATAGGTCCACAACCTCTCAAATCCTGACTGTACGACGCATCATAGAAGGGGTTCGAGCAAAGAATTTGGAGGCAACATTACTATTCGTAGATTTCTCCAAAGCATTTGATTATATACATAGACGGAAAATGGAACAAATACTACTGGCATATGGTCTCCCCAAAGAAACTACTGACGCTATAATGATGCTCTACAAAGATACTAAAGCAATGGTACGCTCACCTGATGGCGATACGGATTTCTTTGACATCGTCGCCGGAGTCCTACAAGGTGATACATTGGCACCATATATATTTATAATATGCCTAGACTATGTACTCCGAACATCTTTAGATACCATAAAGAAAAAGGTTTTACACTAAGAAAAGCAAGAAGCAGGAGATATCCTGCACAAACAGTCACAGATGCAGACTATGCTGATGACCTCGCACTTCTCGCAGATACACCGGCACAGGCTGAGACACTACTGCATAGCCTGGAGGAGGCAGCAAAAAGCATCGGCCTGCATGTGAACTCTGCCAAAACAGAGTTCATGAGCTTCAGAAAGAAAGGAGACATCTCCACGTTAGACGGTAAGCCCCTTAAGCCAGTTGAACAATTCACGTACCTGGGTAGTAATATCTCATCCACAGATAACGATATTAACACACGAATAGGAAAGGCATGGATGGCCACAAACAAATTGTCTGTCATATGGAAGTCTGATCTCACTGACAAGCTAAAGCGACATCTCTTCCAGGCTGTAGTCATATCAGTACTGCTGTATGGCTGCACTACCTGGACCCTAACGAGGCGCCTCGAAAATAAGCTAGATGGGAGCTGCACAAGAATGCTGCGAGCAGTTCTGAACAAGTCGTGGAAACAGCATCCCACAAGGGAGCAGCTGTATGGTCACCTGCCCCCTATCTCACAGACTATCCGAGTGAGACGGACTAGGCATGCAGGGCATTGCTGGAGAAGCAAGGATGAACTCATAAGTGATGTTCTCCTGTGGAAGCCAACACATGGACATGCCAGTGTGGGCCGCCCAGCAAGGACTTATATCGACCAGCTATGTAAAGATGCTGGCTGCAGCGAAGAGGAGCTCCCTGTGGCGATGAATGATAGGGAAGGTTGGCGAGAGATCGTCTTGGATATCCGTGCTGCCTGCGCGACATGATGATGATGATCAACGGGTATATAATTTATAGTCAATATCATTATTAGATTAAATCGAACTTAACGGACCTAAATTCCACCATCGTATGTCACCCCGCCGAAATAAAATTAAAAATCAGGGAATTAACCGAATTTAATGACATTTTCAGTGTTGATATATTAATGAATACAAGATATAATGCTCCAGTTGTTTTATTTTTAAAATTTTACATTTTTTCAGCTCAGTTAACTTTGAGCCACGTATTTTTGAGAATCTATGTTGCGCCTCAAATATACGTGGTTCAAAGTTAACTGAGCTGAAAAAATGTAAAGGTTTTTGAATAAAATAACTGGTGCATTATATATTTCATTCATTGATATATCAACAATGAAAATTTCATTAAATTCGGATAATTCCCTGAATTTTGGTATTTTTTTCTTTCGGCGAGGAGACATACGATGATGGAATTTAGGTCCGTTAAGTTCGATTTAACCGATTATTACACAAAATAATGAAAAGCTGTGTTATTTATATATGCTCTGAACGTAGTATGATAAAAAGGATGGCCCAAATGTTTGTTTGTTTGTTTGGGGGTTTTTTTGGGGGGTTATAAGTTTAATAAATACATGGTTGGCATTATTGATTTATATATATTTTTGTTTCATTTTAATATATATTTAAACTTATGTAACGTACAGAGGTTTACGAAAAAAATTATTTAAAAGAAAGAAATCATCATATAATCTTTATTATACTTTGTTAGATTAACTGACAATAATATGCCCCCCCCCCACCGGATGTAAGTATTGAAGTTTTCATTATCATCTCGCGCTAGTAGCACGGATATCCATGACAATCTATCGCCTACCGTCCCTATCACTCATTGCTCCCGGCAGGTTCTCTGCGCAGCATCCAGTATCCGCGCCGAGCTGGTCAATGTACGTCTTTGCTGGCCTGCTGGCTTCCATAAGAGAAACTCCCTTATGAGTTCGTACTTGCCTCTCCGCCACAGTGTGCAGAAGATTTGAAGTAAAAAAAAAAAACAACAACTTTTGCTTGCTACGTCCTTGATTTTTTTTCTAAGACCCACGTGCTTCAATCTAGACGATTACCTCCCCCCAAACCTTATCACCCATACCCAGCAAGTAGTGAGCATGTTTAGCACTACATATCGCTGTGAACAGTTGTTCTCCGAAATGAACCATGCTAAGAGTACGCTGTTGTTAGCAACAGTCAAAATCATCACTTGTCTGATGTGCTCCTTCTGTCAACCTCTTCATTCAACCTTGATATTACATATTTGTGTAGTTGCAAACAACATCAGATGTCTCATTAATAAATTCCTAGCAGGTATACTGTTGTATAGCCATATATACCCAACATCGTACATCATATATCGGGTATATAATCGAGAGGGACACTCGGGTGAGAGAGAGAGAGAGAGAGAGAGAGAGAGAGAGAGAGAGAGAGAGAGAGAGAGAGCAAGAAAACGAGAGAGAGAGCAAGAAACGAGAGAGGGAGAGAGGGGGGAGAAAGAAAACGAGAGAGAGAGAGAGGGAGAGAGAGAAAGAAAGAAGAAAAGAAAGAGCAAGAAAACGAGAGAGAGAAGAGAGAGAGGGGGGAGAAGAGAAAGAAAGAAGGAAAGAAAGAGAGAGAGAGAGAGAGAGAGAGAGTTGAGTCTTACTTGTTCTTCATTTCTTCTTTTACTACTTCTGCTATCTTATATGGCCGCCATCTTATAGTCTTCTTGTTGCTGTCTCTAACTAAGGGCTTCTCCTGAGCAAACTCTTTTTGGTAATGCAATTAATTAAACTACAAGACATTTGTTCCTTGATCAAGATTTATTTAACCCATTCTTATTCACCGCGCGGGGAGAATCAACCTCGCAGGAATAGCGCGTCTACTCTGCGTCAGTCTGAGGTTGAAACTAAAATATAAACTAACTAAATCACGTGACGCGCGAGATTCACGCCTCTCTAGGGGTCAGTCGGGGGTCATCCAACGGAAATCTACCCGCCTACGCTTTTAACTCCAACGAAACTATTTCAAACTAACTACAGGGTCTTGTCAACAATTTATACTACTACATGGATTATGTAACAATACCACAGTATAATAATTTGTTTTATTTCTCTGAATGTTTGAGATGAGGCTTGACGATTATTATTATCTGCGTTATTCGGGCTATTGTCCCCATCTTCATTGTTATTTGTACAACGTTTCGGCCGATATGCCCTCCGGCCTTCTTCAGGTATTTCTTGTCGGACACGGGAATCTTCTTTTCGGACTCGGGAGACTTCTTTTCGGACTCGGGAACTTTCTTGTCGTAGTCGGGAACTATCACGGAACTTCGAACCTAACCTTTATTTAGTCCTCGGGGGTGTCCTGTTCTCATTCCGCTAACCATAGCTGGGGTAGCTGCCTCTACTCAATATTGAAAGAATGTTCCCGGATAGAGGCAGTAACATAGAAAAATAATTAACACAACTCCTACTCCAGCTATGGTTAGCGGAATGAGAACAAGGATACCCCCGTGGACTAAATAAAGGGTTAGGTTCAAAGTTCCGTAATGGTTCCCGACTACGACAAGAAAGTTCCCGAGTTCGAAAAGAAGTCTCCCGAGTCCGAGAAGGTTCCCGAGTCATACCTGATGAAGGCCGGAGGGCATATCGGCCGAAACGTTGTACAAATAACAATAAAGATGGGTACAATAGTCCGAATAACGCAGATTATACTGATAATTTGTTTATTACAACGTTACAACCTTATCACCTACATCCAGCTAATAGTGAGCATGTTTGGCACTACATGTCGCTGTGAACAGTTGTTCTCCAAAATGAACCATGCTAAGAGTACACTGTTGTTAGCAACAGTCAAACTCATCTTTTGTCTGATGTGCTCCTTCTGTCAACCTCTTCATTTAACCTTGATATTACATATTTGTGTCTCAGTAGAGTTGAGCTCTCTCCGATGGTTGGGTCACGTACGTCGGATGGATGATGGACGAATCCCGAAAGATATCCTGTATGGAGAGCTAACATCTGGTAAAAGACAGATTGGTCGCCCCCTACTGCGATTTAAGGATGTCTGCAAAAATGATCTCAGGTGCTTTGGCATTGTCCCTTCCAGCTGGGAAAATTTGGCTCAAGACCGCCTTCGGTGGCGACAGAATCTCCATAGAGGCCTGTACACGTCAGAATGCACCATGATACAACATCATGAAGCTAAGAGGTCCATAAGAAAGCAACGGCAACACAGCATCGGGACATCATCATCTACAGGGACAACCTACAAATGCAAAATCTGTGGTCGAGAATGTTTCTCAAACATAGGACTTCATAGTCACAGGAGGCGCTGCAACCTCAGGGGCACACAAAAACTTTTATCATATTCTTTCGAGACTGAATTGCCAATGATGATGATGATGATGACATCTTTTTGTAGTTGAGTTTGAGTTTTTGTTTAACGGCATATCAACCTCTGCGGGTCATTTAATGCCAATTGTGTAGTTGCAAACAACATCAGATGTCTCATTAAAAACTTATTAACAGGACCTATGAATATACCACAGTATGATAATTTGATTATTAAAACGTCTGATATGTTTAAGAGCTATTTCTCTGAAACGTTGTACAGATAACCATTTGTGCTTTGAAGTAAGACACAGACGGAATTCTAATCTTTTAATCAAAGCTCAGAATTCAGAAAAGAAATCAAATTGTTGTCAATTAATTGTTTCACTAAACACAGACGATATATTTTGATCTGAAAATCACCTTGAGAAAATTATAATCTACTAGCAGGACCTGTGGATATACCACAGTATGATAATTTAATTATTACAATTATAAAAATCTAAGAATCATCTGTTAAAACAACCGGATATTAACGGTATAAATGAAATGAAATGTCCTTTCTTAATCGAGATCAAAAAGGGGTGCCTAAAGGTCATATGGTCCACATATAAGACACACTGCAGGATTTTAAACGCACTAATAACATGGCAAATCTAACTGAGATATTTGTAGAAACATCGTTGATAAATAAGATTTATTCTATGTATTAACCAATGATTTTTACTATAGATTAAATACTCATTCATAAATTTACGCAAATCCTGAGAGTATTGTGACGTATGTGTGTGTGTGTGTGTGTGTGTGTAATAGTGTTGTTTTCCTACTTTTGTTTCTGTGTGGGTGCGCATGTTTGTTTAGTTAGGTGGTTTTTAAGCTGATTGGTGTCTGTGTACGCGCGTGTGTGTGTGTGTGTGCTATGATATTGATCTCCTGTATTATATATATATATATATATATATATATGTGTGTGTGTGTGTGTGTGTGTGTGTGTGTGTTTAGGTATCATTTTTTTTCTCTCATACAAACATTGTGTGTCAGTAAGAACAGTGATGAGAACGTGTGTGTAATGGGCTAGTATTTTTTCCTCTGCCTTGGGTCTATTACTAAATTTGGACGGGCCACATATAGCTAAAGAATCGATTTCGACCGGACCGTGACCAACGCTGACTTGCGAAACATCATTGTGCCACACGTGACCAATTTAAAATCTCTAATAATAAATGCGAATGCTAGTGTTAAATTTTTAAACTTTGCTCCTAGAGGCCATAGCTCAACATATCATACTATTTTGGAATCAGGCCGACTCCGTGAGCAAATTGAAAACATTCCGGGTCGAATCCAGACCTGAAATTTTGAATTTTCAAGTTTTGATTATTGCAATTGTTTTCGGCGATGTTTTTTGTGAATATTTTTAGACGATTTTTTTTTTAATAATTTGGTATTTTGGACTGTTGTCCTCATCTTTATTGTGGTATGTATAAACACAACGTTCAGGCCTTTGTATCCTCGGGTCTTTGTTTAGGTGTTTCTTATTTACCTTAAAATAAAGTCATCATCAGACGATAACCTTGAATTCAAACGTTGTTTCAGAGCTGAAAATATCATTCCCTTTTGTTCACGGGGGATAAATGCTATTAGACGTATTGACAGAAATGTGATTAGACATAGAAAAAATAAAATGAAAGAAAATTACATAGTCTAAAATATAAAGAAAATGAGAGACACTAACGGCAATACTCCAAGGTTGAAGTATGGAGTTAACCACGAGTGTGGCAGACAGGTTGAGAGTTAAAGAAATAACCAAACAACTATAAATATGAATAAAAGACTGTATTACAGAATAACAAAAGGATTGCAAACTTTAGTTCGTTTGCGCAAATATAATTTGTCACTTATCTGGTGCATCCTGAGATATGGGGTATTAACGGAGACCTTGCTACGGCCCCCTGTTCCGTTCGGATATGATGGACTTCTGTTTTGCGTCCGACTCCGATTCTGGTTGTTGAGGAAGAGGAGCGACCCTGTTTTAGGTCTGTTCCCAGGGCTAGCTGGATCAGAAGAGAACGAGTTTGCATATTCGGCTTTGCCGCCAAAGTATGCTGGCTCGTGATTGGTTGGTTTGAAACAGAGGCTCGCAGACAAAGGACGATAACCCCCATACCCCAGAATTCTCAATAAAAATGGAAATTTCGAAATGGATAAACACAATGTTCAGGCCACTGTAACCTCTGGTCTTGTTTAGGTGTTGTTGTTTTTTTAAGTCGCTTTAAAATAAGTTATCATCAGACGATATATCGGGTTTAGCTCCGTAAAGCACCAATTCCAACATGGGGGTATCTTCTAACTCCAAAGTACGGGTAAATCACTTTGTAATATACCGGGGAAATAAATCCTAAGTTCCGATATATAAGTAAATATACCTTTTCAAGTACAATGGGAAGACAATTTCAAGGGGGTGGGAAATACGCAAGTTTCAAATTCGGATACTGAATGAAAGAAAAACACGATAACAAATACTAAGTTTCAACAATTCTAATAACAATAAAAGAAAGGCTGGAAGAAAGAATGTAAATGTCAATTTGATAGATGGTGGTGGATAGTAACCTTAATAGAGTTCGTAAGAGATAGAGAGAGGGAGATAGATAGTGAGAATGGTTTGCAAAAGATAATGTTTTGCAAGGACTTAGCTTTGAGTCCGGAGGTAACAAGTGTAGAGTTTCTTTAAATGAGGAAATAATTGTCGTTTGAATTCCGCAGAGTTCTTTGGTTGAAGATTTTCGTAGAGTTCTTGGTTGAAGATTTCGTAGAGTTCTTTGGTTGAAGATTTCGTAGAGTTCTTTGGTGAAGATTTCGTAGAGTTCTCCTTGGTTGAAGATTTCGTAGAGTTCCTTGGTTGAAGATTTCGTAGAGTTCTTTGTTGAAGATTTCGTAGAGTTCCTTTGGTTGAAGATTTCGTAGAGTTCTTTGGTTGAAGATTTCGTAGAGTTCCTTGGTGAAGATTTCGTAGAGTTCTTTGGTTGAAGATTTCGTAGAGTTCTTTGGTTGAAGATTTCGTAGAGTTCCTTGGTGAAGATTTCGTAGAGTTCTTTGGTTGAAGATTTCGTTAGAGTTCCTTGGTTGAAGATTTCGTAGAGTTCTTTGGTTGAAGATTTCGTTAGATTCTTTTTGGTTGAAGATTTTCGTAGAGTTCTTTGGTTGAAGATTTCGTAGAGTTCCTTGAAGATTTCGTAGAGTTCTTTGTTGAAGATTTCGTAGAGTTCTTGGTTGAAGATTTCGTAGAGTTCTTGGTTGAAGATTTCGTCGTAGAGTTCTTTGGTTGAAGATTTCGTAGAGTTCTTTGGTTGAAGATTTCGTAGAGATTTCTTTGGTTGAAGATTTCGTAGAGTTCTTTGGTGAAGATTTCGTAGAGTTCTTTGGTTGAAGATTTCGTAGATGAGTTTTTGGTTGAAGATTTCGTAGAGTTCCTTGGTTGAAGATTTCGTAGAGTTCTTTGGTTGAAGATTTCGTAGAGTTCTTGGTGAAGATTTCGTAGAGTTCTTTGGTTGAAGATTTCGTAGAGTTCTTTTGGTTGAAGATTTCGTAGAGTTCTTTGGTTGAAGATTTCGTAAGTTCTTGTCGAGAGTTCTTTGGTTGAAGATTTCGTAGAGTTCTTTGTTGAAGATTTGCGTAGAGTTCTTTGGTGAAGATTTCGTAGAGTTTCTTTGTTGAAGATTTCGTAGAGTTCTTTGGTTGAAGATTTTCTTAGTTCGTAGAGTTCTTGGTTGAAGATTTCGTAGAGTTCCTTGGTTGAAGATTTCGTAGAGTTCTTTGGTTGAAGATTTCGTAGAGTTCTTTGGTTGAAGATTTCGTAGAGTTCTTTGGTTGAAGATTTCGTAGAGTTCTTTGGTTGAAGATTTCGTAGAGTTCTTTGGTTGAAGATTTCGTAGAGTTCTTTGGTTGAAGATTTCGTAGAGTTCTTTGGTTGAAGATTCGTAGATTCTTTGGTTGAAGATTTCGTAGAGTTCTTGGTTGAAGATTTCGTAGAGTTCTTTGTTGAAGATTTCGTAGAGTTCTTTTGGTTGAAGATTTCGAGAGTTCTTTGGTTGAAGATTTCGTAGAGTTCTTTTTGGTGAAGATTTCGTAGAGTTCTTTGGTTGAAGATTTCGTAGAGTTCTTTTGAAGATTTCGTAGAGTTCTTTGGTTGAAGATTTCGTAGAGTTCCTTGGTTGAAGATTTCGTAGAGTTCTTTGGTTGAAGATTTCGGTAGAGTTCTTTGGTTGAGATTTCGTAGAGTTCTTTGGTTGAAGATTTCGTAGAGTTCTTTGGTTGAAGATTTCGTAGAGTTTCTTTGGTTGAAGATTTCGTAGAGTTCTTTGGTTGAAGATTTCGTAGAGTTCCTTGGTTGAAGATTTCGAGGTCTTTGGTTGAAGATTTCGTAGATTCTTTGGTTGAAGATTTCGTAGAGTTCTGAAAGATTCGTAGAGTTCTTGGTTGAAGATTTCGTTAGTTGGTTAGAAAATTTCGTAGAGTTCTTTGGTTGAAGATTTCGTAGAGTTCTTTGGTTGAAGATTTCGTAGAGTTCTTGGTTGAAGATTTCGTAGAGTTCCTTTGGTTGAAAGATTTCGTAGAGTTCTTTGTTGAAGATTTCGTAGAGTTTCTTTGTTGAAGTTTTCGTAGAGTTCTTGGTTGAAGATTTCTAAGAGTTCTTGTTGAAGTTTCGCTGTAGTTCTTTGGTTGAAGATTCGTAGAGTTCTTGGTTAAGATTCGTAGTTAGATCTCTTGGTTGAGATTTCGTAGAGTTCTTTGGTGAAGATTCGTTAGAGTTCTTTGGTTGAAGATTTGTAGAGTTCTGGTTGAAGAATTTTTCGTAGTTAAGTTTCCTTGTTGAAGATTTCGTAGAGTTCTTTTGGTTGAAGATTTCGTAGAGTTCTTTGGTTTGAAGATTTCGTAGAGTTCTTTGCTGTTTTCTTTTGTAGAGTTCTTGTATGAAGATTTCGTTAGAGTTCTTTGTTAAGATTTCGTAGAGTTCTTTGGTGTGAAGATTCGTAGGAGATTTTCTTTGGCTTGAAGATTCGTAAGTTCTTTGGTTTTGAAGATTTCGAGATTCTGTTGGTT
>CM042170.1:5886113-5928613 GCA_023376005.1 Doryteuthis pealeii
AAAAAAAAAAGAAAGAGAAGATTTTTTAGATTTTTCGTAAGAAAGTTTTTTTTCTTTGGGGGTTTTTTTTGAAAGAATTTCGTAGAAGTTTCTCCTTGGTTGAAGATTTTTTCGTAAGAGTTCTTTGGTTGAAAAGAATTTCGTAGAGTTTCTTTGTTGAAGATTTCGGTAAAGAGTTTTTCTTTGGTTGAAGATTTCGTAGAAGTTCTTTGGTTGAAGATTTCGTAGAGTTTCTTTTGGTTGAAGATTTCGTAGAGTTTTTTGGTTGAAGATTTCGTAGAGTTTCCTTGGGTTGAAGATTTCGCTAGAGTCCTTGGTTGAAGATTTCGTAGGTACTTTTGGTTTTGAAGATTTCGTAGAGTTCTTTGGTTGAAGATTTCGTAAGAGTTCCTTGGTTGAAGATTCGTAGAGTTCTTTGGTTGAAAGATTTCGTAGAGTTCCTTGGTTGAAGATTTCGTAGAGTTCTTTGGTTGAAGATTTTCGTAGAGTTCTTTTGGTTGAAGATTTCGTAGAGTTCCTTGGTTTGAAGAATTTCGTAGAGTTCTTGGTTGAAGATTTCGTAGAGTCTTTGGTTGAAGAATTTCGTAGAGTTCTTTGGTTGAAGATTTCGTAGAGTTCTTTGGTTGAAGATTTCGTAGAGTTCCTTGTTGAAGATTTCGTAGAGTTCTTTGTTGAAGATTTCGGTTAGAGTCTTTGGTTGAAGATTTTCGTAGAGTTCTTTGGTTGAAAGATTTCGTAGAGTTCTTTGGTTTGAAGATTTCGTAGGTTCTTTTGGTTGAAGATTTCGTAGAGGTTATTTGGTTGAAGATTTTCGTAGAGTTCCATTGGTTGAAGATTTCGTAAGAGTTCCTTGGCTTGAATATTTCGTAGAGTTCTTTGGTTGAAGATTTCGTAGAGTTCCTTGGTTGAGATTTTCGTAGAGTTCTTGGTTGAAGATTTCGTAAAGAGTTCTTTGGTTGAAGATTTCGTAGAGTTCCTTGGTTGAAGATTTCCGTAGAGTTCTTTGTTGAAGATTTCGTAGAGTTTTCTTGGTTGAAAGATTTCGTAGAGTTCTTTGGTTTGAAGATTTCGTAGAAGGTTCCTTGGTTTGGAAGATTTCGTAGAGTTCTTTGGTTGAAGATTTCGTAGAGGTTCTTTTGGTTGAAGATTTCGTAGAGTTCTTTCGTTGAAGATTTCGTAGAGTTCTTTGGTTGAAGATTTCGTAGGTTCCTTGTTGAAGAAATTTCGTAGAGTTCTTTGGTTTGAAGATTTTCGTAGAGTTCTTTGGTTGAAGATTTTCGTAGAGTTCTTTGGTTGAAGATTTCGCGTAGAGTTCCTTATGGTTGAAGATTTTCGTAGAGTTCTTTGGTTGAAAGATTTCGTAGAGTTTATTTGGTTTGAAAAGGTTTCGTAGAGTTCCTTGGTTTGAAGATTTCGTATAAGGAGTTGCCTATGTTGAAGATTTCGTAGAGTTCTTTGGTTGAAGATTTCGTAGAGTTCCCTTGGTTGAAGATTTTCGTAGAGTTAACTTGGTTGAAGATTTTTCGTAGAGTTCTTTGGTTGAAGATTTCGTAGAGTTCTTTGGTTGAAGATTTCCGTAGAGTCTTTGTTGAAGATTTCTAAGAGTTCTTTGGTTGAAGATTTCGTAGAGTTCCCTTGTTGAAGATTTTCGTAGAGTTGCTTTGGTTGAAGATTTTCGTAGAGTTCTTTGGTTGAAGATTTCGTAGAGTTTCGTTTGGTTGAAGATTTCGTAGAGTTTTCGCTTGGTTGAAGATTTTCCGTAGAGTTCTTTGGTTGAAGATTTCGTAGAGTTCTTTGGTTGAAGGATTTCGTAGAGTTCTTGTTGAAGATTTCGTAGAGTTTATTTGGTTGAAATTTCGTAGAGTTCCTTGTTTGAAGATTCGTAGAGTTCCTTGGTTGAAAAGATTTCGTAGAGTTTCTTTTGGTTGAAGTTTCGTAAGAGTTCCTTGGTTGAAGATTCGTAGAGTTCCTTTGGTTGAAGATTTAGTAGAGTTCTTTGGTTGAAGATTCGTAGAGTTCTTTGGTTGACAGTTTCGTAGAGTTCTTGGTGAAGATTTCGTAGAAGTTCTTTGGTTGAAGATTTCGTAGAGATCTTTGTTGAAGATTTCTAAGAGTTCTTTGTTGAAGATTTCGTAGAGTTCCTTGGTTGAAGATTTCGTAGAGTTTTTGGTTGAAGATTTCGTAGAGTTCTTTGGTTGAGATTTCGTAGAGTTCTTTGGTTGAAGATTTCGTAGAGTTTTCTTTTGGTTGAAGATTTCGTAGAGTTCTTGGTTGAAAGATTTAGTGAGTCTTTGGTTGAAGATTTGTAGCGTTCTTTGTTGAGATTTCGTAGAGTTCTTTGGTTGAAATTTCGTAGAGTTCTTTGGTTGAAGATTTCGTAGAGTTCCTTGGTGAAGATTTTTCGGTAGAGTTTTGGTTGAAAGATTTCGTAGAGTTCTTTGGTGAAGATTTTTAGAGTTCCTTTGGTTGAAGATTTCGTAGAGATCTTTGGTTGAAGATTCGTAGAGTCTTTGGTGAAGATTCGTTAAGAGTTCTTTGGTTGAAGATTCGTAGAGTTCTTTTTGTTTGAAAATTTCGTAGAGTTCTTTGTTGAAGATTTCGTAGAGTTCTTTGGTTGAAGATTTCGTAAGAGTCCTTTGTTGAAAGATTTCGTAGAGTTCTTCGTAGAGGTTGAAGATTTCGTAAGAGGTTCTTTGTTGAAGATTTCGTAGAGTTCTTTTGGTTTGAAAGATTTCGTAAGAGTTCCTTGGTTGAAGATTTCGTAGAGTTCTTTGTTGAAGATTTCTCTTGGTTGAAGATTCGTAGAGTTCTTTGTTGAAGATTTCGTAGAGTTCCTTGGTTGAAGATTTCGTAGAGTTCTTTGGTTGAAAATTTCTAGAGTTTCTTTGGTTGAGATTTCGTAGAGTTCTTTGGTTGAAGATTTCGTAGAGTTCTTTGGTTGAAGATTTTCGTAGAGTTTCTTTGTTGAGATTTCGTAGAGTCTTTGGTTGAAGATTTCGTAGAGTTCTTTGGTTGAAGATTTCGTAGAGTTCTTTGGTTGAAGATTTCGTAGAGTTCCTTGGTTGAAGATTTCGTAGAGTTCTTGGTTGAAGATTTCGTAGAAGTTCTTTGGTTGAAGAATTTCCGTAGAGTTTCTTTGGTTTGAAGATTTCGTAAGAGTTCTTTGGTTGAAGATTTTCGTAGAGTTCTTGAGTTGAAGATTTTGTAGAGTTCTTTGGTTGAAGATTTCGTAGAGTTCTTTGGTGAAGATTTCGTAGAGTTTCTTGTTTTGAAGATTTCGTAGAGTTCTTTGGTTGAAGATTTCGTAGAGTTGCTTTGGTTGAAGATTTCGTAGAAGTTCTTTGGTTGAAGATTTCGTAGAGTTCTTTGGTTGAAGATTTCGTAAGAGTTCTTTGGTTTGAAGATTCGTAAGTTCCTTTGTTGAAGATTTCGTAAGAGTTCTTTGGTTGAAAGATTTCGTAGAGTTCTTTGTTGAAGATTTCGTAGAGTTCTTTGGTTGAAGATTTCGTAGAGTCTTTGTTGAAGATTTCGTAGAGTTCTTTGGTTTGAAGATTTTCGTAGAGTTTTCCTTGGTTGAAGATTCGTAGAGTTCTTGTGAAGATTTTCGTAGAGTTTCTTTGGTTGAAGATTTCGTAGAGTTCTTTGGTTGAAGATTTCGTAGAGAGTTCTTTTGGTTGAAGATTTCGTAGAGTTCTTTGTTGAAGATTTCGTAGAGTTTCTTTGTGAAAGATTTCGTAAGAGTTCTTTGGTTGAAGATTTCGTAGAGTTCTTTGGTTGAAGATTTCGGTAGCGTTCTTTGGTTGAAGATTTTTCGTAGAGTCTTTGTTGAGATTTCGTAGAGTTCTTTGGTTGAAGATTTCGTAGAGTTCTTGTGACAATAAGGTAGCTATGCTACAAATTCCTTATTGTAGAAGTATTTAATTTAGTTCTTGGGCTGTTGAAGAGTTGTTGAGTTTCGAGTGAATGCCGTCTTATTTTATTTCCAGTCTTTAGGAGAGATAGACTCTAATTCCCCAAAGACGAAGTATTATTTCTCAACCTGAGTGGATGCATAAAGCTACAAAGGTCCACTCAGGTTGGCTGACCAACCTACATTGAGGAATCCAAAATAAAATCCTTCTTTACCCCAAAGTCGTGGCGTCACATGTCTCTTTGTAAGTTTGTCTCTTTTTACCCAGGCGTACGTGAGGAAGGTAACGATGACGTTGTAAAAACGTAATAGCTGTTTGTCCATCAGTAGGCATAAGCCCCTAGGGTCAAATTCTAGAACCTCTTGGAAGATTATTTTTTTTATTTTAAATTGTTTTTATTTTTATTTTTGACACAAATTCTGACAGATAACCTTGAGTTCAAACGTAGTTTCGAAGCTTAAATATCGTTACCAGGTCCAAGTATTTGTCTATCTTTTCGTTTTCTTCCACCTTCACTCTGTGATCCGACGAGACGGCAAAATCCACGAGATGGTACGTTTTCTTCTTTTTGTTAAGTAATACTACGTCTTGTATCCTGACCGGGATTTGGTGGCCCGTCTGTATCTCAAAGTCCAAAAAAAATTTATGCGTCCCATTCTCTAGGACAGATTCCGGTTTGTGCGTATACCATTTAGTAGAATGACGAAAATTGAATTTCTTCTTCTTCTTCTTCTTCTTCTTCTTCTTCTTATTATTATTATTATTATTATTATTATTATTATTATTATTATTTCCCTCCTTGCGTGTTTCAAGGCGCCCCAAGAAACAAAAAATGACACCAGTCATATTGACAGAAACGTTGTATTTATACATATATTTAAGGTAGGCGCATGGTGTACTGGTTAGAGTCGTAGGAAATGGACTCGTCGACCTGAGTTCAAATCCTGGACGAAGCCACAGTTCACACAGCGCTAATACCCTTGGGAAAGGTATGAATCCAACTACTATGCCTCCAGCTATGGGTAAATAGTAGTACAGACTGGGCTCTTTAACCTTAGTAAGGCAACCGGACTAGGAGAATGAAAACTCTGAATTCAAACCTCTTAAATATCCGGTTGGGGTGGTCACTACTTGAATAGACTCAGTCTTACTTAGTGATCTATTTCAATTAAAACAAATTTTTTTTTTAAATTTCATAACACCATAAAGATGAGGACAACAGTCAGAAATATCAAAATTATTCGCACCAAGCCTCATCTCAAAAATACAGACAAATAATATATATATATATATATATATATATATATATATATATATATGTACGATAACAATTTTTATAATTTGGAAATAAATTTGGAAATAACTACTTAATTGCCGCTCAATAAGGCAGCTTTTAAGTTATTAAAAAATACGAAGTTCCTTTTTCTTTTTCTTATATTTACGTTAGTAAGAGATCTAAATATAACTAGCCCCTCCCCCAATCCTTCTGTTTAAAAATGAAATCGCAGCACGCACCCTGCGTGCCAAAAGTTGGGCAGCGATAGTGTTGATTACACTGGGCTGTTGAAGAGGTCTCTGTCCAACTAAGGGAATTACTCTTCTTTTTTAAATTTATTATTTGAACTAGCAAAGCTACCTGGCTTTGCCCGGGATTTAAAATGTTAAAAATAGATCTCTTGTCTATCAATAATGGAGATTCGCTCTCTATTTGTCTGTAACAAAAACTGCGTCACTGCTTACGTCACATTACCCCAAATCATCATAACAGAATAAATACACTCAAAATTTGAACATGCAACCTTAGACGATCCTCGTTGTTTTTTTAAAGCAAGTTTTAACAAATACATGCCCGGTATTATGTATTTATATATAGTTTGTTTTATTTTTATACATATTTAAAGTTATCAGAACTAAGTTTCCATTTCAAATTGTTTTATTTTTTCATTTCTTTAATAAATTTGATGATTTTACTTACTTATGATACAAACCCTCTAACATTGAATTTTTAACTCCCATCCTCTCAGGTAATATATTTCAAAAATGCATTTTTACATCGCCCAGAGAGCTTTTTTTATTTTGCTAGTCTATACTTATATATATATATACATGTGAATAAATTATTTTTCTACATATTTGTTCTATTATCTTTTATTATTTAGTATTTTTTACGATAAACTGTTATGTTATTTCTTTTTATATTGTGCGAGTATTTTTGAAAACAATTAGATTAAGCGTTCGTGACGAAGTTGACGTTATTTCGCTGATACTTGATTTCAATGTCACTACTACTATACTGGCTCTCCTCTCCTAGAAACGTCTTCTATTTTCACATCCATTGTAAAGATGTGCCGATGAGTTCCATTATTGATTTTATTAAAATCTAGTCAGGCAGTCCTGTTCCTGAATATTAGCTTAACATGCGTGTAAAGGTTCATCATAATAAGATCACTGGTATTGGCGTCAACTTGTTATACACTAATAGATGGAAACTGGCATATATATATATATATATATATATATATATATATAAAATGGAAAAGGAATTGAATCCGACAATATGAGGAAAAATGAGTAAAGAAAAGAAAAGTAAATGGATAAAATGAATTTAATCGATATCACATTAATCGAATATCACTTACACATGTGTTTCGGTCAGTTTATGTGTGTGAAAATATTTCGCACACATACAAGAATCGACCTTCATCAGAGTGAACATTTATTTTTATGAAAATTTTATAAAATAAATGTTCACTCTGATGAAGGTCGATTCTTGTATGTGTGCGAAATATTTTCATACACATAAACTGACCGAAACACATGTGTAAGTGATATTCGATTAATGTGATATCGATTAAATTCATTTTATCCATTTACTTTTCTTTTCTTTACTCATTTTTCCTCATATATATATATATATACCCCTCCACACGAGCAGGATGTGACACAAGGTCAATTTCTTAAGCGGGGTTCAACACGTTTGAATTCAGAGTTTCCATTCTCCTAGACTGGTTGCCTAAGCAAGGTTAAAGAGCCCAGTCTGTCCTACAATTTACCCATAGCTGGAGGGAGAATGCTTGGCTCCATACCTTCCTCAAGTGTATTAGCGGTATGTGAAATGCAAACAGCCTTATCCAGGATTTGAACTCAAGTCATGTTAATTTCCAACGACGGTAACCATTACACCACGCGCCATATTTATTTATTTATTTATTGTAATGTACAATACATTTAAGGTGCAATTGTTACCATTGGTTTCAAAGCACCATGTTAGTCACTTATCGTCAAGACAACGCACCCGGGGTCTTACACCCGTAATCGAGCTCTTACACCCGTAATCGAGCACTTCATTTTCAATTCTCCAATACTAGACAAAAATTATATATATATATATATATATATATATAGGAAGAAGAATAAAAGAAACTTAAGAAATGATGTGCCAAATGTGCTGAACTGTGGAATGAATATGAAAGAACATGTACGTTTCCTGGGTCTAGTTCAAGCCGGAACTTTTCAACATCCCCTTCGTATTAATTAACCCGTCACTATTACTTACCCAGTTGTCTAGGTGAGAGACACTTGAGACCTCAAGTCTGTCAGCCCCTCAACTGTAGGCCTCACCTCTAAGCCCTGCACGCACTTATTGCTTCGCTACTACTTACTAATATAAGTAAAGTAGAAAGAAAGAATGTGTGTGTTTTTACGGGCCCGTCTCGTCTCTTACCCGCATGGGGCAGGTATTAAAGTTGGCTTGTCTGCGGGGGCTTCGATGGTGTAACTAAAAAAAGAAAACTGCATACGGCAGAGGGGGGGGGGTTACGTCTCTAAACCCCCCACCCCCACCCCCAACCCACGTACAGGCCAGTTGACGTATAATTCCAATCCCGCCAAACACAGGCGTCTCTCTTGTAACCAGTCAGTCAGAAAAAATGGTTACGCTTGCATTGGGAATATCGTAGATTTTATAAGCAAATGCCCATCCAAATTAGAGTTTTATCTATTTTAGTATCTTTTTTTTATTTGATATGTTATCTAATCTATACATATTGTAGGACTGCTTTATTCTCTCTCTCTCTCTCTCTCTCTCTCTATAATATATATATATATATATATATATATATATATATATATATATATATATATATTAAGAAATTTGAAAAACGAAGTGTTTCAAAAATAAGATGAATTTATTTATTGACACTTAAACGTTTCGGTTTCTTAAAACCTTCATCAGGATGTATTATGGTGTGAAGAAATTGATGGATGTTTTGTAGATGACAGGAGTTAAAAAGATTTTTATAAAAAGTTTGTAACTGTATTTACTCCCATATATATTTTGTTCCATATTTACTCCCATATATATATATATAATTTTATATAGATAAAATAATGTGAAAAATAATGGTGAAACTTGAGTAGGTTATTCCTGTGTATACAATAATAATAATAATAATAATAATAATAATAATAATAATAATAATTAAATTCATTTGCAGACGTGACCAAGCTGGCAATTTCTATCACATTTCAGTTAAGGAATATGATTTGATTTGATTGTTATTAATTTTTCTTACTAATTCCTACCTTTTCTCATAGTTAATTTAACCTTATCCCACTGCCATGTTTAAAGAGCTAACCAGCGTCCTCTCCTCCACCCCACCCCCCTTTTTTTTTCTTTTTCGACAAAACCACTAATAAGAGATAATTACAAAAGCCTAGACTCCGGACACCTCAAAACAGCATTTTTGAAAGTCTCAAACGGCATTATCAAAATATGATAATTTGTAACAACTCTTTATGTTCCTTTTTTTGGGGGAGGGGGGGGGCGAGATTTTTTTTAAATTTCAAAAATATTTTTTTTTAAAAAAGAAAAAGAAAAATAGATTATTAATGTTCAAGAGAAATTCGGGGGAGGGTGATTTCAGGATCTCAGAAAATTTTTGTATATCGAAAAATAACATCAATAACATTGTAATTTGTTAAAAGAAAAAAAAACAAGAAAAAAAGTAAAAAGATGACTAATGGAGAAGAGAAAGGTGGAGAGGAGGGAGACAACAAACTTTATTTCCTCAGGACTGGACCAAGCCTAGGACCCCTAAGTTGAACTTTTTCATCTCCCCCACTCTCATCGTCGTAAACATTGGCAATTAGTCAGTGCTTGTTTGTTCGCATACCTACTGTGGAAAAAACAAAAACAAAAGCAAAACAAAAAAAATCTCCGTCATTATTTGACGGCTGCTGCTCGCTGACATAATAAATCATAATAAGATAATAAAAAAATAAAATCAAGCGCTCTTGGGGGCACCCCGGGCGGTCACTAGGGTCCCATAAGCAACTGTTTACAATCACATCGCTCTGATTGTTCCCCGGGACCCTCTGATTATTCAAATTAGTCTCGGGTCCTGTCAGTGATATAAACTACTGAGACTAACGTAGATTCCACGGTAAAGAAGAACAATTTCTTCGTAAATTCCTACCATAAAATAAACTGAACCCTTATTTTATGTCCGTGTTTTCGCAATAAATGTTTATATTTTTCTTGCACCCGATATTTTACAATACTGAATATATTTTCTTTATTTGTTAAAGAATAAAGAATCAAGAAAATATATTTAGTATTGTAAAATAACGGTTGCAAGAAAAATAAAACATTTATTGCAAAAACACGGACATAAAATGAGGGTTCAGTTTATTTTATGGTAGGAATTTACGAGGAAATTGTTCTTCTTTACCATTGATTCAAATTAAAAATAGTATTACTTAGGCGCCCCACGTTGTATAATGGTTAGCAAGCTAGATCATCACTAGTGAGTTCGAGTCTCACCGAGTGTCCCAATCTCCTGGCCTTGTGCCACAACTAAGAAAAAGCTCAGTAAATAACTAAAAACGTTTATGTCAATGTTTGTCTCCTAAAGGCTTTTTTACTGTTTAGTTTAATGACACGAAAGTTATACTAAATCATTCCTTAGGTCTAGGATTGAGTTATGTTTAAAAGTATCGTAGCTGATTGCCTCTCAAAAAAGGAGTAGTCTCTGTTGCGTTGTGGCTAACGTGCTGGGCTCTGATCACATACTAAGCGAGTTCGAACACCAGTCGCATAAATACGTTCACTTTTGGATTAATACACTTGGGAAATATATGCCCCCTCTTTATCGCCCCCAGCTATGGGTTAAATAGTACCACTGCTGTTATTCGCATGGTTCCAGGTTCAATACCGGTCCAAGCCAACTTAAATTGATAAAAAATTGACAAAAAAAACGTTTTAAATGTATCAAAAATAAATTGCATATGTAATGATATTTTTCTTTTTTTAATGATGGTCATTATGTTACTACTTATCGTTTTAGACAAAAGTTTGACCTTAAATAATAGATTTGATTAATTTTAATTCGTTTTTAAAAAACTGTAGCAGACGATTTTGTAGAATAGCTTATATATATATATATATATATATATATATATAATATATATATATATATATGCTCCCTTTCAAAAAATCTACAAAAAATCTAAAAAATTTATAGTTCTTCTATAATGCTCCCTTTCAAAAAATCTATAAACAATTTCTTCAAATAAGAAATTTTCTCCTGACGATGACCTAAGGTCGAAACTAGTTGAGAATAAACAACATATAAGACATATTCCTGCTTGCCTTATTACTTTTTGTTCATACTATATATATCTATATCTATATCTATATCTATATATATATATATATATATATATATATATATATATATATATGATTAAAATCGAATGGTTTTAAAATACGGGCTTGTTAAATTAATTACGAGAGGTCTGTATATTTTAAACCATTCAATTTAATCGTCTATTTAGATTTATATTGAGCACTTTTTTATCGGTTTTAGTGAAAAAAATCTCGAAGAAAATAAGATTGTATACTTATTTGCTTAGTGGATTTAATGTAGCTACGGATAATATATATATATATATATAATATATATATATATATATATATATATATATATATATATATCAATAAAGGAAGGAAGAACTCAATACAGTAATCCCATAATAAATTTATTCGACGAAAATTGGGGCCCATATAAATCTAAGTTGATTTAAACCGGGCTCCCAATTTCGCCTCATCAGATGGGTCTCAATTCACTTATGGACAGCTATCACAAAAAAAAACCAAAGAGCTGAATATATATAAATTCAAAAAATAAAAAATAATAAAAAAATAAAAAAAAATATATATATTTTTACAGTGTGGGATTGTAACATAGAAACAGGAAGTGAATATAGAATCATCCCTTACTACCAGTTTTGGTAAATCTCAATATATATATATATATATATATATATATATATATATATATATATATATATATGGCGGAAAATCAGTCGGGGTTTCTATCGCGGCCAGAGATAGCTTGCAAGTCTAACCACGCTCAGGAGACATGATACGTCGAAACACGGTGTCTGTGGATGGCAAGATATATATGCTCCCAACTCCATGTTGCTTGAGCTCTATGGGGTAAAAACTTTATTGTCGTTCGTAAATTAAGGGCTTAATGGCAAGGCTCTCCTATAAACCGGAAGTGAGCTCTCTAACGGCTGTAACATATATACCTATATATGCATTTAATTTAAAATACCGGTTGGAGGTAGCTTGCAAAGTCTAGCCACACCCAGGAGACGTGATACGTCAAAACACGGTGTCTGTGGATGAAAATATCTATTATTATACTAAAGATGAGATTATCAACTTTCTTTTCCTAAAGGGATTTTTTCTATTTATGTTATGGACACAATATTTATACTTAGATATTCCTTGGTTTTAGGACTACTCATTGTTTAAAAAAAAATCAGTTTAATTGGTTTTATTTAGCCGTAATTAGCAATTAAGTCAACAACAGACCAATCCCTGTCTTATATTATATACGATTCTCTTCTTCCCCTGTATATAGAGTTAACGTGAGTGGGAGAGTTAAAGGGAGCAGTCGAGTTAAGCGTAGTGGGAGGGCCCACACTATGTAATAGTTTTATTACTAAAAAAATCAGCACTCAAACACCCTCCATTTACCCCGTAACTATCCGTAGATTCGCCCCTTCTTTTTCCCCGGACCAGCTGTTTTGTTTTATAAAATTAACTGCTCTCTCTCTCTCTCTCTCTCTCTCTCTCTCTCTCTCTCTCTCTCTCTCTCTCTCTCTCTCTCTCTCTCCTCTTAGTGATACTTATACTAATACTTAAAATTTATCAAAATTTTTATTTAAAAAATGTAAATAAGATTCGGACTGACTTCTGAAGACGGTAGGAAAATTAAAACGAAAGGTTTTTTGGTGGTCCCCAATAACAGTTTAACTACAGTATATGAATTAACATTTTGCGAATTGGGTTACGGTTTTAGGGGATTAAAGTTGTTTTTAATTACGTATTGCTTAAAAGAAATAAACAGGAAAAAGAAATTACTATACATTTAATGAATTAATGAATTATTGAATCTATTATTGAGACAGTTGTTTGTGTTAGTATTGCAGTGTATAATTTCAATTAAACTGATATTTTCAACATTAAATGTAAAAGTAATTTGAGTTTGTTTGCATCATTTATTTTATTTCAAAACTTTCTGATTTTTTTCAGGTCACTTAACTTTTAGCCCACCACATGTTTTTTGGTGGGGTGCAAAATATCTAAAGTTGTAAAGTTGAAACTAATTACAGTATGAGTAAAAAGACAAAAGACTGAAGGTGTAAATAGAAGGGAAAAAATTAAGGGAGCTATCCTGGTAGAAAATAAGTATCGAAAATTAGAAAATAAAATGTAAACTAAGAAAATTATTTTTGTAGATTTTTTTTACTCTTTTGGATTTAATTGACTATTATCTTATGAAAGAAAAATATACATCGAGATTTGTTCTGTTTAAAAGGAGGGTATCCTAAATTTTCGATATAGTGTTTCTACAAAAATTATTAGTTAACAATAATAAACTAAAGTAGTTATTAAATAGATATTTGTTTTTAAAATCTAGAAATAGGAAATTTGAAACTTAAAATTAGGCGTTTCATATTCGAAATGAATTTTAAATATTAATTTACCATAGCAGAAATACCTAATTAAGACAGAAGGTTTTGAAATAAAATAACTGATGCATTATAAAATTTATTTATTAATAAATCAACACTGATAACCTCATTAAAATTGGAAAATTCCCAGATTTTTGGTAATTTTTTTCAATAGGGAGGGAAGGGTAAAATTATTTTGTAAAATACAGATTTTACGTCATCTTAGACAACGTTGATGTCCATGTTTATGATAAATTGGCATAAAATTGACTGAAAAATAGTTTAAAATGTATTAAAAATAAATTACATTTTACATTAAAAATAAATTACATTTTAGATTTTTTAACAATCTAACCCAAGCTCAATGGGTGACCCTACGGGTCACATCTTTTCTAGTATATATATATATATATATATATATATATATATATGAAAGTAAACAAAACAATATCTGTTTGAGATGGCGATGGCCGACAATTTTTGGGAGAATATGTGCTTAATTGAAGTCATATCTAATTTTAAAATTAATCAGTTGATAATTAATGAATTAGGCGAGCATGTGTGTTCATGATTTGTTTACGCCTTACATTTGAACAGACATGCTCGCCTAAATCATTAATTATCAACTAATTAATTTTCAAATTAGGTATGACTTCAATTAAGCACATATTCTCCCAATATAATATATATATATTATATATATATATATATATATATATATAATATATATTAGAGAGAGAGAGAGAGAGAGAGAAGAGGGAGAGAGAGAGAGAGAGAAGTATCCAATAGACAGGTAAGTTGGAAATGATTTTATCTGGGATCATCTATATCCACCATGCATGCCCATGAAGATGAACACCTATAGATTTATACAAGAATTATTTAAAATCCTTAAGAGAGCTCAATATAAAATGATTAATAAATTAATTATGTACTGAGCAATATTTACACTTTCAATAAGAAAGCAAATCTCAACAAACCATCATTTGTCTATTATAAATTTATTTCGGCTGGTAAATTCATAAATGAGCCTAGTCAGATAGCCACCACAAAATAGAGAAGTTCGCTATTTTGTGATGGCTATCTGACGAGACTGGGCTCATTTATGGGGTTACCGGTTTAAATAGATTTATAATAGCCGGACAGGTCCAATCCTGACCAAGGGCGACAGTAAGATAGAATAATTAACACGACTTAAGTCGATAGAGTGTCCAACTAGGAACCACAAGGTTCCTGGTTCGATATCGCCCCCGCCAACTCAGCGTATGAGTAGCACGGTAAAGTAAGGAGCCGATGGTAGGTGTGGTACTCCGCCCCAGGCACCAAAAAACAATCTCCTTGGTCTATCGCTAGTGAAAAGGGGATAGACTCCTCGCTGTATGGTTGATACCGACTTTAGGCCACCCCGACGATTTTAGTTTTCACTCTAGCCTTATGCCACGTCTAAGTTAAGCTTAGTAAATAACTGTATATAACACTTCTCTAACTTGGGCGCCTCATGTGGTGCAATGATTAGCAAGCTAGATTATCACACCATTGTTAGTGAGTTCGATTCTCACTGGGTGCCCTATACTCCAAGCCATGCGCCACAACTAACCCATGCTTAGTAAATCACTATATAGTACTTCTCTTGATTTTAACCATCATCTACTGCTGCTGCTGCTGTTGTTGTTGTCTTTGGCATGAAACTTTTTTCTCTCCCTCTTCTTCTTTATCAAACACAACAACCAAATCGTTGTAGCGCTTATGTTTAGTAGTAAAGAAAAAGAAGAAAAAGAAGAAGCGGTTTTATTTTAATTACACGGGATACTTTTACTTTTTGTAGTTTTTAAAAACTACAGGACGAGATTTTTGCAACTTTTTTTTTCTCTTTTTCTGTGGACGACAGACTTGAGTTTCTCAATGAAATTACAACATTTGGCAACACAACAAAAAAAGAAGCTTTTACGCATCATTGACAACAATCGGCTCTTTAAACATCACAAAAGAACAACAACAGGTAAGGGAACAAAAAGAAGAGGAATAATTTATATATATATATATATATATATATATATATATAATATATATAATGTGTGTGTGTGTGTGTGTGTGTGTATGCGTGTGTATGTGTATGTGTGTGTGTAGTAAGTGCATGTTTTATTCTTTTTCTTTTTTTATGTATTTATTTCTCCAGGCAAAAAAAGAAAAAAATTATTTTGCGATTGCAAATTATAATGCCGGAAGTTTTTTTTACAATGTCAAAGTTTTGTAATAATATAAAAAAATAATATATATATATATAATTTATAAATAAAATATATATATATATATATATATATTATATATATATATATATATATATATATATATATAATACAAAAAAAATAAATCAGAAATTTAATAAAAAATCAGAAATACGTGGTGTAATGGTTAGGAAGTCAGATTAGAAGACCATTGTTAGTGAGTTCGATTCTCACTGGGTGTCCACTACTTCTGGCCTTGTGTCACAACTAAGCCAAACTTAGTAAATAAATAACACGTGAACGTATATATATATATAATGTTAAGTTGACGAGGTGAAAAACAAAGTTTCTTTCTATCATTATCTACTTCTTACCCTTTTTTACTTATATCTTTTATTTATATTTTTATTTTTATTTTTGTTTGATGAAAAAAATAGTCAATTCTTTCATTTGAAAAAAAGATTTAAGGTAATTTTTGTTATCATATTATACCAAACTAAGTTTAATTTGGTACAAAGTCAGAAGTATTAGACACCCGGTAAGAATCGAACTCACTAATTGTTTGATAGCCTAGCTCACTCTAACGATTACAAACACACGAGACGTTCACGTGTTATTTATTTACTAAGTTTAGCTTAGTTGTGACACAAGGCCAAAAGTATTGGACACCCAGTGAGAATCGAACTCACTAACAATGGTCTTCTAATCTGACTTCCTAACCATTACACCACGTATTTCTGATTTTTTTATTAGATTTCTGATTTATTTTATTTGTGTATAAAATAAAGAGTTTTTTTTATATTTAAATTTAGTTTAGTGCGGCATAAAAAAAGGAAGAGAAGGTAAATAAAGATTGTGTAGCTCCAGACTTCCCGGTTATGAGTTTTCTCTCTTTTTTAAAAAATAGTAAAGTTTACAGTTTTGAAAATAAAACAACATTCACTCAAGAATCAAAATAGCAAGTCCACGTGGAATGAGCGGGAAGACTGTGTTGCGCCAATGTTTTAAGTACAGAAAGATTGTCTTTAAAATCAGCATTGAAAATTCTAACTTTTACTCGGGCTTGAACATCGACTCTTGTCCATGTCACCAAATATCTGCCTTAAGATCATTTTCTTATGGGACCCATCCACATGGTCGGGGGGGGGTGCGTTTAGGGTCTGCCTGCCTACCTTGAAAATCACTATGCGAAATCTTAGCTTTTACCTGTACTCGAACATACACCAACTTGGTTAAAGTGCTAAAGGTAAAATTTATTAGTTATTACTTTCTTAATTTCGAAATTATTCTAAAAAATATAACAAAAAATTTAAATATTATACTAGAAGCGGCTACCCATCATCGCCTGGGTAGCGATTGGGGGTGGGGACATTTGTGGGTAAACTCAAACTGCAATGATCAGGCCGATATTACACATTTTGAAAACTAAACATTGCTGCTATTTGTTGACATAAAGAAAGAAAGATAAAGTCTGTAGCGAATTATTTAAAAAAATAAATAAATAAAAATATTTTACATAAGATATTTATTTATCGCTTGAAAAAAAAAAATGGTATAACTGCAGAATAGCGCGCAAGAGATAATAAGATTAGAATCGCATTAGGACCGGCTAAATAAGCCGAAAAGCAGATTTGTCTATTTGACCGTGACCAGGCAAGTAGCCTCTTTCAACATTATACAGTGAGAATATCAGGTTAATTTATGAGGAAGTGCGTCCCGGTCTCCTGACTCAAAAATTGCTACCCGGTGACTATTAAAATAACGACCCAGCTCAGTCTATTCAAAACTATCCATCTTCATATCTATCTATCTATCTATCTCAATTTGTTGTTCATATTTATCTAGATAACTTTAAATACTAAGATTTTTTATTTTATTCATATTTGTTTAATGTCTTGTTTTTAGTTTAAATAAACAAGAATTACGACAAAAAAAGATGCGACCCCTCCCCCACATACATTTACTTGTCGAAAATATCTATCTATCTCCATTTGTTCATATCTATCTATATTATTTTGTTTGTTTATCTATCTATCTATCTATCTTAGTCTATTCCAACTATATATCCATCTTCATATCTAAACAAAAATTACGACAAATTACGATAAATAAACAAGAATTACGACGAGCTGGGGTTGTTATTTTGATAGTCACCGGGTAGCAATTTTTTAGGCAAATCCACTCCCGTAAAATAATTGTTTCAAAGTTTCGAAGAATTCAAAATCGAAAGTAGAAAAAAATAAACATTAGAAATTTGTGTGACCGACTCGGTCGTAAATTTTCAGTTTTTCTTCTTTCTTTTTTTTTTTCTCTCTAAAAGACCAAATAAAAAGGGGGGGGTTCTGATTAAAAACTTATTCTTTTATTTATTTATTTATTTTTCTTTAGCTAAAAATATCTTTGGTGATTTGATTTCGTTAAAACAGAAATCCAAGTATAAGAGGTTTGAAGAGAAATTTAAGACAGCACTTGGTTTGTGTGTGTGTGGGGGGCAGGTTTTCTTCCTCAAAATAACGCCGAACGCGTGTCACCCTCGATAAACTCGCACGTGTTTTGTTGGCAAACTCTTTGTGTGTAAGGAAGGGAGTATTTAATTTCAGTCAGGTCCCTCACCCCCCCCCCCCCCAATTGGATGCTTCATTTTAAATAGAATTGATATTCTTTCTTTTTCTTTCTTTCTGTCTTTCTCTTTTTCTTTCTTTCTTTCTTTCTTTCTTCTTTCTTTCTTTCTTTCTTTCTTTCTTTCTTTCTTTCTTTCGTCTTTCTCTTTTCTTTCTTTTTTCTTTCTCTTTCTCTTTCTTTCTTTTTTCTTTCTTTTTTCTTTCTTTCTCTTCTCTTTTTCTCTTCTTTTCTCTTCTTTCTTCTTTCTTTCTTTTTGTTTTCTTCTCTTTTTTTCTTTTCTTTTTTTCATCTTTTTCTTTCTTTTTCTTTTTCTTTTCTTTCTTTCTTTCATCTTTTCTTTTCTTTCTTTTCATCTTTTCTTTCTTTCTTTTTTCTTTCATCTTTTCTTTCTTTCTTTCTTTCTTTCATCTTTTCTTTCTTCTTTCTTTTCTTTTCTTTCTTTCTTTTTCTTTCTTTCTTTCTTTCTTTTTCTATTATTATTATTGATATCATAATCATCTGCCTTTTTTCCATAAAAAATATTATTTAAACAATTAAAAAAAACGACTTTTTTGTCATTTACTGCTACTCTTTATTGAACCATTTCTTTTTTCTTTAACCTAAAACCGAAATTCAAAACTAAAACATCTTCTTTAAACAACCTAATAATAACAGCAATTTCGTTTTCCTGTTTTTAATTCTTCTATGCCGGTTTTTACGATGTATTAAGTGCATGATTAAGATAACTCCAACATTTGTTTTTGTTTTTTTACTTTCTTTTTTCTTTCTTGTTTATTTATGTGTATTTCCGTTTTATGCTTTTTAACCGTCTTCGACTAATTTTTATTCTATTTACTAATCGCCACCCCCCACCCCGTATATTTAATTGTTTTATTTTATTTTATATACTAGCAAATATATGCACCCTCCGGGTGCAAGTATTTAAGTTTTAATGTAATGAAATATCGTATTAAATTAGAAAGTCTAATAAGAAGGCAGATAAAAAGATATGTAACAGAGTGGGGGTATAATAGAAAAATAGAAATGAAACTTACTCTTCTATCACTCCCGTCTTTCATTGCTGAATTTTACTTATTTAACTATATAGTTAAATTAGGAAATAAAGAATAAAATGACAGTTATTTTTCTTGTTAATGGATTTCATTTAAGATTCATTGGAGAGATTTTTGCTTATATTCATTAAAATAAAACCAAACAATTAGAAATCAAAATACTAAGCACATATTTAATAAAATCACATTTTTGATATCAATATGCAAATTAGCCTTCCCATTCACACTGTAAACCGCTATTTTTGTATATATAAATACAATTGCATGTTATTTGTATGTAGATATGGACAACACTAATAAAAAGATGAAGCAATTTTATTAATAATTGAGGTTTAAATATAAATAAAATCATGGAGAATGTGATGTAAATAACGAAGGGAATTGTGACTTGAGTAGTAATATAGTTTCGGTTACAGACAGAAAAACACACAATCTCCATTATAATAAGATTTGTTACGCCTCCTTGGGCATCTCCCCTTTTTTTCTATCTTTTTACATCAACCTTAAAAAAACGTGAGAGAATCTTTGCATAGAATGCAATTGTAATACAGTAGACGGTAACTTATGTACTTACAAAATACGTTATTAAAACTTTTAAATAAACTTATCTAAGTTCCTTCTTAGAAATCAATAACAAAAAACATTAAATACACTATGTACAGAAAAATCACTCACATGTTGATATTTTATTTCAATTTGAGCTCCTCTCTCTCTCTCTCTCTCTCTCTCTCTCTCTCTCTCTCTCTCTCTCTCTCTCTCTTCTCCTTTTCAAAACATGCAGGAAAAAAAGTTCGATCAAAACATTTAATTAAATTTGTAATTTAAATTTTTAGATTAAACCAGTGCTATTTCGGCTGAACTTGCACAACGGTCGGAAAATTAAAACGGAAAGTTTTTTGGTGGTCCCCAATGACAGTTTAATTACAGTCTATGAATGAACTAATTGGGTTACGGTTTTAGGGAATTAAGGTTGTTTTTAATTACGTATTGCTTAAAAAAATAAACAACAAAACCCCCCCAATTACTATACATTTAATTAACCATTGAAATTAATTATTGAATCCAGCTGTAGACACATTAGCCTCAGTTGTTTGTGTTAGTATTGCTATGTATAATTTTAATTAAACTTGGTTTAAAAAAATATTTTTCAACATTAAATGTATAGTAATTTTGGGTTTTTTGTTGTTGTTTTTTTAAGCAATGCGTAATTAAAAACAACCATAATCCCCTAGACCGTAACTCAATTTGCAAAATGTTCATTCATAGACTGTAGTTAAACTGTCATGGGGACCACCAAAAAACTTTACGATGTAATTTTCCAACCGTTGTGCAAGTTCAGCCATCCCAAAATAATGTATACACTCTTTGAATCGTTATAACTTATTCAATTTATGTATTTTGAATTGTAAATAAGATTGATACAAGAGAAAGAATACAAAAAAAAGAGTGTATACATTATTTTGGACACCCTTTATAAAGGACAGTTGTATGTATGTATGTGTGTGTGTATGTATATCCTGAGGAAACTACGAAAATAAAACAATTACCGATAAAGTAAATTTATATACACATTCACTATCACCAGAGCTTGTTTTTGTGCAATAAATAATTAAATTTTTAGATTAAACCAGTGCTATTTCTTTCATTCTTTTTAAATTATTTTCTTTCTATTTTCTTAAAACATGAAAATGCAATATTTATTTACTCATGGAAAACAAAAATATCATCCAGTGACGATCAAACTCACTATTCAGTAATGTTGGATCTATGAGATTAGCTTGCTAACCATTAGACCACAATGGGACACCATAATTAATTTAGTAAGTATATTGGGTCATGTTAGATATATATAAAACTTTGTAAAATCTCCCAACCCATTTTTTTCAGCACATGACCCACAGATGGGTCAACTGGGACCTTTGAAGATGTTTATTCTGTCTCACATGACCCCCAATGTAGGTCTTGCTGGACATAACAGAAAGCTAATACAACCCACAAGTGGTTTGTCTTCTGCTAATTTCTTTTCTTTCTATGTAAAAAAAAAATGTATATATATATATCTGGACAATGTTTTGTTGTGCTGATAAAAATCCCCCTTAGGATGCCGCAGTAAATCATAAATTGGGGTTACTTACCAAACTTAGCTTAGTTTGGTACAAGGCCTTATATATGGGGCACTCAGTGACGATTCAATTCAATACAAAATATTTGGACCATATGACCTTAAGGCACCCCTTTTGTGATTTCGACTTGTGGGGACACTTTTCTCATTTACACTGTAAAAATCCAGTTGTTTGTTAGGGGTTAGTTTTATAATATAAAAAAACCTCTAAAAATCGTCTGTTAACAATTAACCGGATCAATTTTTTTAACAGAGTTTGAATTTAGAGTTTTCCTTTTACTAGACTGGTTACTATATCAAGGTAAAGGAGCCCAGTCTGCCCTACTATTTACACATAGCTGAAGGGCAAATATTTGGATTCATACCTTTCCCAAGGGTATAATTAGCATTATGTGAAATGCAGACTGCTTTGTCTAGGATTTGAACTTGTGTCGTCATGTCCATTTTTTAGTGGTAACCATTACACCAAAAGCATCTATTATGTTCATTTTCAGACTAATATCATTGTGAAAGGTATGAATTCCTCCAGTCCCCCATTCATGGATTAAATTGTACCACTACTGTTCTTCTACAAGGATAGCTTTGGCATTAGATATCCCATGAAGGTTGATATGCCATTTAACAAAGAAACCAAACAAAACAAAACCATAGTCCAGAGAGACAGATAGAAAGATTACAAATCAAAAATCAAGCATAGCTGATCATATATAGAAGGAAAAGGAAGAAAGGCTTTCACTCTCTGAAATGAAGTCATCAACATAAAAAGACCCATCTGGAAAATATGAAAGCCAAAACAATCACTGTTTATTCAAAATCCTGTTAAATCAAATGTAAAAATTAACACCATGTGTTTACTGACCCCCCCCCCCCCGCAAATGCAGTAAATAGACAAATAACTCCCCCAAAATAATACCTCCCCCCCCATAGAACTGGTTGGAAAGTGAGGAAAATGCCTTATTCATCATCAGGTCACACTGACAGCACATAAATCCATGACACTCTCTTGCCAAACATTCCTATTGGTCTCCCCCCCCTTGGAGGTACCCTACACAGCATCTAGAATCTGCACATAGCTAATTGATGGTTCTTTTTGGTTGGCCTATATTAGTGTGTCCATGTGTGGTTGTCCACAGGAGAATGTCACCAATGAATTTGCTTTTGCTTCTCTAGCAATGATCAGCATGTCTTATGTTCAAAATACGACTGACTAATCAGCGCAGGGCAGCGTCGTCAGTTATGTTATTAACTGGTTTCATAGGGGGGTTTCGGGTCTTCCAACATAATACCCTCCTCAGCCAGTCAGACCCTGTTAGAGAAAAATAATTCTGGCAGTTCGTCTTCTCTGATGAGGATGCTGATTGGCTGAAGGCGAGCATAAGGGAATTGATTTAGTTAGATTTTAGCTGTTAGTAGAAAGGAGCAGATGCAAAAGTCGTTGCTCTTAAGATGCCAGCTTCTCACTGCAAGGTTGAAAATCTTTTGGGGCTTTTTAATAAAGAATAAAGAAAACAATCCAGTCTTGCTTAATTATTACCAACAAGAATGAGCACAGAGAACCCAGCCCAGAAGAAGAAGATGGCTGCCAACAAATCAGAACCCGTAAGAATCCAGCTCCTCTTGCCATTTATATATACGCGAGTCAGACGAGTATATAATGTTCGAGATACAACTGACTAATCAACGCAGGGCAGCATCATCAGTTATGTTATTAACTGGTTTCATAGGGGGGTTTCGGGTCTTCCAACATAATACTCTCCCTCTGCCAGTCAGACCCTGTTAGAGATGATCAAACTCTAATTCACTGCCTTTTTGTTCAACACCAACAGAAAAATGGCTTTAAATACAGTATGCCAATGCAGTCCTCGGCCTCTTTACATCTGGTTGGCTAATTCTACAGCCAATCATTGTTCAGAGTAGTTTTTATAATCAGGATCGCATGACTCATACATCTTTAAAAAAATAATACATTGGCATAGCTGGGATGATACTCTTGGTGTAAAGTTTAATGTAGAAGTAAAAAAAAACAACTAAAAAAAAACATTGCATAGATATGTGAGTCAGAGAGGAATGTATGTTATAACAATTGAGAAGCCTTGTTTCCAAATAATGACTGTTTTTCTTTGGGTTTTTTTTTAACCAAAATAATAATATACACACTATTCCATATTCATCTTACTTGGATTATTTTTGGTATATAAGCCATGCTACAATCCACCACTTAAATTTATAGACTAAGTGAGGTCACGTGGTTTAAACCTCAGCCAATAAATAGCCCGAATGCGTGGCTGGTTGACTACTTAATCCCTGATACTGAGAGACGTCTATTTGCAATAATTGACAAAGGACTTGCAAAACTGAGGAGCACCAAGGAACAACCAAAGGATTCTTTACCAAGGAACTCCACTGGACAGGTGCTCATGCTTGAAGCCTAAATGATGGCCACTAAAATCGTAACAGGATGGTGTGTGTGATAAGAGGCAAGTGGCCATACAGCTGTTTTCTTGTGGGTTGGGTTGCTGCCTCAAAGATCTGTTCAAGACAGCATGCAGCATTTTTGTGTAGTTAAAGATTTTTAACGTTTAAGGTCCAAGTGGTACAATTACAGTTTGGAAGAATTCTTGTTTTGTATTTGTATTATTCGGACTATTGTCCTCATCTCTATTGTTAACCAAACAACATTTTGACCAATGTGCCCTCCAGCCTTCTTCAGGTATTTCTTGTCAGACTCAGAAACCTTCTCAAACTCGGAAACTTTCTTGTCCAACTAGCGAGCCTTCATGTTGTAATTGGAAGACTTAAAAACTAATACCCTTGGGAAAGGTATGAATCCAACTATTCCCCCCTACAGCTATGGGTAAATAGTTGGGTAGACTGGGTTCTTTGACTCTTAACATCCTGTTGAGAATTTTCTTAAGTCCAGAGCCCCATTCCTCTATGGATTTATCAATAAATAACTAAAAATGGCCTTTCTATTTAAAGTTACCTGTTATTTCCCTTAAATCAAAGACTTCTAAATATGTTTAATATTACATTTAAACACAGGCTATAATTTAGGGTAGATTAGGAAAATGAATGGAACTTGCAGACGAATGGAATGAGGCGGTACAGGATGTTAAGAGTTAACCTTAGTATGATAACTGGTCTAGAAAAAGGAAAACACAGAATTCAAACCTGTTAAGAATTGACCTTGTGGTGGAGGGTTTGGTAAATAAATATATAGTGTGATTTATTTCAGTATGTTTCTCTGTAAAATAATTTTTATTATCTAAAACATTTTCTTTTTTTTTTAATTCTGGAAACTTTCTTTTTTTCCCAAATGTCCCAGACAAATTCAATAGGATTCATGTCGGAGACAAAATCATTCTCTACTATTAATAACTTTTGTATCTGCCCCGTTTTCCTTTTTTTCATGTATGGCCACAGAGACCAATTCTGATATATATATATATTTACTCAGTAGTTATATATAAATATATTATTATATATGTAGCGGTAGTACTGCTTCACTTGTGTGTGATATCGTGTGATGCGTCAATTGCTCGTGCATGCTGCTCGCTCCATAATATAATATGCTATTTTGTGTCAATGTGTTGCCTATGTGTGTGTATGTTACTGCATATATAATATATATATATATGATATATATATATATATATATATATATATACTATATTAATTGGATTAAGAAATCCCTCTTGGAGAATGGATATAGATATTTCTGACTGATTATTCCTAAAATACTTCCAGATGCTTGGAAGAAGACCGGCCTCCAAATTTACTCCCAAACCATAATTGATATCCAACTGCTTAATGAGGCCCAACCATAATGGGTGTCATGGGGAGAGTGTCTTATATTTTTTGAATACTTCAAAACTGACAATGAAATCAAATTTAAAACCTGTATCAATATAATGTACATCATAACTTTAGTTTAGTAATTCCTACCATAATAATTATGCTTGCGCTTATCTGAAATGGAACGTTAATTGTTTTTTGCATGACACACATGTGAATTATACGTACGATATCAACAAAAAAATATAAAATGTTCTGAATTCAATACTAACTGCATGGCCTGTAATAACAACAAAATAATCATAAAATGTGTTTTAATTAACATTAAAATTCAGTTTGTAGATTAACTGCCAAGCATGAATTTTTATGGTAGGAATTTACTAAACTTCAAGCTTCATGATTACCTAGTGGGGTGTTATTCTATCAATATAGGTATTTTGTTACTTTATGTCTAATAGTTATCTTCACTAAGCCTCGAGTGCACAAGCCGAATGTAGGGTCAAATCCCCAGTGAGGCTCAAATCTCAGCTAGTCACATGGTTGCCAGTTTTACCTATACTTAACACACATTGTACTAACGATAGCAGAGTATGCCCCAAAATGTACTTTTCTCTATATATATGTCTAAATATGGTTGTCTGTCTGTTTGTCCTAGTGTTCTTGATTTTAGTGCAAGAAATCGATTGAATTGATGCTCTGACAAGACAATGATATTGGCATAACATGGATGGTGATCAGTCAGTAATGGTGTATCGTACATGTATAGTCTATGAAGTGTAACTGTGTTGTGTGTGTTAGTGTAGTGCATAGAGCTGTTGAGTAGTCTTGAAATGTGTGTGTTGCATGCCTGTGAGTGTGCAGCTTGTGCGTGTGTGTGTGTGTGTGCATGCCTGTGAGTGTGTGTGTGTGCAATGCCTGTGTGTGTGTGAAGTGTTGTGTGTGTGTGTGTGAGTGTGGTGTGTGTGTGCCAGCCTGTGTGTGTGTAAGTTGTGTGTGTGTGTGTGTGTGTGTGTGGTGTGTGCATTCCTGTTAGTGTGTGTGTGCATGCTCTGTGTGTGTGGTGTGTGGTGCATGCCCTGTGAGTGTTGAATGTGTGTGTGCATGCTCTGTGTGTGTGATGTGTGTGTGTGTGTGTGTGTGTGTGTGTGTGTGTGCATGCTGTTCTTTTTTGTGATTGTATTTGTGTCTACCATGAGTGAATGGGAGGGGATATGAGTGTATATGTGTGGATGAGCCCACAAGTGCATAGGTGTGTGTGTGTGTACATGCATATTGCTAAATGTTTGTGTCTACATATCTGTGTATGTATGTGTGTGTGGTGTGGTGTGTGTGTGTTTGTGTGTGCATGCATATATATGTATGTTTGTGTGGTGCCTTCGTATCTGTGTGTCTACTTGTCTGTCTCTCTGTGTATGTGTGTGTGTCTATGTGTATGTGTGCATATTACATATTTGTAAATGTTTGTGTTAGTCTACCTGCCTGTCTGTATATTAGTGTGTGTCTACGTGTATGTATGTGCGTGCCTGTGAGTGTTTGTGTGTGTGTACATATGTATCCAATGTATTTATTTATGTTCAGTTGGATATATGCACATTCATTAATACTAGACGAAGCTGTTGGCATTTCACATAGCCCTAATACCCTTGGGAAAGGTATGAATCCATATATTCTCCCTCCAGCTATGGGTTAAATAGTAGGGCAGACTGGGCCCTTCAGCCTCGGGTAGTTAACCAGTCTAGGAGAGGGATAACTCTGAATTAAAAATTCCCTCCAGCTATTTGTGTCTACCATGAGTGAATGGGAGGGGATATGAGTGTATATGTGTGGATGACTGGGCCTTCAGCCTTGGGTAGGTAACCAGTCTAGGAGAGGGATAACTCTGAATTTCAAAATTCCCTTCAGCTATGGTTAAAATAGTAGGCAGACTGGGCCCTTCAGTCTTGGTAGGTAACCAGTCTGGAGAGGGATAACTCTGATTCAAAATTCCTGAGGTCGGTCGTTAATTGGGTTTGTTGGCAACCCTTGATGCACCAATTTCTTTCTATCGACTGTGCCAAAAAGTGTGGATGGTCCAACACAAAGCCTTCACCACTTAAACAAATCACTGCGTGGATGTTCATGTGTATGAACACTCATACGTCAAAATTGACGGGAGGATCCATCATCATTTATACTACTAGTAAATATATGCACCCTCCGGGTGCAAGTATTTAAGTTTTGATATAATAAAATATCATATTAAATTAGAAAGGCTAATGAAACTGTCTAAGAATGCAGATAAAAAGATCTGCAACAGAGGGGGTATAATCGAAAAATAGAACAACTTTGAAACTAACTATTCCATCATTTTCCATTACTCCCGTTCATTGTAAATTTTCCTAATTTTAACTATTTAGTTAAAATAGGAAGTAAAGGATAATATTACAGTTATTTCTTCTTGTAAATAAATTTATTTTAAAATTTATCCACGAGATTTTTGTTTATATTTCTTAAGATAAAACCAAACAATTAGAAATCAATAATACCAAGCACATATTTATTAAATAAAATGTTAAATATCAATATGCAAATTAGCCTTCTCGTTCAACTGGTAAATCGCTATTTGTTGTATATATATAATACAATTGCATGTTATAGTACGTAGATATGATCAACAGTATTAATAATGTAAAATAATCTTTATTAATAACTGAAGGTTTAAAAGAATGAAATCATGGAGAATTTGACGTAAATAATTAAGGGAATTGTTGACTTGAGTAGTAAAATATAGTTTCGGTTACAGACAGAAAAACACACAATCTCCATTATAATAAGATATGATCCTGCAAGTGCACATGTGTGTTGGTATGTGTGTATGCATAATTCACAATGTTTCTGTGTGTCTACATGTCTGTATGTATGTGTGTCTGTATATACACCTGGGAGTAATGGTGATGAAGGGGTACTCCACTTTATCCAGAGCTGCAAAATTGGAACTTCACCATTAGATGCAGTTTAACGTCATACCCAGTGCACATGTGTGTGGATGAGCCCACAATTCCATGTGTGTCTACATGTCTGTGTGTGTGTGTGTGTGTGTCTGTGTGTGTGTCTGTGTGTGTGTGTGCATGCGTGTGCATGTGTGTGTGTGCATGTCTGTGATTGCTTGTGTGCTTATATATATATACATTTGTGTATAACACAATAGCATGTGTAGCTATATGAGTGCACATGTGTGTGGGTGAGCCCACAGGTACACGTGTGTATACATGTATTGTGTGGCAGCTGCATATGTGTGTGCGTAGTAAAAGAGCAAGCCTTTTGAAGATGCATATTTCTCAATGCGTGACCTGTCTGATATTTTTTTTTGCATGTGCAGAAAGAACTTCACCAGCAGGGGCTGCACTTTATTCCCCTCCCCAAAACCCTCATTTAAGGTGACTGAAGGGATTCTTGACAAAATTTTCTTTGTTGAAACCCCCTCCCCCTAAGTAAAGGCCCCCTCTCGTGTTAAACATATTTTTAGGGTTTACTTATAACCTTTTTAGATATATTTATACCTGCTGGGCTCACGTATTTGCACTTAGGATTAGTCATTTTTTGTTTCTGTTAAGGTCTATACTTTCTTGTAATATTTATGAAAACTGATCTAGCCTAGTCTGGCTCAAGGCTACAACAGCTGAGCACCTAGTGAGGCATTAACCCTTTAACATTGGCTACACAAGATTGCTTTTCTGTATATATTTACCCAACCCCCACCTAGTCTGGCACAAGGCTACAATAGCTGAGCACTCAGTGAGGATTGAACTCTTTAACAATGGCTCATAAGAATGCTTTTTAGTATATATTTACCCTAACCACCTAGTCTGGTACAAGGCTACAATAGCTGAGCACCCAGTGAGGAATTAACTCATTAACATTGGCTACAAAGATTGCTTTTAGTATATATTACCCAACCTCCACCAAGTCTGACACAAGGCTACAATAGCTGAGCACCCAGTGAGGATAAACTCTTTAACAATGGCTCACAAGAATGCTTTTTAGTATATATTATCCAACCCCCACCTAGTATGGCACAAGGCTACAATAGCTGAGCACCCAGTGAGAATTAACTCTTTAACAATTGCTGCACAAGTTGTTTTTAGTATGTATTTACCTAACCCCACTATGAGCAGGATGTAACACAAGGTCAGTTTTAAATTAGAGTACAGCTGGTTTAAATTCAGAAGTTCCTTCTCCTAGGCTAGTTGCCATATTAAAGCTAAAAAGGTTGAGCTCAGGTGTTAGCATTTAGGGGTAGACATTTTTGGGGGGCTGTTTAGGCTTATACTTACTTGTAATATGAAAACTGATTGAGCCTAGTCTGGCATAAGGCTACAATGGTTGAGCACCCAGTGAAGATTGAACTCTTTAACAAGTCTCGCCCAATGAACACATGATACAATCCATTGTCCCCTCGATACTCACATTTGATGAATGAGCGTCTTTTATTTTTTTAATCTAGTAAACACTATTTCTCTGAATGTTTGAGATAAGGCTTGATAATTAGTATTATCTGTGTTATTTGGACTATTGTCCTCATCTTCATTGTTATCTGTACAACGTTTCAGCCGATGTGCCCTCCGGCCTTCTTCAGGTATTTCTTGTCGGACTCGGGAACCTTCTTTTCAGACTCAGGAACCTTCTGGATGCTCAGCTATTGTCCAATTGTACACATGGCCTAGTAGATAAAGGAGTTAGGTTAAGACAGTTCTATGTGACAGTTATCTCTGGACTGCAGGTTCAATCCTGGCCAAGGGCAGCAGTAACATAGAATAATAATTAACACAGCTTAACACCTCTACCCCAGCTATGGTTAGCGGAATGAGAACAGGATACTCTCATGGACTGAATAAAGGGTTAGGTTCAAAGTTCAGTGATGGCTCCTGATTACGACAAGAAGGTTCCAGAGTCCGACAAGAAATACCTGAAGAATAGTCCGAATAATGGTGATTATTCTAATAAACACATTGATGACCTCTCTCTCTCTCTCTCTCTCTCTCTCTCTCTCTCTCTCTCTCTCTCTCTCTCTCTCTCAATGTATAGCCAATACTAGTGAATGAGGCGTGCGGTCTTGAACAAATCATGAAAACAGCACCCCACAAGGAAGCAGCTGTATATCCATCTGCCCCCTATCTCACAAACCATCCAATGAGATGGACAAGGCATGCTGGACAATGTGGAAGCCAACACATGGACATGCTAATGTAGGCCGCCCAGCAAGGAGCTGCATTGACCAAATCTGCACGGATACTGGATGCAGCACGGATACTGGATGCTCTCTGGGGACAATGAATGTTAGATAAGGTTGGCGAGCGATTGTCATGGATATCCGTGCTAATTGTGCAACATGATGATGGTTAAGGCTTATGAAGGATGCGTACAACAACAAATATGAAACTAAATACAAGATATCGGTTACTTATGTGCAATGATTTGCTCTATAGGAGGTATCTGCATCTGTTATCTGTGTATCAAGGTTGCTAGTAGGACTGGCGATTGAGTCTCAGGGTGCCCCTCCCCCAAAATAACCCTCTGATATGAACCCCTTTTACTACATGATTTTAGTGTTTTCAAGCCTAGAGGAAAATGTGGGACCAGCAATGTGGGTTGAGAAGTTTGGAAATACTGAACCTGTCTATTATTATAGTTGATGGTTGACAAAATAAAATAGGTAGAAAGAAAGAAAAAGAAAAATGAAAGAAAGAAAGAAGTCATGAGAAAAAAAAAGAAGAAAAAAAAGAAAGAAAGAAAGAAAGAAAGAAAGAAAAAAAGAAGAAAGAAAGAAAAAGAAAGAAAAGAAAGAAGTCACAAGAAAGAAAGAAAAAGAAAGGAGAAAGAAAGAAAGAAAGAAAGAAGAAGAAAGAAGAAGAAAGAAAGAAAAAAGAAAGAAAAGAAAAAAGAAAGAAAGAAAAAAAGAAAGAAAAAAAGAAGGAGAAAGAAGAAGAAGAACGAAAAGAGTTATAGAAAGAAGAAAGAAAGAAAAAAGAAAGAAAAAAAAGTCATAAGAAAGAAAGAAAAAAGAAAAGAAAGAAAAAAAGAATTCATGAGAAAGAAAAAAAAGAAGGAAAGAAAGAAAGAAAAGTTATAAGAAAGAAGAAAGAAAGAAGTCACAAGAAAGAAAGAAAAAAGAAAAAAGAAAGAAAAAAAGAAAGAAAGAAAGAAAGAAGAAAGAAGAAAGAAAGAAGTCACAAGAAAGAAAAGAAAAAAAGAAAAGAAAGAAAGAAGTCATGAAGAAAGAAAGAAAAAGAAAGAAAGAAAGAAAGAATAAGAAAGAAGAAAAGAAAGAAAAAAGAAAGAAAGAAAGAAGAAAAAAAAAGTCATGAGAAAGAAAGAAAGAAAAAAAAGAAAGAAGTCACGAGAAGATAGAAAAAAGAAAGAGAAAGAAAGAAAGAAAGAAAGAAAAAAACTCCTTTTAAACAATTGGGAGTCCCCATGTTGAAGGGGACATCAAATACCCTTGTGTAATATTGTCTGGTTAATAATTTGCAAGTTTGAAATGAAATACACATGTATGAAAACATTTGTGAAAAAAGAGTTTTGAAAAATATGATAAAAAAGAGGATTTTGAACAAGAAGAAAATTAAGAAGAAAATAAAAAGAAGACTCAGAAGAAGAAGAAAAAAAGACTCAGAAGAAGAATGAGAAAAAGAAAAGGACTCAAAAGGAAAAGAAGTAGAAGGAAAGGACTCAGAAGAAGAAGAAAAAGAAAAAAACTTAGAAGAAGAAGAAAGACCCAGAAGAAAAAAGAAAAAGAAGAAAGAAAAAGAATCAGAAGAAGAAGGAGAAAAAGAAGAAAGAAAAGGACTCAGAAGAAAAAGAAAAGGACACGAAGAAGAAAAGAAAAGGATACGAAGAAGAAAAAGAAAAAGACACGAAGAAAAAAAAGAAAAAGACTCAGAAGGAGAAAAAATCTCAGAAGGAGAAGGAGAAAAGGACATGAAGAAAATAAAAAGAGGACTCAGAAGAAGAAGAAAAAAAGGACACGAAGAAGAAAAAGAAAAAACTCAGGAGAAGGAGAAAAGGACTCAGAAGAAAAGGACACGAAGAAGAAAAAGAAAAGGACACGAAGAAGAAGACTCAGAAGAAGAAAAAGAAAAGACTCAGAAGAAAAAGAAAAGGACCCGGAAGAAGAAAAGGAAAAAGAGGTCTAAAAAGATAAGATTTAAAATGAATATCATTGAATTTCTGAAAGTTATTTCTTTTTGTTATGTACAGAAAAACCAGTATAAAAGCACCTGCCAATAAATGTCAACAATTTATTACACAAGTGGGTGACACTCCAACAATGTTGCAAAATTACATCTTTGCTTTTCTTTTTTTCTTTTAAACTTATAAAAACTTTATTGTTTTATTTTTATTTATTTTTTTAATCTAAAAAACTAAAACTTATACAAGTCTAACAGGTGAAAACTTAAAGTTACAAACAAAAATATAAAATCAGAACTGACAATTGATGAATAATCTTAATTAACTGTCATAGAGTCATTGTCATTTACTCAGTTTAACTTAGTTTGGCATAAGGCCAGAAGTATAGGAGCACCCAGTGAGAATCAAGCAATGAGTTGTAACTAAGCTTGCTAAACAGGAAACTACTCAAGGCATCCAAATAACCCTCATTGTTGTTATTTACTAAGCTTAAGTTTGGCACAAGGCCAGAAGTATAGGAGCACCAAGTGAGAATCAAATTCCATAGACTATTTCTCTGAATGTTTGAGATGAGGCTTGAAGATTAGTATTATCTGCATTATTCGGATTATTGTCCCCATCTTCATTGTTACTTGTACAACGTTTTGGCCGATATGCCCTCTGGTCTTCTTCAGGTATTTCTTGTCGGATTCGGGAACCTTCTCGACTTGAACCTTCTTTTCGAACTCGGGAAAAAAAGAAGGTTCCCAAGTCTGAGAAGGTTCCCGAGTCAGACAAGAAATACCTGAAGAAGGCCGGAGGGCATATCGGCGAAACGTTGTACAAGTAACAATGAAGATGGGGACAATTGTCCGAATAATGCAGATAATACTAAATTCCATAGAGATCATTGTTAGGGAGTTTGATTCTCACTTGGTGCTCCTATACTTCTGGCCTTGTGCCAAACTTAAGCTTAAACAATGAGGGTTACTTGGATGCCTTGAGTAATGTTTAGCAAGCTTAGTTACAACTCATTGATCTGAGTAAATGACAGTTAATTAAGATTATTCATCAATTGTCAGTTCTGATTTGATGTTTTTGTTTGTAACTTTAAGTTTTCACCTGTTAGACTTGTATATGTTTTAGTTTTTTAGTTATTAGATAAAAAAAAATAATTAAACAATAAAGTATTATCAGTTTAAAAAAAAAAAAACAAACAAACTTCTGCGACCCAAAGAAAAGAAAAAGATGTAATTTTGCAAAATACTTGAGTGTCACCCAATTTTCTACCAAATATTTGACATTTATTGGCAGGTGCTTTTGTACTGGTTTTTTAATGTACATAAGAAAAAATGGCCTTGAGAAGCTAAATGAAATTAATCTTAAATCTTATCTTTTTAGATCTTTTTTCTTTTTAGTTTTTTATTCTCTTCTTCTTCTTCTTCTCCTTCTTCTTCTTCTTCTTCTTCTTCTTCTTCTTCTTCGTTTTTTCTTCTTTTTCTTCTTCTTCTTAGTTTTTTCTTCTTCTTCGTTTCTTCTTCTTCTTCTTCTTCCTTCTTCGTTTTATTCTCTTCTTCTTCTTCTTCTTCTTCTTCTTAGTTTTTTCTTCTTCTTCTTTTTTTCTTCTTCTTCTTCCTTCTTCGTTTTTTATTCTCTTCTTCTTCTTCTTCGTTTTTTCTTCTTCTTCTTCTTCTTCTTCTTCTTCGTTTTTATTTTCTTCTTCTTCTTCTTTTTTTTTTTCTTCTTCTTCGTTTTTTATTCTCTTCTTCTTCTTCTTCTTCTTCGTTTTTCTCTTCTTCTTCTTCTTCTTCTTCTTTTTATTTTCTTCTTCTTCTTCTCTTCTTCTTCTTCGTTTTTTATTCTCTTCTTCTTCGTCTTCTTCTTCTTCTTCTTCTTCGTTTTTTATTTTCTTCTTCTTCTTCCTTGTTTTTTTTATTTTCTTCTTCTTCTTCTTCTTCTTCTTCTTCTTCTTCTTCTTCTTCTTCTTCTTCTCTAATTTTTCTTCTATTCTTAGTAAGTTTGATATTCACTAAGTGCCCCATTCTTCTGACCTTGTGTCAAACACTAACCTAACCTTATTAAATGACCAATCTAATGATTGAATAATACAAACAAACAAAAAAGGACATAGTTCATATAAGGAAGTACTTATATAAATTTAATAAGATTCATTAAATTAATATCAAAATAATTCTCTTGCAATTCAAAGAAGGAAGTGAATGTTTTTATGTGAAAGAAAAAAACGTATAATGAAGAGGTTCCCATAATTATTTAAAATGTTTATGTATTTTTTTTTTTTGTTTCTTCTTTTGAAAGAGACTTGACAGCATTTGTACTAAAACAAACTTCCTGTTCAGGTGTCAAACAATTTCTTTGTTCTGGTCTTTCTGACCTCATAATGCACTCTTGTGCAATGTCTTGCCAGCCAATGCAACAACTTAAAAATGTCAACATTTCTTCTTCAAGCCATGTAAGATTTGCTATGTGTGGCACAAGGACAAAGCAATGGGAAATGAGGTTTCTGTATGTTGCATACCTCTTTCTTAAATCTATTTCTTGGCCGTCTTTAGTATTCTGATCGTCTTTGGCATTTCTATCATCTTGACTTGGTCTGGAATCTTCTAAGGTCTGGACTTCTCTTTGGGACTTCGGGTCTGGTTTTCTGTTAGGGATTTCTCTTTATCAGAAGCCCTGTGTCATTGTTAGTTTTTAGATAATAAACACAAGACTTTGATTTATTTTGATGTTACTTTATTTTCAATCCCCAATCCAGACATCTGCTGACTAACATAGTGCGCGTGAGTTCCAGTTTAGGCAGAGCATAAAATGGCTGACCGCTCTGCCTGACGTCTAACTGGGGACTCAAAAGGTCCCACATTACTTCACATATTTTGGCGGGCTTCTGTAATTTTCCATTGAAGGACCCGGCCATGGTATGAAAAGGGTCATCCCCTCAGAAATACAGGGGATTGACAATAATCTTATGCAACCACATAGATTATGTAACATGTAGAGGGGTAAAATCCAACCAACCAACCAAACAACCAACCTGACTTCATAATGCACTCTTGTACAATGTCTTACTATCCAATGCATTTCAAATTAGAAATCACATTTCTTCTTCAAGCCATGTAAGCTTTGCTAAGTGTGGCACAAGGACTGGGTAATGGGGCTTTAGAATACACCAACTGCACATCTGCAGAGGGGTAAAATCTCCTCAATGGGACCACGTGTGGTGTACTGGTTAGAGTCGTAGGAAATAGACTCATCGACCCAAGTTCAAATCCTGGATGCAGCCGCAGTTCACATAGTGCTAATACCCTTGGGAAAGGTATGAACTATTCTCCCTCCAGCTATGGGTAAATAGTGGGGCAGACTGGGTACTTTAACCTTGGTTAGGCAACCAGTCTAGGAGAAGGAAAACTCTGAATTCAAAACTATTAAATCTCCGCTTGAGGTAGTCACTACTAGAATAGGCTCAGGCCTACTTAGTGATCTATTTCAATTTTTTTTAATCTAATTTATTTGAAAAAAAGAAAATTTATTTTGTGGGTGGTGACCTATAATGCTTAAAGACGGAATCTTGGTGGCTGAGCAGTCCATGATATGCAACGAGAATGAAAATAAAACATATTTGGCATTAAAATAACACTAAGGTTGAAGGTGGAACACTGCTATTGAGAGAAACAGTGACTATGTGGAGAAGTAGGAATGTGATCCAGAGAGGACCAGCTTCATTTTGATGTGTGATACATGTTCCTATGTTGGTAATTATACCTGTCCTAAACAAAATGGCATTACTTTTTGATTCACCTTCGTAAAATGCCAACACATATGCACGGACAAAAAAATCTTTTAAAGGCAATACTGTATTCATCAGTCAGGACTAAGTGGAATGGCAAAAGGCCAAAAAGAGAGAGGGATTAACAATTGGATTAAGAATTTGTAGCATTTAGTTAGTTCCAAGTGCTGACCATTGGTAAAGAAACACAAAACTGTCTCAGTCCCAAAGGTCATTTGTAAGGATTTATGAACACCTGATGGAAGTAAAGTAAATATCAAAGTAGTTGGTGGGAAAAATATTCTCTTATCTGAGAATATATAATCTCAAAATGATCATTTTGTTTTTGGTATTTTTAGCATTCAATTGAAATAAGTAATTAATAAAATGAAATTAAAAATGAGAGAGAGGGGGAGGGGGTGAAAAACTATCCAACCAAACAGCCAACCAACCAGACCTCATAATGCACTCTTGTGCAATATCTTACCTCCAATGCAACAAGTTAGAAATCACATTTCTCCTTCAAGCCATGTAAGCTTTTCTAAGTGTGGCACAAGGACAAGGCATCATTGCCATTACTCACAGGTCCACCCTGACTCAAAGGGGTAGTACCTGTTAAGGCCCCATATATGGGTTGAATGGAAGAAAATGAGTTTAAAAAAATGTTTTTTAAAAAGATTTTCAGTACCCATCAAAAATGTATAAAACAAAATGTCTTTGGCATAAAATAACCCAACAAGGGTTGATATGCCATAAAATCCAACCAACCAACCAACCATGAAGGTGTATATAGCATTAAACAAAGAAGCCAAACCAAAATGTCTTTGGCATAAAATAACCCAACAAGGGTTGATATGCCATAAAATCCAACCAACCAACCATGAAGGTGTATATAGCATTAAACAAAGAAACCAAACCAAAAAATCTATCTAACATATAGATCAGATCCTACCATTGTATTGCCCTGTTTGTTTCATTCTATGCAGAGAGGTGAGACCTTACCAAAAAAAGATGTCCTGGGTAGGATACTAAACTGTATCCAGTAGTGAGACTCTATTTCTGGAGCTCTGGGGAGTACAGAGACACACCTTTATTGACTCTCAGACCCAGAGTGATAGTACCTGTTAGGGTCCCTTCTATGTATCAAATAGATCTATTTGAAAATATTGGTATTGGATAGGAATGCTTTAAACCATGTAACTGCAGAGAGCACAGCATCAAATAATCAATAATAGTGGATCTGGGAGTAATGTCAATCAAGGTATGACTCCACACTCTTCAGAGGTTCAGAACTAGAGCCTCACCACCAGATACAGTTTAGTGTCATGCCCAGAACATTTATTAGTGGTGGGGTCTCACCCCTCTGAGGAGAGCGCAGCATTAAATAACCCATGCCATTAAATAAATGAAGCAAACTATCACTCCTGGTAAGAATGGATCTGAGAGTAATGACAATGAAGGAATGACTCCACACTCTTCAGAGGTTCAAAACTTGAGCCTCACCACCAGATACAGTTTAGTGTCATACTCAGAACAGAATTCTTTTTGGTGGGGAGGGTGTCTCATCCCTCTGCAGAGAACCAAACTACCATTCCAGTTAAGAGTGGACCTATGAGTAATGACAATGAAGGAATAACTACTCCACCTTCTTCAGAACTTGAGCCTCACCACCAGATACAGTTTAGTGTCATATCCAGAACAGACATTTTTTTAGGGGTCAGGCAGGGAGTTGAGGGTGTCTCATTCATTCTACTGAGAACCAAACTACCACCCCAGTTAAGAGTGGACCTGGGAATAATAACAATGAAGGAATAACTCCACACTCTTCAGAAGTTGAGTCTCACAACCAGATACATATTAGTGCCATATCCAGAACATCATTTTTTATGGGTGTGTGTGAGGGTGTCTCATTCTTTCTGCAGAGAATACAGTCAAACAATTTATCTCAATATAAAACATAGTATCTCAATGTCAAATTATAGAGATGCCCTTGTTTGCTGCAGATTTTCCACAGACTCCGTGACAAGTACTCCAAAAGTCATCGATTCCTGATAATGATGAAGACACCCTTTGGATTTTCAATAGAGCCCCTTTGGTCAGGTTGTGGCCCTAATACCACTGGGTGCCAGAACTGTCCACTTTGGGTGACACTACCAGGAACTTAAGTTCCTGATGCATGGCTCTGACACTAACAAGTTTACATAGTCCTGTCACCAGGAGGGGTTGGGCTTTAGAAATAATCTGCTGATAATATCAACTCCTTTCGGGATGTGCTTTAACGGCATAATAATCATTTTAAAAGATCTATTTGACTCATAGATGGGACCCTTACACTCCCCAAAAGATGCAGAACTGAAGCTTCACCACCAGATGCAGCTGAGTGTCAGATTTTTGCTGGATCTTTAATTCAAGTTTAACTATATAGTATTTATAAATAGAAATATATATTCATAACAATCGGGCATCTGACATGATGTAATGGTTAATGTGCTAGATTAGCAGACCATTGGTAGTATTTGTCACTGGGCGACCCATACTTCTGGTCTTGTGCCACATCTAATCCAAGCTTAGTAAATAACTATATTCATAAGGACCTTTTTGTAATCAGATTTTTTTTTTTTTTTAAGATATACTTATTTAATATTTTTCCATCATTTGTAAAACAATTATTAATTCAAATAATTTGCACATGTCTCGCATTATCAATTTCCCAACAAGTCTATAAGTATAACAATTGAACAAAATGATCGTTCTTTAGTTCGAACCAATCATGTGCTTGGAAGTTATTTTTGATTTGCACTAATTCTGCATGGGCAGTAAAAGTGTGTTTACAGGGGGTTGGTATCAAAGAACTTGGCATCCCACTGATCTATGATATCTTTCTGATAAAACTGAAACGGATAAAGCCGTCTCCTCTCTTGTGAATTTAAAAAAAAATTATTTTTGGAAATAACGTTATATGAGGTTAGAGTAGATGCTTCATAAGAAAGATTTTACAAGTATAAAGTAATATTATCTTTAATATTTATAAGTTTGCTTTCTTTCTTTGTCAAGCCCTAGCACCTATATGATTGCTCCAACCCTATTGCCCTTATAGCAAGCCCCAACCTTTTTTATCATATAGGTGCTAGAAGGCGGTAGCTGAGAGTCTACATGTCCTGGGAATGACGTTAAACTCTATCCGATGGTGGGGTTCCAGTTTTGGAGGCTTGGAAAATGTGGAGCACCCTTTCATCACCATTGCTCCCTGGTCCGCTCTGACCCGGAGTGGTAGTACCAGTTAGGGTCCCATCTATGGGTAAGATAGAAAAACATGAGTTTATGAACAAAATTTGATTATCCATTAAGAGTGAATTTTATTTCAAAACTTTGTCGGCATTAAAAGACCCACCGAGGTTGAAATGCCGTAAAACAAACCAAACCAAAAATCTTTCTTTGTTTTTTAATGGCATATCAATCTTCATGAGTCATGTAATGCCATATGTATCATTGACATTGCAGTCTCGGAAGACTATATAGTTCTTGTGCCTCCTGTGACTGTGAAGTCCAATGTTTAAAAAACATTCTCGACCACAGATGTCGCTTTTGAAGGCTGTCCCTGAAGATGTTGATGTGCTGGTGCTTTGTTGCCGCTACTTTCTTCTGGACCTCTTGGCTTCATAGAGTTGTGCCAGGGTGACTTCAAACATGAACAGTCCACTACGAAGAACCTGCCGCCGCCAAGGGCGGTCCTGAGCCAAATTTTCCCTGCTGGAAGGAGTAATGCCAAAGCACCTGAGATCATTCTTGCAGCTCCGCCTCAGATGCCAAAAAAAAACAATCTCCTTGGTTGAGTGCTAGTGAAAAGGGGATAGACTCCCTCACTGTCTGGCTGATACTGACTTTAGGCCACCCTGATGACTTGATATTTTTATTAAAAAAAGAAAAGAAAACTTGTTATCCTGTGGTGAATAAATACCAGATATTTTTTGGTCAGTTGAATAAAATCCTATTCATAGTGCTAGTGAAAAGGGGATAGTCTCCCTCACTGCCTAGCTGATACCGACTTTAGGCCACCCTAAAAACTTGATATTTTTATTTAAAATTTTTTTTTTTTTTTTTTTGGTCAGTTGCATAAAATGCTATTCATTGTAATCTTGATGTTTTACAGATCCAAACTATGCTACTCATACGCTGAGTTGGTGAGGACCAGTATTGAACTTGGAACCTTGTGGTTTCTAAATCGATGCTCTAACAACTGGACTAAACAAAAAAGGCTAAGACATAACAAACATTTACACAAAGAAATACAGTAAAGTCTTAATAGAAATGATTTACACGAAATAGAGATTGCGTACGTGTAAGATTAGAGAAAAAAAAACAAATGAAAAAAAACCTGAGGAAAAAGATAGGAAATAAGTTACCATGTGATGTGCCATAACAGTGATAAGAGACTCAGACAAAACACTTGTGGTACCACTCAGCCCAACAGCTAGGGAGGGTGAATTGTGTTTATGTAATGATTGTTTTATATAATGCATTTACTGACGTAGTTCCAGACGTGAGAGATGGTTGGTTAGTTTTCAGGTTGAATCTGAATTTTTGGGATTTTTTTTTTTATCCATTTCAATTATTCCTATTCAATAATAAGGATCATTTGTTTGCACAGTTATATAGTTTCAATCATTCCTAATTGTTATAGGGTGATATACGATCATGGAATTTATGTCCGTTAAGTAGGATTTAACCATTATTCCTATCTAATATCAATGATTTGTAAACAGTTAACTATTAATAATAGAGATTTGGTCTCTAATTGTCTGTAACCGAAACTATGTCACTGCTTATGTCACATTACCCAAAATTTAAAAAAAAAACAAGTTTTAATAAATACTTGACTGGTATTATATATTTATATATAGTTTGTTTTATTTTAATATGTATTTAAAGTTATCAGAACTAAGTTTCCATTTGAAATTGTTTTATTTCTTAATAAATTTGATGATTTTACTTATTTATGATATAAACCCTCTGACATTGAATCCAGTGACCCCTAAATTGCCTCTGACTCCAACTTCATTGACCCCTCAATTGCTTCTGACTCCAAATCCAGTGACCCCTCAATTGCTTCTGACTCCAAATCCAGTGACCCCTCAATTGCCTCTGACTCCAACTCCAGTGACCCCTCAATTGCCTCTGACTCCAACTCCAGTGACCCCGCAATTGCCTCTGACTCCAACTTCATTGACCCCTCAATTGCCTCTGACTCCAACTCCAGTGACCCCTCAATTACCTCTGACTCCAACTCCAGTGACCTTAATTGCTTCCAACTCCAACTCCACAGTCCTGCTAATTTTCCATGTCTTTGTCCTCTTCTTAGAATGACCAAATTGTGGCAGATTATAAATTACCCTTAATACCAAGTGAAGAACCATTCCTTATTCCTGCCATCTTTCAATCTCCCTCGGAAATTCCTTTCTTTCCAAAAGGGAACAATAAATGGTGCCTCCTCTACTTTAAGAGATAAATAATTTTTCATTGGCATCTTCTGAATTGGTTCCAAGCCAAATTCCTTGCAACAAGTTGTTGATGACAGACTGCTTTATCTTTGTCTATAATGGTAACCATGGTAAGTGCTGCTAGTAAATTGGTTTAGAAAGGAAGCAGCTGTTTACAGTAAATTGTTCTGTTTACAAGCTGAGGCTTTTTTTTTTGTCTTTGACAGACACAAGTGCTTTTTCATTTCTACTTAGATTTTTACATTGTTTAAGTGGGCAAATGGTTTCATTGGTGGGGGTCTCATTTTGGAGCAGCAGGGGACAAATTGATATCACAAACTGTTACTACTAGTGAGATTGATCCATACCGGGTGTCAAATCTTAGTAAAGTCATCAGTGTGGCCCAAAGTTGATTGTTGTTTTGGCATCTGAGGCGGAACACCACACCTACCACCAGCTCCTCACTTTACCACACAGATCACAGGCTACTCATATGATGAGTTGGCGAGGGTTGATCTGTGTGGTAAAGTGAGGAGCTGATGGTAGGTGTGACACTCCGTCTTGGATGCCAAAATAATCTCCTTGGTCTAGCACTAGTGAAATAGGGATAGACTCCCTTGCAGTTTGGCTGATACTGACTTTAGACCACCCGACAACCTAAATCTATGTGGTAGTTATTGAAGTCAGTCAGTCAGTTAGTCAGTCTACTATTGGTTTGAACAATGTGACTGGCCAAGCACAACTGAACCAGTGTCAAGACAACTGGTACTTATGGGAATTCAGAACAGTCCACTCATGCATTTGGGTGATTCCATTCCTTGAGTCCTGATTGGCTGCTTGGTTTGTATGATCCTCTGAGGCTCCATAAATCCTGCCATTTTGCAGTAGTTTTGCAGCAAACCAGAATCGTATTTCAGTTACGACTTCTTGCTGTCTTGTCTTGCCAATTTGACGGTAATTGGACTTAGTATTATTCTACAGTAGTAAGAGGTTTGGATGTTTTAAGGTTTAATGGCAGAAGGTGGTTTTATGACTTAGGCTTTATTTGCGGTCGTAGTCGCCTGTAGTAAGGGAATATCTCCCTGGCTAGTAGGAGTGACAAGACCCAATTAAGACCTAAACTTGAATGGCCGAGATATTCTCTTGGAGTCGGAAGTCAGTCCCTTTTCTCGCACATGCGCAGAGGGTTCTTCTGGTAAAGGCCCATTGGAGTTTGTTGTTTTCTAAACTTTTTAAAAATTTTATTTTTATTTTAATTCCCACAAATCTTAGTAGACATTGATAATCTAAATCCTTAGTGAAGAATAATTAAAGTTCCAATTACCGTCGAACTGGGAAG